>OY041619.1:5423000-6046000 GCA_955876795.1 Eupithecia tripunctaria | reverse complement strand
ATTATAAATGCGAAATTTTGAATGATAGTCACTTTTTCGAATCAAAACAACTGAAACAATTGGACTGAAATTGCATTAATGATGATCAAGACTATCACAGGAATAACATTTAAGTAGGCTTCATTGCGAATGTAAGCGGGTAAACTACGAACCTAATTTGTATTTGAAGAACGTTGATTTCGAACGAATTCGACGAACTACGATATTTTTTAACATCAAGCTTAAGTAGGCAATTATTTTATCCCTTAAATCAGTTCCTATGGGATAAATATAATAGCCTTTAAACGTTTCCTGACCGTGTACCTGACTTTGCTAAGCTAAAGTCTATTAAAGCGTTTGCTGGGTATTAAACATGTCACAAATCTTTAAGCTTCTACCAGCATAGCATTTATTTTGCAGCGAAATATTTTTATACGTCGTCGTCTCGGGAAAACTTTTGAAATTGCACACTCATAAAATCTTCCTGGCTTTGCGTAAGGAGCACTTTTGAGTTGTGTTCTGAACCAGGCCAATTTTCTGCTCTACAATTTCGTCAAGATTTGCGCAGCATCACAACGAGAGAACGAGAGCACAGGAGGTACCTACGACCTCTTTCATAAATATGCAACGGCACGATGCAACCCCTTCTGAGAATTTATAGGTGTGATTGCCATTTTTGCACTAGCACTGGTAGCCGAATGTTATTTCAAAACTTGCGTTGAATTTATCAATAGGCACTTAAACTCCAGTCAAATTGTATGTGAAATGTTTGTAAATAAACCACTGTAAAAAAACTCATTTTCATTATGCTGGGCGTTGAGTTTCAGACAAAATTGTTCGAATTATTTTTTGAAGTCGAGATCTACAATCGATATGGAATGGAAGTTTAGCCGGTTTGTTTACAAACATTTCACGTCGAATTTGGCTGAAAAATAGCAGTAGGCACTCCAATCGTACAATCCTTGGGTAACAACAAATCTAGGCAAGAACATTGTGACATTGAATTTCAAGAACTCTTGCATCAATCTTTAAACCATTATTATATTGGTTTGAAAGTGGCTTCTTACTAATTTACCATCGGTTTCCTCAATGCCTATAAGCCTCGAAGCTACTTCCAAAACTAAAACTTCAACTTCAGAACAGTAAGGGCTGTTTGAAAGCGCGCGTCGTTTTGGCCAGACGCCAGATGATTTTATGCGGGTATTGATTGATGCGATATTGCTGAATTGCGTGTCAAACAGATTCAATTCCTCTGGGATTCTATTTTCTTACGGTTACCCTTTTTTGGTTGAGGATTCGATTATTCTTGTTGTTTCGAAGATAACTAATTTGAAAGGTTCCTACTACATACTCGTATAGTAACTTAGCTTGGGTATCGTGCCAATAGAGAAGATCTGTGATTTTATGTAGGTCAATAGAAGCGAAAACGCTGACTATTCAAACATTGTTAACTTCAAACAGTTAATGTATCTGCACAGGATAATGAATTCCAGAAATGATTAATGGTGCCCAGTAAGTCTGACCTCGTTTTAAACGAAGCTACTTTTTGCATAATTTGCTGTAGTTACAATCAACCGATTGGATTATCGATCTGGTAGAGAACTAATTTAACAGACACAGCGAGCATGTCATTGTTTTTCTGAACACTGATATTTTTTTTATATTTTGCTGTATTTTTTAAGGGCGTGAGATTGACGTTCCTATTGTACTTTATTACTTGACGTAGTGTATACATAATACCCATTTCTGCTCCCGTGTAGGCCAGATTTCTTAACTCTTCAGAGCTCAGCAAAACTCATTCTCTTACACCTTTTCACATTGGAAAAGTGTCTTATGATGTCAAATTCTTCAAATCTGACAAAGTTCACACCAAAACCGCTGCACTACTAATGCAGACAGTTCACTCTATCACCATTAAGCAGCAAAAGAAATCATTTCTGATGAATGAGTGGCCACATGATGAGTGTTGAGGTCACGCCATTAACCTTCAACACCGAAGTGAGCTATCTCTCCAACCGCTGAACGTAAAAATTTTAATGTCTAATTTTTGATTGCGTGAGAAACGGTCAGACCAATTGGTTTTACTCTTCGTGTTAGACGCGTTAGTTGTAGAGTGTTGCGGTGAATGATTCGGATGTAAATTTTATGTAACTTTTTGGCCTTGAAAGATGATTGAACCTCCATTTTCTTTTTACCTACGAGGAAAGAGGCCGGGCCATATACTGTTCCTTGTGACGACCAAACCTTTTTATGAAATCTTTTGTTCGCTATTGTTATTATTCTCATTATTCTTCTTAAAAAGATCAACATTTCCGCACAGTCATGCCTGAATCCATTAACTTCCTATACAAATATTTAATTTGGGCTAGTTCATTATCATTCATATTTTTTTATTTGTGATTTTTAATTAAATGTAGCATATTGATAAATTTGATGCACTTAATTTGAAAAAGTGTCAGACAGGTCAATTGCAGCATTCATCAATTCGACCCGTGATAACATTAGTTTTAGATCGTAAGATTTATTATGTGTAATTTGACTGTCTTCATCACCTTCAACTTAGTTTCGCTCAGTTAAATACAATTCATTGTCGATATTGACCCTCTCTATCATATCGGAGAGTGATTTTATCTATAAATTAAAGGACATAGCCACAGACATTTAGCGGTTATTAGTACCGCCTACCCCATTCTCTACCTACTCGTACATCTTCGCTTTATCTATAGTACATTACTGGTTGTTCTTTTTATATCTATTAGCAAGCTTGGATGGAGATTATTAGCAACATATCTCTTACATTACCCGTTTTCTAAGAAGTATTTGATAAATTGATGTGTTTCGCAGGCAGTGAGTATCAAACATGTTTTAATTTTAGCTTTAGTAGAAGGTCGCTCCTAGACGCCTACCAGACAGCGGGTTAATGACCTCTTTCGTGTTTAAATGCTGAGATTTTGATGCGTGATACACTCTCTTGAGGTCTTACGGCCTGGTCAAGGTGTAGCTAATAGCGGCAAAATAAAAAATAATATGGAAGAAAAAGGTACAAGGGAGGATAAAGTAAATTACATAATGATTCACGGACACAAACAGCCCCAAAGTTCTACCCTAATAACTTAGTAAATATTACTTTTCTATATTAAGGGTGGACATTATAAGGTCCTTGAACTCGCCCTCACCACGAACTATATGTTATTCTGGTAACCGAATGAACGGAATGAAGGTCGAAAGTCATATAACCCATAGGCAGGTAATTTCGTGGTGGCTCATGTTATGTTTAACATGTGTTTTGTTAATTGGTACATGTAGTGGCTATTTGTTGATTTGTGATGTATTTTTTTAATAATGGATTCTATGCTTGAAGCCATTATTTATATCGGAACGCATAACCTGCTTATTTACGAGATCCCTAGTGGTAAGTCATTCAGCTTCCAGACCCTGATCTGTGAATGTCAAAACCAAGGTTATTTTTGTCTTTGTCCAAGCTTACGCGTAGGTTCGTTTGAATTTGTCTCGTAGCGCCCCCACCGATGCAGTAATATTAGTCTATGAATATCACTGTAGTAGTTATGTTCATTAGAAAAAATGTTTCACGAAACCTATACCTACACACAGTTATAGCAAACATAAAAACTTTTGTCGTTAACCTTAGCGGTCAGAATAATTCTAGGTATAGTTAATTAGCTGGTGATTGACCATAAGCACAATTAACCTACAACTACCACTTCGTTCTTACTAAATGTAGGTACCTACAGTAGAAAAGTAGGTAGAACCCTAATCAAACTAAAACTTCTCTTGAAATAATAAAACTGTTACAGTACATTAACTCCGAATAAGCAGTGGGTATAAAAGAGATTTGTCTTTATCGAGTTACTCATCCATTATGTTAATTCTTATTTCTATTATATGTAAATCTGTTACAGATATTATATCAAATTAATAACATTACTAGACATCTTATGTTGAACCAAATGTTTGTATGAGTGTGCTCATACAAACATTTGTACTTTACGTACACTAAATGCTAGAACAAAGATTCTTTTTATAAATGGGGAATTGAAAAAGAAAACTATATTATATAATACTCCACGACAAAACAAGCTAGATCTTATCTCTGTAATAATAGAGTCTGGTATAGTTCAACCTGTTGACGAAGATGAAATGAAACAGGTGGAGAGAAGAATGCCGAACGTGAGGAACAAAGGGCGGTGCGGTGGTTGCTGTTTTACTTAACACCTGGTTGCGTATATGAGAAGTGTAATCTCAGCCTTAATAGTTAGGCGATACCAAAGAAAAGGGGTTTGAAATGTGATTCACATTAAACACATTCCTAGTAAATACTAAATTAATGTTAACATAATTACAACAGTAACAGAAAATGTGGTTTGTCATGCATTAACTGTACGTTCTAATTTGCGTCTAATATGAAAGAAAATGTATTACCATTGCCATTCCCCAAGTCTTAGGTATAGCCTTGATAAATAGGGAAATGTACCTACAGACCTAGGCTAGGGCATGCCTTATCTTAGATAGCCTTGAAGCGTTGCGATAAAAGGAGGCAGGCGCCAGACAAAGTCGGGACGGAAACATTTTTATATTTATTGAAAAGGTCAAGAATCAAAAAGGGTCAGGTCAAAGGAGGTTTAGGGGCTGCTAAAAATATAAGGAACAGCAGGAGCTTAACCGATAAGGTCATAGAATTTTAAGATTGCTGACGCATTTTAGTGTACATTTACAAGTATGTTACCTGCTACAATTAGGTACCAACTTAAAATGCATATGTAATGAATGAAATAAACATTTTAATGTTGTTAAGTACATGTTTTTATTTCAGCATAAAAATATATTAGTATGTTGATTACCATACATTTGTTAAAGATTACCTATCAACCGTAAATAAGTTCAACTTCATGAATGCAGTTCAATTATTTCCACACAAGCTGACATTGCGATGCAAAGGACGATGCAGCATCCAGTTAAGCGGAATTAGAGCCAGTTGGTTTAAAGGAGCCGGTTACACGGACTAAGAGGTTCTGCTTGGATATGACACGGTGTTGGATATCAAGGTGGTGTTGCTACTAGCACCTATCTAATGGGTTTTACGCCTCTGCATCTGAATCAAGGGTTGCCAACTTATTTTGTTATGTATACACTGTATTAATTCGATTTTTAGTTTTATGACTCTTGACGATGATGATGGTGACGACGTCCACAGAATTGTCTACAAATAATATATAATAACAAATAACTATAAATAAAATTTAACACGACAAACAATTGTTAATTAATTGTCTTTGAGTATGTCAATTATTAGATATAGATAAATTAGGAAGACCACCGCCCGAAATGTTTACTGGATGAACATCTCTTAATCTCGGTAGGGACCTAGGTAGGTATCTTAAATGTTGCTCAAGACTTGAAGTTGTGTAGTACCCTTTCCGTGGTGAGACCGTGTCGTGTTTGTTGCCAATCAGAGATTGTGAGCTCACAAACTTGTCTTTGTCATTTAGAATCAGTGAATTGTGTGTTTTTGCGGTGTGATTGTTCACAAAGTTCGTGCAATGTAAGTTTTTGGGCATAAGTGCTATACTAGGTATAAGGGCTATACTAGGTACTATACTACTAGGCTAACGATTTAAGTCTTTGCTGGAAACCCTGAAATGTCCCCTCTACAAATAGCGATGGTAATGAGAGCAGAGTAATGAGAGACCGCGTAACTTTATCATACGCGAAGCGACTGACGGGAGAAAACTACTCTTCGTTTTCAAATGAAAGGCAATACATAATGTTGTAGTAAATAGAGTGCCACGATTGTACACTTTCTCGGCCAATTTAAATTTAATGCATTCAATGACAAACATTTTATTTACTGCCGCGTAAATTGCAAATGATTTTAATGTAATTCTACGTGTTGACAGTTATGCGAGCGGAAAACGAAAAGCCTAATCGAAACTCTGCCCTGGTTGACGTGAAATCGAATAGACAACTGGCAGCGTAGTACCTAGGTATTAGCTCCCACAATCTAGTGCCATGAACGGAAAGGGCAGCATAATGAAAACTGCGTCTATTTTGCTCACGTTTTTCTGTGGCTTTGAATAAAAAATAAGCCAATTTACATGGTTGATTTGTTGCATCACTCATTCATACCTAGATAGCGTGTTTATTGATTTCCAACCAGCTATCGGCTGTGAACGCTTGTTGATGCGATTTATTTCAAGTCTTATCTCTTGAATACCACCATTACATTGGATTGTGGTTTGCGGACGGTTTCGTACCTACTGGATACGATGGATTTACAAGTACATAGATATACATTGTATACGTGTATACAAGTACATTGTCGATAGAGTTTTCAGATTGTAAGACGATTCTCGGACATGTTGGTTCCGCGGTTCGGGTTGTAGGTCTTATCTTTCGAATTTATTAGGTACGTGTGAGGAATTAGGTCTTTCGTATAATGTGAACTTGAAATAAGAAAAAAAAAGTTTATCTTAAAGTAGCTGAGTACTTACAACGTTTTAACTTTGTAGATAGTTATCAAAAAATAATAGTGGCCCTAGACTTGTTTGTCTCCCACTATCAACTATCTACGTCTTTATTTTTCCCACACTAAGTTGATCATCAATGAGAGAATTTAAAAATAAACTAGAGCTTTTTTGTTATGATCTATCCTTTCTAGTACCAAAATCATTACATCATTCGATTGTTGTCACGCCACTAATGCATCTTTGTCTAGCGTCCAAAAAGACTATATTTCGAGGTTCAAATTGCCTATGCTTATTTTTTACTTTTAACATTATGTTTGTAACTTTCTTTTGTACAAGGTCAAGATATGTAATTTTGATTGTCCGTGTGTGGCATGACTTCTTAGATTACCTAAGTGAAATCTAAGCTATCTAGAAATCGCACTGGCATAGCTGTGTTAGGTTTAGGTCCTTAGCAAAACATTTTAACGAGAAGGCATGTCAACAGAAAAAGACTAAGTATAAAGCAATTTAACTTTTTTTTAGATTATGCAAGATTGCAGGTCCCATATACTTTTTACCTACACCCTAAGCTGTAGTCGTAGATCTCAAAAGATATTTGCCCGGAATTGATCACAGCTCATCTTGGCCATAATCAACTAGGCTTCATAAAACTAATGTATCTTTTAGAGGGCAATATATACGCATCTATACCAAAACCCCTACCTACTGCTGCAGCTGCAAAAATTATATCAGTTAATAAATTCAAACATACATAAGTCAAAACTTTCATGTGTAAAAAGGCTTACTATGAAATATCAGATTAGCTAGAATTCTAGAGGATATAAAAGCTTGGGACGGATTTTGCTCTGGAAAAATTAACAACTAACAGGCTAAAGATTTATTCGTCGCTTTTTAACTTTAGTCTACATACCGAAGCGATCAAAAATACCACTTTATTTCCTATTTTTTTTTATATAATCTGGCCTTTTTTATGTGTAGGTACATTTATGGACATAAAGCATTTTTGAGTTTCGACTTATTTATTTATTTGAACCACCAAAAGTTAAATACACAAAAAAGTTACATAATGGAATAAAGTTCCATTGGTTTAGAGAGTGCTTGTGCTCAACTAATTATAGGCGGTTACATGAAAATGATTATATAAATACAGGAGTTGACAAGGAAGTTACAACTAAAGGTTGTAACTTAAAACATAAAAAATGGACACTTATTTAAAGTACATTTAGGTAGAATTTAAAGAAAAAGATTGAAACTTATAATTGCTATAAAATGTCTCGAGATAAATTGACTTAGGTATGACTTTTATACAATCTCTATAATGATGCATGGTACATCTCGCTATAAATTAGGTAGGATCGATACCAGAACCCTGGACAACACAGAATCTAACTAATCGGTTTGCACCCACGCATTTATTAAACCCGTCTTGCCATGTTCCTTGCAAATGAGGACTAATGCGAGCGATGCTTTAAGCATACACAAGCTCCTCTGTCTGTCCATTAAACAGAACCCACCCAAGACAAAATATTGCTTTAGTTGAAACCATTCTTCCCGTATTATGCTTAACTGTTTATTTTAGTAAAGGTTTACCGTCAGTAATAATGCTATTGGGGGCTCAGATTCAGAACAGAAAGTTCATAGCAGATGCCATTGCCCTTATCAGATTTTGATGGTATTGATAATTTGAGTGTGTCGAAAGTATGGAATGTTTGAGTGCTCTAATGGCCTATCCCTTGCGTGCGGCGCGAGCGCAGCCTCTGCAACGTATATCACAATTAAACAATTTACTCTCACGCACTTTCCTGCGGCCAATTATAGAGCGTATGCTAGGTTTGTTTTAAATGTTTATAATTAAAGTGTTTGTTTCTAAATATAAGTTTGTTGTTTATTACCGGTCATTTTGTTCCGTTAGCGAGCAGGGTGTTCGATCAGGTATTATCAGATTGTTGATGACATGTTATTTACGCCTTCCTACGTGGAACTCTAAAGTTATCAATTACGAATGCACTGTTATACGTTTTCAATTCCTGGCTAGCGTGAAAGAATCATATTGTTTGGGGATCCTTCACATCGCATAGATATTTATCATCAGGGCTGTCTAAAGTAGGTATAGCTACCGTAGAGATCTAGATAGCACTAACTACCCCATTTTATTGCTTTAATAAATGCCACCGCCTATGTATTTCAGTTTTATAGCATGGTAATTAAAGTACATTTTCCATGGAATCTAATGACTTTGTAGTTATCTGTTCGAATTCAAAGCAGGATGTTGGTTCAAGATGCAAATAGTTTAACCGTATGGCTCCGAGGGAAATTGTTTCCATAAAGCTAGGTTTATGAGTGCTTAATGAGAGCATGGGCGTGGAGGAAGTTCCATAGTAGCATCTCACCTCCGGAGCAAGAGAGTTATTTCAAGCGAATAGTATGAGGAGAAAATAAGGATGACAATCTAAGACCAATCCCTATCATATAGGCTGGTGGGACTTCACCGTTTGCAGAGAAAAAAGCACTACCTAGTAGTGAAGAAAAGAAAAGTAAAAAATCAAGGAATTTGCGGGGCACAGCTACTTATAAAAATCGATTCACATACACGAGTGAAAGTGGCGCCGCCACCTATTTTATCTTATTATTACGTTTCAGGAAATTTTAAGTTATTTTAAGTCTATCGTACAGTTTGTGGTATCTATTATAACTAAGTAATTTTAAGTTATTTATTATTGCCTCTGTAATCGTTTGTAAAGCTTTGGCAGAGATACGAAGTTGCCCATTTTGGCCACCAAACTCTATTTTAGCATCTCTGCCTTAACTATATAAGATGAAACTATTACAGAGGTATTAAAATAGCTTACAAGATACTACAAACTGTACGATGGATTTTTAAAATTTCCTGTGCTAAAGGTAATAATATGATACCTATAATTAATTTTGTTTAAAACAAAAACAATTAAATTTTTATAGTTTTTTAATGGATTTTAATGGATCCCATTGTCAGAACAAAACCAAATTAAAATGGGACCACACGGGAATCACCAGCTTTCATATAAAATAGGTGGCGCTGTCATATTGGCTCGGGCATGCGCCTTAATAGAATAAGGCAATAATTATCTTGTAGCTATTTGTTTTCGATCGTCATTTGTTGGCAGCAGGGAAATGGGAGCGGAAGCCGCACTGTCTCGACGTTGCGGTCTGCTATGCTTACATTCGATCAGACAATGCAGAGGCATTCGCTATCTCGATGTTAGTCATCGCCTTAAATGTCTATTTATATTCAAATGTTACGGCTTTGTGTTGCTGATAGAGGTAGTGCTTTTGAGACGTGCTTTGGTAATTATTGAACCTGTTTTGTTAACGCCAGAAAGGGATACCTTACATTGTTTTGGTAATAGAAAGCAAGATAAAAAATAACAACCGAAGACTTGAACTTCAAACCAAATGAGAGTAGATAAGTACTTACGACGCAGGGAAATAAAATATCACACGCCAAAGTAGAGATTTATGAAAATCCCGGAGTAAGATTCTAATCCTGGCTAGCGTAGGGTCCTAGAATTCTGGAAAACCTCTTTGTATCCTGAAATCTCGCTGTTGGTGATCCGAAACGAATGAATCGCAAAATAACTCGTCTCAAATCCTAAAGTTTCTGATTTGCCGCTCACAGAGACATCCCAGCTATTATAAAGGTGGCTGTTATTTTACTCAACCTTTAACTGCAAAGGTGCCACCACTGAGTCGCATAAACCTAAGCTTATCAATAGCTGATCTCAATCCGAGATCAGCTTTAATTGAAAAGTCGCGTGAACACTGTCGGATGACGTGAAATATAAGCCCGATCCGGTGGTCGGATCGACGTTGCATTCGATTAAATGTCTGCTTTGAAATGTTTGCAATGGCATCTTAAACGTAGCTTAGCTTCGTTAGTTGGTTTTGCTGCTTTAGATCTTATATAATGGTTTGGCCTGCATACCTGTCTTCATTCTTAGTGTAAATAACATTAAAAGTTTCCATTAATGACCGCATGTTTAAGAGTAAGCTGACAGATTCGCTGAAAGATTTCGGCTGATTTTCACTAAAAACAGCGCGGCTCTTCAGTGCTTCTTCGGGTAATCCTTTTGCTCCAATATGGCATGGAGTCAAAATATCATCATGACGACCTGAATACCAACGTACCTACCATCATAATCTGAAATTTTGGTGAAGTAAATATACCTACAACACAATCTCGAAACCTAAGGCCTTGTTTTCAGAGACGCGGGGCGTGCAGCGGCGCGGCCCGCACAGAATTCAAACATATGGCGTTGGTAGAGTGTGTTTACGGAGAAGCAATTTTAAACGCGTTTGTTTGATTTGACGCGTCGCACGCGGCGTGCACCGCCACTTCTTTACGCCCCGCCTATCCATAAACATCAACGTACATTGCGATATGTTTGTGTTTACGCGTAGGTACTATGACGAGGCCGCTGCACGACCTATGTGAAACTAGCTGCCTCATCCAACAGTATAATCACTAGTCGGCCTATCTAGAGTATTCTAGAGTTACCGGTGATTTCAATAGGTTGAAACTACATCTGAAATAGTCACACAGCTACTTTGATCGCAGCAAAGATAAGGATTTCCACTTAGACGAGTAGGTATTTGCGCTGAGCATCGAGCTATCTTACCATCTCGATGGATTAGCTGTCTCGATTTGCCAAGTCTGAGAAATCTTGCTCGTCAGAATATATATCTTGAAACCTATTTCACAGGCAATGTTTAATATTTTTTTACGATCGCTGTTTTTTGTGATTTCATATTTTGCGTCAGCTCTTAAATTTTGTTAATTAGCTACTCATATGTAAGCCAACACTAACTTAAAATAATTGTGATGACAGTTATAATAAAACAGACGATAAAAAAATTCTATAGCCACTAAAATTAAAAAGGTGTCAGTAAAAATCTTTAAAAAGTAAAATACAAGTACCTAAGCACCTGAGGTACCTTTATTGATCACGTTATGGTCCGGTTATTTTACATTATGCGTTTTGCCTTTCAAAAGCTCTATTTTATGTGTGTATGAGGTATTGATTTGTGGTCAGACAGGGAAATGACCTGTCCCCTTCCGGAAATCACCGTCCCCTGTAATGATGACCATGCGTGTCCATCTGGGATAGTATTACTTGGGGACATTAAAACTTTATAGTTGTAGGTAGATATTAGTTTCATGTTTTGTGAGTTATGATTTAATAGGCACTCAATTTTAGTGTCGGTTTGGTGTGCAATGAGACTTGAGACACAGGGGATCGTTTACTTATTATTTTAATGGTGGTGCGTATTTTATTATAATTAATGTCTATATTAGAGATGGCATTTCAAGAAAACCTTTTGCCATTGATTTGCATTGCACAAACATTACTTAGAATACAACTTGAGTACCTACTAAAACATCAAAGATCACCCTTCACCCCATCTATAAAGTTCGAGCGTGGTTGCCAAGTTACAGAGACAAATTTCACATGAAGTTCACGTTTTATATCAAGATCTTTCTCGTTTCAGAGTCCCGAATGCACCAAAAAGCTGCATCGCCGAGATTTTCAACGGAGACACTACTGATGGAGGCAGCCTGCTGAAGAACAGCGCTTCTCGCACGCGCATCATCCGTGACACCCCGACGCGCCCTCGCGATACGCACTCTCGCCTCTTCGGTCAAGTTCGAGTAAGCATATTCACTTCATTATCTTTTCTCTTATGTGTCCTGGCTTTATAATAATTTGACAATGGTAGGTATTATATCGTTATATAATGAAACGTTTTGGTAAAAGAGCCTTAGATGAAAGAAGGTACCTACACGCACGCGCGCTAAAAGTGTCATGTTTAAAAAAATGTCACTAATCTCTCTATGAAAATAGCACTGCACGCACTGGATTCTACGTAAAGATTAGTTTGGGTTATTTTGAATGGTTTCAAATCAAGTGATCAGGTAGTCTTTTTTGCGGTTTGTATTCCGAGAGACAGGGTTTTGTTTGTCGTATGTTTACTGCCGTCGTCTTCATTTTTATTTACACTAAAGTTTTCACGCAAGAAGTTTCATGTACCTACCTACCTACCCAGTTGATTCACCTCGCCGTCAAAATGACTCCGAATATTTAAGCAGACCACAAACTGGCAAGAACAAGAAACCTTATTGAGTTTGTTACCAAAGAAACACCGCTAAACGTATCGGCTCATAATTTATTCAAGTACACACTACTTTAGCGCTCTGCCTAATAGTATTGAGTCACGAAGCCTAAGGTCTAGCCGAGCGGTAGATGTCTGAAATTATGTTTTCGAATTAACGACGAGCACCTTAAGGTGAAGCTAACTAGTTATCGGCGAGTGCCACTTTGAAAGCAAATTCGTTGCAATGCAGATTAAGCTTTTGAATGTACGGACCACTTAGGTTGCAGATTAACCTAATTATTGTTGTTCTGCCAAATGAACTGATTAAGTTTATTTGTTACGGAGAAATTAAAATACTTACACAGGTTTTCAGTAGGTCAATTACAAAAAGTTGTCATCTTCTCCAAAATCTTCTTCGGAAACAGTGAGAGAGTTCCTATTCAATTCATTCTTTATGCCTACAAGCACTATTTATCCAGAGATTGAACGTTCTAGCTCATGACAAACCATCAGAGACTATAAAATATAGTCTCTGATGGTTTGTTTGTATATGTACCTATAACTATAGTTATAGCGACAACAGACAAAAGCTCGCTATAACTAGTATCTGTTATACTCGTAGTTGTATATTTTTATGTCAGTGAGCATCTTTGATGCTCTATCGCTGCCATATCTTGTCTGTGAAAAATGTGGAGCATTATGTTTATGCGTCTTAACTTTCATAACTATTTTCTAATTCCAGGGAGCGAACAGCTCTGTGATCCCAATGGTGACAGACACTATTCGCAGCAACATCCAGTTCGGAGAGGGTGAGATACGCAGCCCTGCTCTCTCGCCCAAGATGAATGGAACTGCTTCTTCCACGCCCAGCAGACATGATCCTACTTCCGTGGACCACTGTGAGCGTTTCAATTGTAAGCATGCTGCACTATTAGAACTCCTATCAGCTATCAACGCGGAATAGGCTTACGTTGCGTTTCCACCAGAGATGGGTGAGACAGATGAACGGCGTAATGTGTATAGAGTAGGTAAAATGCGTACGATCAAGCAATCTTATTGATTATTTGGGACGCATTTTGCTTTACATCTCTGGTAGATCTGCACCTTTGAATCTGCTAGAAAAGTTTTGCGTCCATGACACGGGGATGTGGATGACGTTGCCTACAAAGCCGTTAGTCTGATGTCGTGACACCTGTTCATCCTAAATGTGTGTCTCGGTGATGGTGCATCGGATGCAGAGGAATACGAGTATAGGTGTATTTAGCGACCGCCTTCTCGCATCCCGGATATAGATTCAAAATTTCCGAGAATTTATAACCTGTGTCGCAGATGCCACTTGCCCGTCACCCATGAAACACACAAAAGGTTTTGTCGTCGCTCACATCCACTTGGCTCTGGTGTCGCCGTCATCCGTAAACCGTAGCTAGACAAAAAGCTTTTTAGGAAAGTTCCGCGTCGTTAGATGTTAGGATTCAACGCACAACGACTAACACGCAATACTACTGGATGAACACGGTTGGGGTTTTCAATTTACCTAATGAGGATTGCGAGGAATAGGATTGCATCATTTTGCTCGCATTTTGTATGCAAGAATGTGTATGTAAAGATCGAATATCTAGACGCATAAGTTCAGTCTTTTCGTTCGTTTTTGTAATTTCATAAGGGCCAGCTTTGTGTAATATCGTCTTTAGTTGATGGACCATTAGCAAACCCTAATGTTACTACCAAAAGCAATATTACTAACAAACTGAGTGTAATGTTTAATTGCGATCACATTATTTGTCAGATTGTATCTTTAATTTCCAATGAGTACTGTCATAATTTATTTTATTACTGCTTATTCATTAAAACACACTTTCTCCTTATTTAGCGAATATTTCGTGAAAGTTGGGATATCATTGCAAATTTGAGATGTTTTCGTAAACGAACGGGCAATTAACCAGAAGAGTCATATAATCATCATAACGGAAGAGATAATTCTTGGTCTCAATGAAATCGTACCAGTCGTAAATTCATTCCATTTAACAATCCGAATATAGCGTTTCACAGGAATTCTCATGTTTAAAATTTGTGCGTGTGGTTTTGGATGCCTCGACCGTGTTCCGCTCCATATTTATATTAGTACCGTGCACGCCAGGACCAGCGCTTCATAAAAATAAATAATGCATAACGTGACTAAATTCAATCACCACCTCTTTGAAGGTGTGGTTAATCTAATAATGAAATGTTTTTACTTGAAAATAGAATTTAGATATATCTATTTATTAAATGGTGGTCCAATTTGAGAGGAACAAGCTGAGTGGGGTAAAACCGTAGATAAACCCCAGTGTGATATGCAATGGTTTTTTTTAGTTTGTTGGTCTATTAACTAAGTAGGTTGGTCCACAGCTGGCCTCACTTTGTTCAATCATCTATGATTGAAATAGACTGTAATAGGTTACTAGGTATTGTTTAGGTAAGAACTTCATCTGACTAATTATTTTATCAACACAATTGATATATAGCCAACTGTCAGCACGACTACAACACTGTTAGCAATAACAAAAGAGCCGGAGTTTCACCTGTTGAACCTCCGACCCTATAATCTAGCGTAATTCGAATGAAAACCGATTATTCTGAATGGTCAGCCATCCGTACAACATACAACCGACCGAAGAGGAACCCCGTGACTGGCGATGGATTCCCCGTGCTGCCGCCGCGTCGGCGCCACCCAGGCGCCTGCCTCCGAGGTGCCGACCCGCCTGAAATCCACGAATACCCAGACCCTGAAGAATATGCCCTCACAGACCCCGAACCCACTCACAGATACATTACACGCGAATGGCCCCCAGAGCCCGCCAATTACTACGTCGAGTCCACCTCTAAAGCGGCTCCTAAAGTACGTCACACGCCCTATACGCTTCTCGGTTTGAAAACCGACGATCCGGAGCTATGCCATCCTGTAATCGATCCCGACTCTCTGTCTCCGCAGTTAGTTCTCGACAGGCATTGGCCTCCTTTTCCAGCCCAACACTATCTTGAACCGACTGAACACAAAAAGCCATATCATCCTTTACCTCCTTACGCGTTCGTCGGCATGACTTCTGCTCTCGGCGATAGGCCGAAGCCTGATTACAAGTACAATCCTATACCAGCTCTCGATGGTGCCATCGATCCTTATCTCATAGCGAATAATAATCCGCCACCGACACTGTTCAGATACGAGAGGGACGGTCCGATACCAGACCTGACTCCCTTGCAAACCGAGGTTGTGAAGGGGCCCCACACCTTGACGGGTTTTCCTCCCATTTTCCCTAAACACGTCCCAGGCTACCTGTTCTCTCTCAATCGGCATGCTGAAGATTTCAACCCAAAGACGTATTATGTAGATTATATCCGAGGCAGAGAAATGGGTGGGTGTTCAATTTGAACTGAAGGAATGCTGCACTGAACATGTATTTGCAAGATGCTTGCTATTTTTGTTTGCTTTCTAAAGAACTGTGAATACGATTCCTTCAAGTTTTCGAATTAAGCACTCACACACAAGGTTTTTTTATTTGCTGCAGTGTTGGTTACTACCTAAGATTGTGTAGCCTACCTACTCTATATTAGAGCTTAGTAATATTTATATGCTTGTGTTCTATTGTTGTAATTTCGTAATAGTGTATTTTTGTATTGTGTTTAGTCGTACTTTGTATACCTAATTATGTTTCTTTCGCACGCCTCTTCTCTGTTCTGAAGATCTTAGTTTCGGGTTTTAGTCCTAAACATCTGCTCTTAGACTTCTTATACTACTCTTATTAAGTACTAAACCTATGTAATTCTATTTTTCATTAGGTACCTACATACATTTAGTTTTGTCTTAAACATACCTTCTTTAGGTAATTTTAGAAGTTTTGCATGATCATCATTAAACTCAATCGAAAGATCACGTAGGTAGAGATCGACAAAACTTAGCTCATCTCCATTAATAACTACTTTATATTTAAATTTTTCTTAAGTTTTTTTTTACTTTACAGAAGGAAATCCGATCACGGGCGATGGGTACAAGTCGATGAACGGGCAGATCAACATGGTAACTACATTAAACAGCGACTTCAGTTATATCACCAATGGGAGCCGTGTCCCACCAGGCGGCTATTCTTCCGGCCTCTGGTAGATCACAACTCAGAACGGCCCCACCAATCTACACCGCGCATAAAAAAACCGCGAACAATCGCCGTAAAATTTTCGGCAAACGCGCATCATTTTCATAACTTCGAATCTAAGATCAGTTTAGACTAAGCACCCAACAAATGCATTTATTTATGCCCATTTTCGAAACTTAAGTTTAATTCGGCGTATTTTAGTAATATGCACTTAATTCTGGTATATGTTGTTATTCGAATCCTTAGCCTTTCCCAGTAACAGTTTGTTCGTATAATTTTTAGAATAGTGATAGATATTTTTGTAATAGTTATTCGGTAGTTATTCTAATATCATCAGCGTGGTGATTTGTAACCATGTTAAAAAATTTGGTTAAATTAGACACGATTAAAGTTTAGGATCTTAAAATGTCTGTAGGGACTCTTCCAGACTTGTACGAATATGTTTACGCATTGATATTGTGAATTAGGAGTGAGGAACTGTATCAGCAATATACCAAAATGAAAAGTGCCTTGATTGGTTAAAGGAAATTCTATAAGAATCAGGTATGATAATGGAATAGGCATGTAGGATCTTTTGGAGATATATGTGATTATATATCTATATTTCACAGTATAGAAATAGTAATCATATGGCACTAAGGCTCATAGATACAAATTACACAAAATTGCAAGAACTTTTATTTATTCAATATTTTATAATCTCGTTTGTTGAATTTCATAAGATAATTTAAAGTTTTTTAATGCATTTATTTTATCTTTTTATACTACTTTATTTGATTAAATTATTTGGTCTCGGGCTACATTTTGCTAGGCTATTTTCATCTACATTATGTAAAAGGAGTTAAAAACCTTATAAAATTTAAGTACAATCTAGGAAGCATATAGATATTTAAGGCTATTATTAGAAAGATTATGTGTTGGAACGCAAACAGAAATTTTAAATATGTATGTGAAATGCAAGTAAATTTAAGTGAAATGCCTAGCAAAATGGTTTGATATAAAATTTGAGATACATTTGAATTCTTGGTCCATTATCTGTTAACAATAAGAATAGTAGAAAATAGTTTTACACTTATAATATCTTTTAGACTTAGGCATATCATCTTTGTAAACAACTTTAATATTCTAACAAGGATTTGCATAATCACAGGCCTAGCTATAACAAATGTTAATAGATAATAACCATTATTTCAAAATAAAGTTTTTTATTATTAACCATGGTTTTTTTTACTACTCTTTAACAACAAAACCAACATTATAATGATAATATCACATTTCAAATATGGTAATTTCTCAAAATACATGTATTTTTCTTACCGACTATTTTCTTGTTCACATAATACATTAACAGTGTCTTTGTTCCTATTACCTCTAGTTTTGTCTTTGAGACTAGCTGGTGATTCAATCTCAAAGGTCACGGGGCCATCATTTTGAATGTTGACCTGCATGTAGGCAGCAAACTGTCCATCTGAAAAATAAAATTGATAGTCAAAACCACATGAACAAGTATGTAACATAGGTTATTGTTTTACTGAATCAAGTTTAATTTTGGATTATTTCTTTACGTAAGTAAACCTAGCTTAGAAATAGGCTAGAATGCCAGATTCAAAGAAGGAAAGAAATTAAATATCTTTTTTATTTAAGTATCTTTATTTTATGAAGTGCGTAGTTTGCTTAGCTTTCCTATCAAATGTTATTAATTTAGGTTACCTTTTATTTTATCTGGTGTGTATGCATCTTTTAGCATTTGAAGAAAATTCTCATAAAACTCCTTAGATTTTTCCCCTGGCATTGCTTGGTGAAAGTCTGGCTTGGTTCCCTGGAATATATAATAATGTTTTGGCTACAATTTTTTAGCTCTGTTGAGCAAAAACTCTTTTTTCAGATAGAATCATACAGCCAACAGTTACAAAAAATTGTATCTTGGAATTTTTGTTTTCCCTGTGTTACATAATACAAACTACTTAAAGACAGGTCTAATAATCACCATACCACACTGGTGGTATGAAATGAAAATTACACTTTCTATGAATGTTCATAGAAAGTTTATAAACTCTTCTCTCACACTACCTTAAAAAATTCTGTTCACATAGAGAAGCATTGTGGCATTACGTTGAACAAACACTTTTAGTTGTACTGCATAAAGTGGTCAATTGGCACATGCACACCCTCAATTCCCACAACACTTCTCTTTTTGAACAGACTCCTAACATTAGGGCTTGAAGATGCTGATAGATCAGTATACATAACTGATTTCATACATTTCTGATTTCCATGTATCTCAGATCTTCTGTGACATGTTCATAAGGAATGCAAGTAATGCAACAGAACAGATGCCCTTTAAGAGAATTGATCGAAACATGAGAGCTTAATATTATTTTTCTAGTGTATATACAATACATACCTTCCAAGTATTGTAAAGTGTGAACTGGCTGACACACAAGACCTCTAGTTGCTTGTCAACAACACTCATCTTCCATTTCTGGCTGTTTTCATCATCAAATAACTTTATACTGAGAAGTTTGCGCACACTGTGAACAAAACAGAAGTTTAATAGGTCAAAAACTGAACACGCCTTTTGTTCTAGGTCTTCATATAAAATTCAGACGTTCATGTAGCCTGCTAAGAACATTTTTA
This sequence comes from Eupithecia tripunctaria, assembly GCA_955876795.1. Taxonomy (NCBI): domain Eukaryota; kingdom Metazoa; phylum Arthropoda; class Insecta; order Lepidoptera; family Geometridae; genus Eupithecia; species Eupithecia tripunctaria. The sequence continues at coordinate 6,026,643 of OY041619.1, read as the reverse complement.
AGAAAGATAGACCAAACTGCGATCCCTAACCAGCATGCCCAGCTTGGTGATTATGGGCACTAAACCCCATTACATAAAGCTACGCTAATAAGGCAATCAGGGAGAGGCCTGCGTCCAGCAGTCTACCAATACAGGCTGTTGAGGTTGAGGTTGATGTGTCAGTATGGATAGGGTGATAGTTTTATGGTCACTAAGTGGTTGTAATCAGAGCAAATCACCAATCTGCATACCAAGTGTAGGGCACAACTCTCCTCATTTGGGAGTGAATACTCAGGATGGGCTTTGATGTGCAGTTGCAGTAAGGTTGGTAGCATTCTGATTAATCTTGCAAGTATCTACGACAAAATTAGTCAGAATGTAGACAATAACATGCCATGAGTAAAAGTGGCGCCGCCAACTGTTTATCTTAATATTACATTTAAAACCGGAAATTTTAAAAATACACTATACAGTTTGTAATATCTATTATGAGTTATTGCTTAATGCCTCGGTAATAGTATTATCACAAACTTTTTTTAAATTCGATTGTTCAACGTAATAATAAGATAAAATAGTTTGCGGTCCTAAGAACATACATAACCAACAACTAAAATTTTGCGACAGTAGTAACTTTTAAGAGTAGACGTACATGAGCTACCTACATGTATTCCATGTCTTTCTTCGTGTCTGTATTAGTTATTCCGATGAGGACACATATTCCTTGTTCTATGCTGCTTATAAGCTCGCCATTTACTGTAAAACAAACATTTTAATGCATGAATGAAAAGCAGATTCTGGATTTTGTAAATACTAACGTTCTACACTACAAAAGTTTAGTTAATACACACCGGAAACACTAGCGTTCATTACTCGTTGCACTAAAGCCTTCATTTTAGTTGTTTCTTTCAGAAAAACATTAATTCACATAAATCTCTGTAATTATTTAAACCGGAGATATAATACAGTGTGCCTGAAAATGTAGGTTTATATTTTTGAATTGACTACATTACATATAAATATTCTTACATATCTATGGAATTGACACTTGTTTACTTGTTGTCAATGTTCAACTTCAACTTCTTTTTTATTTGTCAATGTTGCTGGACTGACATTGATTTTGACAAAGTGAACCACAGAAAATGAAAATAATATATTTTAAGATTTTGGTAGATGGAATGTTGTGACTACTCACCGCTAGATGGAAGTGGCCTCTGAGAATTTATTTCTCATCACTACTCGTCGCTAGATAGCAGTTCACTCAAACGTACAAATCAAAGATTTACGATTCAAATCTTTGATACATAAATATTACATATATAGTGCAATCGACTTATTTGACTGTAAATTAGAATCCGATTTTGTGGAATATACAATAAATAAACATCGGTTTTGACTAACAACCTACAAAATACCTACACTACATACCTACCTAAATACACAGAATCTAAATAACAGCGTATTCAGAATTATGAAATTCCAATGTCGACCCTCATACAATTTCAAATACTTTTTTTAAATAACAAAACAACTAAAACATAAAACTCGTACCTACGCAAGTCAAAAAGTTTCCTTGCATATTTTTAAAAGAAATTAAAGAAAATTGTTGCAAATTGTTGCCTTTGTCAGGCAAAGGGTTAATTGTTCTCACCGGTCTATAAAAATACACTATTTGCACAACTTTCTTGTTAAATTTCAGTGGTGCGTCACTGAGCTGCGTAAGCGCCGAGCACGTGTGCCATACACGTGCAGTATGCCGAAATTACATGAGAGACATCGTGACCATGACCGACGTAGTTCGTCGTGTTATAAACACTAATTTGACTTTGGACCATCTATGGATAAAAATTCGTATAAATCGTCGTAGTGTGAAGTGTTGTTCTTTTTATTATATGAAAGATGTAACGGTTTAGGCTATGTCCTGATATGTTATACCTATCTTGATGTTTAAATAAATAAATTTAATTTAATATTAATCACTAACGTCTCTGAGTGCGGCTGTTAGAACCATTGATTTATTGATAGAACTTAGTAGTGGGAGCGGGGGATATGATATTATGGCCTACGGCCGTACAGTAAGGTACCACGTCTCTGGTCAATGCCACTGCATAGACCAGGGACGTTTACAGAGAAAGAAGGCGTTTGAGTTTGGGCCTATCAAAAGAGAATACCAGCACTAAGCGCCTTACTCAGAGATGTTAATGCTTAGGCCTTAAGAGACTCAGGCAGACCTTCTCGCCTACTGTGCCACTAAGATCAGCATTAACGCATTGACTGCCCATCCTCGTCAATCATTTAAAACGTGACCAAAAGTGAGCCAGCTAATTAAATCCGGAAGAGATAACGAGCAACGTGCATGTGCGCAGACGTTGCATTTGCATGCTAGGTCAGGTTTGCTTCCGAGTGACAACCGGCGCGTGCGCACGTTGCGGCTCACGTGACTCTCGCAGACGGGTAATAAAACCAGTCTCTAGACTTGATAGCAGTCGAAAACTATAAAAGTTTATTTTAGTCAGAATAAGAAACTTATAATCTATATAGCTACCTATTTGCAGAATTACCTACCTAAACCTGTTTCTTCAGAGGTGGGAATCAAAGCCGCAGCCTTAAGAGACTCAGGCAGACCTTCTCGCCTACTGTGCCACTAAGATCAGCATTAACGCATTGACTGCCCATCCTCGTCGGTGCGATCTGCATGTGCACGTCTGGACTATGGGTCAGGCAGGAGCCTAATTATCGTGCCAAAAATAACTTTGTCCAAAAGTTAGATTTCGACATTTTTCTCAGTGAATATAATAAAGTAGAATAATTGAACTATCTTATACCACAAAAAATATGCTACAAGTTTATTGACATATTATAATAGCGACGATAGCTTGAACTTGAATGAAAGGAAGTGGATTGATTGATGTAGGTAGATTGTAGGAAAATTTGTGATAAGACACTTTCAGATCGATTTATTTACAAATATTTGTTGATAAACTATTTATTTATATACATCATTAAAAGCGTGGTACTTTCCACGTAATTCAAGCATATTCGTAGATGGTCAAGAAAGTTAGCTTTTACTGTTTATTTTTGAAAGCCCTTCTTTTTTTCACATTGAGTTTTTGTATTTACTGCTGTCTCGTGACAAGGAGGTACGACTACTATAATAACGTTCCTTGATCTGTTTACTAACAAGATATCAAATAAAAATTTCCCTTAATTTGACGTAGAGGCGACTTAGACATTAGCGGCCTTCACACGTAAGGTTCGAACCGCGCATCTGGACTGCGCAGCTGCGGTCCAAACCGCGGATGGGATCTTCGGATCAAACCTTACCGTACGACGTTGCCCATAATTTTGTAATTTTCTTATATCGTTTTGATAAACATTTTATCGAAGAATTCACTTCGTTTATCTATCTTTATTACCGAACAACGTTGCTTATATTTTAATTTTACTCTAATATTACGGACATTAGCGCCCTGCACACGTAAGGTTCGGACCGCGGGAAATTGCACGCGCCGTTCCATCCCGCGCTCCGAACTGTACGTGTAGATGCGCCAGGCTGACAGTCCGATCTGGCAGTTCGATGCGCGCTCCCATCTCACAGTTCTGTGCGCGCATCTCGTGTGGAGGCAAACTACAGAACTGCCGGTTTGGAACGTCGTCGTCAAAGCTATTACGGATTTCATTCGGTTGATGATATAATACGAGTCGGAAGCGTAAACAATCTGCAGGTAGCTTAACTGATGCATATAAATACCAGTAGGAAGCGTAAACAATCTACAGGTAGCTCAACTGATCCATATAAATACCAGTAAGAAGCTTAAACAATCTAAAGGTAGCTCAACTAATCCGTATCAATCACAATTACCTATTGTTATAACTGTTAATTATCGTTTTAAGATAAAGCCTTGTTCATTCCTAGGGGTGAAAAGTATTACTTTCATCCCGCTTATCAGGCAACTTCAAACCTGCTTTCTGAATATGAGTTCTCATGAAATCCATTGTCAGAACTGAACCAAATTGAAATAAAAAAAGAATCATCAAAATCGGATCACCCAATTAAAAGTTTTGAGGTAACAAAAATAAAAAATCAGTCGAATTGAGAACCTCCTCCTTTTTTGAAGTCGGTTAAAAATAAAGAATTTGACCACATTTGCCTTTTTTCAGTTGCTTGTACTAACTACAGATCGCTAACACGATGATTGGGTATCCATTCTGCTTGAGACTGAAGCAAAACTTTTGAAACTTTTAACGTTCCACGCGCCAGTCTAAACTGCAGTCAAAACTCTTGAAAATATATTTACACGCACAGTTTGGATCGTTTGGAAAAATGTGAAAGATTTGCCCGCGTTCCAAACCGTGGAAACATTTTTACTCGCAATTAGCACGACAGTTCGATCCGCAGTCCAAACTGTACAGATCCATCCGCGGTTTGGACCGCAGTCCAGATGCGCGGTTCGAACCTTACGTGTGAAGGCCGCTATTGGCAAAATTATGTCAACCCAGACGTAGACGCCATTAAAAGAAGAAAGAAAAGAAAGAAAAGAAACCGCGGATGGATCTGTACAGTTTGGACTGCGGATCGAACTGTCGTGCTAATAGCGAGTAAAAATGTTTCCACGGTTTGGAACGCGGGCAAATCTTTCACATTTTTCCAAACGATCCGAACAGTGCGTGTAAATAGATTTTCAAGAGTTTTGACTGCAGTTTAGACTGGCGCGTGGAACGTTAAAAGTTTCAAAAGTTTTGCCTCAGTCTCAAGCAGAATGGATACCCGATCATCGTGTTAGCGATTTGTAGTTAGTACAAGCAACTGAAAAAAGGCAAATGTGGTCAAATTCTTTATTTTTAACCGACTTCAAAAAAGGAGGAGGTTCTCAATTCGACTGATTTTTTATTTTTGTTACCTCAAAACTTTTATTTGGATGATCCGATTTTGATGATTGTTTACGCTTCCTACTGGTATTTATATGCATCAGTTAAGCTACCTGCAGATTGTTTAAGCTTCCGACTCGTATTATATCATCAAACGAATGAAATCCGTAATAGCTTTGACGACGTTCCAAACCGGCAGTTCTGTAGTTTGCGTTCACACGAGATGCGCGCACAGAACTGTAAGATCAGAGCGCGCATCGAACTGCCAGATCGGACTGTCAGCCTCGCACATCTACACGTACGGTTCGGAGCACGGGATGGAACGGCGCGTGCGATTTAGCGCGGTCCGAACCTTATGTGTGCAGGGCGCTAATATGTGGTGGCTACATTGAGTTAGAATAGGATTCTAACTTGATGGGTGGCTATGTCAAAGATGCTGCAAACTATCAATCTAGCAAGCTGAAATAGGTACTTATTCCGCTTGAAAAACGGTGCTGATGAAACCTCGCGTGAGACAACTGTGTGCCAATCTGTGCCGGGGTCAAATAATGAAAGAGTTCGTGTTTAAGAAACACAAAGAAGAATATTTTTTTAACTCTTTAAAACAAAATGTGTAGCTATTTCATTTTTTTAATTCCTGCAAATAATTTGCAGCTTTATAACAAAAAGAATCTGAAGACCAGTTTTTCAAAAAAAATATTAAAAAATTATGGCATATCCAAAAAAAACTCGATGGGCTCGATGCCCAGAATCACACCCTTTTGGTTTAGTAGGTACACCACCGTTTCCGTGGCACCCCGTACATTTCCCCAACCACGTTTCCACGTTTTATCTAAACTCGTGTAGGTATTTATCATAACAATTATTTCTCAACCAACTCTCGCGTTCGTTTTGTCGACAGCTCACGCTTCTTTTTGTCCGATAGCGATACTTGTTGAATTGTATTGTTCGTTCGCACGTGAACTTTTCGTACGAGTACGTGGTTGGTACTGGTGTAACGTGTGCGTTTTATTTGTAACCGTTTTCAATAATCAACTATATTGTAATCAACTTAAAAATTAAAGTGAAAAATATGACTCTTCCTGACATCTTTTGGCGAATAATCACACTAATAATAATATTATAAATGTGAAAGTTTGGATGGATGTATGTATAGATGGATGGATGGATGTTTGTTACCTCTTCACGTCAATACTACTAAACGGATCGGGCTGTAATGGTTACAAGTAGTTCTAATCCTGGAATCAAACATAGGCTACTTTTTACCCCATAAATTAGTTCCCGTGGGATAGAAATCACCTTTAAACGTTTTCATAGAAAAAACGCGTGCGAAGCCGCTGGCTGGGAGCATCTAGCAATACTATAATTTCTAAAAACATAATTTACCAAGAAAACCGAGTGAAGCTCGGTCATCCAGGTACTAAAAAAATAAAGTTAGATGTCGCTTCTGGGCGGGGTGGTTTAATGCGACAATAAGGACGCAGCAGCGTGACTGTAACACGCACGTAAAACAAGGACAAAGAAGATAAACAACAATCATCGATGTAAAGATTGGGCACTAGCTTCTTGAGAGAGGAACCTTCAAATTAGGTCCAACTAGGTCCACCCCCTCAGTTATAGTCGGACCATTTTTACAAGGCGAAACGAAAATAAAAGTCATTAAAAGTTCTGCTATTCATCGATAGATGGCAAAACTAAAAAGTATCACCGCTGCGCCGGTCGGAGTGGGGGGTGTTAGGTTATTTTCGTTACGGAATTTCTGGATTCGGTCTCCACGCTCAAGGCCCGCGATAGAAGCTATGCAATGGCTTAAAAAGAAATTAAGTTGGTTTGGCTCATTGATCAAAGCTTTTGCCGGCCCGGCGGTCTATGGAAATATCACAGTGTCCAAGTTTACAACTTTCACATTTCTTTACTTTAAATAGAGTAACGCAAACTTTTTAGTAAACAGTATGGCAGTTTACGCCGTTTCCGCCGTGTGGTGCCGGTGGCATAGAATTTTTGCACCACCCCAATTCTTCCCGTGGGTGTCGTAAGAGGCGACTAAGGGATATCTTCTGGGGGGCGGGCAGCAGCGCCCCCCACAGAACAAATCTTTCACCAAACTGCGATCCCCAACCCGCATGCCCAGCGTGGGGATTATGGGCATTAACCCGCCATGAGTTAAATGCCAATAAGGCGTTTATCAGGGGGAGGCCTGCGTCCAGCAGTGGACCGATACAGGCTGTGTATGTATGTATGGCAGTTTACACTCAGGCTCACTCACACACGAAACTTTACCGACGCTAATTTAGTAAGCAACATGTTTACTAAATTAGTATTTATTTACACAATTTACCAAACGTACGGAATTTTGTTATCCTGGGCTGTTGACGTAATTAACAATCGCCGAAAACTACCACGTTATCATAACACGTGCTCTTGCGCACGTGGAGTCACTGTCACGTATTCTGTGGCCTGACGTTACGCTCACGCTGCTCGTCCACGCGTGGGCGTGACCTGCGTGTTAAGATGTTAAGGGTATTATTACTGTTCTAATCTATGGTCTTAATCTTAACTGTCAGTGTCAAATATGGATGACACCTGACAGCCGCGCATCGTGCGTGTGTCTTCTACTTCACTTGTCTTGTTGGTCACACATAATAAATGATGGTCTCCATCTCCAATCCTGCCTTTCTTTATTTGGAACGTCCCAGCCTCTGCCAACGACTAGGCGAATAAATAAACATGGTGTCAGAAGAAACGAAGATGTCGATGGAAGATCCAAAGTTCAGCGTGGTTATGACTGCCACGATCAAGCCGCTAAAACTGGATTCAGATCTGGCAGCGATGTCGAATGCATGGAGATTATGGAAGCAGAAGTTCCTCATCTACCTCGAAGCGAATACGATTGATAAAGAATCGGTAAGCCGTCAAATAGCCATTTTTCTAAGTCTTATTGGAGATGATTGTCTAGAAATATTCAACTCATTTGGTCTAGATAGAAAAGATGCATCAATGACCCTTGAGAAAGTCATTCAAAAATTCGATGACAAATTCCTTCCACACAAAAATATCACAGTAGAGAGATATAACTTTTTCACAAGAAAACAGTCAGAAGAAGAGTCCATTGAAGAATATGTCACAAAATTAACAAATATGGCAATCAGATGTGATTTTGAAACTCTGAAAGAACAACTCATTTGCGACATGTTTGTAATTGGAATAACTAACAGAAAAACACAGGAAAGATTACTGCAACAAGAGTCACTAACAATAGAAAAAGCCATAAAAAATTGCTAAAAGCATTGAGATTTCGCAACGAGAAACTGAAAAGCTTCAAATGGCTATCACAAAACTAGAAAAAGAGAGTACAGTTCAAGCCGTCAAGTCTCATCGACAAAATCAATCAACAGACTTGAGTCAAAAAAGTCAGCCAAAGTCTTCGAATAACCATTCTAGATTTCAGGTCTCAACACAGTCGCAATCACCTATACAAAAATCTTGTAAGAGGTGTGGTCAAGTCCACAGGTTCAAGTGCCCAGCTGAAGGAAAAACATGTTCAAACTGCAAAAAACAGAACCATTTTGCTAAATATTGCTTCTTCAATAAAGATACCAACATAAATGTAAGTATGGTATGTCAGTCAGAAAATAAAAGTAACAATGAAACGAATCAGTCGGATTACTTTGTCATAAACTCCATAAATAAAGTGTCAAATGAATGGAATATAACCATTAAATGTCATAATCATCCATTATTATGTAGAATTGATACAGGTGCTGACACAAATGTTATTTCTAAATATACATTAGATCAAATGATGTCTAAAACAGGTCAGGAAATCAACATTTTTAGGACAAATAATAAAGTCTTTTCATTTTCAGGACAATTAATTCCAAATACAGGATCATGTATACTGAAATGTAACTTTGAAAATGGAACAACAGCAAACATATGCTTTGTTGTTGTCAATGCCCAATGTCAAACAATCCTAGGTTGGAAAATATGTGAAAACCTAGGTATAGTAAAAAGGATATTTGCATTGTCTGAGGAAACATGTTATGATAATCAGAGGTCTGTTACTGATATTGTAAATAAGTATTCATCAACATTTGAAGGCTTAGGATGTCTTCCTACTCAAGCACACATAGATGTTGATTCTAGTGTCACACCAAAGGTATGTCCAGTTAGAAAAATTCCATTTGCACTTCATAATAGGCTAAAAGATGAATTAACTAACATGGAAAAACTAAAAGTTATTGAAAAAGTCATAAAGCCAACAAAATGGGTAAATTCAATTGTCTTAGTCGAAAAACCCAACGGTAAATTGCGTATGTGCCTTGATCCGAGAAATCTTAATGTAGCAGTCAAAAGACCTCATTATCCATTTCCTACATTTGATGATTTACGTTCTAAAGTTGCAGGTGCCACAATTTTCTCAAAATTAGATGCCAATTCAGGTTATTGGATGATACCACTAGATTCGGAGAGTAGTGACCTCTGTACATTCAATACACCTTTTGGTAGGTATAAATTTCTTAGGCTTCCGTATGGAGTAAATTCAAGTGGAGAAATATTTCATAGAATAATGACAGAACTTTTCGAAGGGCTACCAGGAGTAATTGTTTATATTGATGATATCTTGGTATACGGGTCAAATGAAAATGAACATAAGCAACGTCTAGAAAGTGTATTTAAACGAGCAAAAGAAGTTAATTTAAAGTTTAACAAGTCCAAATGTCAGTTTGGGGTAACTGAAGTAAAATATGTAGGTCATATTTTCAATAAACAGGGTGTTTCACCTGATATGTCAAAAGTAGAAGTCATAACCAAAATGTCCAGTCCGAAAAATGTCAAAGAGCTACAAAGATTTCTAGGTATGGTCAACTATTTAGGTAGTTTTATCCCAAACTTGTCAATAGAAACAAATTTGCTTAGAGATCTCCTCAAAAAACAAAATGCATGGCAATGGTCACCCATACATGAACAACAATTCACAAAGTTAAAATCAATCATTTGCCAAACACCAGTACTAGTCCACTATGATGTCAGGAAACAAATTAGAATGTCTGTAGACGCATCAAAAGATACAGTAGGTGCAGTAATTTTTCATGACAAAAATCCAATTGCATATGCTTCAAAGTCACTAACGCCATGTCAAGAGAACTATGCTCAAATTGAGAAAGAATTATATGCCATTGTATTTGGTTGTAAGAAGTTCCATCAATATGTTTATGGAAAACCAGTCTATGTAGAAACAGATCATCAACCACTTGTAACTTTATTCAAAAAACCTTTGTCTGATGTCCCAACAAGACTTCAAAGAATGATGATCACATTACAAGCATACCACTTAATCGTCACATACACAAAAGGCACAGAAATGTATATCTCAGATACTTTGTCAAGGTCAAAAGTCAATAACATAGAAGTCAATGAAGTTCTCGAAGAAATAGAAACTGGTATAGAATGTCATGTCAATTTATTAACATCAAATTTAGCTATCACACCTGAAAAATTAGAAAAAATCTTGATGAATACCAACTCTGACAACACCTTACAAAAGTTGAAAGAATTCTACATACAGGGATGGCCAAACTGTAAACAAAATTGTGATCCAAACACATTACCTTACTGGAATATTAGACATGAAATACATGTAATTAATGATTTGATCTTCAAAAGCAATGCCATTATCATTCCATCTACAATGAGATCAGAAATATTGTCAATTTTGCATGCAAGCCATATGGGTATTGAAAAAACAAAGAATTTAGCCCGAGGAATAGTCTATTGGCCTAACATGAATCATGAAATTGAGATTCTTATAAAACAATGTGAGTCTTGTCTAACATTTAGTCCAAACAAAACAAAGGAGCCTTTATTGCCACATGATCAGCCTAAACTTCCATGGCAAAAACTAGCCACAGATTTATTCGAATACAAAGGAAAGAAATATTTGATTGTTGTTGATTTCTATTCAAATTATTTTGAAGTAGCACACTTAAACCAAAACACTACACATTCAATTGTCATAACACAATTAAAATCAATATTTTCTCGTCATGGAATCCCCTTGCAACTAGTCAGTGATGGAGGTCCACCATTCAATTCAACAAATTTCAAAGAGTTTTTAAGTGATTGGGATATTGAACATATTGTCTCAAGCCCACACTTATCCAGGTCAAATGGTCTCGCAGAAGCAACTGTGAAAATAGTCAAAAATATTTTTAGAAAATGTGATGATTCTAACACAGATCCTTATCTAGGCCTATTACAATATAGGACCACCCCAAGAGGTCATTTAAACTCACCCTCACAACTACTAATGTCTCGTCAACTAAGAACTAAATTACCAACTCAACTGTCTAGTCTAAAACCCAAAATTATCAAATATTCAGAACATAATCAAAAGAAACAAACAAACACACATAATACAAAAAAATATTATGATAAGAGTTCCAAAACCTATCCAGAGTTCAATATTAATGATGATATCTATTTCAAAAAAGACCCAAAAGGCATCCAATGGTCAAAAGGTACTATAATTTCTAAAACAAAATTCCCTCGTTCATACATAGTCGAAGATGGAGTAGGAAATAACTATCGACGAAGTTCTCAGCATATTCAGCTGAAACATAAAAATATATCAAACACTCAGCCACAGTCGAGTCAGTCATATACATCACAGTCAGAGAGTCATACTCATTCCAATAATTTACAGTCAAATAAAACATTTCACTATAAATCAAGTCAAAAAATAAAGTTACATACTCAGTCAATGGAAAAGGAAGAGGATGATGAGATAATTACTTACCTTATCCATAAACCAACTCAGGCTAGGCCAAGGTCAAATAGTCATTCATCAATTTCAAATTTCTTAAACCAGTCTACTAACTCATTCTATGAATCTATAAACTCTGATCATATGGAAATGGAATCTCCAATATTTATGGATTTAAGACAAGAAGTAGAGAGTCATGATGATACGCTTGTAGAGGAAACTAGTTCAAGTAATGATTCAAAAAACAGTGTAATCTCAGTTCACTCTTCAGAAACTCAATCACCATCAACCTCTTCAAATGTCCAATCTGACAATAGTTCTTCTGAGTTAACTGAGAATAGTCCAACTCAGAATGTACCTCTACCTGACACGCCGAAGTATAGCAGTCGAGGAAGGATAATTAAGAAAAAACAACTGTTTGATTTATAAATGTAATGAAAACACTATCTAATCTAAGTACTATGTGCATGAAAACATAAAAATGTAATAGGTAGTCACTTCACTTCTTATAATTAATGTTTTATATATAGTTTAGCCGATAATTAGTTTAATTAGTATATTAGACATAAGCACTGTCTTCTTTCTATTTGTAATTTAAGGATTTTGTCTAGGAAAAATATTTTGTTTTGTTTTTGTAATATTGTAAACAAGTTTGAAGTACTTGCTTTATGTCAATGTCAAAGTAACTTCACTTTTGATATTTGTCTATGTCTCAAAAAGGGGCATGTTCTAATCTATGGTCTTAATCTTAACTGTCAGTGTCAAATATGGATGACACCTGACAGCCGCGCATCGTGCGTGTGTCTTCTACTTCACTTGTCTTGTTGGTCACACATAATAAATGATGGTCTCCATCTCCAATCCTGCCTTTCTTTATTTGGAACGTCCCAGCCTCTGCCAACGACTAGGCGAATAAATAAACAATTACTTAGATTACCATATAAACAATGTAAGCTGCGTTTTATCAATGAGTCTCAAGACTTTGTCGTACTCTACCTGACGCTGCAGTTGAAAAGGGCTGATACTTCATTAACATAGGTAAAACTTTATATTACTGGTACAGTGCGGAAGATTCTATAATAAGCTTCCATCTGAGCTCCCTATTCGTAAATTTCGACTGTATATAAAACGAAATCTTATCAAGAAAGCCTATTACTCCTTAGATGATTACGTTAATGATGTTAATGCTTGGCCGGATGTCGACCAGTTTCACACCGACAATAGTATGTAAGAACAGTTAGACTCAGTTATGCTAAGATTGTATTAGTTGGTATAAGCGATGAACTTGCTAGTGGTTTCTTTTTCACTTCTTTCGCTAGTGGACAAAAAATTGAAGTGAATTAGAGTCCATTGCACCTTATTTCTTGTTTGATAGTAATAACTACTTATCAAGCTGTTTATATAGTAAAAATTTGACTTGTCTAAGTGCTTTTTTTGTAAGTCTAAAGAAATAAACGATTTGACTTTGACTCTGACACATCACACTATCACAGCACACTAATATTATAAATGCAAAAGTTTGGATATATGGATGGATGTTCTTCTTCCTCTTCACACCAAAACTACTGAACAGATCGGGCTGAAATGCAATACAGGTAATTCTAATCCTAGAATCAAACATAGGCTACTTTTTATCCCATAAACTAGTTCCCGTGGGATAGAAATAAACGTGTATACGAAGCCGCTGGGCGCAGCTAGTTATTATAGGTATTCTTGCATTAGTAGGCATTTAGCGCTGCTCCGGGCCTAGCTCTTGTCGGTGCTATGATGCTACATATTAACACCTTCATGGCCCAAGACGCAGGTGCCAGTCTGCAGCACGTGTAGCTGGGCAGAGAATACGTTATACATTATCTCCACTTTTGACCTTTTGACCTTCCAATGCGGTCTAATTTACTATGTCATGTCGTATAAAGATACGACATGACCATTGATTTATTAAAAAGAGGTGAGGCACTGGTTGCTCGAAAGTGGCAACCTCAAATTGTGTAAAATTGTGTTCTCCCACATCAGTCACCGTCTGACCGGCGGCGGCACGGGCGGTCGTGATTCGCGTGAAATAGTGTTGTCTCAGTCTCACTTCGGTCTTAGATACGTCTTTCCGTCTTTGTTCTTCTTTGTATTGCACAGGACTGGAAATATAACTGTGAGCGTATGTGTTTGCGTGTATTTGTAACACATGCCAATTTTTGAGTAAGCGCTGGGAGAACATAACCTATCTTCCCTTTTTAAGTCAATGGACATGACACACATTTTGCAATTTATCTCAGGAACAGCACTTTTTTCATCTGCTTTTATTTTGCTAGGAAACCTAGAAGTATTGCTTTAGTTGTGTCTTTTAATTTTTCGATTGATCGTTTCATTAACTTTCCTTTCGTCAGTGTGGCATTTACACAGCGGCGGAAAATCAAGATGGGGTCCTTGTTTAGCCTTACTAAGGCTGCCACACTGACTGGTTCAAAAATAAAAAAAATCATGATTTCTCTCAATTTTTGTATGCAAAGCCCTAGGATTTATTAATATTCTTTGAACCTGATAAATCACCCTACAAAATTGCATTGATTGCATTCAAAAATAATAAAAAGATAAGCTTCTGTTGATAAATCAAACTTTTGCCACGAAACCAACGGTTGCTGCAACGCTGAAGTTCAAATGCATTATTTTCTACATTAAACCACGACGAATGGTATCAAGTGTGTAAATTATTGTAGCACATACCTTTGGCTATCCATATCTGTTAGTTTTATCGACACAAACACAAAATACGACCAAAAACCGATGACTCAAAAAGACCGTTAAAATTTGATTGAAAACTAAGTTTTTGATGATGAACAGGGACTAGACAGTCCGATCACAAAGCAAACTGACCATTTTTATGACGAATTCTATACTTTAACTAATTAAAGAATATCAAAAATCCCATAAAAGAATGTGTACGGTTTGTAAACGGTGGACATGTGAGCAGCCTTGTACAGGCTGTCCAGAATAGTCCGCCATCTTTATTAAGCTATTGCATAGCTTTTAAGCTATTGCATAGCTTTTAAGCTATTGCATAGCTTCTATCGCGGGCCTTGAGCGCGGGGACCGAATCCAGAAATTCCGTAACGAAAAAACCTCACGCTCCCCACTCCGACTGGAACAGCGGTGATACTTTTTAGTTTTGCCATCTATCGATGAATAGTAGAACTTTTAATGACTTTTTGAAATATGGCGTTTGTCTCTTTAGTTCAGCAACTCGCCTCTAGATGGCATTGCAATAGCTTTACCGCGGCAGTCCCCGAGTGCCACACGTCTTTTTTTATGCCATACCAAGCCTTTCCACGGACAAAAGGGTAAAAACAGTTTTGGCGCATAGAAAATTCGGTGCACGTCTATGCTCTGTACTTCTCACTCGCGAGAAAACCATATCTTGTCATCCCGCTCAAAATTGATTTCGTAGCAGCGTTATTGCACACTCTTAATGTAATACACGACAACCGTCCGGGAATCAATAACAGGCTTAAGAAGCTCCAATGTTGTCGATGTCAAATCATTCACCCTTTCCTTTTTGGAATGGTGTTTATCAAAAACCTATTATAAGTACACACATAATCTTGGCTGGTATGACTTTATATTTTTACTTATTCTAGCCCCTTTTCATCATCATATCCTCATCAGTCTATATTAGTCCACTGCTGGACATAGGCCTCCCCTAATAGCACCATAGCGCCCTGTCTTCACCTTGACGCATCCAGCATCTGCAGTCTTTCGTAGATTACGCTAGCTACCACTTTAGCGTGCTAATTCTTTGAGCTATGTCGATAACTTTGGTTCTCTGTCGGATGTATTCGTTACGAATTCTATCCTTCAGAGAGACTCTGAGCATAGCTCTTTCCATAGCTCGCTAGACCCTTTTACAGCCAACCATTTGTTTATTTTTATGTGTTTATGTAGGAATCATTGCCTATCTGTTTTTGTTCTCATTTTCTGTATTCTGGTGCTTCCTGCTTTAAAAAAAAACTTGTGTGGTATCTTAGTCAAAATTAGGTCACATGTTTTATTAAAAAATATAATATTAGATTATTACGAATTTTATTCAGTAAATAAATTTACAACTCGGGTTTTTAAAATATAAACTTGTGTCCTTTGATTAAGACGATTGCAACTAGTATTTACAATTGAAACAATTGGGCAAACTGCAGACAGTTGCAAACAATCTACAGGTCACTTAGTTGATCCGGGGAATAGACGTACCTACCTTATACCTACCTACAGGTAAGTAGACGTTCGGGGAATAGACGTTCAGGGAATAAGACATTTAAGGAATGGACTTTCAGTAAACATTCTTTCGGACACTGGAAATTCAGAAAATTAGACGTAATAGACCGAACCGATCCTTATTAAACCGATCTGAAGCGTCCAAGGCGCTGGCCTATTGATTGATCTATTAAAATAAATTCCTGACTATTGCCTATTCGTCAATTAGTCAAGTCAATCATTAACATTATTTGATTGCCCTCAAAGTTTAGCAAATGCGAGCGAAATAATAACAATCTTTTAACAATTTTAGTTTGCTTTTGACCGTATTTTGTTACATTGTTATCATTAAATTAGCATCAGTAGAATATTTATTGACTCACGTGGATAAATCACGTGTGGAGCCATACATATCAGAAACTAAGGTCGAAAAATATTGTTCTTCAATATCTGTTTACAACAAAGACAAGTGACTGTAAAGTTAACAGTACAGACAGACATTCAGTAGGTATTCATATTTATTTGTTTACAAAACCATTAGGTAGGTACATACTTTTGTAAACTATGGTTGAACAATTTGACTGACACGTTTAAAATTAGGATGACAGCTCTAAAATTAAACTGACAGACCTAAAACAACTGAACTTTGTTAAAAGTAGCTTTAACCCATCGATCAAAAATTTCGCCGGCCCCCCATAGATGCACAATGCGCGCTCTGAAAACGTATGTATCAAAAGATTTCCTTTTTGGCATGAAAGGAAAGCATTTGAATTAGTGTCATTTGAGCGCTTGGACAGAAAGCATGCCTAGCTAAATTACAAAAAATCACACGTCCAAGGCAAGAAATTACGGGGTTTCCTATTTTCAGTAAAGTTAATGCATTTTTACCACTATAATGTACAATTATTGCCCTTACCTCAAGAAATCGGCGTTGAAAATTATTTGTTCGATGCTTTAACCTTATTCTTTGCATTACATTTTAGCTATGGTTCGATGCATCTACCTAATTTTAGCAGGCATCTAATTAGGTCATTGTTACAATTTATCGATTTAAACATTGTTTTGATTTGAATTTCTAAACGATTTCTCATGCAAATGGATGAACTGTTTACCCATGTAAATAAGTATTTTGTAAAGCATTTAATAAAAAACATATTTTGCTCACAGCAACACCTAACTACTCAACTCAGAGAGGCTTTGCGATTTTCAAAAAACATTAAAACGATCTTTTTAGGATCTGTTTGAGGAGTACCATAGTTTTTAAGTCAACCTAGCATAGAAAAATTATAAATCATAAAATTTAGGTTAGGAGTTCTAGAAAACAACTGAATCGACACCATTATTACAATACGAGCCTCCTAATCGGCGGTAATGTTTTAAAAGTGGTTTTGTTCACTCATAAAATCACCGGCGGATAGAAGACATTCAAACATAATAGAAATTGTCTTCTAGAATAGGGTATATGCATCGATTTTTTTTATTGTTTTAATCGATTCTTTAGGTCATTATTTAACCGAGAAATGATAAGACGCTCACTGAATTTCACATTAACGAGGTAAAAAAAACGAATCAAAACTACAATCATTTTCGGGTAATGAAAACGCTGCCATATTGGCGCCATGTTTATTAGACGTCGACGTTCACTCACACTCGATTAAAACCTTTTGTGACGACCTCGGTAGTGATCATCTCAGGAAAGAGGTTTTCCGAAAAAGCTGAAAATACGAAATGTGAAGTGGGCAGAATAGTGTCAAATCATGGTGCAGCAAGCAGAATAAAAAAAGAAAAAATGTGAACAGTGATCTCACGTCCGCTCTAGTCAATGGCGTAGCGTTTTGAAATTTTGCGATTAAGATTTTAAATATCAATTTTTCAATGGTTAAATTCTACAATAAAAACATCTCAAAATGCTAAAATAAATATGTAGATATGTTTCTATATCAATAGAGAATACGTATATATTTTTTTATCCATTTTGAAATCACATGCATATACCCCATTCCTAAAGTGTCAGGTTTCTGAGATATTCGCAGATGAAAATAACGTTATTTCTTCTTCATCAGTAAATATATCAGAAACCTGACGCTTTAGAACATTTGTTTGTAAATTTTTATTTGTATAAACGAATAGTGTTCTCTATCAAAATTTCCAATTATACAACTTTTACAATGCGCAGCTATTTCGAAAAAAAATTTAAATGGGCCACCCTCCATACAATTTTTTTTAAACTTCGTTGGAAAGTCTGGCCAAAGACCAAATTTTGGATCATTTTCTTTAGTCTTTTTTCGTCGATACTGTATTGTACGTGTAGGTACGTTAACATTTAAGCCAAGCCAATAGTTCCATGGAACTGTTACCTATTGAAACTGACGTGAAGCAACGAAAGATTTCAGTACTACTCGTATAATTGTTATTATTAAGAGTCTGCCTAATCCCACTGCAGGGCAAAGGCCTCCCTTTCCACCTTCAATTCTCCTCTATTATCAGCCAGTCTTGGCCACTTTTGCTGTAGGCCTCCAGTTCACCTTTCCATCTCCACCTAGGCCTTCCACGCGGTGTTCACCCATAAGGAACCCAGTCTATGATGGCTTTCGCCCAGAGCCCTTCCAGCATGCGACATACGTGTCCAGCCCAGTCTCATTTAAATATGGCAGGCTTCACAGCTACGTCCTCTATCTTCTCGGAGCGCAGTGTTGAGTTTCTGGTGCGGCATTTTGATAACGCACGCTTTCAAAGAAAATGTCACACTAACGATTTAAATCTTTGATAGGTCAATCCTTTGCGCTGAGTGGCCTCAGCTCTTAACTATTAAGGCCAGCGCTCACGTGGCCACGTGCTGACTACCCTGACCTAGTTACCCACGCACAGCACGTGCTTTATTCATACTTGCCTTAATTATAAGTGCATGGCACCTGTGGGTGCGACTAGAGAAAGGATTTTGAAGGGATTTTTCATTTATATTGACCATAAAGTAAGTATCTACTTTATGGTCAATAAAAATAAAATGATAAATAATTAAATCACGCTCATTATACTTGTAATTAGCCCCTATTATTATTTCTAGTCCACTTCAGAGAGGACCTAGCCAACCGGCATTCGCTATGAAGCGATTCAAAATAATAGAAAGATTCGAAGAGAAAAATTCGAAACAGATCACGTGTCATATCTAAGGCATATAAATGTCAAACCGATTCATTTTTGATTTATTATAAATTATTTAAAAATATTAGGTACCTATTCAAAATCATGAATAATTATGTATAATAATAACCTATATGCATAGATTTTTTTAAATCGATTTTTTATAATACATAACCGAAAAAATATAACATCCACAAAATTTAAAATTATACAAGTCTTCCGTGTGTGCGCTACTATTATCCCTTCAAAAAACGTTTACCGTCATCATCTCAACAGATCTACTCCATTGTTTGGAAAAACTATAGACATCTCGATCTCGCAAACTTATTCAGTCCTGCCCATTGATTAATTAAAAAGGGAAGATAGGTTACGTTCTCCCAGCGCTTACTCAAAAATTGGCATGTGTTACAACTACACGAAAACACATACGCTCACAGTTATATTTCCAGTCCTGTGCAATACAAAGAAGAACAAAGACGGAATGACGTATCTAAGACCGTAGTAAGACCGAGACAACAATATTTCACGCAGATAACGACCGCCCGTGCCGCCGGTCTGACGGTGACTGAGGTGGGAGCACACAATTTTACACAATTTGAGGTTGCCACTTTCGAGAAACCAGTACCTCATCTTCCCTTTTAATAAATCAATGTTCATGACCATACAAAAATGTACAAGTGTGAGGTCGACGACTCGACCGACGGTTCGGCTGCTATATAGCGTTGCGTTTAGAAATTTTCCGGTTGAGATTTAAAATATCTACATTTCAATAATAAAATTTCACAATAAAAACAAAAACATACTTAAATATACATGTATTATGTATTGTAATTATAATTAGAGAATACGTAAAAATAATAGCTTTTTTGAAGTTACATGCATGCTATACACTATTGGACTTCATATAAGTACATAATATTAAATAAGTATAAGTTAGAAAATATCGATTTGAAAAATCATAATTAAGTTTTTTGTTTGTGTATGCAAAATTTCAGCCAGATCCGTCCAGTAGTTTTGGCGTGAAGAAGTAACAAACATCCATCCCTCCATCCATCCATCCATCCATCCATACATCCATACAAACTTTCGCCTTTATAATATTAGTGTGAGTGAAGATGTGAAGAGTGGGTTCCGAAGGGGATCGCGGGATTTAATAAAAAAAAAACTACACATTTGCAAGTTACTTATTGAACATTGGGTACATTCTAACAAATCAAGGATTTATGTTTTTAGGTTTCCGTACAAAATCTTTTAAATTAAAATGCTTTGTTAGTTCTGTAGTACGGAACCAAAAAAAACATAAATTCTTGGAAATTATTATTTATTCGATTTTACCCCAAGTTCAATAAGTAAACTTGACAGGGTGGGAAAATTTGGTCGGTCAGTACCTATGAGAGAGTCTGAAACTATAAGACATATAGAAAGATTTCATTATGAATGTAAGCGGGTTAACTACGAAGCTTGTTTGTGTTGGAAGAACACCTACATCTTCAGGGTGAGTGCGGTTCTAGACGCGCGCGTTCCGCATCCCTTCAAACTACGAAAGTTTCTATAGTAAAACATACGAAGATCTCTTCTTGGGAACCATATTATCTATTTTTGTAACAAGAAAAACCGCATTCATACATTAAAAAAAGCTTGACCGATCTCAATGGGCCACCCTGTACAGGTATTTTTTTATATTAAACCCCGTGATTCCCGTCGCAACCCTAAAAAATGGCATATGGTTCTTCAAATCGATAATTTTTATTTATAACTCATAGATATTTATAGTCCAATTCGTGATTTTGAAATCCCGGGATTTAAGCATTATCAATGTGTCCTAGTTTTCAGTGTATCTTCACTCACACTTAAAGGCGAAAGTTTGTATGGATGTATGTATGGATGGATGGATGGATGGAGGGATGGATGTTTGTTACTTCTTCACGCCAAAACTACTGGACGGATCTGGCATGAAATTTTGCATACAGGTAACTCTAATCCTGGAATCAAACATAGGCTACTTTTTATCCCATAAATACTGATTTATTATTTTATTATTTAGAACAATTTGACTGACACGTTTAAAATTAGGATTACAGCTCCATAATTAAACTTACAGACCTAAAACAACTTAACTTACGTTAAAAGTAGCTTTAACCGTATTCTTTGCATTACATTTTAGCTATGGTTCGATGCATCTACCTAATTTCATTTCAGCAGGCATCTAATTAGGTCATTACAAAGGTGATTTTGAAAATCACCTTTTAAAGTTACCATAGGAACAACGCGTGTGAAGTCGCGGTGCGCAGCTAGTAATAACATAAGTATTTTACAAACAATATTTTTGTTCCTCCTGTAAAATGGGGACTCATAAACATGCCGGGTTTTCTAAATAATGGATTCCTTACTTTGAGGCCCGTATTATGAAAGCTTGCTCAGTCATCGAGCTATGCTTGAGCAAAATTTAAGCTATAGAAAAACGTTACTCAAGCAGAGATTGAAGACTGAACTAGCTTTCATAATACGGGCCTGAGTCACCTGCGGCAAGCCGCATGAAAACCACCACGAGTTCTCGATCCTTGATCAAGCTCAAGCGTGGGATCGAGAACTCATAGAGGTACAGTCATAGATTTAAATCGTAGTGGGTACAGTCGTATACATTGACTGCCTATATCGGTGTCGAGCACGTTGGCCACGCACGTGCCTTGCGCCCCACTTACGGGTCAGCGGCCGACATCGACCATCGAGCAATGCTGTTTACTACGACGGACTAATTATAGAATTACGGACTTTATTCTTTTCAACTTGGTTGTTGTCTCTGCCCATTTATCGACCACAAATTGTAAACTGAACTAAAATTTACTCCACTTTGGTTCATCGACCTGAATTTTGCTCTCTTGTTTCTAAGGACCTGAGTCATGGATTAATCTGGCATAACAATATATAACTATATTTTGTTAGCAATCAATCGATATCGATCATTGAACCTGCAGCGTTCAGCATTAAGAAATCTCGATTTGATAACTTAAAAAAAACTATCTTAAAGTCTGATCGAAGCGACGACGCGACGCGTCATCCGAGAGCTAGTGAGTATCTGGCGCAGCGCATCAGTATTGCCATACAGAATTTGCATATAATATTTTATTCATTGGTGTCAATTCTGTTGTTTTAGGATTCCTAACCTAAATTTTAAAATTTCTAAATTTTCTATGCTAGGTAGACCTAAAAATTATGTTATTTTCTGTACAGGTCCTAAAAATATATTAGAACGTTTTTCAAAATCGCAAAACCTCTCTGAGTTGAGTAATTGGGTGTTGCTGTGAGCAAAATATGTTTTTTTTCTAAAATGTTATTTATAAATATTTCTTTACATGGGTCAATCTCTATTTTTAAACGTGTCAGTCGAATTTTGAACCATGGAATCGTTTTCATCTATTTGAAATTCCGAAATCCTAATTTTAGGTAAACCTAAAACAACAAAATCGACACCATTTTATTCCCAAAGTAACAATTGATTAAGTATGAAGCTTATAAGTTGTCTTAAAAGCGAAGCTAAAATAATTGTAGCGCTAACAGGGTTTTTATGCATTGTACAAAGCCCAACCCGTATGCTCAGCATGGGGATTATGGGTAATGTCCCCCATATGATAAAAGCCAAAAAAGCGCTTATGAGAGGGAGCCCTGAGTCCAGCAGTGGAACATTGAGGAGGTTGAGAACACGTTCTAAGACTACCTAAACCTAAGCACAATACCTGTAGGTATGCAGACAATCACAATAGAAGATATAAAAATAAAATCAGCCAAGTGCGAGTCGAACACGCGCACGAAGGGTTCCGTACCATTATCTATAAATAAGAAAAAAACCATACAACAGACATGCTGTTGTATGGAGTCCCCATAAGTAAATATTAACATCATCTATAAAAATTTCAACGGTCAAACTATCACGCTTTGTGAGATACAGCCTGGTGTCAGACGGACGGACAGACGGACAGACAGGAGTCTCAGTAAGATGGTCTCGTTTTACCCTTTGGGTACGGAATCCTAATAACGAAAACCCGCATACCAAGCCGCGGGCAAACGCTAGTTTCGTACAAAACGTGCTCGGAAATGAGTCGTTTATCCAACTATACATCCTGACCTGAACACAAGCAATGATTATTGTTTGATGACGAGGCAACCAACTCGACACGTGATGTGATATCATAATCATTTCAATACAGATTTGACAGACACGTGCTCCGATAATAATAATTGGTGGAAAGATCTTAGTTATTCAAGGAATTTTGTTTGTAGAGAATTAAAACCAATGAGAATGGACTTGATTTCCCCATTAGTTCGTTATGCTCGAACTATGTAACCATTTTACCCGCCCTGGTCGGGCAAAATGGATTAAGACTGTTTGTTTATTTTTACTGTTCTGAGTTGAAGAAAGCTTAACTTTTATTTTGTTTGATCTTGAAAACAAACTGAAATGTCCAAATATTCAAAATTCATAAATATAAAATATGTTATGGTAGTTTTTTTTTATCTAAGTTAGCTTTCCTTTCTTTCCTACTCGTCCGTCCCCTATCTTAGGTTTATTATATCAATTCCAATAATGAATTTTGTTTTAAAAAACTATAAACCGACTTAAATTTTTATAGGTTTTCATGAATTTTCATAGATTCCATTGTCAGAACTGAACAACATTAAAATGGAACCACACGGGAAGCACCAGCTTTCATATTAAAAATCGACGAATTGAGAACCTCCTCCTTTTTTTGAAGTCGATTAAAAAGGCATTTTGTATCTTCTATAGCGATAAGATAGAGCAAAAAGGCGGTTGAAAAATTGGTAGGGCGAGAAATCTAAAGTTATGGCTAATATAAGCACGCAAACCCCCTGTAAAACATGTTTTTAGTCAGCAGGTAGAAAAGGCGGTATTAAGCACACCCTTTTTTAATCATAAAGTTTGAAATTAAGCTTATAATTTAACCATTAATATAGTTATTAGGAAATTGAATCTAAGTACTGATACTGTAGATAGAGTTTATTTGTTGCTTTATAGAGCCCACACCTCATCAGCACACATAGGTACGTCCACAGCTGGACTTGCCTTCCCCAAATAAGGAGGGTTAATCACAATTACCGCCTTTGGCAGAAGGATTGGTGATCGCAAAGAGTCTTCAAATACCTGACAATATAAGCCCTGCTGACCCGTACCACAGCTTTTACAAACCTCTTTCGTGCTCGCGCTCGTTTTTTGCACAACAAGATAACTAGATATACATTATTTTCAATCCATAAATTGTAAGCATCTTCTGTAAGAGAAAATTAATTCATAATATATATATAAATATAACCAACAAAGAATAAGGCTTCAACCAGACACCGAATAAAGCGCGAGCGTTTGAAAATAACGCGTGCTTTTTTGCTCAGGCCCGCGCTTTCAGTATGAAATGAACCCAAACGGCAGTCCCAATAATGAAACTGCCGCAAAGTATCAAACTGATTAGTGATTTGCATCGAGTGAGGTGATTTGGTTATGTTTGATACTTCGCGGGGGTAGGCTCGCTGTATGGTTTACACCCATGAGTTGTTTACGCCTACAGTCATAAACCTTCTTTTTATGGAGGTTACTATTGAGATTCGAACACGTGACCGTGGTCTCAACTCGTGCGTAATGATGACATATTGTCTGCAGGAAGTAGTCCATAGACATTATGTAGAGTCCATAGAGTATAGGGTTGCCATCACATTATGTTGTAATAAAATCTACATATAGATCTGCAGGCGTATTTAAACTCATTAGATTCGTTTCTGACGCGAAAACGTCAGATTCGAATTTGAATTCTATTCCAACGGAACTTTAGAACGCTATTGATTTGTCAAAAGTTTCCGATATCGAATCCGACGGCCTTTCCGACGTAAAATTACCTATAATACATAAAATTCTGCTGCTTTATAGGTACATATCGATGAATTTTGTTTATTTCCTTTTAAGTACCTACATATTTCTTCGCTAATGAGTTTCTCATTCTTACTAAATCGAAACTTGTACTAAGAAACGAGGGCTATTGCTAACAAATATTATACTGAGGCCATATAAGTAGTACCTAAGTTTTAAAACTGAAGCTACCATCTAAGTGTAGTACGTTATGTAGGTAGACATTGAAAATAAAAAATTGCAAAAGTTATTTCGTATCAACCCCACAGTTGGAACAACTTGTTGAAATAGAAACAAAATTATAACAATTGAAATAATTGTGTTAATTTGGAGACCTTAACCAATCAGAAGCGTCCCCAGAACGTAAAGCATCACGTGGCTATATTTTCATCCCTTTTGTTAGGTACGTTTTGCAACTTCGTTCCACGTTGGTCGTGCCTCGTTTCTGCGCTAGCAATTAAAGTTACGTAAACTTTTAATCACCGAACTTAAAATAAACTCAACTTTGTGGCAATACCTTGTGACCATTTGAAGCTTGAGATATATGTATACCTATAGACTACTATAGATTCTTTATCAAATTATTCAGAACAATTTGCAGTTAATTTCATTTAATCACTCAGCAGATCACACTAATATTATAAAGGCGAAAGTTTGGATGGATGTATGGATGGATGTTTGTTACTTCTTCACGCCAAAACTACTGAACGGATCTGGCTGAAATTTTGCATACAGGTAATTCTAATCCTGGAATAAAACATAGGCTACTTTTTATCCCATAAATCTGTTCCCGTGGGATGAAAATCACCTTTTAATGTTTCCATAGGAACAACGCGTGCGAAGCCGCGGGGCGCAGCTAGTAATTTGATAAAACGTTGCAATAAACTGTATACCTAGCTGATTGTTTCAATTGTAAATACTACATTATTTATTTATTTCTATTATTTGATTGATATTTTCTTTTTCAATAAATGATTTCTCAATATTTTATTTTAATAAAATACTTCATTTCTAAGTCATCTGTTATTAAATAAAATAAATAATGTTGGACAATTCACACAGCATTATCTAGCCCCAAACGAAGCAGAGTAGAGCTTACAGCAGAATGGTTAAGAAAGTGAGTACACATTTATACTTACAATTTCGTCATTAATGAACATTATTGTATTTTATTTGATTTTTTGTAAAGATAAATGAATTTAGATATAATTTTATAATCACTCTTGCATCGGGGCATCATATTGTTTATTTTAGACAGGATGTTAATTACTGGTACTGAGAAAGCGTCTTACTCCAAAAATCGACAGCTGTCCATACTATGCTTTTGCTATCTTTTTTGGTTGCTAATCGAACTTAGCTCTAATTATTTTGCTGGTTAAGTATATATTTGAAAAACACCGATTAGAAGACGTTTACCAGTAAAGAACTATGTGTCGGTCACTGGGTAAAAAAAGTGTCATTAACTGGTTTTCACCGACTTTTTTCTAGATTGGTTCTAGAAAACGATATACACCGGAGTATATAGGAAAGGCAATGAAGGCTGGATTTGTCAGTACTTAGATGCCTGAAAGTTTTCTGGAAAAAAACAGTAAATACAAAAAAAAATTACAAAATTTCAAAAGAAAATATTGCACCTATCTACAGTCTGCTCTTATGCATTTTCATGATTGAGACTGAATTTATTTATTATATAAGTTGATTTGTTGATTTAGATTGTTTTTTTTTATTTATATAAGGCTTTTACAGGCTTTATATTATGCAGGTACACATAAATATGTATGTACCTGCGATCAAGTAGTAAATAACAGTGTTTTTATTCAATATACCTTATTGTCTTACCTTTGTCATGTTTTTATTTATTTCTATAGATATACATTTTTACGGTTAAGGCTATGCATGTGATTTCAAAATGGCTAAAAAAATATATACGTATTCTCTATTGATATAGAAACATATCTACATATTTATTTTTGCATTTTGACATGTTTTTATTGTAGAATTTTACCATTGAAAAATTGATATTTTAAATCTCAATCGCAAAATTTCAAAACGCTACGCCATTAGCTACAGCGGACGTGACATCACTGTTCACATTTCTTCTTTTTTTATTCTGCTTGCTGCACTATGATTTTGACACTAGTCTGCCCACTTCACATTTCGTATTTTCAAATTTTTCGAAAAACCTCTTTCCTGAGATGATCACTACTGAGGTCGTCACAAAAAGTTTTTAATCGAGTGTGAACGTCGACGTCAAATAAACATGGCGCCAATATGGCAGCCTTTTTATCACCCGAAAATGATTGTAGTTTTGATTTGTTTTTTTTTTACCTTGTTAATGCGAAATTCAGTGAGCGTCTTATAATTTCTCAGTTAAATAATGACCTAAATAATCGATTAAAACAATAAAAAAAAAACCTTCTTGAAAAACTTTAATCTGTATTTGTGTCAATTACTAGGTGCTATTTACTGGGTAAGTGGTCAAATACTAGATGTTCATAACTGGGGAGTGTCATTTAATGCGGGATCATTACTGGATTTTTGGTGTTAATTATTGGAGATTTTGAGTAATTACGGTTTTTACCTTTTAATTTCCATCGTGTAGCTTTTCTTGAAAACTTACAAAGGCTATACCTTACCCAATAATAATACCTGCAGTTTAAACTAAAAACTGTTTTTATATCTTCGCTTAAAAAAGTTATTTGAAATCAAGTTAACAATAAAATGTTAAAGTTAATATGCCACTTACTGGTTCTATCACCCTAACTAACAAACCAACGAAAATGTGACGACTGTAATACACGTCAACACATCAGTTGAAACAAAATTCGCTTCAACATTCATTGTTATTATTTACCATGAATCACTTTGAAAAATATTTACCAGCCCTGGCACGTTGTAAGCAAAGCATGGTTTCCAACGTGACACCTCAGATTAGGTAATGTTCTTGCTAGGATCATGCCAGAGTTTAAATAGGCTTAGAAGACATGCATTGCGTTACGTGCTTGGATTACCTACATCTACGTATTTATAAGTACGTCCTAGAGGTAATAATGTTATGTAAACTAAAATGTTTACTATGTATAATAAAAAAAAAATCTATGTATAGTATATTGTATTATGTATATCAATTATCTAGTACCCATAATACAAGCTCTGCTTAGCTTGGGGCTAGATAATGTTGTTGGCTGTGTAAATTGTCCAACATTATTTATTTATTTAAAGAACAATATTTTTTACGAAATACTTATTCTCATTATAAGTGAACTTGTATAGTTTTTATGAGAAATAAAGCTTCTTTACCCTCAAGTTACTTTGGGAAAAGTGTTCCAGGTTGGAAATAGAGTCGATTAAGACCAACTTGTTTTTTTTACAAATGTTATTTTTTGGGCGAACCGTACTATTTTTTCTTCAAATTAAAACAGAAGGTTCCTTAGAACAAAACCTTCTAACTACAAAAGATACGGTAGCTACCCTGAAGGAGCTAAAATTTGCCCCACTCTGTATGTATGTTTATACATATACTGTCGAATTCGTCGATAGTATATGGTTTCACAGGTCCTCCCCGCCCATTTTGACATACTCAGAAAGGCATTCGTGTTGTTGGATTTGACAGCATTTATCTATACAGCTGTCCGCAACACTGAGCCTGGATTGAGTTGGGTTTATTTAGAAAAAAATATATAAATGTTTTGTAAATAGTTTTAAATGATTTTTAATGCAGTTCTAAGTAAAAAAAAAAGTAAATGCAAACCTTACACGAAGTAGGATGCGGGATCGATTCCCGCCTTGGGATAAATGTTTGTATGGTCTGCAAATATTTGTTGCGGGTGTTCTGGGTATTTTCTGTTGGTATTTTATTAAGTATAGGTTTATCAGTGCTCATTAGGGGAGGCCTATGTCCAGCAGTGGACTAGTATAGGCTGATGATGATGATAGGTTTATCAGTTATCTAGTAGGTATACCTATAACACAAGCCTTGCTTAGCTTTGGTCTAGTCTAAATGATGCTGTGTGGATTGTCTAGTAAGTATTATCCATTTATTTAATTCCAAATTTGCAAAAAAAGCGTTTGTAAAAGTAGCATTATTTTTCCCGCAGTTAGAAACACAATAACGTCACACCCTCTAAGTCACAAATTGCTAGTACTTAACAAAATGTGCGATAAGCCTCTTAGATACTTAACTTACCCTATTGACCAGGTTTTCACATTAAGAGGGTGCAATACGCTCCATTTTGTGAAAAAGACAGACATATTTCGCGTTCGTAAAATTTCAATTCGTTCGTATACATATAGCTATAGATTTTTGTAAAAACATAAGCGCAAAAAAGTTATTGTTTATTTACAAGAAAACTATGCAACTTATGGAACAAACTGGTTCAAGAAAGCTAACTATTAGTAATAAATAACCTACGTATCAAAACATAAGTCATTTCTATTAACCCCAAGGTTCCTGATTACTACCAAAATTAATGTGAATCCGTAAACTTGCGTGATTTATTTATACTAATTTCTCTCCATCTTTAATAGGATACATTTTGGAGAATGCTCACTTGAACTAGATGACCTGATCCCACCATCCTCCTTCCACTCCAGGACAAGCAGACGCACCGTGCAATACCATCCATACTTGGTTGATGTACTTACCTTCCAGTCGCACTAAGCGATTTTCCTCCACCTTTATTATTCGCACCGCAAAGGATTGGAACTTGCTCCCTGCCTCTGTTTTTTCAGCCAATTACAACCTGGGTCACTTCAAGACAAGGGTAAATAAGTATCACCGTCGGCCGCATCTTCGCTTTCCATCAGGTGAGATTGCGGTCAAACGAATGTCTATTTAATTTACCGTAAAAAAATAAAGAAAAACAAATTGTTCCTTGAGAGGATCCTGCATCGCATGTCACAGGACCTTGGCCCGCTGCACTACTGAGGACGGTTCAAGTATCTAAGAACTGTATATTCATACACAGTTCCAAAATTCCATTCATTGATTTAGTTGAACGCAATATAATTAAATCCAAACACATTAAAATCACTTTGCTATTTTATTATAAAAACTATCGTAGTTTGACAAATTCATTACGGATGTAAGCGGGTTAACTACGAACCTTATTTGTGTTAGAAGAACACCAACGTTTCATCCCTTAACGAGGGACATCTTCAGGGCGAGTGCGGTTCTAAACGCACCGCGTTCCGCATCCCTAACAAAAACACATCAAAAAAACATCATTATCATATTAGGTGCAAAAAAACCTGAAATTTATACTTAAATAATATAGTAATGCTAGTGTTCACCAAAAGTAGTCGTATATTTAGGCAGCTTTGTCAAAACCATCTGTTAGTGAACTCCAACTAAAAAACATTTTTTTTTTACGTCCGTAGGTGTTGACCCTTTGTTACCCTACACGTGTCGTCTGGGTGAGGCTAAGAGCGGTACCCTCTGGTGGTAGGCTTCGGCCGTGACTTGTCACCACCCTCCGGACTGGGCCAGTCCGTGAAGCAACTGTTGTGTTTCGGAATGTGGTCCGGAGTAGCCATCTTCTAGACCTACGTGATACATCGTCAGCCGCATCTTCGCTTTCCATTAGGTGAGATTGCGGTCAAACAAAGGTCTATTTCTGATAAATAAATAATAAACAAAATAATTTTTTGTAGCTGACCCGACTGACGTTGTCCCGTCATTCAATTTAATCATCATAATTATTATGTCCATACAGTCAAGATCTATTCTCCGATCTTCGGATCAAACCTTACCGTACAACGTTGCCCATAATTTTGTAATTTTCTTATATCTTTTTGACTAACATTTTATCGAAGAATTCACTTCCTTTATCTATCTTTATTACCGAACAACGTTGCTTTTATTTTTATTTTACTCTAATAATACGGACATTGGCGAAATTATGTCAACCCAGACGTAGACGCCATTAAAAGAAGAAAGGATGAATTATTATGTCCAACAACTCTTGGCAGGTATCCCGGGCACGGACATAGGCTACTTTTAATCCTCAAAACGCATGTAAAGCCGCGGGCAGAAGGTAGTAGAAGTAGAAGTTTTCGAAACCAAACTGAAAGAGATGCTCATAATCAAATGTTATTACGAACTTGATGATTTCTTCAAAGATCCTTTTAGCGACTCGCAAATTAAATTATAAATTAGTGTAAATATTAAGTGCATTAATAATAATTTTAAGATACTGGGCAATACCTGCCAGTTCTCCATTGCAACACCCATTATGGGTACCTGTACCTACATACTGTGATCTTCACTTAAACTCACCTTATCACTAAGACCTGATTGTACATATGAATGCAATAAATACTGAATACTGAATAGTACAAAGTAAAATGTATTTTCTTAGATGCTACTTTCCACATCACACTATGGATGGTGGTGGTCCCCTTTGTACCAACCACCCAGAATAAAACGAGATAACTGAACGTATCATCCGCGGATATAACATAATATCCAGGTCTCATTCGCTTCGTCCCACTTAGGTATTATATTATTTTTTTCTCTTTCCTGCGTAAAATCCCTTGTGGTGTTTCCTTAAAAAAAATCTTGTTTGTTTTGTATTCTTACAATATAATAATATTTATTAATTATGTTTAAAATTAGATTACAACGATACCAAGTGTATGTATAAATGTACCTATGGTGGAATAAATGAAATGAAAATGAAATGAAATAAGCCTGAACCTATAAGACCTAAGTGGTATAACTGTCACGTGGTAAGAGGCCTGCATCCATGATACAATGTAACAATGTAGGTCCTCGTGATGTTGCAATAAACGTCGGAACTCGTGGCGTACAGATTTGTCCACGAGCTGTTTCCGTCCAAATTCACGTTGAATCGCACTGTACCAAAATACACACGCGGCCAAACGCTGAGGTGGTATAAATGTATAGAAGTGGCACCCGTTTCATTAAAATATTTTGTAACTGGAATAGCTCCAGTTACAAAATATTTGTTTGTTGACGATTTTAAGTAGAAATTGAAAACGAATATAATGGATGAAATAGAAAACTTATAGTTTCTGTTTACTTTGCTTAATTATATTTCTAATAGATGATTTTTAATTCGTTTGTGAAAAATAGGGTAAAAATAAATCAACTTTGTTAAAGAGTCTGTCCTGACCATCATGTTATCTTTAAAAAAATATGGTAAACATGTCATTTGAGTTGAATTGAACCGACTCACGTGGACTCTACATTTTAAAGCTAATATGTTTCGCATTTAACTGTATATGTATATAACTCTTATGCGTATTAATTTATGAGCTAATGCACGTTGCGAGTACTCGTCACTACTCGTCGGTCGGGTAAAATGTACATGTTATCGTCACAAATTTACATTATTGATATCAAAACGTGCGTCAACGTTGTTAGGTAGTGTAAAATGACAGTTTGTCTAGACGCGCAATTTTAAAGAGCACGTGAACCTAGACTAACTTCAGGTTAAACTCACACATGTTTTTGTCTGTAATAGATGCATCGAAATAATAATGTAATGTAATCGAATCGTCATCGTACTCGGAGTGCCATTGCACTTCTTTATCAGTTTCCTTATACCTCGGTGGCTTCACCTACCTATTAAAATTAAATTAATAAAAAATTAAAGGCTTAAGTGGAGGAGTGCTAACCGATGGCAAATCCGATACTTACATAGAGCATCTTAATATATAAAGAGGTCCCTTCTTAATATATAAAAACCTTATAAATAAATCAATATCGATGACCCAGTTTCAACTCTGTTTTCCGCAACACCGTGGCGGACCACAGACATTGTAAGAGTACGATTGTTTTTACTCGAAAATCATGAGTCATAATAGCACACGTTGGGCGTTGCTACTGCTTGAACGTGTACAACCAACGTGTGGACGTAGAGCTATGAAGGGATAGATTGGTTGCGTTTTGCGTGGCAACGTTTCCTGCAAAAACTTTATGATATTTTTTCCTCTTCGAGTTTTATTATAAACTTATTTTTTTGTTACTATTTTATAGTTTAATGGATGAGGGAATTTGTAGGAAAAGTAATTTAATAAAATGTAAGGCTTACTAATAATCTGCCTAATACGAGTCTTATTATTATCTTAAGAAGCAATGTTAATTTTTTATATTTTTCTTGTGTTCTATGCACGAATCTGAACCACCCCCCATAAAGCTTGTTCTTTACTTATTGTTAGACTCTGCATAAAGCATTGCCCTTTATTTGTATGCAATCTTAGTATAATCACCTTTAATGAACATTTTTATTCGTCCAACTAAAGAAACAAACATAAAAACAGTGCAATTGCATCCTAAAATAATAGACTTTACACGACTGCGAGGACGACGACGACGACCGACGTCTCGATTCAATAGGTTTTCAGATTTTATCACCATGACAAGCATACCCTAGTTTCTTAATGTCATGTCTAAAATAATCGTAGGCCTATGTAGACAGATAGTGCACTACACAATCGTCGAGCAGTCCACGTGCGCCACCATGCGAGAGTGGTATCAAGCGTCATCGTTCTGTCTAGGGTTACCACTACTCCTCTCAAAAAATTCCCCACTTTATATTTATAATATTTATTGCAAAAGCAGCTATGCATATAACATTAAACACAAATTACTACAATGCAAGGTATTTTAAAAGATACCTACTTATATAAAAGCATAAGACGAAGGTGTACTGTGATAACCATCAAGTTTTCTCCCACGTGTCTGAACATGATATTGTTGATGTACTTAAATGTTGCCTTGCCATGCGCCGCCGGTTCGTAATTGCAACAGAACCTTATGAAAACACGTGTCTTGCCGTGTGAATTTACAACATTGAGTAACACTTTATTGGCAGTTTGAGCTAACATACGTAATAAAGGGCAGATTAATAGGCAAGTACCTCCCTATAATTCAATATAGGAACATTGAAGTAGGTACTATCACTAGTATTTTAACTCACTGGTATAGGAATCATTGTATAATGTATGTAAGTGTGTATATGGATGATACATGATTATTTAAAAGTATTTTGAACTCTCTGTCTAGGACATAAGACTCAAAATACATTGGTCGCCAATCAGCCCGTGCAAAGTGGAGTCCTGTTGAAATTTTGCCAGCGTCAGCACGTGGCTTACCATACGATCGTAACGCTAGTTCCAACTGCCAACTCTTAATCGGGAACTTCACCGACTGTTGGGTAAAATAAAAATGATACTTTCCTATGTGTCTGTTATAAAATAAATCAAGCGAGATAGACAACTAAACTAAACTATGATTCACAATAAAGCGCACGTTTACATCTTTTGTATTTTGTATTTTGTATTCGTTAAATAGGGTTTCGTAGACCCTTGCATAGACCATTGCGTAGACACTTTCGTAGACGCGTCATACAACAATGTTTTTAAAGCCACTCAATGTTTCCGGCCCTAGTTTCTGCTTAATTAGTTTAGGTTCTTAAATTCAGTTCTTATGTTTACAAATTGGGTAAAGCATTTCCATTATGTGGCAACACTACTTTCGGTTTCTAATCGCGACGCATAACGACGCGCAGCCTAGCTACTTCACGTTTTACTGGCCTTACGTTCCATTTCAAACAAACCATTCCACGTACAGTATTCGAGGAGAACAGACGTGTCACCAGTTAAATTTGAATTCCAAAACTTTCAAAAATATAAAGTTTCTTGCTTAAATTTTGTGAAACAGTCGTGATTCTTGTATTCAATTATGTGCCAGAAAAGATTGAGAAAAAATCTAAAGAAAGGTTTGTGGATTTGTTACTTTAATAACCCATTTCTAGGTTTTCATAAAAAAATTAACTTACACAAGTGACTTATTTTAGAAAAAGTAATACTGTAGTACTTGGTTTATATTTTTCCAGCTTTTTGTCTACAAATTTAGCTCTAATGAGATCTGCTTCTAAATATTTTAAATACATGTTTTGTGTTCGGTACCTATGTACCTAACCTACGTACTACGTATTTTATTATTTTCACCGGCATACGTTTTTTAAGAAAAAAGTCTAGCAATAGCCATAATAAGCTATAATTTATATAATCTGAGTATTTCATAATAAAATAAAATTATT
This sequence comes from Eupithecia tripunctaria, assembly GCA_955876795.1. Lineage (NCBI taxonomy): Eukaryota > Metazoa > Arthropoda > Insecta > Lepidoptera > Geometridae > Eupithecia > Eupithecia tripunctaria. The sequence goes on along the minus strand of OY041619.1, from coordinate 5,991,674 downwards.
GTAACTATGGTTTATCCATCCAGCATGGAGCATGTTAGTAAATAAACCATGATACAAATGACAAAAACTCACTTGCTTGGCGTCGAGTTTCAGATATAATTGTAAGCAATTTTTATTGAAGGGAGGATCTAAAATCGACAAGTAATGTAAATTACGTATAAAAGGACGCGCCAACAAAGTGAATTTTAGGTTAAGTATGGGCGGTTTGTATACGTTTATGCCTCATTCAAAATGGACATGGTATAGGTACTAACAAGACATACCTAACATGCTCTTTGTGCGTTGCACAGAACTGACCTACCTCAAACGATGTCTGATTCACTTCTAAACGTTTCAACGTTTTTAACACGTATTTAATCGATTTCCATACATAAAGTTGGGATCATAGAGGTTTTTCAGCCTGAAAATTTTTTGCCGGACCTTCGCGCTTTGTTTAAAAATTTAATTAATTTTTACATAACTTTTAGGAAACTTACAACTTAAATTAACTATCCGTGTTGATAACCTGATAGGTACATTTAAGTCGACAAAAAAATATAAGGTTAGTTTTATCAGTTCGATTTGATTTCATAATCTTGATTAAATTGTAAAATTGATTAGGAAAGTATAAGTTGATTTTTTTTAATTCGTCTCTCTTTATACTGCATCATTTTGTAACGGATGGAGGGTATAGGGAATCTAATCCCGCATGTCTGCGGGATCCAGGACATCAAGCCTCCGGATTCGCGGGACTGAAAAAAAAATAATATTTTTCCACTTTTTCAACGTCCTATGTTCAAATGCTTGGACTCGAGGGGTAGCTCCTCTCTCACGCAACTTGACATTGATCACTTTCGGAACTTAAACGCCCTTAAAAACTCAAATGTGTAAGAAAATTATTAAAAAATTAACTTTCTACAATTCGTTATACCACGCCACACTCTACCCACGCATTTATTTTGTTTTTGACAGCTAGAGTCAATGAATTAGTCATGTCGTAATGCTTTATCGATTTGGTTTTTATGATAATCGATTTTGTTTCTAAAGGTTGCCTTCATATTTGTGTTATTTTACGTATCCTCGTAGGTACATGTTTATTATAATTTCAAAGGATGTATATAATTCTATTTTATTAAGTATATTACAAAACAGAGGTTTAGTTGAAAACATTTGTAAAATACTTTATACGTGGTCAATAAAAAAAAAGAAATTTGTAAAATCGTTATTATTATTACTATTTGGATCCCCTCGATGACGTCTAGAATCACCCCGTTTCAGCTTAGTAAACAATAGACATATCACATGACACCCTGTATTATAAAAAAGAAACAGATTTAATGTCATTTTTTTTGTTTGATTGAAATTTGAAATCAAAAATATTTTTTTGACTACAATAAGTTGGTGTATTTATAAAACCTAAAATCGACTTCAATTTTTTATACGATTTCCATATATTTTTCAAATCCCGCGGATCCCGCAAGTGTATGGCATATTATCATATCCCACAAAGATAGTGCGGGATTGAATTCCCTAGGAGGGTACAATGACCCAAAAATGACGACACGCCACACTTTGATAGCTATACTACTATAAAGTCAGTTACGCCGTTTTGTAAACACACCGATTAAATTGAAGCTTAGCTGTGTCGAGATCAAGAAGTAAATTGTTTGCTGAGGCCCCAAGGCTATATTAGTCACTAAGTCACAATCTCTGCAATTTATACAAGCGTTTTGAGATCCTGAGCAAAAGAAATAAGCAATTATGAATCAGATTTCTAAAAATAGATTTTCCTTGTAGTTGACCTATGTAAAGTGGAAAAACAAACCGAAATCAAGCATAGTTAAGATACATATTTTGCAAACTTACTTCTCAATAGGTATCTATATTTCTACTTCTATTATTTAATTTCAACACTTAAAATATTTTAAAATAGATACAATCGAATAATAACTACCTAAATAACCTTGGTGTGACATACCTAGGTTCATCAAGGAAAGTACCTACCTACTTTTTACATGGAATAACGTGATTAACTGGAATAACTTCATGGTCATCCATCAGGTATGCATACAAAATACCTACTGATCATTTCTTATATAGGTTGTTTCATGAAATAGCATCGATCTATCGATCATCGACCTACCTACCTACATGGTTACCTACTGTAAGAATATTTGTAACTATTTAAAATACCTCAACCCCAATAGCCTGTATTGGTCACACATCCACAAAATAAATATATAATAGGTAATATTAATAATAAAAAAATGTTCGACAATTCACACAGCATTATCTAGCCCCAAGCTAAGCAGTACTTGTGTTATGGTGTGATAGCTGATATATTTAATACAATACACTACATAGATAGATATTTTTTATTATACCTACATAGAAAACATCCAGAACACCTGGAACAAATATCTGCAGATCGTTCACTAGTACACCCAATAGTACTGAACTGACACAGCAGCAATTATTTAAAATAAAATAAAAAGATTTAGATTAAAATATAAAACAAAGACAGAGCTTGATAGTTATGTACCTTACCTGTACTAAATAATTGTTTACAATATAGGGACATTATAATAATGTACATGTCAGAGTAGGCTGCTCTATGTTAATATCAACAACCTACCACAATAACTATAAATCAAAACCGCAATCAAATAGTCCACATATTTACAAACAAAAACCTCCAGTCTAGAGAGACAAAGTCGATACGGGATGCACCGCGCACGCCCAGACGAAAACACGAAAAATACGGCCGTCCCCCAGTAGTCTGCCACTCTCCACAAACGCACGAGCTCTCGCGTTCCACGTTTGAAAAATACCAGGTGTGTTGACCTTCTATTTTCAAATTATGTATCCTTCAATCTTTGAGTGTTGTCGTGAGAAAATTACTTCCTGGATTTCGGGTATATTTGCACGTTTAATGTCTTGAGTTCTTGAGTTCTGTGGGTGTTGCTCGGTTTTCAATGCCGACGGTGCAAGATGTATGACGTTTGAGCATATCTATGCTGTGTGAAAAATGTTAAGTGAGGTTAAATGGAACTCGTACGATTGTCTGGTATAAAATCGTATTTATGAAGGATTTAAGGTAAAGTTCTTTGTAAATTGTCAAAACAATCGTTTGCAGGAATATACTGAATTTAAATTTTTATCAGTCACACACATCGGCGTAATTTGCATTATGTCGATTTTATTATTTTACTCATTGTTTATAAAGGTAAACTAGTGCCCTTCGATAAATTTTATCGAAGCTTGTGCACAAAAACGTGCAATATAAAAATATACCTACCGAGACGGCTCAATGAGTTGTTTGTTTTCATTATTATATGAAAGACATTTTGCACTTGAGTTTATTGCCTCAAAAATTTCTTAAATTTATAAGTTCTCCTAATTTTTTGTTTAAATATTCATTCCATTTAAAACACATGAACAAATTTTGGATGTAAGCGGGTTAACTACGAACATTATATGCGTTGGAAGAGCACCAACGTTTTGTCCCATAACGAGGGACATCTTCATTCGCTTACATCCGTTATGAATTCGTCAATCTACGATAGTTTTTAAATTTTTTATTGTCCAGATATTTTATTTTGGAAATTTTCCCATTTTTAATTGTTAAAGGACTCTCTTTATTTTTTTGTTCTAATTAAAGTCTCTTGTCAATCCACCAAAATGTTCAAAGTCTTATTTAATCTCTCTTCTTTAATTCCATTCGAAGCACAATATTCCTTAATTTCAATCAACTTAAATAACTATAACTTTCATACCTATTGACAACTTTGATAGTAATTAAGTTATTTAACACGTCTGTAGAAATCCATCAAACATTCTAGAATCTATCTCTTATTTTATTTCATTCGAATCACTTTATTGCTCTGAAACGGAACAACTCATCTCATTTTCCCCTCCAGGCTAAAAGTAGATAATTACTTGGTATTGCAAGTAGGTAGTATTGATAAATGCTACTCGGGGGGGGGGGGGGGGGGGGGGGAGGATAGATGTTGCCAGGATGGGGTGGGCCGGCCAGGCGGCGCCGGCGCTTTCCGGCCAAGGCCATTCACTCAGAAATGAAGAGCATTGCTGCTAATTTTGACGACCTCTGTTGCGCAGGTCCGCCTACGACACAGGAGGTTTCGGGATCGAAATTTTAGTACGATCTGCAGTATGTTCTGTGTTTTGTCTATGTTTTCTATGTAAAAAGTACCTGATAACCTAGGTACATAATATTTACATAAACGGTTGAATGTATGAAACGAGAATACGCTTTTTATCACGTGTTCAAGTTAGATAAGATTTTTGCTACATTACTTTTTTATCCTTATTTTATTTTCTATAAGTAATTTATTTCTTTGGACTAAGCAGAAAATCTCCTGGTAACCTTTTGAGCATTATCAATGAAACCTTAATTTTAGGCTGTTATAATTAATTAACTACCAAAATTTTACCAAATGCGTAGGTAACCTAGTTTGAATTTGGAACATTTCTCAGAGCTTTACTGTTTTTTTTAATTCTGCCTTGAGCTTGGCGGAAGTTAAAAGTGTTTATTTTTTTCAATACGACCAACCACGTAACTTATCACGTGGCATAGCCAGTCGTTTTGTAACGTGACTGTACTTTTTAATGGATTTCTTTGTTCGACACTTTGACCGAAAGGTTCAAAGAGGTTTCAAATATGAAGTCATTGTTTCGGTTTTACGATTCGCAAATTAGTTGATGTTATTTATTTTCTTTTGGGATTTTAACTGGGATTTAGTACTTTCTATCGAGTACGGTAACAGCACCAAAGCTACAAAACTTCAGACCGAATCAATTTGTAAGTTTATTTTAATCAATAGAAATAAACGATGGCATAATGCACCCACTGTTCTTTTAATCGATAACATAAATCTTCAAATTGACATAATATAATTTCAACAGAAATTATCAGTCATAATAACAAATTAAGCTTTTTGGACGGTGCGATTTATTGAAGTTAAATAAAATACCTACATATTTGCGTTCGCTTTGCTTCACGATTTATACCAAAAGAGAAATAATGATGAATGAATGGAACGATCCCAAGAATTGATGTATCCATGAACGCTAATGTTATACAGATAAATACTAGCTGCGCCCGCGGCTTCGCACGCGTTGTTACTAAGGAAACATTAAAAGGTGATTTTCATCCAACGGGAACAGATTTATGGGATAAAAGTAGCCTATGTTTTATTCCAGGATTAGAATTATCTGTATGCAAAATTCAGCTAGATCCATCCAGTAGTTTTGGCGTGAAGAAGTAACAAACATCCATACATCCATACAAACTTTCGCCTTTATAATATTATATAGTGTGATTAGTGTGATATTAGTGTGATGATCTGATATAAAATTTATATTTTAACAGTCATTAACAACTTCTTTTCTCCTTTTCAGTGTCTCCGGCCACACGTCTCCGTGAAACAAGACGCATCCAGGGTCCACAAAGAATGACACCCGCAGTGAACGATGGCTCGCCGCCAGCCCGCGCAATGGTGTCCGTTGACAAGAAAATGCACAACCAACTGATCATCGAGCTCGCTTGGAGAACCGTCGGCCTCATGCAAAAGAATAAGCTCATTCAACAAAAGATTTTAGAGCTTCAGAAGGAAACTTCGGAGTTCGTTAAAGCTATTGTACAAAACCCAGTGAACAAGCAGCAGTATATCGAATACATGACATCCAAGGGATACGACTGTCGTCAGCTTGCTGAAGAGGTAAATAACATCAAAGAGGAAGGCGACAACAAGGAAAACGTACCAAAGGAGGAGCCGATGACATAAATGAGTGAATGAAAGATTTAGTGACTGATTATACGAGTGAATGAAATTCTTCTGATCTTTTTCTTGTACTGTAATTATGTATTTGTTGATAGCAGTACTAAATGAAGTTTGATTTTGGCAAATTATATTTTTGGGGTATTTGAGTTATGTTGATAACATGTTTGTATAAAGCGCCCAAAAAAATTCCGGACAGATTTTAGTGATTTATATTGTGTTCTTATTGTATTAATCATTTAGGTTGTTAAGAATTAGATTTAATATAAATTATTCATATCTAGGTGTAAAATTAAGAATTAAGGCTTCAAGCACATAATGCGATGTCAAAGTTCATCGCAACGTGTCGCGTGCCAATTTTGAGTTAATTTTCAAATTTTTACCTCCCTGGAATTTTGAAAGCATGGAAAGCCTTTAGAAGATTTATTTGTTAACTTATGTGTTCCCAGTTAATTGTTGTTCTCTTACCTTTAAATGTTGTCTGTTATGTCTAAGAATCCACTAGAAATCCACTAAATGCAGGTTCTAAGCATGTGATTTTTTTTTATTGTTCCACTTAATATTACTTATATGGTCTATGATTGACTTCACTGCGATATTTTTCAATCAGTGTCTTATGTAAAAACGTTGTGCTTTTTAAGTAAGGGTTAGAATCAAGGATTAGTAAATCAGGTTAAGAATAAAGGTTGTTAACTAGAGGCTGTATTGGATGTATAAGTGTATCGTTCCTTATTGTTTTTTAAACTTACATAGTACTGTTAAATTTTACACAGTTAAAACTATGAAAAATATTGGTTCGTTCGTGATTTCATTAGAAATGCAACTTCCATAAAATTTTATCACAAATATGGTTTGTAGTTACCTGCCTAGTAAATTCGTCACACTACGATAATTTTTATACATAAAAATTTTAGAAAATACTCTTGTATGCAATTATGTGTTACACTTTGATGTATATATCCAAGAAATCATTCAGATGATCTTATCTAGATCTGATGATTTCTTGTTCAAACGAAGTTAAAAAGAACTTCAATTCTTCTCACAGACTTTAAAGTCACTTTAGAGTTTAGGAGTCAAAATGGTCAGAGTGTCAGTCACTTAGTAAATAATCGTGTGAAAAAACCTTGAGTTGCATTTATAGATTTTGTATCATTTACTGCACAGAATCACCATGCACTGTGTTCAATTTAATAATACAAAAATATTAATTTTAATTTAGGGTAAAACGTTACATTTTTGCGAATGGAAATCTCACGTTTAACCAAATTTTGTATAATTTATTTAAAAGATATATTTTGAAGATACGAGTAAAAAGATGTTTATTGGATTGTTACACAATGATAATTGGTAATGTCTGATCCATTTTACGGTTTCCTAGTCAAATATAAACAGCATCCTTATCTTATCTGTATCTTCGCTTGCTGCGACCTAGTTATAAGAAGTTTATTCGAAAATAAATACATAGTAGCTTAGTGAAATTGAAACCAGCGTTTTTTTTACCTTTTCCAAGTATGTCCCCCAAAACTGTATATTGAGTCGTTATAATAGTGGTACCTACATAAATTAAAAAAAAACCATATATAATTTAAGATAAAAAAAAAGTACCTGTGATAATGGCATCGATCTAAGGCCCGTATTACGAAAGCTTGCTTAATCATAGATCTATGATTGAGTGAGGTTTGTGCCATAGAAAATCGTTACTCAAGCATAGATCGATGACTAAGTAAGTTTTCATAATACGAGCCTTAGTATAAAAAAGGGAATATAAGTAGGTACCCATAGTGAGTTAGGTCCAAGGAAGTTAAAACAAACAAAAGAAAATCTATCATTCCGTAGAAGTGCTACGCCGTAGCAGTTCTTAGACAAGCTCTAAGCCTCTACGAGCTACGTGGTATTATTACTCTTATGCAAAGGTAAAAGACAGCCATTTAACGCCATCTTGTGTCGAGTAGATTTGCGAGGAATGATTATGATGTCCTGTCCTTACCACGGGCGGCGCGACGGCGGCTAGACTCAATGGAAACTAACCATATTGCGCATCGTGGAGTGCACAACCTGAGTGTGCAAACACATTTCTTATTCCCTCTCCTAAACAGATGCGAACGACACGACCGGGGAGAGGGACAGGTCAGGCGCAGGACCAACGGCTTGTCATGCTTTCCTCACTCTGGCTGCGATTGTGATTTTGTGGCATCTTTAACGAGATAGTAGGAATTCAGCGCCATCTTGTGGCGAGTAGGAATTGTTGAAAGCCGAAAGATGTTGTATTGAACTATACAACATCTTTCGGTGATGGCGTCATCTATTTTGTCTTCAAGTAACTAAAACGAACGAGTTTAAACCAAGAAGGCATGGCAAGATCAAAAAAGGTATACGACTTGTTCACTGTTCGGTAAGTAAGTAGATGAAATGCAAAATCACAGATGGCTTGTATTTAATGTATAAATCGAGGTAGAGAAGAGATTTTTCTCACCTACCTGTCAGAATATTTTTAAGCTATTGCATAGCTTCTATCGCGGGCCTTGGAGCGCGGGGACCGAATCCAGAAATTCCGTAACGAAAAAACCTTGACGTTTGTCTCTTTAGTTCAGCAACTCGCCTCTAGATGGCATTGCAATAGCTTTACCGCGGCAGTCCCCGAGTGCCACACGTCTTTTTTTATTCTAAAACTGTTTGCGGAATTTGAGCCGGCGTACAACCACAGAAATCGTCATAATCGATTTCTGTCCGTAAAAAAAACAATTTAAAATAAAAATACCTTAAGAATAACAAAGCAAAAAGCCCTCCGCAGACAGCCGCTAATTAGTTGGCGCGATTTCGGCGATTTTCCACCGCGATTCCTTACACACAGCAGCTTATTCGCGCGGCGGCGGCGGCGCGGCCGAGCGCTATATCCCTTACCGCCTCTTACAGTAGCATTCGCGGGAAGAGTTGAGATGGTGCAAATTCTAAGCCGAACAACAAAACAACAACCAAACAAAAAAACAACTGTCCTAGGCTGTCAAATTCTGAATTATTACTTTTATAATTAAGATATAAAAGGTAGGTACAATAATATATAATATAAAAATAATACAGCCTATTTTCCAAAACTGTTACATAAGGTAAGTATATGAATTTATTAATAAATTGACTAATAACTGATTTGTGTTTAGTTTCTCTCATTTCTGTGTAGCGTCTACAATAATGTCTCTTAGTTTGGTGAGCCTTTGGCATAGGCCAACGGCCTCTGTGGAGGCAATTGGAGAAGGAAAAGGGTAGGTACTTACTTACTTATCAGTTATCATAGTACCTGTATAACTGGGGCTTCTCCAGCTTTCAAAAGCTCTGTCTACCATGAATTTTGACAATCTAAACTCGCTAGCGACTGTAGTTAAAAAAATGTATGGAAACTTCGCTGCAAGAGAGAATAAAACTTAACCTTCTCACAGAGCAATTTCATAATACAGCTTTACTTGTGCCCGTATCACATACAATAACAACAAGGAAAATTACACAAAATAAACTAAGTATACCGAAAATGAATAATTATTATGGCAGGCGAACCACTGATTACTTAATAACTACTATGCTTAATGAACTACCAACTAAACTATTACAAGAAGTTAACACTAAAAACTATACACATAAATACAAAAAACAATTTTCCCTTTTTAAGCTGCCTTAGAGCGAATACTTTCTCGTCTTGACATCAAAAACAAATCTTATAAACCTTCAAATCAAAAACTTCGTAAAAATAGTATGTTGGTAAACAAGTGAACTTCGATTGAAGCCATAAATAATAAAATTGGCGCTTTTGTTCTCGTTGTTGTTGTTTCTTTTGTTCTCTCATTAATTCAATAGGATTCGCATAGTAACTTAATTTTCTTTAACGTTTTCAATTTTTTTGTATTTATTCAGGTAGGTAGTTTTGCTTTTATTTATTAGATAGATTATATGATTAATTAATTACTTATTACAAAAAATAAACTTGTATGTACGGAGTACCTCTCTAAAATTAGTACAGGTTTCTTTTTCCACAATCAACATTTCCGAGAATACGTAAATTATGTAAAGTACCTGTTTTTTTTGTAAATTGTGCTTATTAGTAATTATAGTAGTACTATTCGCCAATAGATGGCATGAAGAGTCATATTTTTCAGTTTGATTCTTAAGTTGATTGGGATAAAATTAAATATTGAAAACACGAATAAAATAGTACTACTATTCGCCAATAGATGTCAGGAAGTGTCAATTGATTACGATAAATCTAATTATTGAAACTAATAAAACGACTTTTTCTGAAAATGAATCCCAGCTAGATCGATTTATCGCCCCCGAAACCCCCTGTAGGTATAATAAATTTAATGAAAATCGTTGAAACCGTTTTCGATTAAACTAGAGAAAAGCTAAACAAACGAGTTTAAGTAAAATCTAAAAAAGAGCGAAACCACAAAAAGCTTTAACGCCAAAGCTTACGGCTAAATGGTAGCGAGTCAACTAGCAGTACCTTACCTAAAACAATTAGCAATCGAATTCGTTTTCTATTTAATTTTATCGTTTTACTCGCAGTAAGAGGGTTTCCTCCACCTTCCAATAAAGGTGAAAGAAAATGTGGTCGGAGTTTTTTTTTAACAGAAATAGACTTTCGTTTGACCGCAATCTCACCTGATGGAAAGCGAAGATGCGGCCGAAGATGTATCACAAAGGTCTAGAAGATCGCTACTCCGGACCACATTCCGAAACACAACAGAGTTGCTTCACGGACTGATTTAGTCCGGAGGGTGTTGACAAGCCACGGCCGAAGCCTACCACCAGAACCCTTTGGTGGTAGGCTCTCTGGGTGGTGCTAAGAGCGTTACCCACCGCTCTTAGCACCACCCAGAGGACACGTGTGGGGTACCAGAGAGTCGACACCTACGGATGTGAGCGATACTGTCCCCCAGTTCGAAGTTCTAGTAGATGAATAAAAACTTGATTATCATTCGATAATGATGCGGCCACGTTGCCTGCTGCTGTATTTCCGATCAATTACAGCCTGTTTCGCTTAAAGACAAGAGTGAACAGTGTCTTTTATTTACCTTCGTGGTACGTCGTCGGTTACATCGTCAATGTATCTCATCCATCAAGTAAGTTCGTAGTCAAATGAAGGTCTATTGATTTATAAACAAATAAAAATGAACTTTTTGGTAACGCCCGAATTATCTCTGTGCAATCCGTACATATCTAACCGGAATTAAATAACATTATTAAATTACACTTCGATGTCACATCCTCTAGATTTAAATATACCACGTAGTACGTTTTCCATCGTATTGCATCGTCCCACTTGTTTAAAGCATTATTTTTTAGGCTTAATTAGGATCTGAAAAATATTATTCAAATACTCACATAGTTCCCGCCTCTCACCGTTCCGTTTTGACTTACTGGCGCTAGGTGGCGTTGGCGCTGCTGTCATTCGTTTTTATTGTTACGCATCGTCAATATCGAGTTCGATATTTTTACATCTAAATTGCTTATTTCTCGCGCATTACCGAAGTAAATAACAGTTATGGGAAAAAGAGAGTACAAGGATCACAGTGATGATTATATTCGACGTAAAATTCGTCGACTTCAAGGGAAATTGAACCGAGATAAAGGTAAGATATGCATAACTACCCCCACAAATCTACAAAGCGCAAGGTTTTCTTATCAATTATGTTAATCTTTATGACAAATATCCATGCCTATGTTCCGTCTTAATGTGATTATACATGATATTATCCAGACGGATAAATAAACTGTATTCCTTGACGTGGTGATAGGTACGTGATGTTACCCAGGAATAACATGATTTCACTTTCTTAACGTGGTGGTACGCGATGCCATCCAGAAAGTTGCCTCGGTATAGGTAAGTCTTTAGTAGAATTTGTCTCTTGTCATCCGATACCATTAAGGTCAATAACAGATAACGTCTGCACACGTTGTCAAGAATAAATAGTGCTTAGGATGTGACATCTCGTGTAATATTGGTAGAAATACACTTAGGTAAGTTATTTTAACCATAAATAATTAATGCTGGGCAATCCATACTCCACCAGTTCAAAGTCGCTCAGCGAGCTATGGAAAGAGCTATGCTCGGAGTTTCTCTGAAGGATAGGATTAGTAACGAACACATCCGACAGAGAACCAAAATTATCAACATAGTTCAAAGAGTTAGCAAGTCGAAGTGGCAGTGGGCCGGCCATATCTCGCGAAGAACCGACAACCGATGGGGTAAACGAGTTCTAGAGTGGAGACCGCGACTCAGCAAACGTAGTGTAGGGCGCCCTTCGGCCAGGTGGGATGACGATCTGCAAAAGACTGCAGGCAGGTGGATGCGTCAAGCTGATGACAGGGCGCTATGGTGCTCATTAGGGGAGGCCTATGTCCAGCAGTGAACTAATATAGGCTGATGATGATGATGAATCCACACAGCATCATCTAGCCCCAATTACGAGTTCATATCCGAATCATACCAAACTGGTCAAATACTCTACGATATCTATATTTTTAGGTTTATAGAACTTTATTTCTCATAAAAACTTCACAGTTCACTTAAATGACATAAAAAATAAGATTTATCTACACCGACATTATGTACCTTCTAGTTAAACTTCACACACATGTCACCTTCATAATCTAAGCATACAAAATGCAAATATTAATATAGAATAATTCAATACTAAGTTTTTTATAGAAAGTAACCCTCCGGCATAAATAACTAGCCAGGAAATAGTAATTATCACCTTGTTAGTATTAAGTGTTAAGAAGGACAGTGGGCGTTACGAGGCGAACTTGTAACTATCCAAGAAATGCCGCGGGCAGGAGCTAGTTATAAAGTCAACGTCAGGTTTAAATGTACAATTAGTTAATTCCAGGTTTGGATGTTTTCGATGTACCTACAGTGAAATTGATTAAATACTAACACCGCCTCGCGGTTTTACTTGCGTAGTTCCCGTTCCCGTGGAAATTCCGGTATAAAATATAGCCTATGTCACTCCCTGAAAAGTAAGCTTTTTAACGATGAACGATTTTTTTAAATCGGTCCTGTAGTTTCGGAGCCTATTCAATACAAACTAACAATCAAATCTTTTCTCTTTATGATATTAGTATATAGATATCTTAACGAATCAGACATATACCTACCTACTTCAGTAATCTAGTACCCATAATACAAGCTCGGTTAAGTTTTGCGGCCAGTGTGTCTACCATGAGTTTTGACAATCTATACTCGCTAGCGACTGTAGTTAAAAAATGTATGGAAACTTCTAAAGCACCTCTAGCGGATAGTTGGGTACTAAAATGCGCTGTGGATAACTATATGTATGCGTATTTACGTAACTACTGTAGTAACGCCAGGCGATTTAACTGTGACAACTCATGGTAGACACACAGATGATTCTATGTGAATAGTTCAGCTTTATTATTATCATTCAAAACAAAAGTCCTTGACACACACACCACACGCCAACCATACGCTTCGGTAACCCAAAAACTCCTTGAAAAGGTTGACTTTGCCCGGCGGTCTTTGACGTTGACTCTACATTAATAGGTGAAGCTAGGAGCTTGACACAAGACGAAATGCTTCAAACTTCAATCAAGTTCAGTCACGACCCGACTCCGTTGGTAGGCGACCGCAAAGTGCCTTCCGGGATCGGCCAAAACTTACTTTACAAAAAACTAAATAAATCTCTACTATTGACCAAAATTTACTTACGGAAAACTCGTAAATGAACTATTAATGCTTCAGTGAACTATTGAGTTTTAGATGAATAAGGGAATTAGGTATGCAAGAAAACACCGGCTTTTAGGTGAGTTTCAGTTGCTTTTTAAATCCTTAGTAATTATAAGCGGCTTACGATAGTTAGACTACGATAAGTACCTTTGTTTTTCGGTGAGCTAAATTCGTGTACGAATAGACTGGTTTGGGGGACCAGAATTATGTGGGACTCGTCGCCCTGAGAAGGAAGTAATGCCGACTAAAACCTCTTCGGTGTCCCTCTTTCGCTATTTTCGCCGAACCACGGGAACATTTAAATTTTGATTTCAAATAATTTGATTTTAAATATCGAATACATACTAAGGTTTATGTTGTTATAGTGCGTTTGCCCGAACTCGGTGTAATTTCTAAAAAATCAAGTCATGCCGAAGTCGATTTTTTTGATATTATTTGATTTCTATCGAATACTGATAAGAATAGGTTTCATTGATAAATTGATATAATCATCAAAATATTAAGTTTATTTTACGGTACTTTTATAACATAACATTTCAAAGCTCTAATAATTATAAATGCGAAAACTAGGATGTTTAAATTGTTAAGGATAAGATTCGGCTGAAATTTTGAATAGATCAAGGCCTGGATTAACATATAGGTAGTTATAATTAGGTACTTAATTTCATCCCAGAAAAACGCGTGTGAAGACGCGGCAGAAACTAGTCCGATATAATACGTATACACAAAGTTAACTTGTTGCGCAATCTTATGAAACTTTAAACATGGCGAGCTTTTTATGTTACCTATCCATTAGCTAGTATAAAAATATTTAAGGATTCAAAAGAATTCATACTAGTCAAATTTTAAAATGAAAAAGCTCGTAAAAATGACGAAACTTGCAGCGGCAATTTAGTGGTGACGTGTATATAATGGTTTCAATATTTTTCAAGGTACATTAACAAACTGTACAACTACAACAAACTTCTTACTAAACTTATTCCTAATATATATAAATAAATATATAAAAAATATATATAAATATAATTTTTTTTAATTTCTAATATAAATAAATAGTGCTGGACAATTCACACAGCATCTAGCCCCAAGCTAAGCAGAGCTTGTGTTATGGGTACTAGATAACTGATATACATAATAAAATACACTACATAGATATATATATTTTTGATTATACATATTATACAAAGAAAACATCCAGAACGCCCTGAACAAATATCTGCAGATCGTACAAATATTTGTCCCGAGGGACTACAATCACACTAATAGGTAACCTATTATGGATTTCGTCGGGTTAATTTCTTTATTTGTGTTGGAAGAATACCAACGTTTTAAAAAAAGTTTCATAGTTAACCCATCCGTTATGAATTCGTCAAACTACGGTAGTTTTTATAATTTATTAACTATTACAAATGCGAAAGTTTGAATGGATGGTGGTTACCTCTTCACGCCAAATCTACTGAACGGATCGGGCTTAAATGGATGTAGTTCTAGCCCTGGACTAAGACATTGGCTACTTTTCAAAACATTAAAGTCTAAACCATTTACTATTTTAATGGCTTTAGATACTGTAATAAGTCCTTGCATGAAAACTTCGTGATAAAAAAGATAAAAAGTACTGGCAGCTTATAAAAAACTAAATGTTTTTCTAAAAGATGACAGTATTTTGACACTTCCTGCGTTTCTCATCGCTCATATGAGGGGCCACAGTTAGCAGCAGTGCCCCTAACAAATTGAGTAGGCGATCACTGTTAACCGTTATTTAAGCACTTTGAGGCACTTTTGAGCCCTTATTCTAGTATCCATAGAATTTTAATTAATAAACCACGTGTCAGCCATAGTGCCTTATTATTCAGAATTCTGTGCATATCCTTCTAGTTTTTCTAAGCTCTACTACGAGTATAAGCTTACTGCTCCTATGAGAATGGGAGTTCTATCAATCCGTTGCTTTTCTTACCAACAACTTTTTATATTCGTATTTTAATTTTCGTGTGATTGATGGGTTCAAGCAAATTATATTTATGGAGGCCTATTAGTTTTATTGTTGGCATGCCCATTCGTTAGGCTTAATTGCTAAGGAACTTGTATTTTGGATACATTAACCACATTATCTGTTCACGGACATTGATACTATGTAATATAGGAACCTTCTCACAAACTGTGAAGGGTACTGACGAGTTATGTTACGGGGTGTAATGTATCATCCGCAGCGAGCATAAACGATTTGTTTATTTATTTATTAAGAAAGTATTTATAGAAGTTTAATTTCGAATAGGGTATTTTTATTTTATTTCTTTCTACTCGTGCTCTTATGTAATGTTAAAAAATATTTCACAAAGGTTTTTTGTTTGTTTAGTCAGCGAAATCAGTTACTTCCATTAGATTATTACAAAAACATATGTGAATCCTTTGACATTTTAAAACGCTCTTCAGACGTTTAAATATTTTTTTGAAAACCCGAAGAGCCTCGTACCTTACGGACCTAGGATCTCGACTAAATTAAGAACGTGTAAATTACTCATCAACTTCCCTGTTCCCCAGAAAAGTTTGAAGAGGATAAATAATGCAATTTGATTTAGCCCTTGATTTTCAATGAAAACCATTGTCTCACAACAAATATGGCCTCTCTATTGTTACAAATAAAAACTAGTTGGTTGTTATTTCAGCACTATCTAATTTCTCAGAACAGAACGAATATAATTGAAACATTGACCTTTGAGTAAATAGTTTTTTCTTCAACCAAACAGTATAATTATGTTGAAGTTGAAACTATTGGTAATTGAATATAATGATCAATCCCAGCACATCCGCCATCATTTCTAAACGTGGTTTTATCAAAAACAAAATCAATTTTTTTCTAAACTTGAATAAAACAGAATCTGTTTTATTCAAGTTTTAGAAGAACTTCAAGTTTTTGAAAAAAATACACGTTGAGAAATGATGGAACACTTTCAATCAAGTGAGTTTTCAAACAAAACAAAAACGGTTCATCATTTTCAGACCTCTGTTACCAGAGCCAAAAACTACTCTCTTTTATCTTGTATTTCGCGTTAGGGGTTATAGATCATTACATTATCTAAGTAAAAAAACGCGAAAGCTTCAACAGTTTTGTTTAAAATTGTTAAAAGTTTGCATCGAAGAAGTCATGTTAGAGAAAAACACTAAACTACTTTCCGTATTTTTATGTTAATGGGAACCAAAACCGGGAATTTTATAAGTAAATAATGTGTAAAATTGGTACCTGTTGTGTCATTGTGAATTTATTTGTATCATGCGTGATTTTTATGGTTATTAAGCTAATAAATATTTGATACATAAATATTCATGTAAATATTTTAGTAGGTACGTAACTTCGACAATTATTGCGTTTGAAAAACTGTTTACGTTTACATTCATCAGCAAATTTAATACAGCTTGCTAATGTGGTATAAAAACTGTTTATGTGGGTACCTACGCACAAATAACTGATACATGAAAAGTTATGAAATATCTAGGCCTATGCGTTCTTAGAAATTCCTTTACCTGCAAAATACACAAAATTCCACTACGACGTACTTCTTTCAATCTTTCGATTGTCATAACACTCATAACATACGTCACAAAATTATGACACAACCAAAAAAGGAAAATAATTAGATAGAGGTAACAAGAAAGATTTAAGATAGGTACCATTATTTATACACGATGACGATTATGTTGTTTTATAATTAGCTAAAATTAGGATTTAGAAATGTCAAACGATAAATTTCGATTCGTTAATCGATTCCTAACGATTCCTAAATCCTTATTTAAGCTAGTTTTGATGTCTAATAGAAGATAACTATTCAATTTGAAAAGCTATCGTCTATTTGACATTCGTAAATCCTAACTTTGTCTAATTCTAAAACAATAGAATCGACACCAGTATAGCCAATTCTTTAGATTCTTGGGTTTCAAAAGAGTTTTTTGTGTAGAGTTGCATAACATTTTTTTATATCGTAATAAGTAAGTATGTATGTATAGTATAAGTAGGTCATTTATGCAGGTAATTACGACATTGCACTAATAAATTCAAATATGTTCATTACATTAGCTAATCTGTCAACTAAAAAACGATTCTAAATTAACTAATTGCATACTAACTTGAAGGTAACCCACTAACTCTACCATGACGCTGATAATAAGGTTCTTTTATATCATTATAATAAGAATAAGACAACCGGCTGAGATTTAAACCTGTTTCTCCTTTAAAACCGTAATGTTGGTAGTTCCTAGAAAAATGTCGGGTCAATTCTTCTTATGAGACTTGAATTTTTTAGTAAAGAAATCAGTATAAGTAAACCACTTACAAGGGTACCTTTATTCGTTGTAAATGTTATTTTGAAAATAAGTCGCATTCCTAAAATAAATTTACATAAAATATAAAGTATCTTTTAAAAAGTCGAGATGACATAAGTCTTGACTGTTTATCGAACCTTAAAAAAACCTGTTGAAACAGTAGATCTGTTAAGTATAGAATTCTTGGAGTCTGCGCAAACGGGAGCACTTATCGCTGCGTTAATAAATTCTTTACTAAGATAGTTGGGTCGCTTCTCTTGTTCTCTTCTTTTATAGAAGTCAGAACTGGTCATAAGTCAATAACTTTATTTCTTTTGGTTTACAAAATATGCACTAAGACAAATCAAATTTTACACTTGAAATTTACAAAAGGTATAGTCCACATTTAAAAGCATTTGCGCATAAAGGTTTTGGTAAGGCTTTCGACACGATAGTTCTTCAATATACTTACAGTCAACGACAAAACTCGCTGATTGGCATCCACCATCAAAAGTGTGACTAGTTAAGTTATTACGGTGATCTATAATAATAACGATATTTATAAATCTCGAAAAGCTCGATTTCTCTATCGCTTCTTTAGTCCTACGTACCGAAGTGACATTAATAAAAAAAATACTTTATTTCCTAGTCAGTGCTTAATTTTACAACTTAATCTTTTCGAAGTGTAGGTACATCTATTGTTTTAATAGAAATAAATCATTTTAATTCTGGTTTTGATTTTAGCCACTCATTAGCTGATAAATAAAAATGAGCTGACAAAGTACTTATGAGTGAAACAATTACGAATTCATCTGGCCGAAAAACCAGGTAGTCTTCGCTGACGACATGTTGAGTTGTTCGTTTGCTGCGACACAAAAAATCTGTGTTTGTTTCGTAACACTGATGAGTGACAAGGCTGTGAGATTGAACCAATTAATATCAATTTACTGTCCGACTGTCGAGTTTACATTACACGATTTTTCGTTTGGTTTTGAGCCTAAAGTTACCGACATAAAAATAAGGACGGCTGCTAGAGAGCTAAAAATATTCTATAAATATCTAAATATTGTGTTCGGTAAAATCTAGTTCTAAACAACAATGTGTTATAACCTAGATACCAACTTCATATTATATGGATTTTACTGTGATTTGATAACTGACATAAAAAAACGATAAATTGCACAATATTACATTTCGTAGTAATAGACTTTGACATGAATGAATTGCGCAATATTACATTAAACTTTTTCTAACACTAAACTGGTTCCACGCTAGTACCTTCCTAATTCTACCACATAATCAATCAAAGTACAACATTAACCAACCGGATAGCGGTTTAAACCGGAATTATTCATTCATACAAAAAATTTAAGCACATCAATAAAATTTCTAAACTTAAATTAGAACTTTAAATCACAGATACCTTTAATGCATCTGGTGCAAAAAAACTGCCTATTTGCTGTATTTTTGCGCCAGATGAAAGCGGCAAGAATATCCATAATCTACCCATAATAACTGTTCTCTTTTGTATCAGCTCAATCAGAAGTCCAAATCCTTGCTGATTATATTAGGTATGAAGCCGAAAAAAATTTATATATTTTCCGAATGAAAAACATTTATAGGTATAATTAAATTTTAAAGCTTGAACTACTTTGTTTTCCTTTGTACATCATCATAGCAACTCAGATACCTCCACTACTGTTGTATAATTTTCATTTAAATTTATCGTATCGTTATATTTAAAGGGACTTTACAAAATCAGAAGAGTGGGCGAACCACATCCACATTACATACTTGATCAACTTCTGACTTCTATCAATACTCAAGCCATTGTCAAGATACAATGTTTGTAGGTATACAACTGTGGAGTTGGAAAATAATTGTCAGTATTATCCATTGTACAAAAGAGTGCCAATATATATAGGTAGTGAAAAATTTGTCAAAACATCAACAACAAAAAAGTGATTTGGTCAAGTATGGAGCAATCTTTACACACATTTTATGTACTTTGGTCAAAGTACCTACGGGCATATGTATACCTATAAGCCCGCAGGTAAATATTTAATTAATTAGTACGTAGGTACTTAGGTCCTACCTTTCTATTCTACTCAAACAAACCTATAACATTTTACTGCCCAGCGCGGTGCGATCCAAACGGACGCACCGCGTCGCAGCTTCCGACGCGACTAGCTCGACAAATAATAGTGAATATACGTGCGTCAATGGTAATTAAATTAATAACAACCATCGCCGCTTCAAAATAAGACAGAAAAGGCTTGAATCAAGCTCAACTGAGAGGGCGTGTCTCAGATGACACACACATCTATGACGAAAAATTAAGAAGACTCGAAGTCACTATTTCGGAACTTGGTCTTATTATACATGAAGCCTTTCATCGTAGCTAAAACTACCTGTTATATCTATCTACACATAACCGGTACCTAATTCTAAATTATTATCTCAAATGATCTTTCAACTGACAACTCAAATAATTTACAGATAAGTAGAGTCAGGAGCTTTTATACAACAAGGTCTTCTTGAAGGATTTTATAAATAATTCTTCCGCTGGACGACCAAACAAATAATTGGTTCTAAACGTAATTATAGATATAACAGTTCCTACGTTTTTTGTTGGAAATAATTATTTTTATGTACCTAGTTATAAAAAGCTTTGAAGTCTGATATTCCGTTAGCTCAAATACTTACAGAATTACAGGTTAGGTAATAATATTTTAAAATAGTTTAAAGCAGTCGCTTGTGTTATTCCTTTTAAAGCAGTCGCTTTAAACTATAGACTAGTCAGTCTAAGCTGTTTGTATTCAAAAGCTTAGTAAAAACATAAGTTTTGTGAGTCTTTTTGGGAAAAGCATATCAAGGTTTTTTTAAATCCCAAAAACAAAATTTATAGGATAAAAAGTAAAAGCCTGTGTTTAAAAAAGATATTAATAGGATAAAAAGTAAAAGCCTGTGTTATTCCACGTAAATTTTACCCCGATCTGTTTGGTAGTTTTTGCGTCAACAAGACCAAAATTAACAAATTGTAATAATAAATAATAGTAATAGTAAATAAACAAATAAAAATAATTTTGGACAATCCACACAGCATCATCTAGCCCCAGGTTAAGCATAGCTTGTGTTATGGGTACTGAGAAAAATGGAAGGTTTAGAATTACCTCGACATTTTAAAAAGTATAAAGTAGGTAAAAATCTAATAAATGTCTTCACCATAACCTCATAATGGCCCAATTTAGATTTTTAACAATTAGACGTTCTAAACGACCTAATTATACATTTTATGGCCGATAAATACATACTTAATCAAACGTAGATATTCAATAGTCACTTTATTATTAACCTTCGTCAAGTGAGTACCTGTCTAGGATTGAACCATCTGTGTTCTAAATAAATCAGTGTATATTTTATTTTTTAACAATTAGGTCAGGATAGCGAGTACACTACAAAATACAAGGTATTTACATAATTTTATAAAAAGTGATGCTAAGTGTTAAATAATCACATCACTCTTAAACGAATCAGTGGAGATTGTGTATCATACGTTTAAATTTTCTATATCTTTACTTTTTTTTAATTGATTTAAAAGTGTCATACAATTAAAATAAGGTAATTTAAAAAAAGGTGTAAAAATGAATTGATTTTATCATACGGACATATTTTAGGACATTTTTTATTTCATATTTTAGCTGTTTGTGACTGTATAAAGTGTAATATAATTCATAGCTTTATAGCAATGCGTAGAAATTGGATGGCCATAGATTATTCTATTGTTCAAAGTTCAAATTTCAAGAATTTTGCTTTTGCATGTTGTTGTTTCATTAATTGTTGAAATGCGAAATGTGATTTATTGCACAAACGTTTTCTATAATGTTTGATCTTTCATCATCGTTGATTGGCATTAAATTGTAGGTATGGTTAGTATTAGGTTGTATTTAGCTAGGGTTTATAAACTTTTGTGGTATTTGAAGATTGTATTATAAGTGCAAATAAGTACTATAAAACTTTGAAGACATTTGAAGTCTCAGTACCAATTTATATAGTTCTACTAGATACCGCCCGCGGCTTCGCACTTTTTGTTTCTATGGAAACGTTTGAAGGTTATTTTCATCCCATGGGAATTATTTTATCCGATCAAAGGCATTTGTTTGAATCCAGGCTTTTGCGAAATTTCAGTCCAATCAGTTCAGTCGGTATGGCGTAAAGAGATAGCAAATATCCATCCAAACATCCGAACTAACACATTTATAATACATACGTGACATATTATTTTAATTGTGTCTCTCATCTTTATGCTCACTTGAATTAAACAAATAAGATAAAATAACATAACAATACAATCCACTTTCACATACTATCTTACCTCCACTAAATCAATTTATATTTTCTTAAGATAATTGCAGTAGATATCAAAACAATTAACCATAATAAACCGAACTAATAACTCAAGACCTAAATTAACCTTCCATCTTTACAGATAACGACCCACACACGAAGAGAAGAAAGTTCATTTTGCGACATCACGTTATCATAACAACCTGGTATCATAACAAACCTTGCAAAATAAACAGAAAATAACCAGATATCGAGCACAATGACAGTGTCAGTGAGGCCGTGATTATAGTTCTGCATCACGAGAAGAGCAGAGAGTGCAACATGTCGACTGAAAAACCCAAGCCGTTGGGGAGGGCTCGAGTGGTCACTTCACAGGTAAATAACAATTATTCAATAGTAACACCATAACCATGTTCAATATATTCTTTACTAATTTTAATTCTAATTCTAAGTGGGGGAACTAAGATCTGCACGGACGTCTCGCATAGGAGTGTATTGTGCATTATCCCCCTGCCTAAGCAGGCCCTATCCAGCCCAGATCCTTGAAGTATCTAGGTGACTGACAGCTTCGTTTCAGCTTTTCTGTGGGTGTGGATGGGGTCGATCCGTCAATGAGGCTTTACTAAGTATAAAAGCTAAATCAGAGGGGCTGGTCGAAACAACGTGTGTCACTAAAGCTGGTGAGTTTCTGGTACAACGCATCAACATTGCCATACAGCGGGGAAACGCAGCCAGCGGCTTGGGATTGCCTCCGATTTAGTATTTATTTGGACTACCTCTAGACTGTTCGCAATAATTGTGACTGTTCGTTGAAGAATGAACTACAGATATCGAGCACAATAGTGTTAGTATTCCATGATTATAGTTCTGCATCACGAGGAGAGCAGAGAACGCAACATCCCAAGCCGTTGGGGACAGCTAGAGTGGTCACTTCACAGGTAAATAACAATGTTCAATTGTAACATAATAACAACGCTCAATAGTTATAGAGTATAATAGCTATATCAGCGGGTCTGGTCGAAGCAACGTGTGTCACTAAAGCTGGTGAGTTTCTGGTACAACGCATCAACATTTCTATATAGCGGGGAGATGCAAGCAGTGTCTGAGATCGCTTTCGAATATTATTTATTTGGTTCAGTTTGGTTAGCTCTAGACTGATTATAGTTTGCTAAAGAAAGAACGACAGATATCGAGCACTATGACAGTGTCAGTGAGGCAAGCCGGGAGGGCTAGAGTGGTCCCTTCACAGGCAAGTAATAATGTTCAATACAGTGCAATGGCTTTATCAAAGGGTCTGATAGAGGCAACGTGTATCATTATAGCTGATGTCAACATTGCCATACAGCGGGGAAATGCAGCCTAAGTTAAGACTCTGGTGCATTTCTCCGCTATATGGCAATGTTGATGCGTCACAACTGAAGATCGCTTCCGATTAGTTTTTGGTTCAGTTTGGCAAGCTCTAGACTGTTTGCAACAGTCTGAAGAAAAACTACACATAATAGAGTACAGAGGCATCATCAGTAGGGTCTTTGATTCTGTCAGTCTCGCATCTGCATCACGAGAAGTGCAGAGCACTACATGTCGATTGAAAAATATCTTATCCTTCCGATCAGCACTCATACTGGCGAACCTGCCTCCCCAAGCAAGGAGGGTTTTGACATAGGATGTAGGTAGAGTATGTACTTATAAATCATTGATTTGAGGTTATTCCGTGATCCTGATTATGGAGCATAAATAGTAACTAGAAAATTTCTATAAAAAAACTAAAAACCTCCTTTGAATCCATTAATTTTACAGTTTTTAAGTTTTGCGGGATAAAAAGTAATATCTCGAGAACATTTTTTATGAGACGACCTCAAGATTATTCTTTCATTTAATTCTTCGCGCTATCCTACAATCCTATCAGATTAATATTATAAACGCAAAAGTTTGTAAGAATATATGGATGAATGATTGTTAATCTTTCACTCAAAACTACTAAACCGATCAGGCAGACATTTTGAATACGAGTTATTTTAATTAAAATTAAATGGAATCAAACATTGGTTACTTTACTTGTTACTTGTTATTCCATAAATTAGTTTCCATGGGATAGAAATCACCTTTTAACGTTTTCGTACATAGGAATAACACGTGCAAAGCCCCGGGGTGCAGCTATATATAAAGTACAGAAAATTTCGAGAAAAAAAACTAACTTCAATTATATGGTATTCTTATGGATGCAATTGTTAGAACTGGACCTAATTGAAAAGGGGCGACACGGGGAAGAACCAGCTTTTAATAATAATTAATTTTGTTTAAAAGAATTATAAACCGACTTCAATTATATCGTTTTTTCATAGATCCCATTGTCAGAATTAGACCAAATTAAAATGGAACTACAAAGAAAGCACCAGCTTTCAAATAAAAAACAATCATGAAACTCGGACCACCCAGTCAAAAGTTCTGAGGTACAAACATAAAGAAAAATAAAAAGAAAAATATACTGTCGAATTGCGAACCAAAATTGGTTCAACCAGTTCTGAGGCAACAAATATTTAAAAATTACAGTCGTATTGAGAACCTCCTCCTTTTTGAAGTCGGTAAAAAAGCTACCAAAACATCAACTATTAATAGTGCGAAGAGTACATAACTAATGAAAACAAATATCAAACTGATAGAGCAATAAATTTCAAGTCAATGGTCACACGCGCTTTAAATCAAGTTTAACTTGGAATAGTAAACTTCCATAAATATTAGGGGTCTAATAAAATATGTCCAATAAAATCAACTAAAAGCCTTTTTAATTAGTCATAAAACATCTATGTCTCGATTTCCTCAAGAACTAAACGGGCGATTAACAGTAAGTTTTGATCAACTTGATAGAATTAAGTTTAGGTATTACAACTTTCTGTTATCCATTGGTTTAGTTAACAAGCTGTTCGCGAATTCCATTGTTCTTGATATACGAGCTTGGCTTTTTAGCTTTTGAGAATAAAAGTACGAAAAAGTTGCGCTACATATAAATATGCCTTAGGCCTTAGGTGATCCACGAATAATAATTACAATAAGATATAAAACTGTAAAATGAAGTCCTGGTAATAACTAACTGATCTGAATAATAAAATTATTATACCTAAAAATTGTTTCCGAAAAATAGGAGATAATTATCGGCGATTTTCCGTCAGTCATGGTCTGAAGATGAGAAAATATCTCGAAGTGGTTCCATAAAAAATTTAGTCTCGAGGGATCATTTATTCCGTAAAACTTTAACAAGCCAGGTTTATAGTGTTTTCAAAATAATTAAATTATTCAGTTATAATTTTATAGACAACTAGCTGCGCCCCGCGGCTTCGCACTCGTTGTTCCTATGGAAACGTTTAAAGGTGATTTCTATACCACGGGAACTGATATATGAGATAAAAAGTAGCCTATGTTTGATTCCAGGATTAGAATTACCTGTATGCAGAATTTCAGCCCGATTCGTTAAGTAGTTTTGGCGTGAAGAGGTAACAAACATAAGTCCATCCATAACTCCATACAAACTTTCGCATTTATATTATTAGTGTGATAGTGTGAAGTGTGACTACTAGGTTAGACCGTAAAAATATGACACTAGAACTTATTATGACATCATCTGCGTTAATCATAGTATACCCCCCCATCCAATCTATCCCAATCTGTGGCATAAATCCACTATCATTTTTTTTGTGAAATGCTAGAATAAAATCTTGGTTAAAATTGCTTCTTTCAGATAGCTTTTTCAACCGCTTACAAAATTGTATCTTGATTATTTGTAGTGTGTGCTTACCTACTGGTAGTAAAATGACTGAAATAGTCATCACAATATCACATTGCAATATCTCAATATCTCAGAGGTCAATGACTAGCAATTGCTCTCATTTGCGACCGTTCCCATTGATAGATGTCTCAATAGAAAAGATACAGTCAGCATCAACTCTAGATTTTTATCTTAGTCTGGCGATTGTAAGGTACTTAAACAGGGTTCCAAATATTTTATTCATGTCTAGGGTAACTAACTAAGCCGAAAGGAGTTGATTCTGAGCCGAATAAAATTTTGAAAATCATTTTTTTTTGTGTAGAATCCTATTTTTCCTTCTCTCTCATTGCATTATTGCAACTCGCACAAAAGATTTTGTGGTTTTTTCACCAAAAGCAGTGTTTTTTCATGAAATTATTTCACTAAAACAATACTAAATATAAATCCTTTGTAGTTTCAAGACAATAAAATAATAAAAGAGACACAATAAAACGAAAAAAACGATGAAGAAAAGTAGGCTCGATTATTTTTAATAGGTAGGTAAGTAAAAAGAAAAAAATCTTTGAATTAAAAAAAAAACCCTCGAACAAAACTTCATTCCATCCGGGTTCAGAATCAACCACTTTAGGCATAGTAGGTACACTGTTTCGTGGAACCTGCATACATTATAGATCGAACAGTTTTGAACTTAGCGAGCTTTCGTGCTATCAGTACGGGGAAAAAAGGCGCTTGAAACCATCAAAGAGACGGATATCAGCAAACGGCTTTACGTTTGATGCTTAATAGGGAAGGTACGCCCCGTAACACCGGCCATTATCCGAATTTCGACCATCAACACGCCTATCCCACGTGAACTGATTTATGAGAAGAACAAAAAGTTCAAAAGCATTACGTACTATTTAAAATAAAATGCTTTCGTATGTATAACAAAGAGTTTGTTTATTTATTATAAATCGGTCCAGTGGTTTCGGAGCCTATTCCATACAAACAATAAAAAAATCCCCTTTATGATATTAGAAGACTCGCAGCTCCTCGCGGTTTCACCCGCGTAGTAACCGTTCCCGTCGGAATTCTGGTATAAAATACAGCCTATGTCACTCCCTGAAAAGTCAGCTTTTTAAATGATGAAATAGTTATTTGTTATACAAGAGTGCAAAGTTGCTTTTTAACCGCGTGTTCAATTTTGATGGCCGAGCAAGCGAAGGATTCTAAAAAATTAGAATCCTGAGCGTTAGCGAGGGAATCAAAAGAGCACGAGGTGAAAAATCTTTGCACTCGAGTGCAACACGTAACTTTTCAAAAAAAACGTTTACAATCACAAGATAGATACACTTTTATTTTAGAGAATCACTCATTTTAGTTTTTTCACTTGTTTTCAAGTTTCTTGTTTTTAATATAAGGTTTAACAATGACACCAAGAAGGTTCCGAGTCTGAGTTTTTAACAAATTAAAAATAAGTTGTATGATATATTCGGCACCATAGAGATAGCAGTAAATAGGTTTAATGTTTTTTTAAATTCACAAACTTAGTGCACACGATGTTCTAAATTCAATTTACTTTATCATCTAGAGAATAAAACGGCTTTTCCACTCAGATATTGAAGATTAAAAATACTCTTGCCGAGATGGTGGGATGAAAAAGTTTTTTAAAACGGTTCAGTAGTTTCGGAGCTTATTCAATACAAACAGACAATCAAATATTTCCTCTTTATAATATATATATATATTAATAAATACTGCATCACGTGGGCATCATCTGGCCCCTAGTTAAGCAGAGCTTGTGTTAATTCATTCAGTTTGTTATTTACAGAGTTACGTCTTTTGTATTTACAAATGGAAAATTTGGTATTTTATTTTAAAAATTCAAGCTCGTAAATCAAGATGGCATTCAAGAACAGCCTGTTAACCAAACCAATGACTAATCCTACTTATATTAAAAAACGAAAGATTGTAAACATGTCTGTATGTATGTTTGTTGCTCTTTCACGCAAAAACTACTGAACGGATCGGGCTGAAATTTTGCATACGGGTAGTTCTACGCCTGGAATAACATATACGTTTTATCCCATTAATCAGTTCCCGTGGGATAGGCGTGCGAAGCCACAGGGCGCAGCTAGTATCTACATAATTTCACTTACGCTATAACCCATTCATAATGGTCTGTCAACTTAACACACTGGTAAATCTCGCTCTGTCTTCTTATATTGACATAAGTCAGACTGAGAAATAAAACTACTTAGCAGCTGTTTTATGTTAGCAGACTGAATAAGAATGAATAAGAGGGTAAGTGGATAAATATATATTTTTTAAAATACTTCTGTTGTCCCCAGGTCCTAGCATGCATATCGCTAGATTGCCTGCTCATCGGATTGGGTATGTCCATCAGCTTTGTGACGATGGTACTCCCTGACGTGCTTCATGCCAAGGAAGGTATATCACTGAATGAGGAACAGGCCAGCTGGTTTGGTAAGATAATGATTTTTGTCGCTTCTTCTTTTACCCTGAAATCCCTATTCAGGTCTTATATTTTCATTTCGGTCTCCTCAATAGTCTATGTGGTATAACTATAATCCCCATGTTGAGCATGCGCGAAGAGGATCTGTAGGTAAGGTAGTAAGGTAGTAAGGTAGATCCATTGCGCATTGTGGTAAGTAAGTAAAATATATAGCGTGTAAAAACTATTAAGTATCAAACAACTATATAAGACATATCCAATGACAATACTTCCGATAGCAGAAACCTTAGAAGCAATGCCACGTTCGGGAAATATTTTGCGCTTGACCAAGCAGATATAAATAGGTTACGCATATTATTAACTAAGTTTTAGCATATACACCTTCCCACAAGCTTTTTGTTTATGTAGCCTGTCTACACAAAATACCGGCTCTATACATATTACATACATATAAACCTCTAATGATTGAAACATTATAATTCGACTGCCGAAAAACAACTGCAAGAAGTCAATTTCACCAAAATTCGCGTTAAAAAATCTGCTAAAAAACACGTTGGCGTTATTATCGTCGTGTATGTAAATAAGTAAATAGTTAAAAAGGTGTTGGCCTCAAATGGTTACATGCTTCACGCCTTCAGAGATCTAGTAAATATTCAAAACTTATTAAGATATCTCTTTTGATAAGAAAAACATCGGAATGCTTTTAAAAAATTAAAAACCTAGTTTATTAACTGCATCCGTTAATTCCGTTGATCAATCAGTTGGAGATTTAAAGCCTTCTGCTTGCTAAACATGGATATTTTATGATACAAACATCCAAGTACCTGGAAGATGAAAATCAATTAGGTACGACTTAAACACGGATTCAAAGGCCCTCAGGTTTAAAAATCAAAATTTTGGACCGACGACGAATCAAGCTCTGTTTGTTTATTAATTAGTAACATCAATCAAAAGTAACCCTTTTGTTATCCTAGATCTTTTTGTGTGCAAATGTCAGCCCGATCCATTTAGTAGTTTCGTCCACATTCTAGAAGAGCCTGCATCTGTCTTTTGTTTTGTTTGATTGAGACAAAGATGCGAGCAGCCTAAATTCCTACTTGTCCTATCCAAAGATCGTAGCAGCTATGAGACTAACCAACTACCAACATAATATTGTTAACGTTTCCAACTTTTATTTTATTTATTCCACCATAGGTAGCAGTACGATCCCTTATGTATCCCTGTTTTTATTTTTTACTTTATTACCCATTGATTTATTAAAAACGAAGATGAGGTACTGGTTGCTCGAAAGTGGCAACCTCAAATTGTGTAAAATTGTGTTCTCCCACATCAGTCACCGTCTGACCGGCGGCACGGGCGGTCATGATTCGCGTGAAATATTGTTGTCTCAGTCTCACTTCGGTCCTAGATACGTCTTTCCGTCTTTTTTCTTCTTTGTATTGCACAGGAATGGAAATATAACTGTGAGCGTATGTGTTTGCGTGTAGTTGTAACACATGCCATTTTTTGAGTAAGCGCTGGGAGAACGTAACCTATCTTCCCTTTTTAAATCAATGCACATACCTATCTAATTGTAAAATAATAAAAAGTTTAGAAACTGTAAAAAGGCCTAAAAACGTCTCAAACAGCGATTTTATAAAAGTTTTCAATAAAAATCTATCAAAATTTTGTCACATGCTTAAAATGTGAACTGCGTTTAAGTACTCAAGAGGGAACGAATGCCCATAAACATTTTATAAAATAAGACTTACTATATTCCCTTATTCCAGGCAGTATGGCGTTTCTATGCCAGCCACTCGGCAGTATCGTCTCCGGGCCAATCCTGGACCACTTCGGGCGAAAAAAAGCCATATTCCTGGTGAATATACCGCATCTTATCGCGTGGATCCTCATGTATTCCTCGTGGAATATACCTTCGCTGTTCATAGCTAATGCACTGCTGGGCATTGGGACTGGAGTGATGGAGGCGCCTTCGGTGACTTATATTGGGGAAATCAGGTGAATATCTTAAACTAACTTCTGTTAGTTGATTTAGATTTCATCCGCATCATCCGCACTCAGAGACGTTAATGATTGAAAACTGTCACTAAGTAAAGATTTCAATACAAAAACCTTAACTTAGGGACAGTTTAAGTAAGTATTAACGTATCGTTGAACAGTAGCCTAGGTCTTATTATGATGCATCCCCTTGAAAATGTTTATTAAGATCCGTTCTGCCGTTTAGTGATAAGGTAAAAGATATCTCACGAAAGCGACAGGCAGAGTAACTTTCGCATAGTCTCGTTTAGTTAGTTGAACAGACATTTCAGCGATATTTT
The DNA here is from genome assembly GCA_955876795.1 of Eupithecia tripunctaria. Taxonomy (NCBI): domain Eukaryota; kingdom Metazoa; phylum Arthropoda; class Insecta; order Lepidoptera; family Geometridae; genus Eupithecia; species Eupithecia tripunctaria. The sequence goes on along the minus strand of OY041619.1, from coordinate 5,960,986 downwards.
TTTTTACTCATATTAATGTAGACTATCATTTAATCGTTGTGGGCTACAGCTATTTTTGGATGTTAATAAATCCTGTCATGTCAATTTAATAATAAACGTATCTTGTAGTATAGGTCTTAAGGGCGTGCAGCGGCGCGGCCCGCACTAAATTTAAACATATGGCGTTGGTAGAGTGTGTTTATGGAGAAGCAATTTTACACGCGTTTATTCGATTTGACGCGTCGGCGTCGCAGAGGCCACCGTCTCTCTGCTCGCCCCCATAAACATCACCGTACGTTGCGATATGTTTGATTTTCGCGTGCGATGACGGAGGCGCAGCCCGCTCCGCTGCATGCCCCGCCTCTCTGTGAACAAGGCCTAACTGGTTAAAATAAACAAAAATAGCCCGTTTTTAGTAGTTCAAATAAAAACAAATGAACTTCAAAACACCGGTCAATTTAAATATACATTTTTGGAATGTATTATCAAATGCAGCAAAACGTGAGAATAGCCGTTACATAAATATCAATTATATAATTTAGATGCAAAGCAGTTTTTATTTCTGAGCAATTGATAGGTTTAAAAACAGTTAAATAAAGTGCTAAATAATAAAATGATCGATTTTCATACATATGTCTTTATTTATGACATTCTAATGGAAATGAATCGTTTCACTTATGATGATATTGGTATCCAAATAAAACAGTTTTTAACTGACTTCAAAAGGAGGAGGTTCTCAATTCGTCTGTTTTATGTTTGTTACCTCAGAACTTTTAACTGGGTAGACCGATTTTCATGATTCTTTTTATATGAAAGCTGGTGCTACCCGTGTGGTCCCATTTTAATTTTGTTTAGTTCTGACACTGATATCCATGAAACCTGGTTGCCTCAAGGAAGCATATTAGGACCTCTACTATTCATACTCTACATTAATGATTTGTGTGACACTATTGAGCATCCAATGATTCTATTCGCAGACGATAGTGTAGCCATAGTAAAAGGGGATAATTTACTTAACTATCAAGACCATATTAACTCTACCTTAGATAAACTTGCCTCATGGATGAAAGGTAACAATTTGGTGCTTAACATTGGAAAAACCAAATATATGCAATTTTACTGTCCTCAAAATATTGCTCATCCCTTAAACATAACCTATAAAGATTCTAGTGTTGAGCAAGTTTCCACGTTTCCGTTTTTAGGTATAACTGTCGATCAACATGTTAACTGGAAAGAGCATTGTAAACGATTGTGTACTAAGCTTAATAAATATATATATGCTCTTAGAAGAATCGTAAATAAGTCGTCCCTAGAAGCTGGTAAGATGGCGTATCACGGATATGTTGGCTCAAATCTCCGTTATGGCTTGATTCTTTGGGGCAACTCAACTGAAATTCAGTCAGTTTTCATAGCGCAAAAAAAATGTATCAGGGCATTATGTAATGTTTGGGATCAGACAGTCTCATGTAGGTCTTTATTTAAGTTCCTTAACATTTTACCTTTGTGCTGTCTCTACATTTATGAAGTTTGTTTATTTGTAAAAAAACATGAGAAATTCTATAGTAAGAAACCTGAAATGAAAAGCGCCAGACTCCGGGATCGTTTCCGCAATAAATTGGACACCCCTATGTTCAGGTTATCGTCTAGTTGTGAGAGTATATATTATATGTCGGTTAAAATTTTCAACAATATCCCAGATGACATAACTTCTTTGCCTTTCCAAAAACTTAAGACTAAACTTTTTTGTTGGCTTCTGGAGAATTGTTTTTATGACATGCATGAATTTTTTAATGAATTATAACAAACAAAATGATGACATTTATATATAAAATAAATTTTAAATTGAATTATGTACTATGAAATTATTGATGTTTTTTGTTTTTATTATAATTTGGAATTTAATTATGATTTTATTATGTTCGTGACATGATTTATTAATTATTCTAAATTATTATATAATTTGATTTAAATTTTATTGTAATTCGGATATTTTTATTCATTTGGTGTATATAGTAGAATTTTACTGCATGCTCTATCAACTGTGTCAACTCTAAACACATCTGATTTGTACGCTCGAAAGAGTAGATTGTGCTGACTTAAAACTAAATTTAAGATCAATTGTATATTACCACAATCACAGATAAATAAATGGTTTCAATGGTTTCAATGGTTTTCAATGGAAAAATTCATGAATAAACTGTAAAAATTGAAGTCGGTTTTTTAAAACAAAATTAATTATTATTATGTTTATCATGTAGCTTTCACAACTGGCGGGGGACTCCACAGAAACTCCGCAAGAAACTTATAATACATAGGTTTCAAGGAAGAATACTTATCATTGACTAACTTTAGAAGCTTAAAAATTCGATGAGGTCCAATCAGGTCCTTGGAGTCTGGGTGGGGGAAAAGCGGAAAAGGTTTTAGACATTCTCAAAGTTGTGGATTATCGGTCACTTATAGGCTGATAATCAATTTGATAAAGTAACATCAAGAAGACAAACAGCGCAATACCATCTCAACTTGATATACCCTCCACTCGCACTAAGCGGTTTTCCTCCACCTTCATCATTCACACAGCTGAGGAATGAAACTCGCTTCCTGCTTCTGTTTTTCCGGCCAATTACAATCTGAGTATGTTCAAACAACAGTAAATAGATGTCTTCTAGACCTTCGTGATACACCAGTCAGCCACTTATTCACTTCACATCAGCTTTGATTGTGGTCAAATGAAGGACTATTGAGTATAAAAATATCAAATTCTTTATGATCTCTACCTGTGGCCATTTTATAAAATTTTGAACGTTTGCAAATTTTTATCTACCTACGTGTTTATGACATTAGAGTTCACCAATAGATGGTTAACTGTTATGATGTTTTTGATACAAGTTTTCATACATGTCAATATTAACATTAACGAACATGCCTAATTGTCCGATTATCTATTGGGAAACACAGATCTTCTTTCAATATAGGTATATCTGATGTCAAGCCTAATTGGAATATTTTGATGAACTATATAAAACTATCAAACCTGCAGTGAATGTTGTTTGCATAATAACGTAGCGGCCGATTCCGCTTTTCAATGAATATTTTATTCCATGCTAGTATTTTTGATATTTTATCTAGATGTCTTATCTTGATCTTAATGGAAGATCAAATAAAAACTTGGTTACCAAAAATAACTTATACAGTGTCTGTCTGTAATGTAAATGATTACTTATCTTGATTATGGCTGAATAATATATTTTTTTTAAATTAAAACCAGGTTTTAATAATTTTACACAATATTAACTAGTTTAACACCTTCATGGCCCAAAACGCAGGTGCCTGAGTCCATCTACGTGTAGCTGGGCAGTGAATACGTTAATGTTTTACTCGGAAATAATGATTTTAAACCTACAAAATAATAGAAAAATTATATGTAATTTCCATAAGTAAAAAAAGTATTTTTGATCAGATCTTGTTCTACCCTAAACAACAGTGCGGCGTCTATCAATAGTTTTTTTATGTTCTTGATTACATAAGTATGACTATTTAGTGATATGTACTTGGTCCCGTATTTTAGCGAAATAATTAATTTTGTGTTAAAAAACTACCCGACTTAAATTTTTAGTCTTTTTATGGATTTTCATTGATCCCATTGTCAGAACTGAACTAAATTAAAATGGGTCCAGACAGGAAGCACCAGCTTTCATATAAAAATAAATCATGAAAATCAAACGTCAAAAGTTCTGAAATAACAAACAAAAATAAAACAAAAAATACAGTCGAGAGAGAATCTCCTTCTTCATCTAATCTATAAGCTATCCAGTATTATTTTTAGTTGACAAACTACCCACCACTGTAATATGCACGTATACAGGCTGTTATTGCAAAATGTTTGTTTTTTACATGGGACTGAGGATTTTTTACTATTTTCCAGCGACCCTTCAGTCCGAGGTATCCTGACCACTCTGTGCAACGGGTTCACCTCCACAGGTCTCTTCATCTCGTATTTATTGGGGACGGTTCTGCCCTGGAGACAGGCGGCGTTGGTGGCCCTAACTGTGCCAATCACCACCATGGTGCTGGTGTTGTTTGTGAGTACTATAAATTTAAAATAATAAATAAATAATGCTGGACAATTCACCATTATTTATTTATTAATCTATTTTAGCGAATCCCCTCGCCGATAGGCTGCTTTATTCAAATGCTTTAGTTTACGACATCTTTTTCATGATCCTACTAGGGTAACCCTAACATCTGCCACTTATTTAGATAATAATTACTGCAGTCACATCATTATGTAGCTCCAAGCGAAGCAGAGCTTGTGTTATGGGTACTAGATAACTGATATAGGTACATAATACAATACACTACATATATTTATATTATACATAGATATCATCCAACGCCCTGAACCTGCAGATCGTACAAATATTTGTCCCGAGGCGGGTATCGAACCCGCAACCTCCTGCGTCGCAGGCGGACCTTCGCCCACCGCGCCACAGCGGTCGTCAAATGTAAATACTGCACAAAGAAATACCACCCGTACCTGGTCGACATACCACTGTTTCGAACCAAAAAAATTCTGATCTACGCATACCTATCTGAATAATGTGAATAATGTAATGAATAATGTAATGGAACTAATATTCTATTATATTCGCGGCCAGAGAGTGGAATGGGCTCCCTGCGTTTTCCCATTAGAATTTCTAGCTGTACAGTCCGTATAGGGTTTTTTCATTTATTTTGATTTATTAATTCACAAACAATAAATTATTGTGTGAATGGAACAAATATAAAATGAAGGTAAGAATTTCATGTGACGAGAAGAGTGTTAGGTCGAATGTGGAGGGATATAAGGGGAGAGGAAGACCGAGGAAAAGATGGATGGATTGTGTGAAAGAGGAGATGGCTAAGAAGTTTGAGTACAGAGATGACGGCTTATAGTGGAGGAAACAGTTGCGCAGACCGGAAGATGAAGACTTACGAGAACTTTCAATATGATAAATATATATAGTCTAGTCAATGAAGCAATAAGGATTGAAAGGTCAAAAGCAGAAAGTTTGACTGCAGAACTTTGTTTATACTATTTAGGAGACAAACAACCGTTAGGAGACACACCTCTGTAAAGTGCTAACGCGCCTTAGGTCCCGTTTTTTAGTTTTATGGTGAATGTATGGTACCAAAGTTGTAAAGAATTTTATCAGCTTTCATTATGTAGTATACCAAAAAACCTACCTTTCCTATGACGCTCGTCATCGTTTACGAGATGTAAGCAACAATAAATAACGGGTCTTTATTTTTGCCCCACTAGGGCATGGCTCACGTCACAGGTAGGAACTTTTAGTATGATTGTTTCCTAAATAGTATAAACAAAGTTCTGAAGTCAAACTTTCTGCTTTCCACTTTTCCACCCAACCCACGTGTGAGCACTGATTGACTGGACCAAACGTGACTTTGGTTATTTTTTAAAGCTTTTTGTATTTAACCATTCAACCAAGAGAGCTGGTGAGTAAGTATCCACCACAGCGCATCAGCATTGTCATACAGTTGGGCAATGCAGCCAACTTCCATGGATCAGTTCAGCTACGTGTAGATTGTTTGCAATAGTCGACAGTTAACTCAATTGCTTCAAATGCTCGTTCTAATTTATATCCATTATTTGATTGTTATTTTCTTTTTCATTAAAGTTATTAGGTAGGTGTAGGACAAATATGGAATCAATAATGAGTTCAATACCTTGATGATAAATAGGTATAATAAATTGATATCTTGTAAACTTGTTGACAAGCTGACACCTTTAAAACAATCTTGCATCGCAATCGAAGAGTATATTGACATAATTATTACACATTATTTATTTAATTCTTTATCAGATGTATAGCACCTTTAATCTAGATTTATATAACTTTTTTTTGAAGAACCTGTATCGGTTTTTTGTCGCTGTAAAAAAGCTTTTATCAACTAAGGATATATATAATATAGTTTAGCCAAAGATAGGATGTTTTAAAGTTATTATGAATTTTAATGAAAGTCGTCTTATCGTGATCCGGTTTTGAAACTAACATGTTGAGGTTTGGAACATGGCAATAAATAAAGACTGTTTAATACTATTTCATATCGATGTTCTAGACTTGAGAACTTTCAGACCAAGTAGTGGAAACGGTAAATGATAATCTGTTTATTTACATTATTACAAATTTAAAACTAACCAAAAGAGATTCGGTCAAGAAGAAATCTATACACACATGTTTATTTGTCGCTAAAACTTTTATTTACGTTGTGTTAGTTATGTACTATTAATTCGGTTATTATAGGTAGGTGACACACTGATAATTTGCCCATATTATTATAGTTATTGCCAATATTAATGAACATAATAAACTTTCATTATAGACCGTTTAGACGATAATCCTAAAATATCAGTTTTGTAAATGGTAAAAAATGATTTTAGGCAACTACAAACTAACCCACCATTAAGTACCATAAATATGTACAATAAATTATTAATTCCATATTTTAATAGGATATTTAATATGTTTTATGAGATCATAAAATTATAGGCGATTGCATCATTAAAACTGTATTAGTTATCAGTTTTTTTTTTCATAATAGCAATTTAATAAACAATAGTTTAACTGTAATTATATGTTCACTTATTAGTATAATCCGTAATGCAATAGTTTGTAGCAAGTCTTATTCATTTCTTGTAAATACTTGGCACATTCAAATGACAAATTTAATAATTTAACATTTTCAATATTTTTTACTCAGATAAATTGTACAGTTCATTCAACCAACGTTTAGGTCAGACTCGTCGACTCGATTTAAGCTGAGCGTTAACAGTTTAATGATGCACCACCTTCTTTATTTATTTTATTATATTTTGATACAAGAAGTTGAGAATCTTATTTAAGGATGACTTCGCTACACCGTGCCTGGTCGCGTAAATGGAAATGCTTCTTCAGTACTTCATCATAACACGCGACAAAGACAGTACGTAGGCATTTGTTTTTCCTCAAGGCGCCCACCCCCGCAAAGCGATTTGCGGTGGTGGACTCAACATTAACTTACTCCTAGCGAAGCCCGCCCAACCCCGAAGTGTATATTTCCTCTTTTTTCATTCCTCCGCGAATTCAATTCAATTCAATTCTTTTATTTAAAAACAGACCTAACAATACGAGTCGAATGCGTTACAACTAGGACAGCGAAGTGGGGTGGGGACGGGCTCGGTGTGACTAAAAGGGGGATGTATATTTATAACTGCACCCAGAGCCCGATCTCCCGGCCAAAAATGGCCCAAATGGTTAGTGAGTTTGTCTTGGCGGTGAAGTACTGAAGCCGGCGGGCACGTACTGAAGTAGCATTTCAATATACGCTACCCAGCACGGTGTAGCTGTAGCGTAAGTCATTTTTAAATCTTATTTTTTTATATCCAGGTTCCAGAAACCCCAATTTGGCTGTTATCTCAAGGACGTCAAGAAGAGGCTCTACAGTCCCTGTGCCGACTTCGCGGCTGGGCTCAACCAGAACACGTTCAAGATGAGTTCGACCAACTCGTAGAATACAACCACTTCATCCACCAATGCGTGGTCTGCCTCAAAGAAGGGAATACCATAAAACCCTGCACGCATAAAGGGAACAGCGTCATCAAACGAATGGCCTGGAAGTTAAAGAACCTACTTTTTGTGAAGGAAACCATGCGGCCGTTTATGGTCGTCATGGGATATTTCTTCTTCCACATCATGAGTGGTCTGGCCCCTGTGAGGGCGAATATGGTTAACTTATGCAAGGCGTTGGGAATGAAATATGATTCTAAAACGATTGCGGTAAGTGCTCAATTTCAGTCTATACCAATTATTACTTATTATAAATCTGAAAGTAGTTCTATTTGTACTGTTTAATTATCGTCTAAACAGCGGAACAGATTTTAATGAAACTTGGCAAAGACTTAGACGGTGTACAGAAGCTATGAACAGTAATTCTCAAGTTATAACGCTTAACTCTGAGTAAACTAAGGAAAATAAATAACCTTAATAGTTCCAAATTCAATAAAAAACCAAAGTAATATATTAATGTTAAATATTATCAGAGGCCTTTAGAGAGTTTTAAAAGCCAACAAGCTTCTACGCTTGGTTTTAACTCTCCCCTGTTACCCTATGTTACCCACGTTTTGGCGAACACTCTGGATAATTTTAAACGTAGCTTTCGAGAATATTAGAGGTCATTCACCACGCCTTTTTCTACCTTCATCAGTAATTAGGCAGCTGTATTTCTATAAGCTCTACATTTTTTTTTAAATAAATCTTCATTGCATTCCAATCTGACATGTAGTAGACGTTGGATCACGAAAGTTCAGAATAGGGCACACACCTATCGGACTTTTTTTAGAAAGTTGTAATGTTATTAATACTCCAGTAAAAAAAGACATGTCAATGGAATGTTCCAAACTTGGACAAGGCTTTGCTTTTTGGTTCAAAGATAAGATATACTCGTAGTTGAGTGTTTCATTAGATATGCGTAGGCTTCACTTACCGCGTTAAAACAAGATCGGTGAAGCGAAAAAACATTTCGAATGTTTGGGTTAGTTTAAAAAACTGCCCATCAAAGTCTTCGATTTTGTAAAAAAGTAAGTAAACAAATGGATAGATAGACGCTAAAACGACATTTTAGATTATGAATTTCGGTTTTTATACTCAATTTGTCCGGAACTATAAATAACAAATCATGACCAAAAAATAAAAATACAAAATCAAATTAGAAGCAATGGTGTTTTCGAAGGTTTTAAGGTCCTAACCTTCCAAATCTTACGCAACTCCGGAAAAACAAACACCATGAGACTATAAGCAGCTACCAGTTTTATTACAAGTTGATTCATTAATATTCAAATTGTTAAAGAATGTCGTTTGATGCCCAAGTTGTATATACTTCTAATTAAATTTTAAAAAACAAAGACAGACTAGTGAATGTCTGCCTCATCGTAAACGTGCTTTGAGTTTTTTGTATCTCGAGAATAGTAAAGATTTTATTCATCATGTATGTCTATGTCTGCCGTATTTAAAGGAGGCATATCACATATCTGAGGATTAGACTTTAGCCAAATACAAATTATGGGAAGTACACTTATATTTATTTATAAAAAATATCAGATATATCTTAAGATATTAGAGATGTGTAAAGAAAAAATGTAGCTATTAATAAATCGTATACCTTTAAACGAGCAATCCTTGCATATATAATATATATATTATTTACGTCATTGTCAACCGTATCTAATGCTTTACGATAGTCGAAGTACGCCGTGTCCACCAGATCCCCCGAGTCCACTGCTGGGACTGCATATGTCATATTACTGTCCGTACTTCGACTCGGCCTAAAACAGTGCTGGACATCCGACAGTTCAGTCAGAATTTATCTGGCTGTAAATATATGGATGTATGATAGACTCCAAAATCTTTGCGCAGGATGACAGTACAGCAATTCGCCGATAGCCCCTAACATCCGTACCCGCGTTACCTTTTGAAACTGGAATCACAGTAGTTATTTTCCATTCCTCAGGGTACGTGCACGATTCTAGGCTGAGATTATACAGATGCAAGAGTGGATCTATAAACGCGTCTCTGCAATCCTTAAACACAAAGGGGGGTATTCCGTCCGGGCCTTAAGACAATTTAGGCTTAAGATTTTTAAGGGATACTTTTACATCGAAGTAGGTTAACCTATTTATTGCCACTCGGTGCGACCCACTCGCTCCGGCTGTCTCCAAGGCTTCACTAACACTAAGTAGAGGCGGCTTGTCATTGTAGACTGAATTGAAATTAATTAGAAAACTCCTTAGCGTAGTCTTTAAGAGGAACTTCTCTACCTTCCTTTGTAATGCAAGTACGGTTTATTTTTTCCTCTTAGATTTTATCAAAGACCAAAAAGACTTAGGGTCAAAAAAAAATGTTTATTATTTATTATTAAGGCCTATTTAATATATTTTGCTGTATTTTCACAGCAATTGAGGACAATTAAGAAATTAAAATTTGAGCGAAATATAAAATAACATAGATGCTACAAATAAAATCTTATATTTCTTTTTTATGTATGCAATATCTGTCTGCCTTTAGCACCCCACCGCGTTTTATCACAATAATATTACAAATGCAAAAGTTTGCATGTTTAAATGTATGGATGGATGGATATTTGTAACTTCTTCGCGCTAAAACTACTGGATGTATAAGGCTGAAATTTTGCATGCAGGTAATACTAATCCTGGAATAAAACATGCAGGCACGCTATTCTGGCTATTCATCACATAAATCAGTTCCCATGGGATAGAAATTATCACCTTTAAAAACAACGCGCGCGAAGTTGTGAGCGTAAACTAAAGGGTCCGCCATCTAACGTTTTTTTTTCAACTAGTGCTTATTTCGTGAATGGTAACACTTAGCTCATGTTTGATTTGACAGATATTTAGTTTTATCCTTCCGCTGAACGAATATGGTTGTGTATACGCTTGAACAACAATTTAGTTGACAATAATCTAAAATTTTACACATTCCTTATTTTCAGGTGGTCGTCGGGGCGGTGTTAATCTGCATGAGCATGATCTCCGCTTCAATCGTCAAGATCACAGGCAAGAGGAAGCTCATCATCAGCTGTCTTGCCGCCTCCGCCATCTGCTGCTGTGGCATCAGTTCTTACGCCAGCCAGTACATACCTAGCACCGTCCATTCTTACGATCCTAGAACCTTCGTTGATCAAAAGGAGATCGTTCCTGTGGTTCTATTTCTGTTGGTGGTATGCTTTTATGGACTTGGCTTGCCATGGGCTCTGCTGTCTGAAATGTTTCCGTTCAGGTACTTACTTATTTATATTAACTTTTCAGACAAACCCTTTTAATCATCATTAGGCAGGTAAATAATATATCAAATGCATTACGGATGTAAGCGGGTTAACTACGAACTTTATTTGTGTTGGAAGAACACCAACGTTTCATCCCTTAACGAGGGACATCTTCAGGGCGAGTGCGGTTCAAGACGCGCGCGTTCCGCATCCCTTCGAGCACTGCGCGAGAGCGCGCGATGAGCGCGTGACGTGCCCGCCGGGGATGGGGGACATCCGTAATGAATTCGTCAAACTGCGATAGTTTCTATAATAAAATATATATCAAATGTTTAATTTAAAGCATAGTACAGATTAAGACATTTCCTATTTATCTTAGTGAAGTCTATGTTAATAAATAAATAAATAATGCTGGACAATTCACACAGCATTATATAGCCCCAAGCTAAGCAGAGCTTGTGTTATGGGTACTAGATAACTGATGTACATAATACAATACCCTACATAGATAGACATTTTTTATTATACATAGAAAACATCCAGAACGCCCTGAACAAATATCTGCAGATCGTACAAATATTTGTCCCGAGGCGGGAATCGAACCCGCAACCTCTTGCGTCGCAGGCGGACCTTCGCCCACCGCGCCACAGAGGTCGTCAAAAATATATGTTCTTATTATTACCTAAAAATAAAGGTTATAGTAGGTGTGTTTGTAATGGATACAATTTACCGAGCGATTAATCCTTTATATATTTTACTTTCGGCACATTATCAAAATCTTATCTCTTTCACATATTTTTTCTTTATTTTAGGTGTCGAGGCATGGCAACCGGATTGGCCGCAGCCATGACATATGTCATCTTCTTCTTCGCCACCAAAACCAACATCAACTTAGACGAAGCCTTCCACATCAGCGGAATGTACGCTACCTACGCTTGTTTCGGCTTCCTCGGGGCCATTTATATGTATATTTTCCTACCAGAGACTGAGAGCAAAACTCTAGTTGAAATTGAGGCGTTCTACAAAGGAGATCAAATCGTGTTCGCTGATGATTGGTTTATCAATTTGTTTAAAAAGAAAAAACAAGGCAGTGAAGCGGATAAGCCAATGCTAGTCAATGATTCTATAAAAACATAAGATACTAATTTTGTTTTAAGTTACATACAGACATTTTCTCAAGAAAAATATACAAATTGTTTACATGTAAACATTAGGATTGAACAATTTGTATATGGCTTTTACTTTTACAGTTTAAACAAATTGTGAAATATCACATATGTTTTTATATTTGTATGTGAAAACAACAGATTCGAATTCTGAAATAAATGAATTCAAGAGTCTTATTCACTAATGAAATGAATATTGACAATAAAATCATGACCAATATATGCAATTATTATACTGGTAATATTAATGGGACCAATGATATTGAAAATCTAGGTTTCAAAACTTGACTATAAACCATTCCAAAATACTACCTCAACAGAGTAGTTATAGTTAAGCTATGCATAATTTGTTAAATTTAAGTGGTAAGTTGTTGTTATTATTTGAAATAGTTTTAAATTCACTGAGCAAGGTTTGTATTTTTGTTTCTAGAAAAGCATAATAACATTAACTAAGTACCTACCATTATATCCATACAAATTTTTACAAAAACCTACCTATTTACCTAATTAGATTTAGTAGCTCAAAATCTAGTGTTGTTAAATTATTTTTTTTATTTAATAGTGTTTTTCTTTACGATCATCGTCAATTAAATGCCTTATCTTGCCAAAAGTAACAAATCCTATGAAGTTCTAATGCATAAAGGCAAACGTTTAGTATACAATGATCGTTACCTACCAAGACGAGGTTTCCTACTTCAAAATATTATTTAAGATTATTATGAATAAATAGGAGAATGATGAACTTGTTTTTTTATTTTATTTTAACCTCTGATGTGAACAAATGATCATCATTTGATTTTCATTGTTTTTCTAGTATGATTAGTACAAAGATTAGATACCTATCTAGCTTTTAAGTCGATGGATGGAGTAGTAAAATTACTTTGAACAGTGTATCAAATCTGGTTTACTCCATAAGCTCTTTACTACTTCCAAAGAATATATCTTCTAAGATGGATAAGTCGCGCTCTTCTTGCGATGAAGGTGTTGTTTGCAGGGAGGGCCTCACTGCTTGATTCACGTTTAGATTGTTTTTATCTTCAGGTCGATTCTCATGTTCCGCATCATTTAGAATTCGGAAAAAATCTCGAGTCTCTCCCTTTACTGTTGTCATCCATGTACCTCTACAGTAGGGATTTTGACATTTATGCCCATTTATATCAGGTATAGTTGACATACTCTTAGGATACGAGGAAGCAAAAACCGGTGAAACAGGATGTAAAATCATTATTTCACCATCTCTTTCCTCACTGTTATTGCTGTCTTCGTCTTTTTTAATTAATTTTAGACTTTCTGGGCTTGGGGTATTATAATTTGCTGTATTTTTATCTGTAGTCGTTTTAGTAGTAAGTCCTTCACACCCGAGACCACCAAAGATTTCAAAATACGCTGCAAGCAGAAAAAATACTATTTAAGACTTAATTAATTACTGAATCGTTTTTAGAATGTACATAGGCGTAGAGCCCTCCATTCCAAATATATGTTGGAATAGATATAAGAATGAAATGAGTGAATTGACACATAAAATATAGGATATTTTGATGATAGGTTTTGGGAACCTGGCGGAAAAAGATCTGTTATTGGATAGGGCGGGGCTATACCTCATTGATAAATTCAAATCATGGTTAATATCCCGTTGTAAATAACTTTGGTATTAATAACCACGATGAATTTAAAAGTTTTAGTAATGTATTGAGTTGATAATAACATCAAATAGGTACTGACGTCCGTAACTTCTTAGAGCCTCGATATAAAAAAACTTCAGAGTCAACGCAATCAAAAAATAAAAAGATACAGCCGTATGTCCGAATATTTTGAAATTTTAAGGGAATCAAATGCACACAAAATCTGCAGAATACTTCTCTTTGACCTTTAACACCTTCATGGCCCAAGACGCAGGTGCCAGTCTCTATCTGCGTGGAGCTGGGCAGTGAATGCGTTATACACTAACACCTTCATGGCCCAAGACGCAGGTGCCAGTCTCTATCTGCGTGGAGCTGCGGCGCGCCCCTGCGGGTCGCACCGAAGCAAAGTAGGTATGGTATACAGTACCCTCGGAGCGCGAGTTTTACTCGCGTTTCACGTTTTAATTTTTGTATATTTTACGATTTAATTAGATACATACACATAAATAAATAACAATTTTGAAACAAATATTAACTCTGTTCTTAAATGAACAAAATGTCGTAACTATAAAATTAAAGATAAAGACATAAATCGAACATAAATGCATGTCGCATTTAATATCGCTGAGGTAGGCTGAGGAGAAGTAAGTATTTCTATGCCTCAGCGATATAAAAACTGAACCCCGCCCTGTATATCCTCCAAAATAAAAATCAAGCCTTAGTATAGGATATTATGTATTGGATTCAATAAGTTACTAACAATTTACTTCCATCCTCCTCTATTCCATCTTCGAGTCTTGCGAGATCTGGTCGTGGACCAAACATGTGGTCTATCACATCGAATTCCAGGGCACATTGTTGGATACCTCCAAGTCGTCTGCGGCCGAGACTGTTTCGTTTTTTTCTCTTTTAAAAATACAATGAGGGGTTTGCGGGAGCGGTTATTTTCTTTTGAATCTGAGTTCAAGATAAATTTTTGAGGGACATTATCTTCGAATGATCCCGAGTTTGGCGGTGATGACAGTGGTGGTTCAGTTGGAGGTGACGGTGGTACTTTTATTGACGGTGACGGTGTTTCTGTTGTTGATGGCGATGGTGGTTCTATTGACTTCGAAGATTCTGGCGGTGCGTCTATTTCAGACGATATATCGAAGGTTTTATCAATTAATGAATGATCGTCTAAAATTTCATTATCTTCAACAGAAAGACTTTTTTCCTGTATAAAATATGGTGTGACTTTTTCTGTAGTGGTTGACCAAGTCTCTGGTCTATCGCAACATGGTTTTTTTTCAGTTATTGTTTCAGGTATTTCCATTGCTGTTTTTGTTGTTGACCAAGCGACCGCTGGAGGCAATGTCGTCTTAGCTATATATAAAAATGGTTTTTTGGTTATCGTTTGCTCTGCGGTAGTTTGCGTTGGTTCCACTATTTTCGTTGTTTGTTCAATTGTTCTCATTGTTGTAATGGTAGCTGGTTTCACTAGTTTTTCTGTAGCAGTTGTGTAACTACTTGTCGAATCTGTTTTTTTGCTTGATAAAATAAATTGCGTGATGCGTTCTACTGATTGAAAAGGAAATGAATAAGGTTTATTATCTTCAATGGTCGTTGTCCAAGAACCTGGTCTATCGCAACACGAATTTGTTTCTGTAGAGGCTTTTACCGTTGTTGTTGTTGGCATGCTTGTTGTATTTGTGGTCGTGGTTAATCTACTTGTAATCCTGGTTGGTATCACTGTTGTTTTTGTAGTTGTTGATGGTTTTGATATCCATGGTGTAGGTATAGTGGTATGCCTAGTTGGTGGATCTGTTATTTTGGTTGTTTCAATAATAATTTCATTATATTCGATTTGCTGATCGGGCAAAGAATAAGGGAAAATCATTTCTGTGGTCGTCGACCAAGTATCAGGTCTGTCACAACATGGCGATGGTGTCGTGGTCTTTGTTGTCGTTGAAGTAGTTTTGGTTGTTGTTGTGATATGTTTTGTTGTTGTAGTATTTACTGGTGTGATTAATGTAGTTTTTTTAGTTGGTTCGATGGTCGTCGTTAATGTTGTCCTGGAAACTATTGCTGGTATGCGAGTGCTCGATAGAGTGCGAGTGGTTGTTATCTCTATTGTAGGGCAAACAGGACAAGGTTCTCGTGATGGTATTGCAGGACAGGGTTTAGGTTGTAGGCATTCTATTAGTCTAGATGCTGTCCTAGTGGTTCCTGTTGTGGTTGGCATGGATGCCTTTGCCTCTAAGTAGTCACTATCACTATCGATTTCCTGTGCGTTTGTGCGAGTTGCGATTTCCTTTAATGTCGTTTTGGTGGATGAAGCTGTTTCTTTGTTTTCTTTTAAGACTTCTAAATTTGATGATATGCAGTACAATATGTATGTTTCTTGATAACCTGAAAATGGTTGTATTATCAGTCGAACCGGCAGAATAAGAATGATTAAATCTTATTATAATCAATAACAAATACACATTAAAATAAGAATCTGATTTAAGAATAAGTTTTTGACGCTGGTAATCGCTGTAAAAGCATAAACCAAAGTTCACCGAAACAGCTTCATTCAAAAAAAACGACACATACGAGATGATTACAATTCGGAAAGGATTAGTTACATTATTTATTTTATAAAAGCATTGCGTACCTACCTACGCACGTATAAACAATGAGCAACTTTGCCGGGACACCAAACTCCATCCTTTCTTTTGGCAATAAATTAAGTCTTGGAAATATGTTCAACAACGGAATCAATCATGGCAACCTCAGAATATTCGAATACCGAACGTACCAATACCATTTTCCCTTATGGGTTGACAATTTCAACAACTATTTTAGTTGCAATATTTACATCATTATCTTATGGGGCGTCTAAACGGGCTATATTTTACGACAATTTGTGTGACTAGCAATACTAGCCACATATTTTTTGGTATGTCAAAATGTTTTTATGTGTAGCCGGCGTGGGGCCGAACGATCGCCTCGCAATCGAAAATACTGCAATATATCTGGGCCATCTATATTGTTGTTCTGTTTTACTGTATATGCGCGTCCCTTTCTCCCTGCGACGTGAAGTACTTTGCGTTTCACTTTCTGCACGACGTGAAATGTGCTGCGAGTGCCATCATCAATCCAAAGTGTCACGCCTACTTAGGTAGGGTCTACATATTCGTGTCCTTTTTTTGTTTTTCTGCCAAAACAATGTAAGCGGCTGCGATGAGCGTCATTTAGTCGGCCATTGTTGCTGGATTGACAACCTCTGGGGCGCGGTGGGCGAAGGTCCACCTGCGACGCAGGAAGGGTTCGATTCCCGACTCGGGACAAATATTTGTACGATCTGCAGATATTTGTTCAGGGCGTTCTGGATGTTTTCTACGTATAATAAAAAATATCTATCTACGTAGTGTATTGTATTATGTATATCAGTCATCTAGTACCCATAACACAAGCTCTGCTTAGCTTGGGGCTAGATAATGCTGTGTGAATTGTCCAGCATTATTTATTTATTTATTGTGTGGATCATTAAAGGGTTCTGAATCAAAGGCTATTGCATCCAATATTGCAACATGTTCCCTGCAATTGATTGCTCAGCCATAAAATGCACTAAAATGTTTTTTTGATCACATGGCAACGTTTGTCAATAATAGGGTATATGCATGTGACTTCAAAATGGCTAAAAAAATATATACGTATTCTCTATTGATATAGAAACATATCTGCATATTTATTTTTGAATTTTGAGAAGTTTTTATTGTAGAATTTAACCATTGAAAAACTGATATTTTCAATCTCAATCGCAAAATTTCAAAACGCTACGCCATTTGCTAGAGCGGACGTGACATCACCGTACACACTTCCTTCTTTTTTTTTTTTTAACGGTGCATCATGGTTTGACACTATTCTACCTTCTTCACTTTTCGTTATGTCATGAAGTTTCGGCGGGATATCTTTTTGTACCTAGGTATTATTTCGCGGTTGTTTGGTGTTTTCCGGAGAGCGTAAGCAAAGTTGATTCCTTGAGAAATATTGTGAAGTTTTTCAACCTTCTTACTAAAAACAATGACTGAAAGCGGTTTTGTAAGAGCGCAGTCAGATAATCTTCCGAAAATAGATGTTTTCATGATGTCTACCTTCTTCGCATCAAATTCGGAATTCACATCTGCTGAACTCAGAGGAGTAAAAGCCGCAAGGTAAATAAGTTACCTACTTACCTATTTCAAAATATTTATATGAGATAGGTACTCTAGGTACTACCTACCTATAACTTATTCACGGTTTTGTAAGTGTTAGACGAGAAATATTTCAAGCAGGCAATCATTTTTATCTTTGTTATGTTATGTGATATGACAGATCCGAACGAGAATCCTACGGCGATGCCGCCGTTGGATATGTACAAGTAAAACGGGAGAAAGATATATGCGTGGTTAGGGCGCGCATAACACCCGAGCATAATGTCAGACAGAAATGTTATCGTGTAACAGCTACTTGCAACGAGAATGAGGGAATTATTCTATCTGTTCAGTGTGAAGACTGTGCAGCACATTTAGGTAAGTACCTACCTACCTAAGTAATGATAGATACTTACACTAGTGGTCTGATTCTGCACATTGGTACCTATTTACCTACACCTTCATGGCTCACGACACGACGACTGGCGATGTGGAGGACATTGCGATCGCACTTCAGCCCCGCCACCCCGCGCCGCCGCGCCGTCCGCAAGACGCGGAAACGCCTCGGACAAGCCGAATCGCGACAGTGTGCGTCAACGTATATGTTTTAGTACAAAAAGTTCTGCAAGCAAATATACCAAAATCGCGCGACACGGGACGCGCTTAAAAATTAGCGTTGACGTGAGTAGGGCTTTAAGGGGTCTCCGAACAATTTGATGTCCGTTAAATAAGCTGCCTGATTTTTACGGTACGGAACCATTCGTATGTGAGTCGACACGCACTTGGCGGTTTACGATTCGAAGATAATATTAAATTATTTGAAATTGATAGGTACAGGAAAACCACTCACTCATGCATATCAACGCTAATTTTCAAGCGCGTCCTGTGTCACGCGATTTTGCGATATTTGCTTGCGGAACATTTTGTACCAAAACGCATACGTTGATATATATATAGCAGCCACAAATTGTCGTAAAATATAGCCCGTTTAGACGCCCCTTTAGCTATAGAGGTATGTATGCCGTGCCAGTATTTCTTTGTCAGAAACAAAGGAATGCAACAAAAATATAGCCGAGCCACACCAAAAATATTTCCGTGTGTTGCTTATCTAGTCTAGCTGGCAAAGTCGGCTATATTGCCAAGCAATTGCACCTGTGTATTTCCCGAAATCTATACCCCGTTTTGGAGCCCTTACAGAAATTATGATAAACGAAAATATAAGATGTTGAGGGACTAAACTGCTATGGCTGCGATAGACCGGCTTGGTTGGAACCATTGAATTGAAATATTTTTCCTTTTAAAACCTTAAATTAAATTTTTTTGAAGCTGTAGATGAACTTTAGTTTAATACCTTGGCACAGTTGGCACTCTGTTTTTTTGCAGGACATCATGTCGATCTCTGTGTATCCTGTAATTCATTTGAATTGCAATTAGGTTAGAGCACTGTCATTCATACACAACTTAATATAAGCCGAGTTTGAATTGATTGACAAGCCTCAGTTTCATAATTTCCTACTTGAATTGGGTATTGAATGTCTTCTGTATCAGAAGGCGGACGAAGACTACGCCGCAGTTTTTAACTTTTGTGATCTCTTTGTTTACATGCAATCTATTCAATCCATGTACTTGTCCAAATAAATGATTTGTATCGTAATTTTATAACAAGTCTTTAAATAATACCCCTTGAATGAGCATACATTATAATGAACAATACTTCGACAAACAGTGTTTGCTTATTTCATGAGTTTCTAAGCTGTACATAATATAAATCTGATTCAGCGATCATAAATACCTCAGCTTTCTCATCTTTTGTCTCATTGTCTTATTGAACCAAATGACTCAATTTACCCATCCACAGCTGACGAATAATTAAAGTTTTACAAAAGACAAATGAAATCATAACAACCAGATTACAAGTATGTACTTATCCTACATTGCTTGTTTGCATTTTTTGTTCTTTCTAGAATTTGTTGGCCGTTTTTATTGCCCGTCATTATCATTTGCGATTTTAATTTGTCAACTTTTTTGCGGTAGCAGTGGAATCGGGAGTCAATTATTTTACCGATTTCAAAGAAAACTTCAGTCGAAAAAACGATTCATAGCTGTTAAAACAAAACCCATTGATGCTTCCTGTAGAATAAAGCCTCTATCTATCGATATGTCTTTTTAGATAGCAACCAGGTCTTTTTGAGATTTTTTTTCAGTTTACATACTTATTTATTTTATACTAATAACAAATAACGAACAAGGTGTAATGAGTAAAACCAGTGAAAAATTATTCAAACATTTATTATATAACAATAGAACACTTAGAATTAGCAGCTAAAATCCATCGGCCCACCCATGCAAGGGACTTCAGGCATTTTTGTGCTGTATTCTGAAATGCAAAGAGTGTTTGTTATTCACTGATTTTACTTAGAATATATGCAGGAAACGAATAACTTACCTAGTTAAAGATTGATTAAAGTTAATCTTATCCACCTAAAACTATGTATTTGGTATGTGATTTT
Organism: Eupithecia tripunctaria; assembly: GCA_955876795.1. Lineage (NCBI taxonomy): Eukaryota > Metazoa > Arthropoda > Insecta > Lepidoptera > Geometridae > Eupithecia > Eupithecia tripunctaria. The sequence goes on along the minus strand of OY041619.1, from coordinate 5,940,734 downwards.
TGGGTAAAATTAATTATCTCTTTCTGTATCTCTCTATTTACCGCCTCAACACTAATAGCTGTTTTTAAAAACTACCGAAAAAACCGACTCTACGTTTGGCGTAAAAAACGACCTACCAAACCACCATCCAAACTTGTTGACAGCTTTGGGGGTACTAGACTTAGCCTACTAGGGCTTGGGGCCCCGGGGCGGGGTTCATCATTAGCCTTGTAGGCTAAACTCATCTGCTTGCTTAGGTCTCCGCTGGCTTAATGGCTCTTATCATTAGGAGGTTATAACATAATTCTCACGCTGGGCAGTTATCGCAGTTCATGGTTGGACCTGTTCTGCAAGGTGAGTTCGTTTCTGATGCATCAAAAAATTACTTGCGGAAGGTGGCAAGCACTCTCGCTATATCTGTTAGTGGAGTGTATTACGGCATCTCGACACACGCTATCCCGACAGAAAACAAAAGTGAACGCAATCCCGTCGCACGGAATTGAAAGAGTATACTAACGGGATCCATAATCGCAGTTGAATTCATACATGTCGCACTGGTCGAGGAAGGTTCTCCGGCTGCAGCCATCCGGGGTGGACGCGCAGACCATTCGGTTGTCGTGGACGCACGCTGCGGCCATGTGGCAGAAATTTATAGGCTGTGAAGACGTTCAAAAGTATCAATACAACTTAATTAAGGCCCCGGCGCTCGTACGTGACTTATAAATAGACCCTTTTTAATCAGCTCGCTGTAAGGTGCTTAGAATTTGCACCACCCCAACTCTTTGCGCGGGTGTCGTAAGAGGCGACTAAGGGATATCCACCAAGGGGCGGGCAACGTCTTACAACTTCGCTTCACAAATCCTCCAAAAATTTAATTGTTGTAAAAGTATTTATTGATATAATGATTTAGTGTTACAAATGTTCAAATATATCAAAAAAATATTATTATAGTTTATGATTCATATATAAATGTGTATATAGTTTATTCATGGTAAAGTACAGAGGTGGTATTATAAATGAATGGATCCTCATATCTCGCAACATTACTGTCATGTGAATACATACTATTTTCCAAATAGGATTCACAAACGTACCTAACAAAATATTTACAATAGTATATATCTCTTTCTTAATTAATTAATTACTCATTGTAATAAAAGTAAATTTAAATTCAAATAAATGTATAGGTATTGTATAGGTACTTACAAATAGTAAATGCTGTTCAGTCCAGTGAACCAGAGATAAAACTGAAATAATTAAAGATTTATTCTGTTCAGTGATTTCAAAACTCAGACTCCAATGTTTTTTTTATATATTTGTTTATATTGACGCGTTTGATTTATATCTTCATTTCAAAGAAGCGATAACAATGAAAATCAAACACCAAATCAGTTCTCACCGAACACAAACCCAACGAGCATTTTCGCCTTTTCAACATTTTGTGAGAAATAAAATTGCTGCTACAAAATAATTGGATCCATTTCCTTCGACTTTATCGCTTTAGAATACTTTTGCATTGAACTCGGCTGACGCTGGTAGAGTTTTGTGTAGGTATGGCATTCAATTGCAGTTGTACAAAATCAAATAAAATAAATAATCGTTAGTTTATTATATATATACATACGAAAGTTTACATATTGTATGTATTTTATATGTGGAATAGCTAAGAATGTAAAGTTATGGAATTGAAAATAAACTTGATTAATCATAATCAATATCAGCTCAAACATAATAATGTTTCTGCTAATGTACTAGTCAGTATATTCTTATCTCTTTGGATAGATATTAGCAGAAACATATTTCTGATAACATTATGAAGGATATTCTTAACTCTTTTTATAAATATTAGCAGAAACATATTTCTGATAACATTATAAAGGATATTCTTAACTCTTTTTATAAATATTAGCAGAAACATATTTCTGATAACATTATGAAGGATATTCTTAACTCTTTTTATAAATATTAGCAGAAACATATTTTTGATAACATTATAAAGGATATTCTTAACTCTTTTTATAAATATTTGCAGAAACATATTTCTGATAATATTATACAGGATATTCTTAACTCTTTTTATAAATATTTGCAGAAACATATTTCTGATAATATTATTCAGGATATTCTTAACTCTTTGGATAAATATTAGCAGAAACATATTTCTGATAATATTATCAGGATATTCTGATAATATTATCCAGGATACTCTTTGGATAAATATTACCAGAAACATTCCTGATAATATTATACGGGATTTTCTTAACTATTTTTATAAATATTAGAAGAAACATATTTCTGATAATATTATACGGGATATTCTTAAGTCTTTTTATAAATATTAGCAGAAACATATTTCTGATAATATTATCCAGGATATTCTTAACTCTTTGGATAAATATTAGCAGAAACATATGTCTGCTACCTAATAGTTATTAGGGGTATTCTTTCGATACATACTTACTAATTGGATTCAAAATTGAGCCAAACATATTTCTGATTTTTCTTATCCGGGATATTAGCGTCCGTAGCCGCGGACGGGAGCCTGTTAGTCCATAATGTTATTCTATCCGCCCCACTGCAGATTACCTAAACGCTTCTATCCACAAATATTTCATCTAGACTGGTTTTCTAAGCACGAGACTCACATGTTGCCTTTTATTGCTTTTATTTTGTAGCATCACAACACAATGACCTTGTCAGCAGTGTTTAGAAAAAGTAGATTCTAATTATGAAGCAAAAGAGGTTTATTTAGTAACTCGTACGATGTAAACGCCTGTTATCTAAGTACCTAGGTATTTATGTAGGTATCTAGCTAGAGGAAGGTTAAGTTTAAAAATAAATAATGCTGGACAATTCACAGCATTATCTAGCCCCAAGCTAAGCAGAGCTTGTGTTAGGGTGTACTACGGCATCTCGACACACGCTATCCCGCCAGAAAACAAAAAGTGAACGCAATCTCGACGCACGGAATCTCGACAAAACAAATAACATAAAGGTTATCTGAACGTTATAGTGACGCACAGAATCCCGACAAATCTTAATGGTTCTCTGACCAACCGACTAATAACATTAGATATAAGCAAAATATGGGTACTAGATAACTGATATATGTAATACAAATACACTACATAGATTTTACTATACATAGAAAACATCCAGAACGCTCTGAACAAATATCTGCAGATCGTACAAATATTTGTCCCGAGGCAGGAATCGAACCCGCAACCTCCTGCGTCGCAGGCGGACCTTCGCCCACCGCGCCACAGAGGTCGTCAAATTATATTTACATAGATTCTACATTTACTACACTAACAACACAAAATTACAATCAAATGACAGATCTCAAATAAAACTAGTATCTACTTAGAATTGAATTAATTAGGCTGACTACGGACTGTTGAAAACAATCTACAGGTAGCTCAACTGCTCTACATATATCAATACCAGTCGGAAGCGCACCCAAGACGCTGGCTGTATTGGCTTGCTGCGCTGTATGGCAATGCTGATTCGAAACTTTCGATGGATGTTTGTAAAGTACTTCTTCACGCGAAAACTACTGATCGGGCAACGAATCGGGCTGAAATTTTGCATACAGGTAGTTCTAGGCATATAATAAAACAGGCTACTTTTTAACCTTGTAAGTCAGTTCCATTGAAATGGCCTTAAAACATTGTCATAGAAACAGCGCGTTTAAAACCGCAACACCAGCAAATTGGAACCGAACCAAAGAAATCAATAAACTCTTTTTGATTTCTTTGGTTCGGTTCCATTTTGTGTACTGTGTATAGAGGTCAAGACCTTTTCGGCCTACTAAAATCGAGATTGAAGATCCTTTACTAATATTTAAAGAAAATATAATAAAGACTGATAAATCTGTTAAGAGACACGCTTGGTAAATCTACACATTACAAAGTTTTTTATTATTTATGCAAACAGGTCTGAACTCTTTTCCTCATCTTTGCTTAGCTCATTTCAAATAGCTTTGGTATTGGTGTCACTCGTCAAGGTACCTAGCAAAAATAGTGAAATAAAATTTATTAAAGAAGGCCGAATTACAACTTTTTATTTATAAAAGTTTCAATACTTGCTTTAGCAGGTTACAGCGTGAAAACTGTGAAAATGATTATAAAGTTCGGTGATAACTTTAGTGTGACGCGATTAAAAGCTATTGTGGCTCAAGTAAGTAAAAGTTTTTTTGTGTAATTGTGATCTTTTTATAATAAAATAAGCAATGTTTAACTATTTTGATCTTCATATAAACATATTTGGTCTTCATTCTGACTGTATCAATCGGTGTCAAAAGCGTATGCATCTTCTTTTTAAACGGTGAATTTTGTTATTTTTCTATTAGGTAACGCTTTCCTTTGAGTAAATTTTGTATATTTATTACAAAGATGACAAAATTATAACCATTTGTCAGCAGCGCCCTCTGAGAAGAGGTCCACCACCACGTATGCGTGGCAATTTTATCACCATTACCACCTTATGATAAGAGCCAATAAATTGTACATGAAGGGAGCCATATGTCCAACAATGAACGGGGAAAGATTGTTGATATGATTTGTGATTATGTGATGCCGTTGTCTGACTAAACATTGGTGTCGATTCTGTTGTTTTAGGATTCCAAATCAAAATTTTACGATTTGTAATTATTTCCTATGCTAGGTTGGCCCAAAAACTAAGGTATTCTCTATACAGATCCTAAAAATACCTATATTAGAACGTTTTTGAAAATCGCCTCTCTGAGTTGAGTAGTTGGGTGTTGGTGTAAGCAATATAATGTTTTTTTCTATTAGTTTTCAATAAACTTCTTTACAAGGGTCAAACAGTTCATTCATTAGCATAGAAATCGTTGAGAAATTCAATTCGATATCAGTTTAAAATCGATCAATTTTAATCATGACCTAATTAGATTACTGCTAAAATTAGATAGACGTTTCTCATAATAGCTAAAATGTAATGCAAAGGTTAAAGCTACTTTTAACTAAGTTGAGTTGTTTTTGATCTGTCAACCTAATTTTAGAGCTGTCATCCTAATTTTAAACATGACAGTTTAATTTTCATTCAACTAAAAGGTATTGCAAGGAATAGGGTTATAGCTATTTTAAACCCAGTTGAGTTGTTTTAGCTCTGTTAGCCTAAAATTTAGAGATGTGATCCGTATTCTAAACATTTTTAGTCTAATTTTTCAAATATAGAATAGCTTTCTTTTTAGTCTAATTTTTCAAATATAGAATAGCTTTCATCTATTCCTAAATCCTTATTTTAGCTAATCCTAAAACAACAGAATCGACATCAATGAAGAATGCCTAAATACACGGACTGAACGTCTCAAATACAAGGACGCCAAGTCGCCGACTGCAAGGTTCGACTACAGGCAACGTCAGTCGAATCAACTGCAGTCGACGTCGAGCCTTGATTCAAGCGTCTGTATGGAGCCCTAATACGACCGAATAAATGTCTACCTCCTTGTTTTCATGCATTGTTTCAGTGCATAGCAATAATGTCTACAAATACGCCGCCGTCAGAGATGGGGATGCTTATTATAATATTCTGAACTTATCAGTGGTCTAAAGCCTGTAGGTACCAGAAGAGCATCTTATCTACGAGCAATTCTTATACACATAATTTGAATCTCGGAAACGGCTCCAACGATTTCATGATATTTAGTATACAGGGGGTACGGCAGTCGAATCAACTGCAGTCGACGTCGAGCCTTGCGTCAAGCGTCTGTATGGAGCCCTAATACGACCGAATAAATGTATACCTTTATGGTTTCCTGCATTGTTTCAGTGCATAGCAATAATGTCTCCAAATATGCTGCTGCTGGACATTGGCATGGCGATCAGTTTCCCAACCATAGCTGTACCGTATCTGCTACACTCTACTACGGATCTCTCCATGACAGACACACAGGCTTCTTGGTTTGGTAATAACTATCACTATATTTTCTTTGCGGCTTGGCACACGTACTTAAAAAAAACGTAACTTAATATCGTTCCCGGATAATGTACCCTACTTATAAGTAAAAGATTTTTTAGCATATTATTGGACTAGTAAGCCGTAGTTTACTTTTAAATTTTCAAATAGCATTTGGCAGTTTTCCCATATATTATCAGTACAATGTAATATTCCAACTGGAAAACCTTAGAAATATTATTAAATTTGTAAAACGCCTAAATCGATTTTAAATTTTCTTTTCACACATGGAAACAAACCTGCAACTTCCTTTGTGCCACGGAGACGAGTCTTAGACAAATCTTTTCATGACCGGCGTAACAAAACCAAACAAAAATTTGGTTTTGTTAATCCGCTAGCATAAATCATAGCGGTTCATTGTACCTATAGTTATATAATGTCTATGTAAGTAGGTGGTATGTATTAGCTGTCAAGTATAAGTATTGTTAATCAGGAAGCCACTTAGTCGCTCATGCATACAAAATTACTCTAATCGTCTACATCTACACCATCACGTGTTAGCGAAAATAATTTGCCAGCAACAAGATCGTCAAACAATGTCACACGTGTCGTTAGGTACATTGTTGCTTGATAATAGACTGTCTACATGTTGGACGAATCATGGCTAGCCTTAACTAGCTCGGTATTTCAGGTTTGTACATAAAAGTTATCATTAATATAAAAAAATCTTGATGATAAAAAGAGGATCCGACATCTTAACTAACCCATGGAAGCGAGATCGGAAGTGGAATGAAGATCGGAACTTTACCAAGTTGTAGACAGTTTTTTTTATACTACTAATTGATGGAACAATAATAGATGGCCCATCTGATGTTAAGTGGTATAACCTTGGCCTACTGAGTAGTATACTGAGTAAAACCTCGTAGGGAATGCCGCGAGGAACATGCACTACCCTGCGTCCGTCACCCTGAGACATAGCTATAAAACCTCATGCACCTGTAACTTTACCGGAAACCATACCCTTCAAACAAGAACACGGCAATGCAGTTGTGCGGCTGAAAAAATGGGGGTAGTACTGCCTCGGACAAGCTATTTAACAAGGAGCGTTAGATACCTACTACTCTTAAAATTACTCTACTACTCTTAAAATTACTCTTAGTTTCCAATTGAAATGTCGCGCACGGTGGTGGCTAAATTTTCAATTCCTTCAATATCATTGAAACCACTGAAAATCCGCTAGCGCTCTCCACCTATACATATACACCTCATGATAATTTGCTCTCATGGTATTGATAGGGTCCATGATAATTATATCTTTTTTCAGGAAGCCTCTCTTACCTAACTCAGCCTTTCGGAGCCATCATGTCTGGTCCAGTGGTGGACTACTTCGGCCGCAAGAAAGCCAGCTTCATCGTGAACATACCGCATCTTGTTGCATGGATCATCATGTACTTTGCACCGAACCTGCCGACAATATTCTTTGCCAATGGACTGCTGGGACTCGGAACTGGGCTGATGGAAGCTCCGATATTCGCATACGTTGGGGAAGTAAGGTGAGGATTCTTCGAAACATGCACGTAACTAAAGCAAATTTTACTTACTATGTAAAAAATTGTACAAACTAAACAAAACTGTAATGAAAATCACATAATGTATTTATTTTATTTTATTGTTCTTTTGTATTATTTATTTTATGTGTACTTTATCTACGTACCATACATACGGTATTTCTCATAGATTTTATCAAATATTAATGATAACAATAAGAAATGAAATAAAATCTCAAAAATCGGCTTTGACGGGAGTCAAACCCGCGAAATTTTTGAGATGTTATTTCATTTCTTAGAAACTACCCGGAGTGTGCGGGCTTACGCTCTATAATAACAAAAGTTATTGACAGATACCTTGATACTGTTTCTCTCTGTGTCATCTTTATGACTCTTATCATCTAATGTCTCAATGTCAAGGAAATTCCGTAAAATAATCTACATTCATTTTTTTCAATCATTATCTACTATTCTTTTCTTAACATTGCTATTATTTCTTAGTTCAAAGTCCAGCATACTTTACCTCTTACAGTGAACCATCAATCAGAGGTGCGCTGTCGACGGCCACGCAATGTTTCTTAGCGATAGGTATCCTTACTATGTACTTCTTGGGTACTGTGGTCTATTGGAGACAAGCTGCTTTGATCTCCCTGGCAGCTCCCATTACAGCTATGCTGTTGATTTTATTGGTAAGTATAGAATATATTTATTAACAGAAACAAAAAATTAACGATTTTTGTTTTGCTTCTCCTGCAAATGCTGTGGCATAATAAAATAACTTGTCAACAATCAGAGAAACTCATAGTGGTGGAGTTTCTCTGATTGTTGACAAGTTATTTTCAAAAACAGAATGAAGTATTCCATAGATAGAGAAAGTTTATTTTGACAGTTAGAGATGAAATACTTCGTTCTGTATCATTGATTAATTAAAAAGGGAAGATGAGGTACTAATTCCTCGAAAATGGCAACCTCATATTGTGTAAAATTGTGTGCTCCCACCTCAGTCACCGTCAGACCGGCGGTACGGGCGGTCGTGATTCGCGTGAAATATTGTTGTCTCGGTCTCACTTCGGTCTTAGATACGTCTTTCCGTCTTTGTTTTTCTTTATATTGCACAGGACTGGAAATATAACTGTGAGCGTATGTGAGGAGAACGTAACCTATCTTCCCTTTTTAATTAATCAATGTTCTGTATATAAAAACTACGTCAACAATTAAAGAAATTTATAGTGATGCTAAGAAAAGGATATACGTTTTTGGACAGGGTCATCTCATGAATTTAAATCTAATTAAAACATCAGGTTTGTTAAAGCTACAAATTTTATGCAAAAATTGTTTGAACTTGCCAACAATATTTCTCACGCTGATTATTTTACGTTTTCTTATAAATATTTTATAAATAAAAAATTTGATAGGTTTCTAGTCATCCTAGCATAGAGGTGCTATTTTACTTTTGCAATCATCGTTATTTTTACAAACAAAGACAGCTGAAATAATTTAGTTTTCTTTCTCATTAACAGGTACCCGAAACGCCGGTCTGGCTGTTATCCCAAGGAAGAGAAAAAGATGCATTGAAGTCACTTTGCTACCTCCGTGGATGGACCAAACCTGAGAATGTTCAAGAAGAATTTGGCAGGCTGGTGGTTCACTCGAGGAATCTGACGAAATGTGTGCTTTGCTGCCAGAGTGAGGAGCTAGAGGGCTTCGAAAAGTTGGATTGCGAGCATCAAAAACTGAATTTCTTCAAGAGGTTTGTCTATTTTTACGTTACGTCCTCTGAGGTCGCTCCCCTAGTTCCCAAAGCCTGCGTCCATCTTTGCGTTGTTTTAATTTCGATTTATAAACATTTTTTTTCGCACACCTGCGGAAAGAATTCTTTAGCTCAGCTAGGGTATCATTGAGTCATAATCATTATAGGATCTCGTTTCTGAAAATATTTTTTTATTATTAAAGATCCAAAAGTCCCTTCACATCCTTCCTTACTCACTAACTTCTAAGTCAACTAGTACGAAGACCAAATAACTTCGTCATAATTTTTATGTGTTTTAAAAGTTTAAAGTAAATTATTTAAATTATTCCAGATTTTACCAAAAATTCAATGTGGTGATGCTATGCAAAGAGACCCTAAGGCCGCTGAGTCTGATCATCATGTACTTCCTTTTCTTCGTAATGAGCGGCCTCACACCGATCCGACCTAACATGGTCAATGTCTGCAACGCCTTTGGCATGGCGGATGATGGGAAGAACGTTGTGGTAAGATGGTTCATTTGTTAAGAACATTTTTCATTCATTTCTATTCTTTGAATGGTTGTCGCCCTTAATAAAACAAACACAGGAAAACGTATCTCTCTGTGTGATATAGTTCCAAGTTGATGCAATGATGTCTTTAGTTCGAAAGACGACATGATTTATTGTAAGTGTTCATATAAGTTAGATAAAGTCGGCGCATGCAGTCTTTCTTATTTATGTTGGCACCTATGCATATGCAACTTTGCACCTAAGCTTCATAACAATGTCGCTGGTTTGTACGAAATTGACAATCCACGGCATATACAAAATGAGTTTTTTTATTTTCCAGTTCATGGTCGGCGTGATAACGTTCCTGGCTTCAATCATCGTGATATTCCTAATCAAGCTGACAGGCAAACGGAAGCTCGGCATCACCTCCATGCTCGGCACTGGCATTGCTTGCGCCGCCCTTAGTGCCTATGCCAAAATGCACCTGCCTGATACCGTGTTCTCGTTTGACAAAACCACCTTCCCGAAAGAAAGTAGTTATTTTCCGCTGGTGTTCTTCTATGCCCTGGCGCTGTTTACGGGATCTAATGTGTCGTGGGTGCTGCTTGGCGAAGTGTTTCCGTTCAGGTAATTTTATAAAAATAAATTACTGGCAGGTAGGCTATTCCAGTCTGATGCTTTGAATAACTGTTCCATTGATGGATTTGATTGGGGCAAATTTAAAATTAATATGCAGAACAGGATATCCTTACAAGTTTATACTTCCATGAACCTCCTTATCACTAGAGTCTTTGTCGTTTGTTTTTGTACTTTAAGCCACTGCACAGTTTTAATTCCATAGCACCATTATGATGACAATTTGCTAAAATATTCCCACCAGGAGCCGAGCCTCAGCGCAAGGGTTTGGTGCAGCATGGAATTACCTAGTCACCTTCATCGGAGCCAAGACCTACGTAAATCTGGAGACCAGCTACCAGCTATGGGGGACCTTCGCTGTCTACGCTGCATTCGGCTTTCTTGGCACCATTTACCTTTACTTCTTCATGCCCGAGACAGAGGGAGTACCTTTACAGGATATAGAAAATTTCTACAATGGGAAGTTCAGATTGTTTGCTGATGACCCGATTATAAGATGCTTAAAGTGCAAGAGAAAAGAGAAGATAGATAGGGACCTTGAAAAATAGGACATTTGCATTGGCGTAAGATTGACGTTCAGTCATTACCGTATTAATTTCAGTACAAACTACAAACTTATGCGTAAGTTTTTAATATTGACAGATAAAAGCAATGGTTATACAGTATAAAAGTTTGGGTGTTTGTATGGTACTAAATCAATTTATAGGGTTTTTGATAACGCACTGACACTGCGTGAACCTCTCATATGTGAAATAAAATCCATATAGTGTTGAATAGTCATTAAGTATGTCAATAGTGAAACTACATGTGATGATTTTAAAAGGCTAATAAACCGTTGCCGAGTGAGGAAAGGCGCTCGGTCGTGCCTTTATTAAAATAATTGAAATATGTGTAAAATATAAAATGTACTGTAGAATGTATATGTTCAGATTCGCAAAATAGATCCAATTTTAATTTAGCGACATCTTCTTACGTTTAGATAAATTAATTACTGACTCGACTCCAGTGGTTGAGCAACCCGAAGTAGATCCTGGCGTTTCGTTTCTGAGCTGTCTCTCCGTCTGGAGAGACAGCTCAGAAATCTGTTGGTGTCAAGTTTTTCAAGTTTCGTTACTTATTCAACTTATTAATTGATAAGTAATTTTATGTTGATGATAAGATCAATAAAAACAGGATTAATCCAGTAAATAACTAGTTTCATAAGGTTATCGTACGAAAATCTCAATGCCTAGACGAGTAAGAGACGACATGTTTTGATAAGATAATGAATAAGATAAAAAATATAATAAAATGATAAGCGTGTCATTGAACGTCTTAAATATTTATCTGAAGTAGGCTTATGGGTTATTAGATCTCTGAAATGCCTATTTTTTGCGATATGATTTTATTTGAAAAACACGATAACATGGTGAGAGTTTTATTTTAATTTATCCTCTGAAGGTTTTATAGCGTCTATCGACTGATTCAAAATATTTCCAATTTTTGTTTTCCTTAGGCAAACATACAGGGTGGTCTAAAAATCGCCAATTTGATCGCCATTTATGTTCAGGACTATTAATCGTCGCTGCACGGAACACCCTCTATAATGGATTAGAAAATTGAAATTGTTTATAGTCCCTATCCTACTAATATTATAGATGAAGTTTGTATGAATGTTTGTTACCACGCATATCCGTAACTACCTACCTAACCAATGAAATTTCGTAGATGAATAGTTAAGGTTATAGCTTAACAAACATATGGTTATTATTTTTTCCAAAAATTTAACTCTTTAGGGGCCAAAAAAGGTGATAAGTAAATTATGAGAATTAAACTATAAAGTAAATAATGAATCAGGTATTTTTATTTGACAAAACCACAACCAAAACCATCCATGTGAGTTATGAATTTCTGAAATTTGTATGATTGATAGGGATATTAACATTAACGACTACATAGGTTCTTGATAGAAAAATCCTACTATAAAATACGATTTTTGTATTATGAAAAAATCATATAACAGCCAGTCTCGTGAGAGTCAAGGCAACAGTAGATGGCGTGACTGTAGTGTGTATTTGTGCCTCCCGCGTGAAGAGGTGCAAATTCTAAGCCGGCACCACTATGAGTACTTACTATATGAGTCCCGTTACAGTCGAATTTTTTTGGGATATTATTTGATTTTTTTTCATAGATAATGTAGTTATTTCCTGATTTCTTTTTATCTCCATAAAATCCGATGATCCGATATGGATCCGATGAATAAACACGTTGCTGAGTGCCTACATAAGCCTCAGTATGTATTTTGTGTGTTAACCATAAAATACAATGTATAGGCTGCCTAGTACCTACATAAGGCTGGATCAGATGTTCATATAATTAATTCCATATAAAGCGATGATCCGATAACATACCATGTTTCGAAAGATCTGAATAGGTATATGTTCAAATGTTATAATAGTAAGTCAAGTCTACTTGGCACGCGGAGCTCGAAGTGACAACATCTCTGGTGGGACTCTGCCGTTGTTGTTTGGCGCTCTCAGTGTCAAGATCGAGTGGTGTGGTGTCCTGATGATGTCTCGTGGAGAGACGAAACTAGTTGACGACTTGCTTTGATAAGTGTTCTTTCATTTTGTATAAATGTACAATTTGTTAGATTTTATCGTAGAAGGTTTTTTTCGCGGAATTGTTACTAAATATTTTTCATTCTTATATTTACAATGGATTTCCGCAAAGTAACGCCTGAATCTATTATTTTAATGTTTTAACTAGCCTGTTACCTAATTTATTTATAAACCGTAAGTTTCAATAGACTTCACTGTCATGGAAATCTCGAAATGTTACTTAGTTGATCCAATAGGTAGCGCTGTAAGGCTACGAAACTCAAAGTCAGCGGGTGTGGGCGATGACATAGTACAGTAGGCACTACTCGATCACGAAGTGCTACAAATATTATCTAATAGATGGCGCCATTCTATTATATGACGACCTCTTGGGCGCGGTGGGCGAAGGTCCGCCTGGAGGTTGCAGGTTCGATTCCCGCCTCGGGACAAATGTTTGTACGATAGATATTTGTTCAGGGCGTTCTGGATGTTTTTATAAAAAAAAACTATCTATGTGTATATCAGTTATCAAGTACCCATAACACAAGCTCTGCTTAGCTTGGGGCTAGATTATGCTGTGTGATTTGTCCCACATTATTTATTCATTTATTCCATCTTGGTTCTATGAAGCTATTCTGCTCGTCATGCTAAAAACCCTAATCAGATCTTTATAATTTTTTTTATGAGAATTATGATTATTTTGGGAAATTATGCATTCAATCACAAAACCCGACGAAAAAAAAACTATAACATCGTTAATTAGTACACGCGATTTCATAAAAATCGGTTGTAAAATAATACCTGTAGAGGAGTAGGTACGGACATACTGATAAAAGACTGACAAACGTGCCGAAGTAAAGGAGAAAAACCTCATTTCATTCGGTCAATAAACAGAAGAGATGGAACAACAGAATATAATAATGTACACACATGCTCACTCACTCACTCACTAATAGAAACTTCTACCTTCACTCATGTACACGTCTATAACCTTTCTATCAAACATGCATGAGAACTTCTTACTAAAAAGTTTTTTTTTTATTACTAAGGCCCGTTAACTAATTTAATAAAATAACAAGTAGGTAAGGTAAGTAAACATATTATACATACTTAGAATGTGTAAGTAGCTTGTGAATTGACTTCGAAAAAAAGAAAATAGTAGATCTTTCATAGACCAGTTTAGAAAAAAACAACATACAATTAAAATAGTGATTGCAGTATTAGTGATAGCTGTACCCTTTGTGATGATGATGATGATGATGAGGTATATAAGTAGTACCTAATCCACCCACATACATATGTATGTACATAGGTACACATTTATTTGGTTGGAACCAACCTGTTCATCCAGATAAAACAATGCCTTCTTTATTAGTCAGCGTTCAGTGATAACAGTCAGACAATCTCCGCATATTTACATACCTACTTTCGTCTTTATAATAGCAGTCTTGTCATCAGAAGCAAGCACAAAACCCAGGGCATTCGCTAGTGAAGTAATAGCTGAAACAACAGTGCAGGCAGTTTACCTTTATCGCCGCATTTACTAAACTTTAACTGACCGAGACAATCGTGAACTATGTCACTGTAGAAATATCCGTCCGTTACACAATAACAATTTGTTTATCAAATGGTCTTACCCAGTTTACTTACTTTGTAAGTGATAAGTTTTAATTCTTTTTCGAAAAAGACATTGTAAATTGTGAAAATGGTGCACAAACTACAAATTGAAGAGGTTGTAGCTTCAAAGGTTACGCGGTTTAGATCTGTAACTTCACAGGTCAGTACCAATTTTATTTTATTATTTATAAATTACTTAAAATGTAGTATTTAATCAAATTGCTTCTATCCTATTTGTTATATTGTGTCCTATATATTTTATGTTTATTCAACATTTCACGAGACTAACGTTAAATATATCATCAATAAATTATTAAAACGTTTAGGTAAACAATAATCAATTGACGTAGTGTACGTAGACAATGAAAGAAGGTACCTATAATGTAAAGTGAATTATATAGCATGCTTATAAAATTCTCGATAAGTAAATAATAAGCAGGCATGGTAAAAATATTACAAACGTAAACACTTAGCGTGAAATAAGACCCCTTTTGTTTCCAACTGCAAACGATGCATTTTTTCATACGTACAATTTTTTATTGTTTCACATACGGTAAACACAAATAAAAACGATGAAAGAAGACGGATAACGACCCCAGAATTGAAGGTTTATGAGTAATGTCTTCAAAAATAACGCATTGTACTTTTCGGTTTTAAAATTACTAGGAACTTCTTTGGACAAAATCAGTAAACCGTGTGGATCACAACACCGTGACATAATAGGAGGTCAGCTCTTTGTTCAGTTGTCAAGCTGACAATTTGTTGTCTGTTTCATTCATGATCAAAATGAAATTGCCGGTACAATTGAATTCAAAGTATATTTTAAAATATGTATATCTCTAAGCAATAACGCTTCTTGTTTTCTATACTCTAGAAATGATTTCATGAATCAAAACAGTAGTTCTGGAGATAGCTACTAAACCGATTATGACTTACTAGCTCAACACCTCTAATAACACCAGTACCTACCTATCTAGATCAAAAGTAGATAAACTAAATGATGTCAGCCAGTCAGCAATTTATGTTATTTTCTTAGTCTTTTTCGTACTCAATGCTTTCTATTCAAAACTGTCTCAAATACCTATATGAAACAAATTTCACCAATAGGGTATATGCATGTGATTTCAAAATGGCTAAAAAAATATATACGTATTCTCTATTGATATAGAAACATATCTACATATTTATTTTTGCATTTTGAGATGTTTTTATTGTAAAATTTAACCATTGAAAAATTGATATTTTAAATCTCAATCGCAAAATTTCAAAACGCTACGCCATTGACTAGAGCGGATGTGACATCACTGTACTCATTTCTTCTTTTTTTATTCTGCTTGCTGCACCTTGATTTGACACTATTCTGCCCACTTGACATTTCGTATTGTCGATTATTTCGGAAAACCTCTTTCCTGAGATGATCACTACCGAGGTCGTCACCAAAGGTTTTAATCAAGTGTGTACGTCGACGTCACATAAACATGGCGCCAATATGGCAGCGTTTTTATCACCCGAAAATGATTGTAGTTTTGATTTGTTTTTTTTACCTTGTTAATGCGAAATTCAGTGAGCGTCTTATCATTCCTCGGTTAAATAATGACCTAAAGAATCGATTAAAACAATAAAAAAAATCGATGCATATACCCTATTCTCTGCAAAATTATATCATACCTATCACACTAATATTATGAAAAATGTGAATTGATGTATGTTTGTTACCTCCTCAAAAACTACTGAACGGATCAGGCTGAAATTTTGCGTAGGTACAGGTAATTGGAATCCTAGAATCAAGCATAGTCTGCCTTTTATCGTATAAATCTTCCCATAGAAATAACGCATGAGAAGCCGCGGGCAAAACAAATAAACGAAAAATATCTTTCTTCTAGCTGGTGGCGTGTTCGTCTCCATACTTCCTACTCCTGGACCTGGGCATGGCCGTCAGTTTTGCCACCATCGCCCTGCCTGACTTGCTCCACGCTCCTGAAGGGCTATCCCTCAATGAAACACAGGCGTCTTGGTTTGGTAAGATTGTTCAAAGTACTACTTACATACCTTGTATTTGATATTTATTCCTAGTCGTGCTTATGCTAAGATAAACCTAGCCAAAAGCAAAAAGTACAACACAACATTATAATAACTATTCTCGAAACATTTTGTTTTATATTTCGTGGAGATTACTTTGAAGATGTTTACCATCCATTATCCGCGTACCTTTAACTTCTTTCGAATCGACTTGGCAAAGAGATGCATTTATTTGCCATTTTGTGCTTAGACTCGCTCAGAAATTATTTAAATAAACAACAAAGAGTCTGTGTTGCTAATATGTTTCGTCAGCATCGGTTTTAAAGTAGGTATCGACGACATAGTCATTCTTCTTACATTCTTGTACTATAACTACATCGTCCACTGCAAACCTACATGAGGTTCGTTTATTTGATACAAAAGACTATGATTTCATTTGTTTTTCAGGCTGCCTTTTCGCAAATTTATTTAATGTGGTATGGCAACTGTATTATCTCGAAGGTGCCATTTTATGTAAATTTGGTTACTCAGCTGCAAGAGATTAACCTGAGTCGGCTTACAAAGTAGGTAGGTAGTATAATTGTTTAAAATCCTTGTTTGTAATAAAATATTATCATTAACCGTCTATCTAGCATTCCATTTTTGCATGTTAGTGTATGCGTGACAGAGGAATCTTTGAAATAATATAGTATTGTACCTACTTGTGAAATGCTTTTTTTTCGGCGAGAAAATTGATTTACGAATAAACTCATCTGGGGAACCAGAATGATATGGGACTCGACGCTCTGAGAAGGACTACTACTAAAATCTCTCGCCATTTTCACCGAACCACGGGCACAGTTTAATTTAATCAACCGCTGCCTGACTGGAGTCCCTTCTTCCTCCCATACATGACCGGCGAGACCACACTTGCTTAAATATTGATTCAAAACAAAGATAATTTTCCAATTTTCAGAAGGAGAAGAAAAGTTATGTTTATTTCAATTACTTATAGCTATTAATACCACTGAATAAATAAATCTACTTATGAGTTAACTTAATACAAACATATTATATGTATAGGTACACATATTGTATTATGTATATCAGTTATCTAGTACCCATTACACAAGCTCTGCTTAGCTTGGGGCTAGATAATACTGTGTGAATTGTCCAGCATTATTTATTTATTTATTTTATATTTTACATACATGGTCTATACAACTTAATACATAATTTAAGACTTCTATGTATTGCATGTCTCGTGCTAGTTATAAAACTGAATTACGGCAAAGTAGAGCTCAATACCTCACAATGGTAAGACGCTCGGGTTAAGTTATAAAGATAATTTATGGGACGTATAATACAAATTGATGAATTAAGTAAAAACCAGTAGGTAATGATGGGTGATGTTCTGCCACTGTAACGAAGAAAGCTCCTACAGAAGTAATTCGCCTGGTATTAGGTAAACCAGGCGAATTATTGTAAAATTATTATAAATCTTTCAGTTTTAAGTTCCTCTAGCACTTTGATGTTTATTCCAGGCAGCTTATCCTACCTCACGCAACCTCTGGGAGCCATCGTCTCAGGACCTATCGTGGACTACTTCGGCCGAAAGAAAGCCAACTTCCTAGTCAACATACCGCATCTAATAGCCTGGGTGCTGATGTACTATGCCTGGAACCTACCGACGTTGTTCATTGCCAATGGACTGCTGGGTTTCGGATCTGGAGTGATGGAGGCACCCATCAACTCTTATGTTGGGGAAATTAGGTTAGTTCTTGATAATTTTACCTTTGTCTTCATTTTTATCATTAGTAGTTTTGGTACGCGGTTTTGCACGCGTCGTATCTATGGCTGGCTAGCTGTGTGATGCTGGCTTAGAATTTCCACCACCCCAACTCTTCCCGCGGGTGTCGTAAGAGGCGACGAAGGGATATCCACAGGGAACGGGCAGCAACCAAACTGCGATCCCTAAACCACATGCGTGAGGATTATGGGCATTACCCTCTATGAGTTAAACGCCAATAAGGCGCTTATCAGAGGGAGGCCTGCGTCCAGCAGTGGACCAATACAGGTTGTTGAGGTCGAGATATCTATGGCTTATAAATTTTATATAAATCTAGTGGGAACTTAATTTTGAAGTAGCCTGAGTGCATTCCAAATTAGACCTTACTGCATCTATGCAATATTTTGACCGGTAGTAGTAATAAAGTACATTCTAAATAAAAAAGGACTATTCATGCATTCAAACATACAATCTTTCGCGTTTATAAATTAAGTTTGATTAGTTCATATTACATGTAATAGTAAATATAGTTCAACTACATTATTAGTCGAGGTTGGCCGTTATGACGAGCCCTGTATCGGCTGTTACAAAAGTTATTTCTACGACAGTGATTATAATAACTACAAAGACTCACGATGTCTCGATCATCATGTACTTACACTACACCATTATATAATTTAAAAAGGCTTGTACACTAATACATGGCTATAAATTTGTATAAATTTAGAATCCTCAACCTTAGCCTCAACAGCCTGTATTGGTTCGTCCACAGCTGGACGCAGGTGTTCCCTTAACAAGCGCCTTATCAGCTTTTATAGTGCCCATAATCCCCACACTGGGCATGCGGGTTGGGGATCACAGTTCGGTAGTAGAATTGTTCTGCAAGGGGCGCTGCTGCCTGCACCCGGTGGATATTCCTTAGTCTCCTCTTACGACACTCGCAGGAAGAGTTCGGGTGGTGCAAATTCAAAGCCGGCAACACACAGCTGTGCAATTTAGAATCATTTATATGTATGTATATTATATATTATAGCTGATAGATTCAATTCTTTCAGCTATTGACAAACATCTTATCAGCCACGGATATATTCTGATAATCTAAGGCATGAATTAACTATTTCGTAAACATAGTTTTATAGATTATTTAAATGGGTCAAGTTAATTTACCAAATGTTGTTATAATATAATATGTTATAATATACCTAATATTATGAACTTTGATGAAAATGTTTTTAACTTATGAAGAATCTATTTAACATTCCAATGATTCATTCCATTGATGTTATATGAATTTAATATACGTATAAGCTATCCATTTAGTTAGTTATATGTAGTTACTCAGATTTTTTAAAGTTTTTGATGAAACAAATATTACAGTCCATTGATGTTATATGAGTTTAATATACGTTTTTTTCATTTTTTATTATATATATATTATATATTTTAATATAAGTTTTTTTTTCATTTAGGTAGTTATAGTAACTCAGATTTTTTAAAGTTTTTGATGAAACAAATATTTTAATTAGATGATAATTATTATTATACAGGGTTATTTTTTAATAATATGAGACCAACGTGATTTTCATTTTTAAATTTAGGAATAAGGACCTGACGTTTCACCATCGTGTTCGTGATGATGGAAATTTCTTTGTTCATGTACGTATCTCATCAAAAAGATGAACTGTATGTTCTATGCCTGAAACCTACCGACCACAACCGACCACCAGACGACAAGCGATCTAGCGGTAGATCTCCAACTAGATGGACAGATCAGCTCAAGGGGGGTCGCAAGTTTTATGACGTGGTGAAAATGGCCACGAACAGAATTCTCTGGAGACAAGCCGTCCACTCCAACACATTAGAGACATCCTATAGTGATCACGATCTTCAGTCATGAAGTACCGACCACAGAGAGAGATGTTCTGTGTAGAACATACAGTTCATCTTCAACTTTCAGCGTCAGTGAATTGACAATAACCCTGTATAATCAGATCATTATTTTAGTACACAGGACGAAGAATTCGAAGCATGGGTTGGAAAGGAATGTAGATGAGATGAAGAAAAAAAGGGTTACCAATGCTAATGCTTTTCAGGTAAAGCCAGATTGAGTGATTTGATGAGATACATATGGACAAAGAAATTACCATAAAAAGACATAAAATATAGACCATTAAATAAAGCACTCAAGGATAATGTAGCGTAAGGATAATGTATTCTAATGGCGAAATAATTATTGAAATCGCTCCTCTTATAATAAGGGGGCCTATTATAATTCTCTAAAAATACGCAACCGATTGTTACGTTTCGTTTTTTCGTGCTAATTGGTACTTTAATTCGGTGTAAGTACACCAATAGGGTATATGCATCGATTTTTTTTATTGTTTTAATCGATTCTTTAGGTCTTTATTTAACCCAGGAATGATAAGACGCTCACTGAATTTCGCATAAACAAGGTAAAAAAAACAAATCAAAACTACAATCATTTTCGGGTGATAAAAACGCTGCCATATTGGCGCCATGTTTATGTGACGTCGACGTACGCACTTGATTAAAACCTTTGGTGACGACCTCGGTAGTGATCATCTCAGGAAAGAGGTTTTCCGAAAAAACTGAAAATAATCGACAGTACGAAATGTCAAGTGGGCAGAATAGTGTCAAATCAAGGTGCAGCAAGCAGAATAAAAAAAGAAGAAATGCGTACAGTGATGTCACGTCCGCTCTAGTCAATGTGAGTAGCGTTTCGAAATTTTGCGATTGAGATTTAAAATATCAATTTTTCAATGGTTAAATTCTACAATAAAAACATCTCAAAACGCAAAAATAAATATGCAGATATGTTTCTATATCAATAGAGAATACGTATATATTTTTATAGCCATTTTGAAATCACATGCATATACCCTATTGGCCGAAACGAAACACGAAATTAGAAAGAGAATTAAAATAGGCCCACAGGAGCTTACTCGTAACAAACATACAAATATTTCCTCATATAATATTAAAGTGTAGATGTACTATTAAAAAAAATGTTGGACAATTCAAACAGCATGATCTATCCCAAGATAAGCAGAGCTTGTGTTATGGGTACTAGATAACTGATATACTTAACATAATACACTATATAGATAGATATTTTTTTATTATACTTAGAAAACATCCAGAACGCTCTAAACAAATATATGCAGATCGTACAAACATTTGTCCCGAGGCGGGAATCCAACGTCTCGCAACCATCTGTGTCGCAGGCGAACCTTCGCCCACCGCGCCACAGAGGTCGTCGCATGTACCTATACGGGCTGATGATAGATGATGTATTTCACAGTGAAGCCTCATTCCGTGGCGCCCTATGCACCGTCACCCAACTCTTCAGCTCAGTGGGCATGTTCGTGATGTACTTCCTCGGCACCGTAGTGGACTGGCGTCGGGCTGCGCTCATCTGTCTCGCCGCGCCCTTAGCTTCTATGCTATTTGTTTTCTTCGTAAGTACCTATAGTTAGGGTGAGTGTTCTCTTTCCGCATTGAGACTCAGGATGGTCCAATAGCCTGTATTTTAACCGACTTCAAAAAAAGGAGGAGGTTCTCAATTGTACCGTATTTTTTTATGTTTGTTACCCCAGAACTTTTGACTGGGTGGTCTGGATTTTCATGATTATTTTTTTTATATGAAAACTGATGCTTCTCGTGTGGTCCCATATTAATTTGGTTCAGTTCTGACAGGGGGGATCCATGAAAATTCATGAAAAAAACTAAACGCACTGACACGCTTTTTCCATTATTTTGCAATATGTACCAACTTATGAACAACTTAGATGGAAAGACGTAACTAGACCTAAGTGCGACCGAGACAACAATTAGCAGACCAAAAACAAAAGCCAGTGCCTTATCTCCCCTTTTTTCCATCGATGGGTACTATCACTTCAAACAAAACAAACTATATTTTGGATGCGTCAGTTAGGTAACATAGACCAGCCATTTCTTCATGCATATCTGATTCTTTAATATATATAACCAAACATACTCATGAAATTCAAAAATCAAAACCAAGGCCAGTACGTTAGCACCTAAATGAGTACCAATATCCTTCCTTACACCGAGTGAGGAAAATCTTAAAAAGTTTCGCGTCGCGCGGAACATCGCCTTGTCGGAATAACCGTTGACCGCAAAATCATTGACACCATCGCCATTGCAAACATCATAAGTAAATAGTATTTATTCATGTTTTTTTCATGATTCTATTAAAGTTCTATAGAGTGCTAAATGCAAAATAACTATTAAGTCTCAATTGTAATCTTCAAAGTCGGTTTTTCCTTTCAAAGATTGACCGATTGTAATTAATAAAATGAATTACCTTATTATGAATTATTAAAACCATTTGCAGTTAAACAAGAGAATCGTGACCTCATTGTCGCGTGCTTATCATAAACATTACCATAAAAATATAAATCACGAAGTTGTTTTTTATTTACAACGGTTGTATGCAGTTATGGGTTAATACCCTTTATCATTGCAATTTAAGGATGTCTTGCGGAGATTATCTTACTATCTTCTCTTTTTCTTAGATTATTTGATCTGCTAAGGTTATTCAAATATCATCATCATCTAACTTAATCATTACGTCCACAGACCAATAAGATTCAACAAGCTAATTTATGGTCAGGTTAACTAAGACTGCGATGCACTATTAGCTAGGTACCTCTCTGCTTAAAATATATGATATTAAATTATAATTATATATAATACAATGCTTTGATGGTTTTTATCTCTTGGATGACGGCGAAGCGAAATAAAGACAAATTGCGTTTCATCTGTAAAACATAAAGTTTTATTTACTTAGGTACATTTTAGCCTAGGCGTGGCAAAGATTCACTGACCTGTGAAACAAAATAAACAGCAGTAAATGCCCTTATTCCCGTATTCTATAAAGTTTTAAGATGTTTTAGTTCAATGATATGCACAATCATGTGTAAAAATCTCCTTCAACTGGTTTTCAACCCTACAACGACGTCTGGCTTGGCACCCATAAAGTGTGGCCGATGGATGTTTCTCTAGTCTTCTCGATAGGGTACCAAACTTAATGATAATTCTTTACATATACAATATTTATTTATTTTGGACAATTCACACAGCATTATCTATCCCCAAGCTAAACAGAGCTTGTGTTATGGGTAGGTACTAGATAACTGATATTATATGAGTACTAGATATTGTATTGGGTCAGTTTCATTCATGTCCTGGAATTTCAATAAGGTAATAAAAAACCCAGATATAAATTGAATACGTAGGTACAGGTACCAGTCGCGTATAATAATATAGTGTACTAGAGGTAAATTAAGTGTACAAACTCGTAAACTTCCAGGTTCCAGAAACCCCAGTATGGTTGTTATCGCAAGGCAAGGAGAAGGAAGCCCTCAAGTCCCTGTGCTACCTTCGAGGATGGACCAGCCCCGAGGATGTGAGAGACGAGTTCGATCAGCTCGTGGTCTACTCTAGGAAGCTGCAGCGGTGTGTCATATGCGAGAAGGTTGGACATGATGGGGACTGCGAGCACAAGACTATGAACTTTATCAAAAAGTAAGTCAAGAAAACCTTTTTATGCTATGTATGTCTGTTATGCTGTCTGTATGCTTGACGAGTTAGAAATATTGACGAGTGTGCAGTAATGACTCTGACTATGACTACTGCACACTCGTCAATATTTCTTTAGACTTACAAAATAAGCACTCAGAAAAGTAAAATGTTTACTATATAAACAGACTAGAATAGACTATATAGACAGAGTAGAATGACCTTGACGAATATGCAGTACAAAAAATAAGGCTTGACGATAATGCAGTCTTGACCAGTAGGGCGTAAATCGTTATGATGTTCTAAAGTACGCACAAAACCTCTTTAGCGGCATTCACCAAAGAAAAGGGGTATGGCCATTTTTTGTTTTACAATTATTTGTATGTTACGAACTGATAAAAGTAATTGTGTTTCTTGAATTATTATTTGTTTGGTTATTCCAAGCGTCAACCTTAAAAATACCTCAAAGGAATTGTTCTTTAAATGGTGAAGATTAGATTTCATTCCAAGTTATTTAGCAAAAGAGCTGATAAAAATGATTGTTACTCCTGGATTTGTTTGGTATTTTTCCAGGCGTCGTCGCGTCGTCGACCTTCTGAATCTTCAATTCCTTGAAGATATTTTTAAGGTCGACGCCTGACACTAACTGAGTTGGTCAAGATTAGATTTCGTTCAGAGATCGGGCCTGGTAGTTTCAATTCTATGATTTAGTGTTATCGCCAAAATGATTGATTAGGTTTTTATAGATATATGCTTGTACGCAGTTTATTATATACCAGTTTATATGGGTTAGATCTTGGCCGAGTTACTAGCTAGGAAGGTAAGGTATCGAGCCATTACCTAAAATTGATGATGAATGCGCTGGGCAGAAAAATATGCCCCTTTCTATCTCGGAAAAAAACGTGCACAGCAAAGGCAGAAGAAATGTAATTTATGTAATTTAATTTATCGTTAAACACATTCTTGTGTTCATACGGACCAGCTGTACATAATGTGAGTGTATCAATCACCCATAGGTATTTATTTCGCCGTTCATAGCTCCCGATAATAAATAAAAACAAATGAAATTGAACTGCGAAATTAGTATGAGAAGTCTGTGGGGTACCGAGACTCCCGGGGCTTTCCAAATCCATGGCATTGCCATGCAGTGAGGCAATGCAGCCGGTGTCTTGGAGACGCTTTTTTATTGTGTGTTCCGCTTTTTTTCCTTCCGATATGGATCGGACATTTCTTGGAGACGCTTCCAACTGGTATTGATCAGTTGAGCACCCAAAGATTATTTGTCACAGTCTGCAGTTAGCTCAATTGTGTAAACTAGTTCTAATTTTAGTTTTATATTCTTTGATTTTGAAGAGATTCATCCGGCATTAGTTTGTTGATAAACATCTTGATAAACACTTTAACTTTCAGATTCTTCCTCAAGTTCAACTTTGTGATGCTGTGCAAGGAAACCTTGAGGCCATTGACCCTCGTGATGGCGTACTTCATGTTCTTCGTGATGAGCGGTCTATCTCCCATCCGGCCTAACATGGTGAACGTATGTGGTGCACTGGGCATGGCTGGAGACCCGAAGAATATTGTGGTAAGTGGATAAACAGTTGTTCTATTACTAAAGATCGATGTAAGAACTGCTAAAGAAGATGCTACAAAGCTACATATGGCTAACATATCGGCTGGCATCATTGGACTAATAAATAGATTATGCTTCATTCATTACCTATAGACATTGACTTATTAAAAACGAAGATGAGGTACTGGTTGCTCGAAAGTGGCAACCTCAAATTGTGTAAAATTGTGTTCTCCCACATCAGTCACCGTCTGACCGGCGGCGGCACGGGCGGTCGTGATTCGCGTGAAATATTGTCCTAGATACGTCTTTCCGTCTTTTTTCTTCTTTGTATTGCACAGGACTGGAAATATAACTGTGAGCGTATGTGTTTGCGTGTAGTTGTAACACATGCCAATTTTTGAGTAAGCGCTGGGAGAACGTAACCTATCTTCCCTTTTTAAATCAATGCCTATAGATGATCCTTTAGAACTTGAAAAACTTTCCTATACCGAAGAACGTTTTTACCCAGACTTAGACAAACTAAACAATCAGGTTTATAGCATAGCCGAGTAGGTAGCTTTCCCAAATACCACTTTACGAATTATCAAAATTTATCTATAGATACCAAACCTACCGTTAATATAAATACTTATTGCACAATAGTTCAGCTATCAATCTAAAAGTACAATGACTTCCAATTAAGGATTGCAATTAATTGTTTCTCAATATTACAGCTCATGGTCGGCGTTATACTGTTCCTCGCTGCGGTTGTCATAATCGGCATCATCAAACTAGCAGGGAAGCGGAAACTTGGGGTCACTGCTATGTTCGGTACTGCGCTGTCGTGTACAGGTAATTTTGTACCTTTTATAAATATTACTTTGAAGGATGATCTGATTTTTTTTTTCCTTGGATAAGTAGTGACATTTTTTCATTTTAGCCATGGCATATTTTTAAGTTTCAATAAATTTACCGTGCACTTAATGACAATGAGTAGATTCTTTTCTCACCTTATACCTTATAGGGTGGGGCAAATTTGTGGCCCCTTAAGGGTAGTTACCGTTTCTTTTGTAGTAAGAAGGTTTTGTTCTTAGGAACCTTCTATTCTATATTGAAGAAAAAAATCTTTCGTTTTTTGAAAAAAAGTACGGTTCGCCCAAAAAATTACATTTCTAAAAAAAACAAGTTGGTCTTAATCAACTCCATTTCGAACCAGGAACACTTTTCCCAAAGTAACACACCAAATCAAATCGTAAGTTTTGGCAATAATTAAATAAAAACAATTCCGATACATTTTCTATTGTTAAAAAGAGTAATTGAAAACATCAATGCCACTCATTCAATGGTTCTTAATTTAAACTCTAATGTAACTACTTTTTTAAGTTGGTAGGCTAATACTTATTTCAAAGAACTAAAATGGCATTTTTTTTTTCAAAATAAAATAGAAGGTTCCTAATAACAAAACCTTGTAACTATAAAAGAAACAGTAGCTACACTTTCGGGGGCCAAAATTTGCCCCACCCTGTATATTATACACGTAAAGTATAAGTTAACCGCTGGACCTGCCTCCCCCAAACAACGGCAGTAGCTATAGATAACTTAACTAAATTGCTGCTCTATTAGAATTTAACTAGAAAATCTTTTAAGCATGTATTTTCATCAAATAGCAATAGACATAGACTTATCGTTTATTTGCTACACATATACACTCACACATTATTCGTTTTTTTTAATATAAGTAATTCTTTATTGATAAAGAAAATCACAACCAAAAAATAGGAACAAATTAAAACTAGTATTTACAATTGAGATGAATGCAGACTGTTGCAATCAATTTACATTTAGCTCAACTGATTCATACCAGTCATATTTAAGTACCTATACCGTATCCATCGAGCATGTAGAATGTTAGTAAACATACACAACATAACCGCCCATGCTTAACCTAAAATTCACTTTGTTGGTGCATCCTGTAATTTATATTACTTGTCGATTTCAGTTTCAGATGTAAGCAATATTTATTGAAGGAATATTGCTTACATCTGAAACTCGACGCCAAGCAAGTGAGTTTTAGTTATTTGTGTCATCGTCCTATCAATAAATAATGAACTTTGTATATTTCAGCAATAAGCGTGTACGCAAAACTGTACGTGCCTGACACAGTGTTCTCATACGATACCAGCACATTCCCGACAGAGACTAGCGTGGTGCCGCTGGTCTTCTTCTACTTCCTCGCCGTGTTCTCTGGATGCAACCTTGCCTGGGTGTTGCTGGGAGAAGTGTTCCCTTTCAGGTGATTGTTTGGAACTCTTGAATTTCCTTGACGTTAACACCTAAACAATTGTCCAAACCTCATGTAGAAAGAATTATCGCTTGCATTATTTTATTCACATGATTTTGACTTTTGAGTTAACTTCTGAGTCCTGGTAGGCATAGCACGGGGATTGTTGTCTAGGGTAGAATACAAAAAAATTACGTCACTTTGACATCGAATGCATAAAATGTTTACAATTCGTTCCTTCAACTTCAATAATTTACGCAATGTATGACGATGCGATGTCATTTTTTCTCTAATCTACCCTAGACAACAATCCCCATGCTAGGCCGGCTGTTTGAACCTTGTTTCACACACACACATCACCACAGCACATGTGGCTATGTTTCACCACCACCATTATCATCATTGATAATGATGCTACTGAAATGCATAAGCCGAATTGAAAAAACTCTTCCATGGGTAACTTTCAACATTACCAATACCTATTTACGGCTTGGGCAATTTAAACTGTCGTAGGCTTTTCTTAATTACATCTTTTCATCAGGAGCCGCGCATCAGCCCAAGGCTTCGCAGCAGCATGGAACTACGTAGTCATGTTCCTTGGTTCAAAGACCTTTATAAACTTAGAAACTAATTTCCAACTCTGGGGAGCCTTCGCAGTCTACGCTGCATTCGGCTTCGCTGGCACAGCCTACCTTTACTTCTTCATGCCAGAAACAGAAGGAAAGTCCCTTGAAGAAATCGAGGGTTACTACAATGGTGAATTCAGAACATTCGCCGATGACCCAGTGATTAACACCTTCAAGAGGTTTAAGAAAAAAATGTAAACAAACAGGGTATTAGGAAATAATGTTATTTTTAATAAAATTATTTTATCATTTTACCGTGGCTTTTGAGTATTTGTACTTGGAATTAAAAGTATTCGTCATGGTGCAGTTAGGTTCGATGACTCGACCATCAGTATAAACACACAGTCAAACATTCGGTCAGATAGCCAATTTAAATTTCTAAACGTATCCTTAATTGTATTGGTATTAAACAGTAGGATCTTCTATCTTAGCTACGAAGAGAGGCAATTTAGTTTTTCCATCCCAAAGTACTGCTAAAAACGGTCTATTAGCCTTGAACACTACTGATGGAGAGTCGTTAGACAAAGCAACAACTGAGAAGGCGGTTGCAGCAGACGCAGAACCACCTTCCTCATCTATTGTGAGGGCCGCAGAGTGGACAGCTTCAGAAACTTGAGGTGACTTCGTGTCTTGGTAGGTGCCGATGTTTGAGAGCTCAGCGTTTCCGAAGATCTTGGATATGCCCAACTGAAAACAGAAATTATTTGTATTATAATACGGATTTAAAATCATTGAATCAAAGATTGTCATGAATATGATGTGATATTTCATAATATTGTGTTAGTTTGTGACCATGAACGCCACAACTCATTTAACGAAACAACAGGAAATTAAAACAACAAGGTATCAATTGTATATGCACCAGAGCTTAGCCGTTAATAATAATTATAGTGCTTATATTATTTTTCCTAATAATGCTAGCATAAACATAAGGCATGTATTGTAATTAATGAGTTGCCTCGCCCTCGGCTTCGCATATTGTATAACGAACGTTTTCCGTAAAATTTCTGGCCTAATAAAAATCTAGCTTTTAATCATTTAATAAATACATTTGAGAAATAAGACCTTCTGAAGATAATTTCCATCCTACTAACAAACTTAGGCTTATCTTACTTCACAAATCTTTATTTCGCAGTGTTAAAAAAAGGTACAATATAAAAAATATTTTGAAGCCTTAATAGAGCTTATCCTGCATCCCATGCGAAACTCTGTACTTTTTCGGACTCAAAAGTAGCCTATGTGCATCCAGGATGAGCTGTCCAACTTCATCCATACCCGTTTAGCATTAGGACCGTGACGGAGTAACAAAGAGTTGAGTTTGACTCTTTTACCTGCTGCAGCACGGTCCTCAGATCTGTGTCAGCCTTGATGGAGAACCTGGGCAGCTCCAGATCTGTCTCCAGATGGGGGAAGTTCAGGTAGTCTTCCAGCCGGGAGACCGTTAGCATGGAGAGAGTATCTGCCACGGTGACCAGGGAATGGGGCAGAATTATCATTAGAGAATACTCTTCGCGCTGTGGAAGTAAATTTTATGTGTTAGCAGTGATAAAGAGCCATTTTTATCACATGATCGTTACTCCATACAAAATCGTGAGAGTTTGTGATATAATTGCATAATTTTCGAAATTCTAGACTTTGTAAACGAATCTCCCTGATATGGAAACTTTGGGTTAAGAAAATACCAAATCTCATTTAAGGGTCCCGCCAGTAGAGAGGTTAAAGATGGGATTTGAAAGGAATTGGCTAGTGTCCACCAAAATTCTGGTTAGTCCGCCAGTTAGATGGGTTAATATTAGATTTATCAGAAGATATTGGACATATGTATATTTCTTCTTTTATCGAATAGACAAAAAATTATGAAGTAAAGCCAGTTAAATTTCCGTGTGACGTCGCACCTTGTAACAGTTTATAGCAAGGCTACTAGGCTTACTAGGCTCCACTTCTATTTTTGTAATTTTTTTGTTTAATTGACAATAAATGTATCGAATATCTTCTGATAAAACTGATGGACTAATTTTTTTTTTTACTTAGGACAGTACCCTATTGTAAGGTGTGATAAGAAGTGATACATGTAACAACATAACACCAGCGCTGTGTAGGTAATTTATACCATAGATTTATATCTATGATTTATACTTATCTACTCAGCAACATGCTGAGTTGATACCTTTTTGATTCGACACTTGATAGATTTCCGAGCAGGTTGCGAAAGATATTAGGTACATACTTATATTTTAGTATTAAGTTTCACAACAATTCGGTGATTTTTGTGTGCATCAAGTAGCTAACCGATTTTACACCTTACCTATCTTAGTGTTAATTCTTGGTTTAAATTAATATCAAGTTAAGCTTTTTCATAAATGTTTAGTTGTTGTAATGTGTCGTATCAAATAAAACATTTCATTTAATTATATTTCATTTGTAAACTTACCTCAAAAGGCAGCACGATAACTTTGGCCCCAGTATAAGGATCCACCCCCGTCTTGAAGTATCTCCTAGTGTGCATATACTGAGCCTTCTTCACAGTTCTATTGCTAAGGTGGAATTCTCCAGGTGTAGTGGCTTGCCTTCTGAAGGGTATCTCCCAGAGGCCCTTGAAGTACATCGCGTTGACTAGAATCATCTGTGTGTTTGCACTTAACGAAGCTGCAAAAAATATGTTGCTGTTTCAGTCGACTGTTCAATAATTTAAAATATGGCTCTGTTATTAAAACAACTGCGATCGTTTTTGGTTCAAATTTGGTTCAGTTCTGACAGTGGGATCCAAGAAAATTCATGAAAAAACTATACAAATTGAAGTCGGTTATAGTTTTTTAAAATGAAATTAATTATTTGTTTTTTCTGTCTAGTTCATCTCAGCAAAGGTATTTCAATGAAAAATTTAACAATAATTAATTTTGTTTTAACAAACTATAAACCGACTTCAATTTTTACAGTTTTTTTTCATATATGCAGGGTGTATGCCAATTGAATTTTAAACAAAAAGCGCCATCTTTTTAGTCTATTAGGCTATTATCTTTTTAGACTTTTTTCTGACTTTAAGAAAACGCCTCATTTATATATAATTCATAACCACTCAACAGTGACATAAGGTGTCATTTAATGGATCAATGACGAGGCACTGAAATTACACAAATGGTAAATCGACCTTACCTGGAGACAATAAGTTCTGTATTTTATTATCAGTACTCGCAGCCACCCAGTTGTTGATCTCCTGTGCTGTTTGCGTTGCAGCAGCGAAGTTGGTAGGAGTGACGTCAGTGCGGAAGTCTTTAAGGGCAGTGGCCCTGAAGGCGGGGTTCAGGTTGAAGCCATTGGCTAGGAAGATGTTGTTGGCAGTTCGCAGGATGTTGCGGGATTGTCGTTTCTGAAATAGGTTAATATTTATGAAGTATTTTCTCACAACGCATAAGCGAAAGACATAGTTCCCCTATAATCAGCGTTTGTAAGGCTCTAGAGGGTCTTTACTACAACTACCATCCTAATCGACACGATGTGGCATCACGTTATTGGAAAACCACTAGACCTGTTTAAAAAGTCGTGTTTCGAGATTTTTCTTAGGGGATCTCTAAATAAATAATGTTGAAAGTAGACTAGATTTCATAGCAGATGACGCAGGAGATCTTTTAGCTAAAAACCGGATGTAGAAAATTCAAGAGAACTTTAATGACGTTGGTAGGCAAAACAATCGTATTTTTCCATATAACCGTAATTCCGTTGACTTGAGGAAAAGGGGATAAGGAAAACATATTCAGATTCTACGTAATTAATTTTGTAAGATAAACACATTTATTTGCGTAACATAACAGGACTCAATAAACTTTTCATTCCATATCTTTGACTTCCGATAAATATATACATAGATATTATAATTTTTTCTTCATCACCTTAATAAAGTATAAATTTAGAACTGGCGGCCTTATCTCTTAAAGCGATTTCTTCCAGGCAACCAAAACAATTGTGAGAAAATAAAGGATGGCGGTGCACTAAATCACCGTCTTATGAATTTTAATATGCAAAAAATATTTGAGATAGACATCCTGGATGACCTTTTACTGGAGACTACTAAAGGAATATTCACATATTCTTTCAATGGACAGTTGGAATTTTAATATTTAAAGAGATTTGGTAAAAGATTAAAATATACATTCTTTCTATTTTTCATGGTTTTACACAATCCTTGAGTTTGAAGATCACTAAGTCCTACAAATGAATATTTTTTACCTGTATATCATCAGTTCTCGTCTTGTAAGATGCAGCAGATGTCTGTGGGCTCATTTGCAACGCTGCTGTCAGCTGGTCCAGAGTTCCTCCAGTAGCCCCTTGCTGTATCAGCGCTAACACTGTTGCTATGGAGTATGGAGACACTACGGTGTTCCCTGGTGACTGCTGGCTTACTTGCTGCAACAATACATAAGCATGAACCACTTTTTACAAAAGTTTTGAGGTTATGGGGACTGGAGAGGTGTCAAAATTAGCTGTCTCTCTTAGAATTTGGTTTCGTCAGTAAGATAAAAATAACACCTATATCGTATCCATTTTGAATGGAGCATAAACGTAAACAAAGCGCCCATACTTAACCTAAAATTCAATTTGTTGGCGCGTCCTTTTATACGTAAATTACATTACTTGTCGATTTTAGATCCTCCCTTCAATAAAAATAGCTTACAATTATATCTGAAACTCGACGCCAAACAAGTGAGATTTTGTTATTTTTGTCGTACTTTGTTTACGCTTCATGCTTCATTCAAAATGGATAAGCGTCCCCGAGTATGGCAAACCAATTAAAATATCAAAGAATTACTCGTAAAATATATTTCACCGATAATCCTTTGGTTTTATATTATCATCTTTTGTTCGTTTTCAAACTCCAATTTGCATCGTTTTTGCTGGACTTCTGCAACTATGAGTTGCTATAGGTTTTGTTGTTGTTTTTATTGGCCATCTCGTTGTTTTCAGCTATTGTAGTCAGTTTTTGTAAAGTATAATAATAAATAAAATTACTAAATAATCTTGGATTCTAGACCCGAGTATATATTTTGTAGGATGACCACAAAAAGTTGGCTCGAATATCAAAGATAATAAAAAAAAATATTGTAGAACACACGTTTTATAAACAACCTGTGGCGCTCATTAGGGGAGGCCTATTTCCAGCAGTGGACTAAAACAGGCTAAAGATGACACGCAGATTTTTTAATTCTTGGAGTCCTAGCAGGAAGCGATGAGCCTCGACAGAGCTGGCGAGTATCTGGCACAACGCATCAGCATCGCCATACATCAGGGCAACGTAGCCAGCGTTTTAGGGCGCTTCCAACTGGATCAGTTGAGCTGTCTGCTACTGGTTCAATTGTAACTATGTAGTTCTAATTTATCTCTCTTATTTGCTAAATAGTATTTTTTGGTGTTAATGACCATTTATTATCTCTTACCTTCATCAGATTAATGGTGAAATTCGTCAGTGCCGTTGCGGTCTCATCCAACCTTATCACTTCCCTTGACCTCATCACCTCTGAGTTCCTCGTCTGCACTTCACCATCGCTCGTTGGTTGAAGGTTTATCTGGTTAGTCGGAAACTGTTGGCTGATAACATGCTGGTTGATCGTGTTGGCCAACTGTGGTTGAACGGCCAACGGCTGTGGTAGTCTTGGCCGATCATCGGCAAAATATATGTGATCTGGATTCGGAACGTAGCCGGGGAAGGTGTTTTGTGAGTTGACTATGTCTGTGGCGAGCAATAAGGTGATTGAGATACCTGGAAACAATAAAATTACAAATGTATAGATGTTTGGATCACCTCTTCACTTCAAAACTACCAATGCACCGGGCCCTTATTTTGCAATATAGTCCGTTCCCACCTAGCAAGAGTTTGGCGTGAGAAAGAATCGGACAGTTATACGAAGCTGTTAAAAAACGGTGTCGGATAAGTGTGAACAGGTTCGCATGAAATTTTTGCCACTAGAGCAGCTGAATTTCTATGAGGCCCTAGGATTTTTTGCGATAGTTTTATCCCCCTATTCACAGATGAGAAAGAGAAATATGAAGAAACAAAAATAGTGTTCTGTTTGTTTATATACCTATGCATAGTTAGATAAAGATAAAGATAAAGATACATTTAGTTACATAAAGTTGTAAGCCTGAAGAACATGACTTGTTATCCTGAGACAATGCTCGCGAACATAACATCCGCGTAATGAACTCGTTTCGTTGGATTCTAGTGACTTGTTTTAGGTAAATACTCACTTAGAATCTTTGAACAGTCCATATTGAAAGAATTTTCCTCTTGATTCGATTTCTAACCATACACTTATGTTTCCGTGTGTTTTTTATCCAAGTCACTTTATTTTGCAGATTTAATCCATTTTAAAACTTTATGTCAAGAGCACAGGTCCTCAACACAACACTTTACTGATGCTTATGACCGTAAACAACTCTTTGATCTTATAGCTAGGTAACTCGCTGGGCAATGAACAAGCAACTTTACCACTCAGAATATAAAGTAGGTTTTCACAAAAACTTATTTTACCGTATGTGCACAAGACACTGTTCGGTTTTTCCGTGACCACGGAATCATTATCAGTTGGTATGGTGATAACTGGAATGGTGGACGTCCTAGAGAAATAACAGCATAAAAGCAAAAACAAGAATCAAAAATTCTTCTGAGTTAAATTCCATGATCATAGTTACCTACCAGTTATTTGGCTTATGAACTATCTTATCACATTGATAACTAGACGACAATGAACTTCAATAAATGGTATTTTTTTTACCCCTGTATTAGAAGAAAGAAACAAAAAAAAAGAAATTGTAATGGTCAAGCCGTTTTTAAATTCTGGTGGATGGATGATTCCGACTGGTACCTATTGAGCTACCTGTAGATTGTTTGCAATAGTCGACAGTTAAATACTACAATTATGGACAAATTAAGAGGAACGCAACTTAAAAAAGACAAATTAGCATAATAATCGTTGTCCATGTTAATTTAACTTTTAAAGAGCGATTCAAGTTTGATCTATAAAATGAACATTTTTATACAAACTAAAACTAACTCGATAAAATACAAAATCCATTAAATGACAATTATCTTAATGCAGTAGTTGTAAGGAAAATTAACACCATAAATATCCCATAAATATCGCAAATTGAATAATTGTGTTCAAACGGTTGAATTTTTTTTATGTGTACCTTCAGTATTTAGTGATGCTTGAACTTGAAACTTGCTGTCAAAGCTGTCTACATACGTCTGGGCATACTTTTTTATCGTCAATAAATGTTTGTGGGATGAGATTCCATTCTTCTACCTGAGATCTCTCAAGTTGTATTGGTGCTGGATTTCTCTGTTTAACTTATCTTCCCAGCTTATCCCAAACGTGTTCTATCGGATTTAGGTCAGGCGAGCGGGCTGGCCACCCCAAAAACTTAAATTTCCACCTGTCTTACATAATCTAAATCTATCGCTGCGGTGTGGGGCCGTGCATTATCGTGCATCATTCAGTCCCTGTCTTGTGTGTATAATTTCTTTTCGATTATTGATTTCTAGTTATTTAAAGTTCTGTTATTTGTAAGTTTACAAGTAAGTTTTCATTGTTTACCTTCTTGTAGGTACATTTTTTGTTAAAAGGAGAGGACTGTTTCTGTTTTTTTTTATTGTTTTTATAATCATTATTTTTTTTTCATTCCTTCTCCGCAAGCAAGCAACCTTTTAGCTTCTACATGCGAGGACATATAAATTCTGGAGACTTGAGCCACGCTGAGATCCAGCATTATAACCTTATTTATTTAAATGACATGTACGTAAAACGGCCACAAAGTTTTTTGTAATTTATTAAAAAACACAAACGCGGGAAAATGTTCTTGCAGTACAAATCAATGAAATTAACACCAAGCCGAAAAAACAAATGCCACTCTGAAACAAAAGACGATAAAAATCCTTTCTTCAAATTATATGCACCTGTATTATGGCCAGTGCGTTATATGAACATAATAAAAAAAAAATGCGTTCCTCTAAATTTGTCCAGAGTTATTAATTAATTGATCGTATTTACTCCTTATTTTTCATCATTTATTGTGGCATATTTTATATGTTTTTGGTATATTTGAATAGTCGAACCTGTGTATTGAATTGATTGATAACCTATGAATAATGAAAAACAGAACTGTGGTTGTGGGAACTGGTTCCTCAAGTCTTAATTATTAAAACAATTTAAAATCTGTGTGCGCTATTATTAAATTTAAGTTGACTTACCTACATTAAACAGGTTTTTTGTGTTTTAAACTTCGAAAAGCCAGTTATAAACTTCTAAAAATAGCTAAAATATTAGGTTTAGATAATAGCTTGTAAAACAATGGTTAAAAGAAATTACATCAAATAGTAGAAATATGTACCTACCTAAATTATTTTGTGTATTTGCGACAGATCCGTAAGTATGAAAAAACATTTTAATTTTACAAGTAATTTTTGATTGTTATTTTCTTTGTCATCATTATTATGAATATAAAAAAAACACTACACAAGAATGCTCCTGATTTAAAAAAAAGAGGAATGAATGTAAGAATTTTAAAAAATCGAAGAACAAACCTATTTATAACCAGAATCGGCTTAGTGCACTCTTTTCATAGCACCCTGGTATACCTAAGTGAAAATTTAATACCTAATTTAAAAAGGGAAAAGGAAACTTATAAATTCAATAAAAGATGTCGTTTATTTTAAAATACCTTAAGTCACTAAATTATGTCGTTAATTACCGGTGTATTGAAATAATAAATAAACATAAAAATCTGTCAAAAAGTCATTTTAAACACTTATTTGAAATCCATACTTGAATCATTTCTTAGCGAGTTTATTTGCGCCTTATTCTTTGTTGTCTATCTCATTCTTTCAAAATTCTTTATATCTTTCAAAATCAATCCAAGACCTTGGAAGATTATCGCCCAAATACTCAATATCATCCCAGTTGCGATTTTATTGATAGATTTTCATCGAATTTTGCCAACGGCTATAATTCATATTACACTAATGATAATTTGTATCCTAACCGGTCTTGCTAGCATTGCCGGACTGAGTCGACGATATGCTGAGCGATAAAATGTGGCGGTCCTCCATAGTGCTCCATGGGTACTTTAAACTTATACCGAGGATCTGCAACAGTACGCACAGCCGTTCTGAGGATATCACAGGTGTCGAGGAGGCACCCAGCTTTCGTTTCGGCTGTTTTGTACCTGTAGAATAATGGTGTCTATTCAGATGTTGCCAAAACTAGAGTAAACCAATCTGACAGGACAAAAAATGATGCCATCTTTATTATTTTGATCGTTATGACAGGGACAGCTACATTTT
The DNA here is from genome assembly GCA_955876795.1 of Eupithecia tripunctaria. Lineage (NCBI taxonomy): Eukaryota > Metazoa > Arthropoda > Insecta > Lepidoptera > Geometridae > Eupithecia > Eupithecia tripunctaria. The sequence continues at coordinate 5,903,077 of OY041619.1, read as the reverse complement.
TAGTACTGTCAAATTAGTTTAGTTTAGTTTTGGCGACATCTGAATAGAAATCAATGTTAGCTATCATCTGTATCCATGTAGTATTTATAATCTTGGCGTAGAGCTCTCGGAACGAAATCAAAGTTTCGTTTTCGTTGTCGTGTAAAACCAATTCTTATGTCGCTCGCATATTATGATAAGCGTTTGTACGAAAACGAATCAGATACTTCGATTTCGTTCCTAAGAGTACGGACCCTGATCTTAGTTCTATACTATAACTTGGCATAGGCAGAGCTGTTAGGATAGATACCTAGCTAACATAACCTTTTTAGACAAATTATCCATAACAAATAACATTGTGTAATGTAAACTATAACAAATAACATTTTTATTTGCTATCCAAAGTACCTCTATAAATAGCTACACCTCTGTACGGAGCACATAAAAGTTAACCTAAAATAGAAAGAATGCCTAGTATGCATGTATCTGGTACAAGAGTTACATACCGAACAAAAAAGATCAAATATTTATACTATAACATTATATAGAGGAAAGGCTTTATTGTTTGTTTGTTTGTTTGTTTGTATTGAATAGGCTCCGAAACTACTGGACCGATTAAAAAAAATATTTCATCAATGAAAAGCTTACTTTTGGCTTATAAAAATTAGCGTATGTCACTTCATACGCTAATTTTTATCCCACGGGAACGGGAACTATGCGGGTGAAACTGCGCGGCGGCGTTGCTTGTATTACATAAAATTGTACTTTAGGAAAAAAATCGCTATGAAATGAAGCGCTACTAAGGAACCATACTTTATTTCCATGTCGGTGTAAAATTGTATACATTTATTGTTCAACCACAAAACTTTTTTGATGATCTTAGGGAAAAAAATATGCGATCGCATCAAATATGAGACAAAACATTGAGATGAAATCGAGTTGGAAAATGTTTAACTTGAAACCTGACTCATACAATTTGGAATGGGTAAACGTAATATAATATCACATCACCCTTCCTAGCCTTGGGGGATTCCTAATTACTTACTTACAAAACAAGTTGGTACAAAATAAGTTTGTGTCGAGTTGAATTAATAAACTACTCGTATAACATCTCGATACAAATTCAAGTTTTGGCTTTAATAAAGATAGGTGGGGAATTCCACGGTCAGAAAATCTTTAATAATTGTCGAATAGTTTCACCACGGTATGCTAAGTCACGACACGAATCGGTTAACACGTGTATTGTATGAGCTGTAAACTAGTAGGTAGTGGTTTTACACTGCAAGCGCGTAAGCTATCTCTCCGAGTCTGAAATTTCACTCAGTTTGCATAGTGTAGAAAGAGATGCCTTCTATTTTAACGTGGAAACGCTGTTAACCATTTCGCGATTTGTCAAAAAAATAAAAGTTGAATTTATTGCGGTGCTTGCAGTTACAATCCTTCTTTTATTTCTTGTAGGCCTAGAAAGATAGACCACAATACAGGTGACATATTTCTGTCACCTTTGGGCCAAAAAAACTAATGTCAACGGGCCATAAATAACTAAAGCCCGTTGGTCCGGCTTGGAAAACAACAAAACGTAATTTCTGATTCATCATCGTGCAAAAACGACTCTTAAGTCTCTTACATAAAATACCTTTTGCAAAAAAGAAACTGAAACTTCGGTCATATTGTCGTTCGTCTCATCGGATAAGAGAATGAGCGAATAGTGTGTTATAGTATTAACCAATATGCGTAAGGGTAGAGTTTGTGAGATAGACACTTTTCACACTAGCCACTTGCTAATTACTGCTTTCTATGCCTAGAAAGCAGTAATTTCCTAAACTAAATAGCACCTTAGTCAACTGCAAGGAAAAAATCGCAAAATACCCAAAACTCTGAACTACAACAAACTGAGGAACTACTTAAGGGACAAAACTAATCACTTAACACACACACATATCTACACGGGGGTCTCCTGAAGCCCTGATTCTTAGGAGACTGGTGTCCTATCCTACGAACACAACACCCAAATCATCTATGCGGGGGTTCCCTGTTGCCCAGACTCTTAAGAGACTGTGTCCCACAGGAGTACCAAGCATAGCACACATTATACCACACACATTCTCCCACTCTAAGCCAGACGTACAGGTGTACCCATTGTAATTGTTATTTTTTAAGTTATCTTTGTTTCATTATGACTGAAAATTTACCTTTAGACTTTATTTATAGGCATGTACGTTATAAACTTACTTACACATGACAATCTTGAATTCGTTTCATTGCATTCTTCCCTCTCAGTATCGTGATAGCTGTTGCTATAGCTGCACAAGCTACCACCGACGGGTACACAACACCCAGCTCTTTCACTACCATCAAGCCTGACATGCAGAGGAAGTTCGCAGCCACCTCTATTTCCCCAGGGCGATCCTTGTCGCACCACCAGGCTAGGTAGGAGATGAACTCCTGGGGGATCACGGGTTGGTGAGGGAAGCCCTGTAAGGAATCGTTCATTAATTCAACATCAGCTATTTGTATCGCTTGCTTGTCCCATATTAATTCCACGATGTAATTTGATCTATGGTATTTTTTATTTAGTGTTTTAAGATCTGCGAATATTCTGGGTGTTCACAGTGTTAATTATATCCATAGAGGATATAAGTTAAAAAAATATGTGTGAGTAACTTACCATTTTCTTTCCAAATTATCGATCTTATTTGTAGATTTGTAATTAAGAAATTTGTAATTATCTTTGATATGATAAACACCCAGATATTAAGTAATAATAAAAGGAAGCTATAAAGTATGATTAAATGTTAAAATTACCATTACTTATTAGAATAAATGTTGATTGTTTTAAAACTAAAACACTTTCGCTTACTGAATTCTAAGCATTCTAAGCTATGGTCCAAAGCCAGAGAAGTCGATAGACTTCCCCGACTTTCTACATAATTTCGGGATACTACTACTACTTAATTTTTTAACTCGGGAATTTCCGAGGGAAGTCAATACGCAGGGAATCAAAACCCAAATCAAATCGAAAGGGTTAACAAATAGTCAAAATTACCAGTTTCACCAAAATCTGCCTCTCCGCGTTCGTCAGCATCGCTTGCGTGAATGCATATCCTGAAATCCTTGTATATCTCGAGGAAAGCACCGAAGGACCATGCAACTTCTGGGCTATCCAGTAGCAAGCCATTGCAGCCAGCTGGATCTTGTCCAGCGGAACCTGTTCCGTGCTGAGGATGGAGTCAAGGTACCAGCATGCTGTTTGGACGATGGCCGGGTTACCGAGAGGTCCCTGTATAACATTAGCCTTAATCAAATAATTTAATTTTTACTATAAAATATGAAATTGAATCAATAGAAGATGGTTTAACATTTACAACAGTGAAGGTAGACCGTTATGGTAGTATGATTACAGGATTACAGATACAGGGTGCCACTGAAAGGGCCGAAAGGGGATGATTTTGGACATCAACGTTTGTTCTACGGTTTTTTTTTTAATTTTCATCATGTTTTACTCAGGTATTTTTGAAAACAAAGGCGTCCTCATATTCGTGTACTTTTTCGTGTATTCTTTCGAGTATATTAAGTATTTTAAGTTAAGTTTCTTTATTATTTATATGGTAAGACATTGGTTTTGATGAAAAAAAAAATGCAAAACCATGTGTGATATATTTTGGAATGCAAGAGTGCGTATATACCTAACACATCCGTTAAGAAATAAAACCTTAATTTTTTGCAATAAAATATATAAAGTAAGTACGAAATAAGTAATACGAAATTGAAAATATCGTTTTTTACTAGTTGATCCCCTCCATGTACAGAATCTCCTCCTTTTGGATTTCAGCACCCTTTCCGTGCCACCCTGTAAGTATATTCTCTACCACGATAGGTAGGTACAGCAATTTCCACTGCCTAGCTATTAATTAAAATTCACTTTTCGCTTCGCATTTTCGCTGCTCATTGTTTTTTATTTTGCTTTTTATATGACGATAAAAGAACATAAACCAGTTTTTCATACTGAAAAAAAAAGAAACTGAAGTTCGCCGTTACCCACAATTTGATGAATTCGAAGTTGGTATTGTTTTTATTGTAAACAAGATTAAAATACCTCCCTTCAAAACATATAAGTACTTTTTTTTAATAATTGGCGTCGATTGTTCTTTATCATGAATCAAGGGAAGGCGCTATTACTACGCCTACGCCAAGCATGAGTGGTATGTTTACAAACATTCTATATTGAGTTTTCCTAGTGTTTACATAATAAGGTATCTAGAGTTATTTAAAGTTCTGTTATTTGTAAGTTTACTCATTGTTTACCTTCTTGTAGGTACATTTTTTGTTAAAAGGACAGGGCTGTTATTGTTTTTTTATTGTTTTTATAATCATTATTTTTTTCACCCCTTCTCCGCAAGCAAGCAACCTTTTAGCTTCTACATGCGAGGACATGTAAATTGTTAAAAGTATCTAAGTTTATTCCTAAAGTGTGTAAAACTGTTTGTTCTCCAAATAAAGAAAATAAAAAATAAAAAAATCAAAGGAAAAGTGCACTTACGTTGACCTTCAAGAGCCAGTTGATGAGACAGGCCCTGGTAAGTCGGGGTATGGCCGCCACTGTCGCTGGCGGACGCTCCGTGGCTAGCAGGTGGTTCAGCAAATCCTCCGTGTAGTCTTGGTCCAGGAATCGCATGTATGATTTTATCCCTCGAAACCAAAAACGTTTTTTTTATTTTTATTCTTCATTCATTTATCATTTCTTCAAAGTCAGAGTCAGAATCAAATCGTTTATTTCTTTAGACTTACAAAATAAGCACTTAGACATGTCAAATTTTTTTTATATAAACAACTTTATTGGCGAGTCGTAATCGCACTATCACACAAATACAACAATATCTATCACTTATAAATAAAATAAATATGATAGATAGATGGATTTTTGTTACTTTTTTACGCCAAAACTTCTGAACGGGATAGGTTGAAATTTTTTGTAAATACAGGTGTTTAAACCAGGATTAAAGCTATACATACCCCTTTTAATTAAAAAAATAAATCAGTCGACTGAGCTCTTTCCTACCTCTGAGCGGAAAATTATTTCTTAAAAACGAAACTCTTGAACAATTGTTCAAAAACATTTTATCTTGAGAATGCCTTGAGTATAGGCATTGGATGAATCAGCTGAGCCACCTGTAGATCGTTTGCAACAGTCTCGAGTTAGCTGAATTGTTTCAATTGTAAAATCTCAGTTTTACTCTATTTTAATTATATAATTGTAATCCTTCTTTGTCAATGGTGTCGATTCCTAACCTAAATTTTACGATTTCTAAATTTTATATGCTAGGTTGACCTAAAAATTATGGTATTCTCTATACATATCCAAAAAATACCCATATAAGAACGTTTTTAAAAATCGCAAAACCTCTCAGAGTTGAGCCGTTGGGCGTTGCAGTGAGCATTTTTTTTAAAAATTTTATATATTACATGGGTCAAACAGTTCATCCACTTGTATGAGAAATCGTTTAGAAATTCAAATCGATACCAGTTTAAAATCGATAAATTTTATTCGTCACCTAATTAGATGCCTGCTAAAATTAGGTAGACGTTTCTAACCATAGCTAAAATGTAATGCAAAGAATAGAGTTAAAGCTACTTTTAACTAAGTTGAGTTGTTTTAGATCTATCAATATAATTTTAGAGCTGTCATCTTAATTTGAAACCAGGTAGTTTAATTTTTCAAACAACTGAAATGTTATGTAAGGAAAAGGGTTACGAGTACGAGTATAGCTATTTTAACTAAATTGAGTTGTTTTGTCAGCTTAACTTTAGAGATGTCATCAAAATTTTAAATGTGTCTGTCTAATTTTACAACCATAAAATAGCTTTAATCTATTTGAAAATCCTAAATTAAGCTAATTCTAAAATAACAGAATCGACACCAATACTGTACCTAACTAAATGATTACCAACAAATTTCCAAAAAAATATACAGACCCGACTGGACCTTCAATCAGTATCGGTTTCTGTAACCAATATTTATGTATATTTTATGATAGCATTAGCCCCATATTAGTACATAATTATACGTTTTGTATTAACAATTCAACTAGTATATACTTTACTTACAACTGTCTGTTGATTGCAATCTGTCTGGCGGAGTTTCAATAAACAGCAAGCGACGCTTTACAGCACGCGAGGCACTTTCAGCTTGTCTATTCTCCCACTTCTCAGTTGGAGACAAACCCTGAAGCTCTCGACTAGATGGCCTTCTTAGACTTCTCTTGATATTCCTAACTTGTAGATGCTGACCCTGCTTCTCCGAAGGTGTTATAGCTAATCTATCAGCTCTCTGTTTGGCCCCATCAATAAATGAGTCTTCTTTGACGTTCCTGTCGGCCTGTTCCCCTTCATCGTCGCTTATAATAATTATATTTTCATCGTGATCTTTAAAAATGTTGTAATTTGTATCTAGTTTTTCCGTTTTCCTGCGCATGGTGATGAATTTCGTATCTAATTTCTTGAGTATTTTTGCCATTGATTTTTCTTGTGAAGATATTACGTTACTTGTGCTCGGTATAACATTTTCTTGTGCTAGTGTTTGCAGTGGTTGTCGGCTTTCTGTGTTTATTCCTTTCTTCTTTAGTAACTGAATTGGTAAAGGTGGTAAGGGATGTAATGGCAACGGTATTCTCGTTCCAATTTTATCAGGCACATTTTCACACACATTTTCTTTGTTAGCTTCCATATTGAGCCACGATTTATTTGTTGGATTTGTTGACACTTGAACTTATTAAAACACAAATCAAATCAACTTACAAATTAAAACGACCACGACCAGCGTGACCGTATAACCACATAGACTGAATTGGACTGCATACGTTATTTTTAGAATACAATATTTTCAGAATACCCTCATTTTTTTACGTTTTATAACAGAACGTAGGCTACTATATTTTTTTGTTTTATTACGTTTCATTCCACATTTACGAAAGATAAGATAGAAAAAAATTAGATTAGGGATTCAAAGAAAACAAGTTTTTATAATAAATTATTTACTTAATTCAATAAGTTTTCTTAATAATAAATAAAGCTAACTAAATAAACTTATTTATAATCTAGGCTGTGTACTTTTAATAATCAAATGCTTCTGGGTTATTGAAGAAGTAAACTTTCACAGCAAGTAAATAAACTACATGCAAATAAATAAATAAGTACAAAGTTAAGTAGACACAAGGTTATTTTTGTAAAATTTCAAAGTTTTCGAAAATTTACAAAAAAAAACACAACACTAAATGAGTTTTAACCTCCATAAATGTAACATGAACATTAGGAAAGGGCCTAATTATGGAGGTGTCTCTCTGATAAAAGATTCATTCAACAAATGAAATGTCAACCTTTCCACGAGAGCTCGTAAAAGTTTTTTTAAACCTAAAACGAAAATAAAATTCTTAGAAAAATTCTCTAGTCTTCAGTTCAAAAGGAGTAGGCTGTTTAGGGTCGGTGACCTTGCCGGCAGCAACCACCAAGTTGTCGAGCTGGTCGATGACGAAGAAGATGAAAGGTTGCTCGACGCTGAACCGCCTTCCGGCCCTATCTTGGATAGGCAGGTTCTTGGTAGCCTCGGCAACTGCGTTGGATGCTAGAACAAATTGATGTTTGTTAATTCTTACGGCCCTAATAGAGTTTTTTTTTATAATTAAAGTGAATGTAAAACCCTGCTTGCTATTAAGTTTTCCAGTGGTCTAATTTCAAACTGGGTAAGTATTAACGCTTTCACTGTCCAGCTTCGGCGGAGCTACCCGGGGGGGCACATCGTTGTCGGCCGGCGGGTGGGCAAATTCGTTATGGGAAATGATCGTGTTAACCTAGTTTCAGTGTCTATTATTGAAAAGTCAGACAGTAAATACAGAGATTCTATCCGAACATTGAAGGTAACTAAATAAATAAATAACAGAGATTCTATCCGAACATTGAAGGTAACTAAATAAATAAATGGCAAGAAACGCAAACCAAGACAATTTTTAATCAATAAAACAATGAACAATCCCGCAGTAAACATAAAATTAAACACAAATTAAAAAATCTAAAAATTTCGTTATCGTCGGAACTTGAATCTGAGTCTTTCCCTCGATACGGGAATGTTTGAATGAATTATTTCGGAATTATTTGATTTTTAGAAACCAGTGGTGTCTTGTCTATTCAGATGTCGCCAAAACTAAACAAAACTAATTTGATGGTACTAAAAATGTCGCTGCTCTGTCATAACGATCAAAATAATAAGAATGGCATAATTTTTAGTTATGTCAGATTAGTTTAGTTTAGTTTACATCTGAATAGCCTCATAACCAGTACCTATACCAGTAAACCAAACACTTAACAATTTCAATATCTTGTCACTTTGAGTCTCTTTTAGAAATATTTACAACTGTGTTTTGTGAATTCCATTCAATAATTTTTATTCGGATTTGTTGATATAGTTTCCAGGTTACTAAGCTCGAGTATAAAGATAAATCTTACATGTTATCATCGATGTGGATCCATCAGTGTTGTCGACCCGCACGGCAACATGCTGCACCATCTCTTGCACGAACAGACCCTCATCAGCAGACACGCCTGACAGGTCTGCGTCGCGACTGAAGATCTTCGTCACGCCAAACTGTGGGATTATGAGGCATTTGAAAAAGTGGGACTATAGCATGGTGAGTACCGTATACGCAATATCTGTTCACTCGTTCTGAACCGTGATTTATTTGGATCGTCGATAGTATCATGAACGGTTTTTTTTTTTAATATGTGATTCATCAAAAGTGCTTGAGTTGAGACCGTGACTCGGCAAAAGTAGTGTAGCCCTCCGGCCAGGTTGAATTTTGCAGGCAGATGCTAAATGCAATAAGTTCAGCTTGTTGCATCCAGCATCTGCCTGCAGTCTTTACGCCATAGCAGACAGGGCGCTATGGCGCTCATTAGGTGAGCCCTATGTCCAGCATTGGACTAATATAGAGTGATGGTGGTGTGCATTCTAGAATTAAACTAACACTAATAATAAATAGTTTTTTTAAACTAAAACTGATGACGTCTCGAGAAACCACTCAGGGCACTGATAAGAATGAGATAATTTATAGTTATTTAACATTTTTAGTAGGTACCTTAATTGATTGATAAATTAATTAATGTTTTTTCTAATCACTGTAAAGCGGTTGATATGTTGAAAATAAAATAAACACATAAGTACAAACACACATTGGAGGTTTAAAAAAATTACGAGATAATTGTGTAAACATTTATGAGAACACATCCTGAGGATTTTTCGGTGGCTTTAGTACTGTTAAAGTAAATATGAATTAAATGCCTATGTTTACAGTAGAAGTAGGTCATAGGGCTGATATAAAAAATAAGTCAATTTATATTAGGGAATAGTTCCCTTTACGTAGCGTGTCATTTTGTAGCGAATTTTACATATATACCTACTAGATGATCTGAAAATCTGTTGTAAAATCCGCCACTAAAGTCTAATTAACACAAACCTTAGCTAGCGCAGCAAAAGGCTTCGTAGTAGTCTCAACGTAGAAGACAGGTAGGCTGAGCTGGATCTCCTCTTCCTTCAGCATGTCCTGGATGTCACAGAGGGGAGCGGCGGGTAGGTCAGCGATGAGGCGGGTCAAGCCGTCTCTGGTGCGTGGAACAACGACAAGAAGGCCGAAACGTTCATTCTGGAACACAGATTTGAAGTTCGGAAAGAGGTAAGAAGGATCTTTTCCTTACTGATGAATCCATTGATTTGCAAAGGTAAGGTAAGGTAAGGTTTTCAAAAAGTGTGCTTTTCATGAGGTTGAGGTGCTTTTGTTTATTTCAAAATAATTTCATGTTTCATTTGGCCAGCTTTCATCAAAATGAACCACTACTGGCCAGATACAACAAAATACAAAATAACTAGAAGCTTGTGACGATAAATTAGCAGGTTGCGGACCTCATGTTGTATATTTTTCGAAATATTTGCTACAGATCTGATCATGAATCTTTTGGATCCAATTGATATTTTCAATTTCCAAAAGATTCACTATCACATATAGTACAATTTACAACGACTTCTACGGGGTTTTAGTTGACGTTACGGTATTTGGCAGAGTAAAACATTTGTCTTACATCATATGGCAGCAGCACAGCTTCACTATCCAGTGCAGCCACGTACGCAGTCTTGTAGGTTCCCTTGGCCTTCATCATCGGTACAGATCTCTTTTCAGTGCTGGACTTGTAGAAGACACCGGGCTCCACGGCACTGAAAGGCTTCTTCCACGAGCCACGGAAGTACATTCCGTTAAAGATTAGCATTAGGGAGTCGGAGACCGATTCTGAAATAAATAAAGAATATAATAATATAAAATAATAAAGAATTTAATAATAGGATAAAATATAAGGAAGTTAAGAACGTGAGCGTGTGAACGTTCTATATACCATGTGCCGAAAGCGAAAGACGGTGATTCTGGACAAAGAGGGGGTCAACTTAAAAATACCGATTTTTTGTAAATCTATCCACTAGTTAAGAGCTTTAAATTATAAAGTAGCCTGACAGTGGTGGAAAATTAGTTCTTATACCACTTACGGATTTTGTAACTGTTGTAATATTGTAAACTATACAAAAAAAATATAAAAATTTTATACTTATTACTAGGTACAAGCAGTTTGCCCATCACGAGATTGACACTGTTTGGATAAAAGTAATTTACTGATCAAAAGGCCCAAATATAAAAATTTGTAAAACACACCTGTGTGTGTTCATTAGATTTTAAAACATTTAAACTGGGTCATTACACGGTACCTACGACTAAACACTTAGGAGGTAAACAGTGTCCATAGTCACGTATTATAATACTCCCAAGTACGAATAGTAAGCTAAATGATGCAGTTAAGTTTTTACGACAGTGACATACTTAAGTTGGAATTGTGTTATGTCTCTTCCTCCTCTTCTGTCTTATTTAAGTTGTGCTACTGCAAGCTTCAGATTGGAATTAATTTAGACTTACTTGTGCTAGTTTTCTTTCCAAAGCTGTTCACAGATAGAGACGAAGAAATGTCTTTCTTGTCTTGCAGGATCTTGAGGCTTCTCGCGTGGTTCCTCGCCTCCACAGCAACCATGGTCTCTTCCTCATCAGCTGATGATTCCTTCTTAGGATAAGTCTTGACTAGCTTTATCTTTTCCTTAATATTCTTGGCTGGCTTGTATTCTATTTCAGAAACATCAATTTTTTCAGGGATGTCTTCTACTGCGAATGAGATCAGTTGTTCTTCAGATGGCTTAGGAGGCATCATTTCAGGAATATCATCAACTTTGTCTTCAGAGTTCTTTTCTGGGATTTCAATTGTAAATTCACCCTTTGAGTCATCATCGTCATCATCATCATCATCATGGATGCTGCTTTGTACCCTCTCAACTGATCTAACATCAGTCAGATAGTAGTCTTCTAAGATCTTCTTGTAGCTATCATGAATAGTGTAGTTTTTATAGACGTAGAAAAAGTTTTTCAATGGTACCATTCCTAGTATAGATTTGTAGGTTTTTCTGGTAAGGTTGGGGTCACTAGGCAAATGTAGGGCTGAAACCAGTTGTTCCCTAGTCTCTCCCTTAGCACCTTCGGCTAACATGGCCAGGATAGCAGAGTAGCCAAGTGGAGAGAAAGCTATATTCTGGTCATCGTCAATGTAACCCTGAAATCCGAAAGATACTTGCTTTAGAAAGTGGTTCGTTATAGAAATCGATGCGAAATCATTAAACAAATAAGCTTTGCTTTCAAACCGGCTGGAAACAAGACAACTTTCAAGTTTTAGTATCAGCCGAGTTTCAAAGAGTAAATATTGATGAATCCTTTTTATTAAAATACTTTCACAGCTCGCTATCCAATCTCTATTTTATTGAACAGTGAAAGCTTTAATTCCCATTCCATCGTTTAAAAATTACCTGAAAGATGGCAGTAGACAGTTCTGAAGTAGCTTGTCCGACGATGGTGGCACCATCAGACCTTGCCCGACCCTGACGCATCCATCTGGCGCTGCTTACACCCACCAGGAGTAATACTGTAAAGAAACAGTACAACACATTAATTTATAATCTTAGAAAGACAAATAAATGCGAAAGTTTATGACAGACAAGACAATACAAACAACTGAATCGATTGAGTTAATATTTTGCACACATAAATTATTTTCAGGGCAGACAAGGCGATACTTTTCCTTTGATAATCTTAGAAAGATAAATGAATGCGAAAGTTTATGATAGACAAGACAATACAAACAACTGAATCGATTGAGTTAATGTTCGGCGAATTTAGAACAAATAAAAAATCTGGATCTAGAATAAGATATGCTACTTTTTATTCCTAAAAATATCGTTCAAGGCTACGACGGGCAGAAACCGTTGTTTTAAATAAAATATGGCAACCTACAAATCTTTAAAAAGTGCATTGTGATCAATGATCCTCTGTCAAAAAAATATTTTCGTTCGTCTTATCTTGGAATAATACAACAAATTGGTAGATATAGATACGCAATTTATCTTCAAGCAAGGTAGCCCTGTCGTAAGAAGTAACGAGGTTCCTTAAAGTTATTATTTTCCTTCTGACTTTAAAGCGATGATTTAAAGAAATTGCCTGATAAGTTCAAACAGCGCATTCGACGATTTACTCGTAGTAACTAAAATGCTCATAGCATTTCAAAATAACGCAGCATGTCCAATAAAGGCAAAATCTAAGCATTGAAATTTGAAATACCTATTGGCAGTGACACTAATGACCCTGCGAGAACCTAGCCTTTAGAATAGACTTTGCATAGGTACCAGGTACCTACCTAAACTTGTATGAAGTAGTATAGCAAGGATGCTCAATATCAGCTGAATTACCTTGTGCTGTATATGATCGTAGCAACGGACAGTTATATAAACCGTTACCTATACTATTAAGGCTTAGGTAAAATACGTAGATATAACCAATTGCAAATAATGTATGAAACTCAAAGAAGTTACATGCATTATTTCTTAAATCAAATGCCTAAACGCGATGAGTGGAAATATAGGTATCTACATAAAGGAAAAAATAATATAAATTGAATATAATTTGATAGATGCATAGGATTTGGTTAGGTATATAATCTTTGTATATGTCTATAAGACGTAATACGATAACAAAGTTAATTAAACAGATTATTTAGGTATATAATTGAAAATAAAATATGAGATACTACCTAAGCTCCGTGTCTACTTTGCAATAAAACCAGAAAATTGGAATTTAAAACCAAAAAACAAGAAAAAATCTGATTCCAAAACCTGTTCATCAGTCGATAACAACATGTTCGAAATCATCCTTTCAAGGTGATCGGTGAGATTCCGGTGGCGCCAATATCGGCGACATTAACCCCATTGTGACTTCTATAGGTATGTGAACCATAACAGTGACCCAAACCTGATTTGGGAAACCGAAGTATTCCACTCTTGACCAGAAATATTGAACACAGATTGAAATCCACTCAGGGCCGCTGAACAAAATAAATATCGCCAATATTGGGATTGGACTGAAAATAAGTATAATATAATAAATAGGTAGTAGGTATATTATAGCACTTACGAATATTATGTAATATCAAGTTATCCCGAAGGATCTGACCACACTAAGCAGAAGCACAAGCTATGTTTCAATCCAGATATTTTACGTTATTGCTATAAATATAGTACCCTGAGTGGTAAGCACCTATGGCTTACTAGATAGGTACAACCTTCAGCCCACGGCTTCGCACACGTTTTTTGGAATAAAAAGTATGCTTTTATGTTATTCCAGGTCCTTATATAATATTTGTGGAAAATTTCAGCCTGATCAATTCAGTTGTTTTGGTGTCATCTTCAGTCTAACATCTTCAAAATGGCGTTTAGCTGCACAATCTTTCACCAGTATGATACTTAAAACATTGTAAGATCTTTTGTCTGTGTAAAATGTGTGTATATGTTTTTTCAAAATATCGATGAAAATTTTCAGCCCGATCAATTTAGTTGTTTTGGCGTCATCTTCAGTCTAACATCTTCAAAATGGCGTTTAGCTGCACAATCTTTCGCCAGTATGATACTTAATACATTGTTAGATCTTATTTTCTGTATGTATATGTTTTTACAAATAGGAGTCTATAATCCTTTGTTTCATCTCGAGTTATCTCGATACCCTCGATACGTAACTGTTCCGATATCTTGTTCTGGGCCTGGGATGTGTGTCGAGTAGCGGAACTGCCTGTGCAACTAACTGTTGATTGCAGGATGTACGCAAACACAACTGCAGTGCCTTTCGCTTTTCTTTCGCGCAAAAAATATTCAGGTCATGCTGAGATTTATTTATCCGAGCCCAAAATAATAAAAACGCCGGAAATACTAATTCGGAAGATATTCATTCATAGGTAGAATGCGTAGTGCATAACCTGGATAAGACTGCTTCTTTATCAAAAATCCTAGAGTTTGACTATGATAGGTAGTCTATAAAATTGTTAAACTGTTTACTAACACTCACACACTAAGTTAAAAACATTTAATACTATCAAAACAATTCCCATTGATGAACACCAATGTAAAATAGCCACCGAAAAAAACCTACCGAAACTGTCTAAAGAGTAAACTAGTGATTAGTGAAATTGATAAGTAAGGTAACTGACCCGCAATAACTGCTTCCAATACCTACTTCTATGATTCTACGTAGTACTCTTATTGTATACAATAAGAGTACTACGTACTACATGGATAAAAAACAGAAGTAACAAGGTAGGTACTATAGTACCTACCTTGTTACTTCTGTTTTTTTTCCTGAGTTACCAAGTTATTCCTGAGTAAACATAGTAATGATATCGAAAGCAAGAACATAACATCCATGTGAAGCTAAACTATTTACACCATCTCCAGCTATGGCTGTGGTCAATGCACTGCTCTCACTTTGCAAAGTGCACAAAGCAAGCAATAATAATCACTTAGCTCCCGTAATTGGGATAATAGGGTATATGCATCGATTTTTTTTATTGTTTTAATGGATTCTTTAGGTCATTATTTAACCGAGGAATGATAAGACGCTAACTGAATTTCGCATTAACAAGGTAAAAAAAACAAATCAAAACTACAATCATTTTCGGGTGATAAAAACGCTGCCATATTGGCGCCATGTTTATGTGACGTCGACGTACACACTTGATTAAAACCTTTGGTGACGACCTCGGTAGTGATCATCTCAGGAAAGAGGTTTTCCGAAAAAACTGAAAATAATCGACAATACGAAATCTCAAGTGGGCAGAATAGTGTCAAATCATGGTGCAGCAAGCAGAATAAAAAAAGAAAAAGTGTGCACAGTGATGTCACGTCCGCTCTAGTCAATGGCGTAGCGTTTTGAAATTTTGCGATTGAGATTTAAAATATCAATTTTTCAATGGTTAAATTCTACAATAAAAACATCTCAAAATGCAAAAATAAATATGTAGATATGTTTCTATATCAATAGAGAATACGTATATATTTTTTTAGCCGTTTTGAAATCACATGCATATACCCTATTGTGCCTTGAATGCCACGTTTAGAGATACAAGATACACAAACTATATGGGGTGTAATTATGGGGGTAATTTACTAAGTTACAAAGATATGCCTGAATATCTGTGTTTTGTGGAGAACAAAATGAAAAGCTATGGAAGTTGAAGGAAGAAAAAAGTCTACCCAAGTTGACAAAGATAACTAGACTTAGGGACATCGGTCAAGTAATGTACATAAGTATATCAGATATATGTATTATATAACTGGGTCTATGTAAATATTCTGTTATTATTTACTGCTCAAATTACTCAAAACAACTCTGTCTAAATGACAAAAAATATAACGAACGTTCGTTTTGAAGTTAATAAGAATTACTTGGTCCTTATATAATATAAGCTTTCCACTGCTGGACTTTCTACAAAGCACCACTAAGCAATTATTATTTTATTAAGAAACGGTTTAATTTAACAGCCTTTAAATAACAGAAGGTAATATAAAGGTAAGGTAATACCAAGTAAAGCAAGAATTAGGGTCCTATAATCGATTCGATCACCTCGAGATTAGTAGTCTATAGTAGTGTACCATAACCGCGCCTCGCCTTTAGCAGAGATTGTAGCAGTACTTTATTTGATTGTTTGAGTAAAGTTGTGAGTAAAGTACCTACGCAACGAGCGGTGAATGCACTGCACTGACCTTACACTAGGTATTGTGCTATGCAGCTGCAGTAGGGATAGCAAAGACGATCAAATGGCTTTAGAAAGTTTTGACGTAAGAATAGTCGAGATTCAAAAGAAAGGTTTCTTCCTTGTTTACTCGCTCATTGTCATTAGTTTCTGCATCGATTATAGACCATTTAGCTTAACTAAATATAAATATGTGGATCTTTGTCTACTAATAATCATAAATCGAATTAAGTACTTAAATCATCATCTAGGCCTCATGCAGATCTGGTGTTATGTTATGCATAGATAAAAATTGATCCTTACTATTAATAAAAAAGGAAAGATTTGATTGTTTATTTGTATGTTTTTTTTGTTTGTATTGAAAAGGGTCCGAAACTACTGATCCGATTAAAAAAAATCTTACAGCATTAAAAAGCTTATTTTCAGGGACATAGGCTATATTTTATCCCGGAATTTCCACGGGAACGGGAACTACGCGGGTGAACCTGCGAGGTGCTGCTAGTTATTTATAAATAGAAAAACACCAAGACCCGGAAAAAATATCTGCAGATCGTACAAACATTAATAAATAAAACATCTTTAATTTACGTAGCTACGTTAATCATAAATATGTAACTGTGTCTTATTGTTGACTTCTATAACTTCAGGTTTATTTATTTTGGAGAATTTGAAGTCACGAGTTTTACCAACAGTACTGACTACTGCAGGTACCTCACAATAAAGCGTACAGCCAAGAAAGTTACCATCATTGTACTGTATGCACGGACGAAACTTATAATATTCTCATAAATATTTCAAAAGTTGTATTGCACACTACGGATGTCACACAGGATGTTGCAAATATTTTAAATCCGACAGTTGGTTTTATGAATTAATCTATGGCTTGGGAAAAATTACCGGCATTAACAATCTAATACCAAAACATGAGAAGGATCGAATTTATGAAAGTTAGTAATTTCAAATTACGTTCGTAAAAAATAAATAGAAATCACTGAGGAAACTGACTTAATATAATGTTGATACGACGACCTACAACATAGCAATGTGTAGGTAGGCATACAAGCATCAGTACACCAGACGATGTATTTGCTGATAAATCTCGCATATGACAACATACAAACATAATTGGTATTAGGTACTATGTGTGATTATGATCAGATGTGTATGAGATGAGATCATACCTAATTATTAGTTAAATCACGTAAATAGATCCTATAAATGATTTACAAATTAAATTTATTCATAATCATGTTTTTTTCTGTCATTAATTTGTCATAGAAACATAGTGTGAAAACAGGTTTTGAATTGAGTTCTGCTTAATGAAATGTGTTGTGTTGTGTCCCCTTTTTTTCTCACAAAAACCAGTAGCTCCGAGGCAAAACTTGTGTGTCCTTATGGAGCATCCAAATACTCAAACGCATCTCAAACTTAAGCACGTCTCAAGTCGCGATTTTCTGACAGTTTTCTATGAAAATCTGTCAAAAATTCGTCACTTGAGACGTGATTATATATGAGATGTGTTTGAGTATTCGGGCGTAAGTAGGTAAGTAGGTACCTACACTACCTACTCAAAACTAAACTATTATAACTATTTCTACTAGGTACCTACTAACTATGATTGGTATTGATAACTTACCCAGTAATAAAGGACGCATCTCGATGTTTGTCACAATTATATAAAGACCTGCAACAGTAAATAAGTGTTAGATTCATCTATGCGTTCGTTTTATATAGTTGATATATCTTTGTACCTTATTCTATTTATCATTATGGAGAGTTTATAATTCACCTTAGTGATGTTTAAATTCTTAAATGTTTAAGTTGCAACTTTTCATGCTACTTTAAGAATTCATTCTGGTCTCACTACTACAAATAAAAATTAACTTAGCAACAAATTAGAACCTATTTCTACTGACAAAGATACCGGTCCCGTTCTATCAACAAAGTCTGACCTACTTTCAAAATGTCAATGACATTACTTACGAGCACAATTTTACGGGCAACAACAACACTGGGGCACTTTTCTTTTATATATTTTACTGTTATATTTTTATTAAAAGCTTAATGTGAAACACACGGCTGCACCTGGGCAGCTCTGGCTATAGAGTGACGTGCGCGGAAACTATGGCGCTTATATCTAGACATATAACAGTTATAAATCGAAGAAGCTATGGAAAGGATAGAACTGGCTGTGCGCTATGCTTTGGATTAATAAATACCTTTTAGTGCTTCTTTATGATAACTTCTTGTAGGTTCTTGTATATTAAAGTTCGTTTAATTGTTCGAGAATTCAAATTGCATTATCTTGCAAATGGAATTCTAACTTTCAAGTCTTGAGCTGATTCTGAAAATCTTCCCTGACTTAATTGTGTATTGGCCCTGTTGGACAAAACAACAAAACGTAAATTTAATCAAAACTGCTAATTTTCACACAGCATCCGTTAAGTGGGTAGGTACTATACCGTGTCCAATTTGAATGAGGCATACGAGTACGAACCGCCCATACTTAACCTAAAATTCACTTTGTTGGCGCGTCCTTTTATACGTAATTACCATTTTAGATCCTCCCTTCAGTATAAATTGCTTACAATTATATCTGAAACTGGACGCCAAGCAAGTGAGTTTTTGTTATTTGTATCGTGGTTTATTTACTAACATGCTCCATGCTGGATGGATAAACCATAGGTAGAACTTGTGTTATCATAAACTTTTTGAATGCATATTTGTATGAGTGAATAGGTTCATCAAATATATTACCTTCTTACTACAGAATCGAAAAAAACAAAAGATATAATTTTTTTTAAAACAGTATATGCCCGTCTTTTTCATGACCACTCTACGTGCTAATGGTATTCTTATATCTACCGTCGAAGCACGCGAAATCAATGATTGCACTGCAGAAATGGCAAAAGAAAGGCCAATTAATATCTTTCTTCGCTTTTATTTGCACATAAATCTTTAACACTATAAATCTTGTAGTGGTCCACATTTAATAGATTGTGCCGAAAATACCACTCTTTCCACTTTCACTCAATTTCTTATAGGATTTAAAATTGTCTTTTAGAAAAGACCTTAAGTTAATAAATACTTACTTACTTATATACATAACAGTAACGCTAAACATGCCTAGATACAGGCAAAAAGGACCACAAAGAGTGGTCGACAAGTTAATGTCTCGCAACTTACTTACGATCGTCTGTACTGCAATGTTTCTAAAGACGTTAGCGAAATTGAAAGAAAAGACGAGTAAAGTAGACTCCACCAGATGTACAAAAATAATATAGGTACCCACTAAGAACTAACGTACCTTACCTACCACAGATTTCAGAATATATCTCTGTGGTACCTACCTATTTAGGGACCATGGAGATGGCAATAACATCACAGCGGCTATTCGATTTATTAAGGTGTTTTTTATTTAGTACTGTTGTACTTCTTTTATAGTTTATAAGTTCATTAACGTCCGTTACAAAGATGTTAAGTTTCTGTAGTACCTATACACGAATTCTGTGATGGTGTTGCGAAATTCTGAGTTAGATAAATCTATTAATTATGTCCTGCTTCATTTAACTCCATATTTGAATAATTATTTTCGCAGTCTCATTCGGTTTGAAGGGGAGGTATGTCCTAGATGTTATTTGCCATGGTTGTCGGTGAAATTTGAGGCACCTGCAGCTTAACACCACGTGTGCAGTGTACAGGGCGTGCATCAAATCTCCAGAACAATGAAATCCTGACGGATCTACGTAAATAAGTGCATATTTTACTATAAATGGGTCATCTGCTTGTTCCTTCAATAGAAGTACAAAGAAGTTATATTCTCAATTAATAGATAATTATAGATACGCAAGTTATATTCAAATTCAAATTTGCTTTCAAAATGTCCTAATTCAAAAATGCTTTATTTCCATAAATACAATAAATGTACACTTAGAAAAGGTCAAATCATATTAAAAAAATACACTGACTCGGAAATAAGGTGGTATTTTTTATTTCGGCCGCTTCGGTATGTAGACAAGGTATAGTATAATATTATTTGTGAGTAAAGTAAAGAAACGACGAAGAAACCTTTAGCCTGTTAGTTGTTATTTTACGAGTTGGAGCTAAGTCCGTCCCAAGCTTTTTTATCCTCTAGATAATCTGATATTTTATAGTAAGCCAATTTGCACAGTAAAGTTTTGATAGTTGTTTTAATTTTTTACTGATAATGTTTGCAGCTCAGTAGGGGTTTTGTTGTAGAAGCGCCCTTTAAAAGATACATTTGTTTTATGAAGCCTAGTTGTAGGTACAGCGAGTTTATGTTTATTTCTAGTATTTTAATTATGTATATCAATATTTTTTGGGAAACTATTGATATTTTTATGAGTATACAACAAGTTTTCATAAATATATTGACTTGGTACTGTCATTATATTTATTTCTTCGAATTTATCACCTAGGGATTCTCCGGGACCTATGTATTTTATAGATGGTACGAACAGCCCTCTTCTGTAGCACAAATATGGTGATAATATCTGCAGCTTGCCCCCACCATAATATGTATATATCTACAGTTGACGGATTCTGTCATCTTTGGTTATAACCTGATGATGCAGATAGGTTGGTTTTATACAGTCATTAAACGTATCATCGATAAAACCAGGTAGTAACCTACCAGTTCTGCAGTAGCTTAAAATACCTTCGAAGTGCCCGTGCCCCACTTTCAATCAGATCCTGTTTCGAAGTGCTCATTACCTGCTGAGGGGATCTCTCTATATAAATTGATTGTAGCATCTGTGTTGCTTTGCTATAGGTATAAAATCTTATTCTGATTGGTATGCACATCATCAACTGATTTCAAAAATATGCATGTTTTGGGGGACAGTATCGCTCACGTCCGTAGGTGTTGACCCTCTGATACCCTACACGTGTCCTCTGGGTGGTGCTAAGAGCGATACCCTCTGGTGGTAGGCTTCGGCCGTGGCTTGTCACCACCCTCCGGACTGGGCCAGTCCGTGAAGCAACTCAGTTGTGTTTCGGAATGTGGTCCGGAGTAGCCATCTTCTAGACCTTCGTGATACATCGTCGGCCGCATCTTCGCTTTCCATCATGTGAGAATTGTGAGATTGCGGTCAAACGAAGGACTATTTCTGATAAAAAAAAAAAAAAAAAATGTTATATTATATATTATATTATATAATAGAAACTCCACCGGTGCTATGTTTGGCTGTATGTATGCTTTTGGGTAGGTACCTATGTTCGTTAATTCATCCTTCTAAGCTCAGATCAAAGTTTTTTTAGTCTTTATCCGTTTTTTTCCCGTGGGGGAATATTATTCGTCCCGTAAGACATAAATACTGTATAATGTTAAGCGATTACATACATTTTCACAACAATTAAGTGTGTACATTATTTTACAATTCGTTTTCAATTGCCTTTATACATTTATATCATCATCATCAACAACCTATACTAGTCCACTGCTGGACATAGGCCTCCCCTAATGAGCGCCACAGCGCCCTGTCGTCAGCTTGACGCATCCAGCATCTGCTTGCAGTCTTTCGCAGATCGTCATCCCACCTACCCTACCGAGACGCCGTCTCCTCTAAAGAACTCGTTTACCCCAGCGGTGGTCGGTTCTTCGCGAGATATGGCCGACGACCCACTGCCACTTCAGCTTGCTAATTCTTAATTAAATATATAAGTAAGAGATTCTTTTCGATTTCTTTGAGAATATTTATATCTCTTTAAAACTTTCTAGTTGTGTTTTTATGTTCTGCGTTAAAACTGCACCTGTCCTCAATGTTTTTTTTTTGTTACAAAAAAGGTATCTCATGGTTGGTAATAAAAATAGTTTGATTTGGGTGTGTAAGTATTTATTTGTTCTATAATAACATTATCGTCATCATAGTGACGCAATTTATGTACCTACATAAATTTAGGTTCGTAGATACATATAATAATTATTTTAATTTTGTAATGTCTTTCTACTATAATTAGGTACCTGTTCTATAAATCCTCTTTATAGTCTAATTTAGTATTTATATCCTAAATATTAAATTAATCAAAAAAAGGAGTCAACAGTAGTCAAATGTCTCTAATGAACGTTGGAAAATATGAGATCATTTTCCAAAAAAATCTTTTACAGAAGTAAGAAATCCTTTTGACTTCTCAGTCGTGCTCGGTGGAGGATTTTGGCTCTCGATGCCGCTGCGTGGAAAAACTATCGGGGTCAGCACTTCTCTGGGCCCTGAAAGCAATTTCATCTTATCAGCAAATCAAATCAGTAATGCTGCCTCGCATAATGCAGGAATATCAATTTCAAATTGACCGTAATTTCCTGTAATTATTTGTATTGTGTACTGATTGCAAGCATTTGTTCTGTGAAATAGGGCGATCGAGATTGCTGTATCCGGGAAAAATAAATTATAGTACAGTAATTTTAAATAAATTAATATAAATAATCAACATTATTATAGTTATAGTATCAAATAAATTTGTCAAAACCTATGTTTCTGCATATTCAAGGGCCAAAAAATATTGTGTGAGCTGAGCTACGCCAATTTCAGTTGAACAATATTTTTCTTTTTAATTCTTGTCAAGCTGTTAAAGCCACACAAACTGTAATCCTAATAGATTTCAAACACACTTACTATTGTAATCTATAGGTTTAGGCTCCACTGTGACTGTGGCCACAACCGGCAAGACAGAAGCTAAAGGCCTCGCTGGCTCTATGCTCAGCTTCTTTTCTTCAAAAGCTGTAGGTTCTTCAATCTTTCCTTCGAACAGTATAATACCCTGATCGTTATCCCTGATGAGGAATACGAAAGGCTTGTCCACTTTGACCTCAACACCACTGAAGGACAGTGGGACGACAACGGCTGCAGATACCGCGGCGGCAACAGTGCCAACTTCATCAACCGCTATGTGGACTTTATGTTGGAACCCGTTGACGCTTGCGGTGGACGCTTCGAAGATACCAGTGAGGTTGGCTCTAGAGGAGAAGAGGCTGTTGATGTGCATCTGAAAAAATGTATAATTTTTTAATATTCCATTAGATAATTTAGGGAGTTCTTCTTATACGATTTGATCTTGCAGTTTGATACATCTAAGACTATCGTTACGAGGGTTTTATAAAACATACAGGCTGATTAGCTAGACAAAAAACACACTAATATTGTAAATGAGAAAGTTTGGATGGATATTTGTTACTTCTTCACGCCAAAACTAATGAAGGGATCGAGCTAAATTTTTGCCTAGACAGGTCTAGACCTGAAACGAAAAAGGGGTGTTTTATTCCAAGTCTAGACTTGGAAAGGCTTCTTTTTCTCCCATAAATCAGCTACCATCTGATATAAGTAACCTTTTTACGTATATATAAAAAACAACACGTGCGAAGCCGCGGGTATGAACAGTCTTTAATAAAAATACTTGAAGAAAGAGGTATTACCCTCCATGAGATTAACGCCAATAAGGCGCTTATCAGGGGAGGCCTGCGTCCAACAGTGGACCAATACAGGCTG
Organism: Eupithecia tripunctaria; assembly: GCA_955876795.1. Taxonomy (NCBI): domain Eukaryota; kingdom Metazoa; phylum Arthropoda; class Insecta; order Lepidoptera; family Geometridae; genus Eupithecia; species Eupithecia tripunctaria. The sequence continues at coordinate 5,879,399 of OY041619.1, read as the reverse complement.
TTGAGGTTGAGGTAAATAGGAAATCAAATAATATCCTAAAAATGTTCTATTTCCCTTGGAAGACTAGAACCCACATCGTTATTTGATTTCTTAGAAATGACCCATAGTGTAAACTATAATAACCGAATCTTGAGTCTTTAATATTTTCTTAATGACGTTAGATTAGGTTACTTACCTTTTGCAAAGTTTGGACCATATCCGCGGTCATGTCAACTGTGAACTTGGGCATCTGTAGAGTCACGTCGGTAAGGTGCATCTTATCGTGGATCTGAGATAGGCTCATGAAGGGCAGATCTCTGATGAGTGCTTCGCAACCATCCTCTTCCAATGGCAATAGGATAATCATAGAATAACGTGAGCCCTGGAAAAAAGTGTCAGAATCCTTAGTGCCTAAGAGAAGTGTGAAAGGTCGCAAATGTTTGCGGAACTCGATGCAATGCGAGCCTAGTGAAATTATTAATGTGTCACAGAGGTCACAGTACAGTATTGTCGAGCGTCGAGTCAAAAAAACTGTTAAACTTGAGACCAGAAATTTTAGATCCTCAGTGGTTGAGATCTCAATATAACTGTTATATTTATCTTGAAAGAGACATACATGATGGACTACCAAAGGTAGTGGTCATCATCACTCATGGACCATGGACGCAAAATCAACACGTACTAAAATAGGAATTCTCTTGTTACAGCATCAAACTAGGTACTGTCTCAAATGTTTCAATTTTAAACAACGAATAATACAAGCAGATTCAAATCTTGTGAGATTCTGAACTTAATATACATTGTAAATATAAGAATGAAAAATATTTAGTAACAATTCCGCGAAAAAACCTTCTGCGATAAAATCTAACAAATTGTACATTCATACAAAATGAAAGAACATTTATCAAAGCAAGTCGTCAACTAGTTTCGCCTCTCCACGAGACATCATCAGGACACCACACCACTCGATCTTGACACTGAGAGCGCCAAACAACAACGGCAGAGTCCCACCAGAGATGTTGTCACTTCGAGCTCCAGGTGGGACTCTGCCGTTGTTGTTTGGCGCTCTCAGTGTCAAGATCGAGTGGTGTGGTGTCCTGATGATGTCTCGTGGAGAGGCGAAACTAGTTGACGACTTGCTTTGATAAATGTTCTTTCATTTTGTATGAATGTACAATTTGTTAGATTTTATCGCAGAAGGTTTTTTCGCGGAATTGTTACTAAATATTTTTCATTCTTATATTTACAATGGATTTCCGCAAAGTAACGCCTGAATCTATTATTTATATTAATATACATTACTTACTCCTATTGCCAAGAAACTAACCTCATAAGGCAATTCAATTGCATGTGCCTTAAGATCATTGATATAAGCATAAGGCAGTTCCCTCTCCAGCTCCATCATAGCGACCTTCTGGCAGATCCCTGATCGGAGGAAGCAGTCGGCTCTCGTACGGAGAGGGTTGAAGGAATACTTCCAATTGCTTTTGAAGTAGAGCGCGTTTGCTATGATGATCTGTGATGTTGTGGCCAGTTGAGCTGGAGAAAATATTTTATTTATGAAAAATGTAAGCAGTTTAAGTAATAATAAATAAATATATGATGCTAGACAAATAAAATAACACACTATCATGTAAAATATTTACCTACCGACTAGGCTACCCAATTAGGTATTAGCTTTTTCACACATAGATTTTTATGTTATGTATAATAAAAAACCACACCTAACAAAAATTTGCAGATCTGGTTCGATTCCACCATGAGATAATAAATGTTAGTAATTTAAAAGCACAGAAGAAATATATAGCTTATAGAAAAAAATATAGCTAGTAATTATGTACAATATTAATAGTTGAACTAACGGCTGACTGTTGCAAACTATCTACCGGGTAGGCAAAGATTTTGGGTAGGTGGCTCAACTGATCCATGTCAATCCGGCTATAAAACCGCTGAAGTACCAGCTATTCTCGAATAAAAATATCAGAACTTTCAAAGCGACGCGTGACCCGAGAGCTGATGAGTATCTGGTGCAGCGCGTCAGCATTGCCATACAGCAGCGGGGCAATGCAGCCAGTAGGTATTGATATGGATTTTGCTGCTAACGTTAAAACTCACACTGATCCTAGCAAAACAAATGCCGTGGAAGTGGAACCGTCTATTTGTATACCTACAATGATGGAAACTTGTAAACACAGTGCGATAGGTGCATAATATAAGTATGTTTTGTAAATTATGAGATCCTATTAAGCAGGCGAAGACATAATAAACGTATCTACATTACTAAGTTGCTTACAGCTATTATTGCGCGTGTTAATTTAAAAAAAACAATGTCCTAGCTACATAACTGATGTTAGGACTCAAACCTCTTACCAGATTCCACAATACTCGGTATGCTCCCATGTGTCTTCTCTCTGACCCAAGTGTTTATCAGGTCGACAGATTTCTGGAGATCTTGGAAGTCCATCTGATTGAGCTCAGCACCGAAATCTCGCTTGATAGTGTTTTCGTAATCTCTCCGTAGGGACAACTTTTTGGATACGAATACTCCGTTGGCGCTTTCCAACATATTTGGTTTAGGCTGAAAAGGAGCATTATAATTTAAATAACTGTAAAAACTAAAATATGTACAATGTGTCTGGTTACCGGTGTCGGAGACTTTGGGGGGTATAGCTTCCAAGGGTCTATTCAAATCGTCATAACTTCTAAATTAAGGGCTAAGATGCAAGACTTATTTTGAAGCACATTCTGTATTATCATTCCAAAATAATAAAACATGAAGCTTGACAGTTTCAATTTTGTGAAAAAGCTAATAATTTAAATAATAAAATTAAAAAAAAAACTTTTTGTTTATAAATTTTCTTTTCCTCTATTATAAAATAAAAAATGCAACAATTATATCATTGCTTTATTGCCTACATTATTGGCTATCAAATGAGTCCACTATCGTCTACCTAGGGCCTCTGCATGGGAAGCGATAGCTTAAACAATACAAGCACCCGTGCTCCGAGGCAAAATAAATCAAAATAACTGCCATTTTATCATAAAGCGAGAAAAAAAAATAGGGGTAGTGATTTGTCGATAAAATTTACCGTACTTCAGCCCCCCAAAGTCTCCGACACCGGTAACCAGACACATTGTATATAATATAACTGTTGGCCTGTAAATAGCCAGCAGTGAGTGTCAACAGGCTAAAAGAGGGAAGGCGTATCTAAAGGCAACAGTTTCAACGGGCTACGATACTTAATGATACCTACTCGATGAAATCGCTTGTAAGAGATAATTATTATATACTAACTGCACCCCACGGCATCGCATCGGCTTGTTCCTATGGAAACGTTTAAAGGTGATTTCTGACCCAAGGGAGCTAATTTATGGGATAAAAAGTAGCCTGTGTTTGATTCCAGGATTAGAGTTACCTGTATGCAAAAAATTTCAGCCCGATCCGTCCAGTAGTTTTAGCGTGAAGAGGTAACTAACATCCATCCATCCATCCATCCATACAAACTTTCGCATTTATAATATTAGTGTGATATACACATTGTACTATGAGGTGTACAATAAACAATAAACATGGTGCTATAACGTAGACCACCTCGAGATTAATCTCTCAAATAGCCAAAGAATTTTGAAAATCGGTTCATTGACGGTGATTGACGGAGAACTCCACTAACATACATACATAGGTATAGCCGAACATAGAACCTCCTCCTTTTTGATTAAAATAAGAAATAATTTTCCTTAATTTAGTGTGAAATAAAAACGAAAAACTTACTTGCAAAGCATGTAAATACAAGAGCAGCTCCATTTTCCTATCTTCAGGGTTTGCAGACAGCCTCAATACTCTTCTAATCTCATTTGCAGTGTCATCTTTGGCCCCTTCAAGCAGCATTGCCAATGTTGTTTTGATACTGGCTGGTGAGACCATGACGTTACCAGTTTTGTCTTCTGCCGCATATCGAAGAAGTTCTATGTCGAAAAAGTTTAGTCTAGAGTTTGCGATTGAGCGTCCGTGGTGGCAATCAAAAGGTTGAAGACTGATGAGCAGTATTGCTGTAATGGAAAATATTTATTTCATCAACAGTTGCGCATTATTAAGATTCTGTTTCCTATGACAATTCCATGATTTTATTAGATATCCAATGTTGTCTTGGTAGTGAAATAAAACACGAGTGAAAGTGCCGCCACCTATTTTATTTTAATATTACTTTTAACACCCGAAATTTTAAAAATTTTTCGTACAGTTGTTTGTGTTATCTATTATAAGTTATTTATTAATGACTCTGTTATAGTTTTATTTTCTAAAGCAGATACCACAAACTGTTCGATGGATTTTTAAAATTCACTGTGCTAAGCGTAATAATATGATAAAATAGGTGGCACTGCCATATTGGCTCGAGTATGCGCCATATTATGACGTTTCGTGATGGGGGCGTGCATTTTTAGAAAGGCCTATCTCTACCTACCTACCAGTTAACTAGCTCCTAAGAGTTTTAAGCTTCATTTAGCTTTATGATTTTACTGCAAACAATCTAAACTTTCTTATAACTGGACTAAAATGAAGTGAGTAAAGTAAAAGAAAGTTTATAACAAAAAACTCGTTCTGCCTGGAGATTATTTTGGAATTTTTCCTCAAACAAAACTTTTAAAGTAATATTATTATGACGTTTAAATAAGATCATGCAGTTTAAGCACCGATAACTAAGAATTTATATTATGAGTCACTACAAAATACCGTCTTTTTTCCGTTCTCTTCCACTTTACTTCAATAACAAATAATGTTCTTTCCATTTTTCTGTTTCGTTTTATAAGCTTGTTGAATTCTAGGCATGTTTAATATTTTATTTAGATACCTAATTGCTTTTCTACGTCGTTTTCACAGAACAGTAATATCCTAAGTCGTTCTGCTGATGATTTTAAACTATAACTACCTAAACAAAATTAGGGCAAGAAAACATCTACCTGTGACTCTACAGAACTGTGGCTAAGCCTAAGCTACGAACTATCTACTTAGACAATGTTATTTTAAAAGCTAGCTAGGTTATTTTAAAAACCATGTATAATTACTTACATATAACAAAGAGGTTCATCTTGATCACACAAACACAATACGTCTACAGCTTTACACGGCCGGCTTCCAATGAGGAAGGTATAAACAAAAATAAAAAGGTTATTGCTCAAACGAGTCTTGGAACTGAGTAAGGTTATCCATAGCCACGCACATAATGCACGTATTTTGTTCTACTGTAGTTATATAGTCATAATTACATATAGGTGTGTTGTTATATCAGGTTTTTGCGGTTTTTGACGTCTTTGGAAAACGTCCCGGCTCTGTCACAGATTTTGTGATTCTTGAAAGGTTTTTGAGTCTTGTTGAGAAATCCTATAATTTGAAAGGAAAAGCTAAAGTTAGGTTGATGCTTTTGTTATTCATACAAAGGAAACTAAAAGCACGTAGCACTTTACTATGATCTGTGGTGTTTAAAAACTTAGATTCTGTGTAGACTTTTGAGATGTCCAAGTCTTTATCGGTTTGTAATTGAATGACACATTTTGACATGTAGTGTTGACGTTATTCGACTTAAAGGTCAATGAGCCGAGAGGTTGCACCCTTAAAACCGGGTGTTAGTGACCCCCACGATTCTAAAAAAATTGTAAGGGTGTTTAAAAAATTCGTTGAAAGTTTTCTTAGTCTGACGTACTGCATCTCGCGCTAGACAATTTTTTTTAAATTATTTATTAACTAGCTGCGTCCCGTTGCGTTGTTCCTGTGGAAACGTTTAAAGGTGATTTCTATCCCACGAAAACTGATTCATGGGATAAAAAGTAGCCTATGTTTGATCCAGTAGGATTTGAATTATCTGTATACAAAACGGCAGGCTGATCCGTTCAGTAGTTTTGGCGTGAAGAGGTAACAAACATCCATCCATCCATACCAAATACTTTCGCATCAAAAATACTAGTGTAATTTATTTAATACCTTTCGTTTCTTTACCTAGCTCATATATAACAAAACATATGCTTGTGTTATTTTTGTGAATCTGAAATGGCTTTTTTTAATGAAGGATCAAACTTTTGTTCCGCATTAAAGGCATAAGCAGATTTTGGATTTTGTTAAGTTCCACGGGAACGGGATAAAAAGTAACCTATATCCGTCTCCTGGTTCTAAGCTACCTTTCCACCAATTTACAGCCAAATCGGTTCAGCCGTTCTTGAGTTATAAATAGTGAAACTAACTCGACTTTCTTTCATATACCTAAATAGATATAAAAATATGGGATAGAAAAAAAAACACAGTGTAGGTTTAATTGAATATCACAAAAAATATAACGAAATCCAAGTTTTTACTAACAATGGCACTTGCAAATCTAACTGCATAAAGTGATAATCAAAAATAAAGGTTATACTTAGCTTTGTTACCTATTTAAATTTGTGTGAGCAACTTGAATATATAAATACATACATATTTATATTCATAACAATGCAGCCAGGTATAGGTATAGGTAAGCCATTCGACTTTTGGTGGTCATTACTATAATAGATATACCTACATGGTCAATAAAAATTTAAACTTACATAGGATACCTATAATAAACGTATTTTGGTAGATTAGAAATAATGTCGTTGTAAATTAGGGAGTATAGACTCGGGAGATACATTCCTGTGTCGAAATGTATTAGAAGTCTGCCAGTGTGCGTAGACAGCTTTCCATGTGATGGATTATGTAGTAGGTACGTGTTTTTTTTCAATTCTCCTCGAATATTATACATATAAAAACTCGTACTAGTTATAGTTACTTATACTTACCCAAACAAGGCAGACATCTAATACTTAACGCCATTTAGGTTTGTACCAAAAGGTATAATATTTAATAAATTGTGGGTTTGTTTGTATACTAATGTAATGTACCATTTACTAGTTTAAAATAGATTCCTATAAAGTCTATTAAAATGATACTAACAGAAAAAATAATTATCTCAATATATATATCTAAAACCTTTGCTATCCATCCGAAGCCAACGATATCTTTATTAATGATTAAGAATGATCTAAACTTTAAAGGCTCCATCTACAAGTTCAGGGTTGGAAACTCTTCCAGTGAAAAGAAGCTGCCTGGTCGGCTCGTCTTGGATGAAGAAAAGGAACGGCTTGTTGGCCACCACTTCGTAGTTACTCTCTGTGTCTTCGCCGAATTTGTTGACTAGGGCTATTTCTGTGGAAAATTCACAATAAGATTTTTTTTAACAAGTTCATTCTAAAGCTGAGTTTCAATGGAGATAAAAACAAAACACTGTTGTATTCATATGTGGTAATTCTAATTCTAAGTGGGGAACTAAGATCTGCACGGACGTCTCGCATAGGAGTGTATTGTGCATTATCCCCCTGCCTAAGCAGGCCCTAACCAGCCCAGCTCCTTGAAGTATCGGAGCGGGACTTAAGTGTGCTTGTATAAAACAAAACATGGTGCATCCAAGGTGGTGTTATTTTAAATGTTACTTGTATGGTACGGTTTAATTTTATTTGACTGACAAAAGATAAAAAATGTACTACTTAAACTAGACAGAGTAAAATCCAAAAAATATTTCCAACAATGCAAAGACACTATCAGGGTTTTTATGTTTATTACGGATGTAAGCGGGTGAATTACGAACCCTATTTTTTCATTTCTACGTAAGTAAAACTATCATGCGGTTTAAAGCCTTATCATGAGATACCTCAAAAGATTCACGGATACCAACCAGTAGCGGTGTAAGCAATGCTTCCTAGCTCGTTGACCTCGATGCCTGATCTCTGCAGAACCTTGGAAACTCTCAGTCTCTGGTCCAAGGGCTGGCCTCTCGCGATGCCGGGGAAGGAAGCCTCGCCACTGAATGCTGTTCGGACTCCCAGCTGTAAGCGAAGAGGTTTTTTAGCTCAATTAGAACCAACGAAGTTCGTTGGTGTGTGGTGCTGGCTTAGAATTTGCCCCACCCCAACTCTTCCCGTGGGTGTCGTATGAGGCGACAAAGGGATATGGAACTGCGATCCGCAACCCACGTGCCCAGCGTGGGGATTATGAGCTTTATCCCCCATGAGTAACGCCTTAAGCGCTTTTCAGGGGAAGCTGGCGTCCAGCAGTGGACCAATACAGGCTGTTGTTCGTTGGAACTTAAAAATAATAAAAATAGTATTAGTAGCCAAAATTACAGGTAGCTGTCGCTTTCACACAATACTACTGAAAGAGTCGGACTGAAATTGAGCATGTTTATAATATTCAAGACCTCATATAGGTACCTCAAGGCTAATCCGTGACATTGCTTATTCCTTATTTTATCAGAAACCATAAAGTAATTAAAAAGAGACATCGTCCATAAAACAATAAACTCTAGGTTCCTTGAACGCTACCTTTGCTTTTGCTTCCATCGATTTGTATCATTGTGGCTTTGACATTTTGTTAATTATAAGAAAACTTTTGCTTCCATCGATTTGTAGCATTGTATCTAAGAAAGAAGAAAACTTTCACTAAGCAGAGACGCTTATCTAATTTTCTGATCATCTCACCTCCTTCAAGACCCCATCAAGTTGCGAGGTATACTCAAACTTGAACTTGGGCAGAGTGACGTCGACCAGGCGTTCGTTTAAATTGTTGATCTCCAGCCTAAGGTCGCTGAGGCCGTTCAGCACCCGAGGTAGACCAGATATGGAGTTGGGGACGATTATGTACATAGCGAATTTGTGGCCCTGAAATAGAAAATGTAAGCTGTTTAAACTGGAACAGTGTAGGCACGGTTTGCAGCATTGTAAGTTTTGCAGCACTGTATGTTTTGCAGCGCTGTATGGTTTGCCGTGTGGTGCCTTAGAATTTGCACCACCCCAACTCTTCCCACGGGTGTCGTCGTAAGAGGCGACTTAGGGATATCTACCGGGGGCGGGCAGCAACGCCTCCTGCATAACGATTCTACCACCAAACTGCGATCCCCAACCCGCATGCCTTTGGCATTATGGGCATGAGATAACAGCCAATAAGGCGCTTATCAGGGGGAAGCCTGCGTCCAGCAGTGGGCCAATATAGGCTTTTGAGGTTGATGCTGAGGATGGTATGCAAATCGAATAAACAGTTTAGAGGTAGACAGGCTGGGTGTGGTATAGGAAAGTGCAGAGTAAAATGTATATGTTTTTTTATATTGTGTTATGCTTTACTCATACTCATACTCATTTATTCGCCGTAGGAGCACAAGGCACACTTGGAGACGTCCATTATACAATATAATGCTGCTTTAATTATAATTTAAAGCCATAAAACAGACAAGACAGAAAAATAATCAAGTATTTTATTTACCTTTTTTATAGGTACATACATAAATTCACTAAGGAAATTATTTATTTATTATTAAATTAATAAATAGATCAGCTGTAAATAGGCTTCGTTAAAGTCATGTACAAATAATAATTAATGTTGCTGATGTAAAATGGCATCGTCTGTCATTATTAAATCTAAATAATATTAAATAATTATCAGTTAAGTACCTGACGTAGGTAAAATATAACGGCTAAGAATGCATTGTCATTTGTGGACTAGCCTATGATCGAGTATAGAGATGTAACATTATAATCAAAACTTATTCAATGTCATAGGCGTTACAATATCACACTATCACATCACACTTCACACTAGTAGTAAGTTTGTATGGATGTATGGATGGATAGATGGATGGAGGATGGATGGATGGATGGATGGATGTTTGTTACCTCTTCACGCCAAAACTACTGAACGGATCTGGCTGAAATTTTGCATACAGATAATTCAAATACTAGAATAAAACATAGGCTACTTTTTATCCCGTAAATCTGTTCCCGTGGGATAAAAATCAACTTTTTCTTTTGAAAAAGTTGATTTGAAACCACAGAAATGGCTCTTGAATTATTCGACATCTGAAACCTATTATTATTAAGTACCTACACTACACTCGACATTATTATGAGCTGTCCTTTAGAATAAATAATCCCAAAGAGCTTTAATGTATAGGTACTGGAAACTTACCCTGTAAGGCATCCTTAAGATCTTAGCATCATATTTAGCAGATTCAGTATAAAAGAAGTTATCTTTTACATTCATGAATGGAACGCTAGATTGTTTTGCACCGGATACGTAGAACGGACCGTTTTTAGTCACGTTTGGCGCAAACTGGTGTCGCCAACTGCCCTTGAAGTATAGCGTGTTCAGAATGAGAACGACCATGTTGGCAACATCGGCTGAAAAGGAAACAAATCATTTAATAATTTCATTCACCTTCGAGCGCGAGCTCGCTCTTATAAGCATGTAATCATTCTTGGTGAGTTAATGTGGCGGAGAAGTAAGATAAATCACTTAGAGTCAGACCTTATGACCTTTTGGTTGTGGACCTATATCATAATTTCAATTGAGTCGTTGTCGTACGACTAATTACTCATTGAAAAAAAACCACAAAGTCAAATTCGCGTGAATCCATTCAGGTCCTGAGTCATAATTCTGCTGAGAACTTTATTTAATACGCAGAGTTTAATTATAGGTGTTGCTGATTTCATTAAAGCATCAGCCGCGAGAATAACGTTATGAAAGCCAGCGCAGCGAAACATCTGAGACGTTTTATCATTCTTCATCATCATCATTAACGTAAGACAGTCATGACTTTAATGACATCTCTTCCTACGTCAATTGATCGACTCAATGAGTTTAAATTGGGTTTATTTAGCCAATTGAAATTTCTTAACACTACGTCAACAAAAGTTATATTTCCCCAATAGAATATTCCCGGAGGAAATAAAAACTACTCGATTCGGCTCAACACGGTTGATCGAAAATGAATAATTGAAATGATTATTTTGACGACCTCTGTGGCGCGGTGGCTTCGCCCACCGCGCCACAGTGGTGGTCAAAATCCGCCTGCGACGCAGGAGGTTGCGGGTTCGATTCCCGCCTCGGGACAAATATTTGTACGATCTGCAGGTATTTGTTCAGGGCGTTCTGGATGTTTTCTATATATAATAAAAGTATATCTATCTATGTGGACTATCCACACAGCATTATCTAGCCCCAAGCTAAGCAGAGCTTGTATTATAGGTACTATATAGTTGTTATACATAATACAATACACTACATAGGTAGATATATTTTTTTTATACTTAGAAAAACCTCCAGAACACCCTAAACATATATTTGTCCAAAGGCGCGAACGCGCAATCTCTTGCTTCGAAGGCAGCCATTCGCCCACCGCGCCACGAAGGTCATTGAGATCTTCTTACCTTCATCAACGAGATCAGGAATCCTTCCCTCAGTGATATTGGAGACCCATCCGTTGATTTCCTTAGCGGCCTCCACGGGTTTGAAGAAGTTAACAGTCTTGAGCTCAGTCTTGTACGACTCTTGAGCGATGGCTGCGAAGCGTTGGCGAGGGATTGCGTTGTTGCCAATGTAGATCCGGCTGCCAAGGTTCAGGATGTACTCGGGTGATTGTGTCTGGGGGAGAAAATGGAACTTTTCAGGATAAGTTTGAACCTTGTTTATTTATTTATTTAATTAAAAATATTTTGAGAACCAATGAAATAAATTGTATCATAACTAACATAATTTGATTGTTTTGTGAAAACTAAAAACAGACTTTGAATTCCTTAGTTCTAAATAGTTTTTAGAACTAAGGGATTGGTACAGTTTTAAGTTTTGTGGGATAACTAATCCCCAAAAATCGTTTTTATGAGACCGTTTCAGGATCACTTTCTATGCAACTGCAATAGAATCATCCAAATCGGTTCATCGAACATACATACATAAAAAAAATTATTCAGATTCTGTACATACAGCCGACTATAGAACATGCTCTTTTTTCTAAGTCGGTTAGTAAAATATTTTCCTTAAAATATCTCGGTAAAATTTGTCTGTTTATTTTACTGACACACTGTATGTGTCAAAGAAAACTTAACTAATTATGAAGTTCTCACGTACGTTCACAAAATCGAAAATAGTCCCAAGTAACTTTAGAGCCGTCTCTACTTATTACTTCTCAGTAAAATTTATGAAGAAATTATGCTGCAATAATGCAATATATGAAATATATTGTTTCATATAATAACGTAAGAAAATGATTTTTAATCAGCAGTAAGGTTTTTCTAAAGGTTTCTCAACGAATCATGCCGTAGTTAACTTCGTAGAATACGTCTATGACTCATGGGAAATATTAACTGACGTGCTGGGAGTATTTTGTGATCTATCAAAAGCTTTCGATTGTGTCAACTATGAAATACTTGTTTTAAGACTTCATTGTGGGGTGAAAATTGAAGCTTTGGTCTTAATCAAGTTATATCTAACCATAACACAAGCTCTGCTTAGCTTGGGGCTAGATGATGCTGTGTGGATTGTCCAACATTATTATTATTATTATCTATCACAAAGGAAGCAGTCCGTTGATATAAATGATACACTGTCCAATGCTCTGAGTTCCAATATTAGTGGATCCCAAGGATCTATTCTAGGTCCTTTCCCATTCTTATTGTATATGTATAAAAGACCAAAAAAAAAATATATGCTGAGATAGTACTATTTGCCAAAAACATTACTATTATTTAGAATAAATTGTTAAAGTCCTGCCAGTCTAGTGTTAAATCCTATTTAAATGTAATTGGCAATTTGTTTCATGTAAATAATTTAATGCCTAATTCTGACAAGACTAAAACGTACAAACGTAAATCGTATAAAATACACATTAGCAAGAAATCCTATGACAGTACCTATACAAATTAATAATAATAACGTTGGAATATCTAATTACACTAAGTTTATAGGAATAACAATTGACGCAGAACTTCAATGGGGTAAACACATTAAAATTTCAGCAGGAAAACTAAGACCTGCGGCATAAGCTGTTTACAAGTAAAGAGACATTACTGATATCAAAACAGCTCGATTTGTATATTACAGTTACTTTCATTCCATCATATCTTATGATCTTCTCTTGTGGGATCATCAATTCCGCTGACTTGAATTAAATATTTGTTTTATAAAAACGAGCAGTAAGAGCAATTTGTAGACTCAGACCAAGAGACAGCCTCAGATTAGAATTATAACAATGCCATCTCTCTTTATAGGTAGGTATGTTTAAACATTATGCAAACAAAAACATATTCTAAGATACATAAACACTCGGATAGCAGCATTAAGCTTTATATTCTGTAAAGGCCTTCCTTTCAAATGAAGATACTAAATAAATAAATAATTCTGGTCAATTTACAGCTTAAAGATGCTAGGAAAAATATAATTCTAAGGAGATTTTAAATCTAGGTAGGTTTCATTATATTTATTATTGTATATTGACTATTCTGAGTGCAATATAAATGTATTCCAATGGAATTAAATAAATTGAATTTCGTGCCTTGTGCTTACGATGATTTTCGGTTCATAGCCAGCATCAGAAAAGTTTGAAGCTAATACCAACCTTCAAAGACTCTATGATAGAGGAAAATTTCCTCCTCACAATGTTCCTATCTAGGTCAAAGCCCAGCACTGAAGACAGCTCCGACTGCGTGGCTCCAGTGGCTGCCTCAGTGAGGATTGCCAGCGCCAGCTTCAGGCCAAGAGGTGACAGGAGGAAGTTCTCCTCCGATGATGCTGCTACGCGCTGTAACAAGAAGTTTGAAAACTTGGTGACCTCTTTATTGTTGATATTTATATTTCCTTACTTAGTGCTACGATTTGTTTAGTTGTCTGTTTCCTTGTATGATAAGCTTTGCGGCGAGTTTAAGTACAGACAGTGCGTCAGAATTAAGAGTGTGCCTAATAAGCTTTAACTTTAAAATTGTACTTCAAAATCGTTTAACTCAGAATCTGTGAAAACTACCTTCATAATCAGGGAATCTTTTATCTTGAACTGCGTGTTTTGAAAACACGATTTGTGAAAGTTTTCGCGATAGTCTATTATTTTGGAATAATAGATGTTTTGGACACATTTTGCTATTTGTCTAAGGAACAGCACACATTTTTTCTTCGGATTTTGTTTTGCTAAGAAACCTAGAAGTATTCTTTCTTTTATTTTTTCGAGTGTAATCAAGTAAAAATTCTGACGCGCTGCTGTCTGTACCCAAGGTACCTACTACCTTGTAGATCTATACCTACCTTAGGTACAGGAAAATACATGAACGTAACAAATAAGGTGTATTGTTATTTCGAGCCACGGTTACGCACCACGAATTTACAAAATATATTGTCAATTCAATCCACCATAAAAAGAAATCACATACGGACTAAGAAGTATGTCGATAACCTCATGTTGCGACTTGCACCTGTTGCGGGTTCGATTCCTGTATTTTTATAGAAACATATAAGTTAAACTAATTTCTGCCCGCTGCTTCAAACGCGTTGTTTCTATCGAAACGGTATTTGGTTCATTCTATCCCATGGAAACTGACTTATTAACCTATGTTTTATTCCAGACTTATCTGATCTACCTGTATACAATTTCACCCCGATCCTTTCAATAATTTTGGCGTGAAGTGAGGTAACATCCATCTTATTATAACTACCGTAGTTTGACGAATTAATTACGGATGTAAGCGAGTTAACTACGAACCTTATTTGTGTTGGAATTTGTGTTCGAAGGGATGCTGAACGCGCGCGTCTAGAACCCTGATGATGTCCCTCGTTAAGGGATGAAACGTTGGTGTTCTTCCAACACAAATAAGGTTCGTAGTTAACCCGCTTACATCCGTAATCAAATATCCATCTATCGGTACATTAAACATTCACATTTATACCTAGTATACTAGTGTGACGACTAATCTGGTTTGATTATTCGATATCTAGATATCCGATACTACAAGAAGTACATGGACGTTGGGTGCATTTCAGACCAATGTCGTCGCAACTTTCCAAAAACTTGTTCTCATCGGAGGTAAAATTGTGTATAAAAATAAAAAGAGTGCGCTAACCACACGAGAGGTCAGTCGCTTTTAAACCAACACAACGTGTGCTGAATTATTTATTTTAGTATTTCGGGGTGACTCGTTATTATATGCTTTGAACTTTAATTTAAACCACAAACTTCTTTCTTAGAATACTTTTCGGAAAATTCAACAAATGCTTGATATATTCCCATCATACAGCGTACCTATACCTAACCTACCATCTCGAAGCGAGTTTTATTCGATACAAGCGAATCATTCCCGTCTCGTAGCGATCTTATTTGTGCACCTTTGGTAAAATTTTGTGCACGACTGAAAGACGCACACATTAATAAGAATTTAGAAATATAAATAACTTTATTAAGCCATCTTAAAAATATTTTATACTTAAAACTATAAAAAAGGTACTTAATCATTAAAAAGAACAAAAACTTATTTTTTCAAAATTGTGAAAAAAAACGTTAAACAATTTGTTCGCAATTATATAAATAACCGAGTTTGTTTTAATAAACTATAAACTGACTTCAATTATATGGTTTTCTCATAGCCAGAACAAGACCAATTGAAATAGGACCACACGGGAAGCACTTCAAATAAAAAAAGAATCATCAAAATCGGATCATCCAATAAAAAGTTATCAAAAAAAGTTACAAACATAAAAAAACAAATACAGTCGAAATGAAAACCTTCTTTATTTTTTAAGTCGGTTCATAAATAAATCGGCCTAAAATTATCTTGCACATTTGCAAACCTTAGCAACACGTTACTATACTTATTCAATTCGCGACCCTTTTTATAATATTAGTATTACTAATCGTCAGTTTACAAAATTTAATGCAAAAACTAGTTGTATGCAAATTGGATGATTGGTTATATGTCTTCCCATGTAAGACATATAAAGCAGGCAATAATCTTACCTTCGTAAGAGAAAAATCAAACTTAACCTAGTCCGTGGAAGCGGGTGTAGTCATCGAACATGTCCCAATAGTACGGGTCCACCAGCGTTGGCCCGTTGGCCCCGTCACCGCCTGTGTTTGCACGTTGGATTCGACCGCATACCTACTCGTAGTCTTACTATAAATCGACTACTGTACCTACCGGTTAATCTCTTACCTTTGTAAGAGTCCAATAAAACTAATCGTAGTCTGTGTTAGCGGGTGTGTAGTCATCGAACATGTCCCAATAGTACGGGTCCACCAGCGTTGACCCGTTGGCCCTGTCACCGCCTGTGTTTGCACATTGATCTAACCGCATTATTGAAGTACTACTACTAGACCGCAAACGTACTCGTTGTCTTACTATAAATAGACAACTGTACTAGTCAATATCTTACCTTTGTAAGAGTCCAATCAAACTTATCGTAGTCTGTGTTAGCGGGTGTGTAGTCAACAAACATGTCCCAATCCGGGTCCACCAGCGTTGGCCTGTTGGCCCCGTCACCGCCTGTGTTTGCACATTGGATCCAACGGCATACCTGTAGTCTTATTATAAATGTCTACTGTACTGGTCAATAACTTACCTTTGTAAGAGTCCAATCAAACTTATCGTAGTCTGTGTTAGCGGGTGTGTAGTCATCGAACATGTCCCAATAGTCCGGGTCGACCAGCGTTGGCCCCGTGACGGCCTGCACTTGCACATTGGACGCCGCCGCGTGCGTCGGGTCATAATGCGCCGCGTCGCCGAAAACGCTGAAGAGAGTGGATGGGTCGATCTTATCTTGGGCATTGGCTAGTGCTGTGAAGGGGGAATATTAGTTTTAGAAGGTATAATAATATTACAATAAGTACAACTTCCTACTAACTACGAACTAATCGTTCTTTTGAAAATGTTATAATGGTCAGTGAATTCGTTTCAAAAAAAGTGCCTGGTTCTTTTTCTTAAGGCGCATACCCGAGTCAATATGACAGCGATACCTATTTTATCATATTTTTACGTTTATCATAGGAATGTTTAAAAATCCTACGTTCAGTTTGTAGTATCTGTTATGATTATGAGCTATTTTTTAATACCTCTGTGATAATTTTATCTCATATAGTTTAGGAAGAGATGCGAAGATAGAGTTTGGTGGCCAAAAAGCGCCACTTTATATCTCTACCTAAGCTTTACAAAATTAAACTATTACAGAGGCATTCATAAATAACTTATAATAGATACAACAAACTGAACGTAGAATTTGTAAAACTTGCTGCGTTTAACGTAATAATAAGATAAAATAGTTGGGGGTGCCACTTTCACTGGTGTATGGGCCTTAAAAGCGAAATTAGCACACGTCGTAGCATGGATTCAACGTAGCACATTTGCGGCGTAGCACACAATAGTTCAATTCGTTTTATAATGATAACAAATAAAAGTTACATGTCAGGTCTATAAATCATATATTTTTTAACTATGCTACAATAATTATATACCTACAATACAATTCTATAATATGTATAATTACTAATTATATAGAGGTATTTGTAGCAAATAACAAAATATTATTTAAATTAACAATAAACAATCATTCAATACAATTTAAATTAAATATATGTAATTTTGAGCCAATGAACTCATCACAGTCATACAAATTTGTTCGTTCACAGCGTTGCTACGCCGTAGCACTTCTACGGCGTAGCACACATCTTAGCACGTCTGTAGCGTAGCACACCGCTAAGTATAGCTACGTCACAGATACAGCGTAGCACATTGCGTAGCTCTGCTACAGCGTAGCACGGCTACATCGTAGCAACCATTATCTGCGCTATAGCAATCCGTAAATAATTAAATACGAGTCGAGTTCATTCTATCGTATTAAAATATAACACATCTGCTAAAAATACCAGCCGTGATTTCTTTGGCATGTGTCACGCACGTTATTTTTATTATCATACGCTTCCTGAAAAAATATGTGTCAGACACTATCTTGAGGTAGGTATACTTAAGTGTGTTGAAAGGTCAATAACCGTAGCAAATAACTAAAACTGATTAAACTAATAATAAAGACACAGTCAAAATTAAGAATATTATGTAATCTTTACATCGATGTGTGGTGACACAGTTAAGCTAGCAGTACGCGGCGCAAACGCGTTTCGCTTATTCAGCTTTTTCAGTAGCTAAGCCGTGTCTCGCCAGTCATTCCACCAACCTCTACCAGAAAACACATACCCTAGTTATGGGTTACAGATTATATTAAAGTCACTTCGTAGAGCCCCCTTTGAGTAGTCATATCCTAATTAAGGATTAAAGATACGCATTCTATTGTAATTTCATGTACGAGTGTTGTATGTTATCAATAGACTCAGTTCAAAATAATAACTCTATTATTACAAACAACCCACAATAGCTAAAATTAAGACATAAAGTAATATAATACAAAATTGGTGACCCCGACGTGATCTAATAATATTGTGGGTTGTATCAAAGTGAAAAATAATGTGGAATGACTCCCTCCCGACGAAGTCCACACCTCGGGAGGTTAAATAAGCAGGATGACGCAACATCGACGCAGCGACGCCACGCGGTGTGAAAAGCGCTACAGGTGACGTCAGGAGATCCCTTTCCTGCCACCATCAAGAAGCCCTATGGAAGAGCCGTTCAGCAGCGTACGAAGAATGGCAGCGCATGGCCGGGGAGTGGTTAACCCGCGGTCCAGCCATTTACGCAACGAGGTCTAGCGGCAGATGTGAAGAAGATTTTCGGAGCCAGCGATATCTGAGGTATACTCAATCCCGTAGAAAATGGTGTTTATACCTGCAGATTCACTCAAGCAGTGTTGGTTTTGGAGATATGGCTCATTCCCACTGCGAGTGACTGGCATGTGATTTTCCTGCGCTATATGGAGACCAAGACGGAAAATGACGGCGATTTTGAGAAGGTGCTGGATGTGCGTGCAGGACTGGTCGACGCTTATTAGTGGTGTGCGTGCTTAAGTTTTTCAAAAATTAAATTCAGTGAGCAAAAATTTTTTTGAGTCAGTGCTAGTTCTTAGAATTTATCGCATAAGTAGAGTACCTAAACGGAAGCACGATATGGTAACGTGAGACTTCATTCCACATTGTAATGTAGCGAGCTATTTGCAGCGTTAGCGAATTTGCAATTGTATTGTTTGAGGTTATGTACTCTACCTGGTCAGTTTGAATATTAATTTTGATGTTATTTTATAATGATGATTGATTGTATTTTTTTATTGTTGAAAAATTAATGAATAGTAATTTTTGTAGATTTTTGTGTAATTTGTGTTAAAGTTAAAGTTTTAATTTAAAATAAATATTTTTTTGTTTAATGAAGTAACGACTACAGTATTTTTTTGATAAAAGTATCTATGTTTAAAAAAATATGGATGAAATATGTTTTGTGGACAGTAAATTTATATGATGTTGAAAATGTGTGACAAAATTGTTTATGCCGACAGTACTTGTGTTATGTTAAGAAATGTATTGATATTTTTTTTTATTTGTGTAAAGAGATATAATTTTTAAAGTAATAAAAAAAAGCAGTTTATTGTTTATCACAAAATTATTGACAGTTTAATTTTCATTGTTTACTCTTAAAAAATTTATTAAAAGATTAATGTTTGAATGTATTTTAAAGATGTAAAAAACAAAATGTAATCTTGTAGACTGACTGTACTTTTCATGTTCATTCGAATAAACTTTGATTGTATTGCTCGAACCTACTTAGGAATGCGACTTCGTAACATGATCGCATTGTTGATGTCAGCTAATTTTTGTATGAAGACATGAACTTGTGTAACTTTTAAGACATTTTGAATTGTAAAGTTTTAAATTGGATATAGGGATTGAAATTTTGTTTTGTAAAAAAATTTAAAAAAAAGGGGAGGATTGATGTGGTGACACAGTTAAGCTAGCAGTACGCGGCGCAAACGCGTTTCGCTTATTCAGCTTTTTCAGTAGCTAAGCCGTGTCTCGCCAGTCATTCCACCAACCTCTACCAGAAAACACATACCCTAGTTATGGGTTACAGATTATATTAAAGTCACTTCGTAGAGCCCCCTTTGAGTAGTCATATCCTAATTAAGGATTAAAGATACGCATTCTATTGTAATTTCATGTACGAGTGTTGTATGTTATCAATAGACTCAGTTCAAAATAATAACTCTATTATTACAAACAACCCACAATAGCTAAAATAAGGACATAAAGTAATATAATACAAAAGATGTATCGATAGTAATTACTATTTATCAAGCTGTTTATATAGTAAAAAACATACTTGTCCTTATTTTGTAAGTCTAAAGAAATAAACGATTTTATTCTGACTCTGACTCTGTAGTAATTAGGTAATTAGGTAAAAGGAAAATCCCGTTTGGGAATACCCAGAATTGGTTCCTTGACGTGACGTAAATAAGTAAACAAAAGTTTGGCAGGTAAGAAGACCAGTTATTTACGTCATCAAAGTTATTTAGGTAAGATTGGGATTGTCTTGTCTTGTCTTGGTAGAAACTTGCATAACAATACGTATTTAGTGCGGTAGAGTGTATGGTTTTTGTGGGTGCAGGCAAAGTTGGAATTTATTGTAGTTACGTAGTAAGAAAAAAGTAAGTGCGCCGGAGGTTTTACGTAGGTACTTACTAAGTATTAATTTACTATAAAAACTATCACGGTTTCTCGTATAATGCCTTGCATTGTTTATATTAAAGTCTGTTCAAAAAAGAGAAGAGTCGTAGGAATTGAGGTCGCGCGTGTGCCAATTGACAACTTTTGTTCGGTTGACAACACTGCTCTGTCATTGCAGTACGACTAAAAGTGTTAGTTCACCGAAACGCCACGACTCTTCTCTTTTTGAACAGACTCTAACATAAATAAAAATCCCAATGACCCTAGTCGGACATTTTTACAGTAAACAAGCCATTCTTCAAATTTAACTATACAGAACAGACCGCCAAAACCAGCTATAAAAGAAATAATAACAATGATAAATAATGTGGGACTATTCACACACCATTATCTAGCCCCAAGCTAAGCAGAGCTTGTGGTAAGGGCACTATGATAATGATAACTGGTATACATAATGGATGGAATACATAAATAGATTTTTTTTATTATCATAGAAAACAACCCGAACAAGAACAGAACGCCCTGAAAATTTGCAGTACCTTATGAAATGAAATGAAATGAAATGAAAATATACTTTGTTAGGTACAAACTTAGATTACCTAGCTAGACTAACAAACATGACACTGAAATTAAAAATAAAAATAGATAAAATAGATTTAATATTGGTGGTCTCCACTGCAGCAGAATGGTGCCTTTTGGATGGCTTGTTTACACCAGGTACTACCTGGTGTAAACAAGCCATCCAAAAGGCACCATCTTAATTTTTTCAGTGTAGCGCTGTTTCGCACCAAATTTTTCGCACCACATGACTAAAGTAATAATAATTTTTGTTTCTCAAAGGCTGTTTTTAAGATTTTCGTTTCAACCCACAAATTTTTCTCTATTTTTTGGCAGATTTCATTTTATAAAGTATGCAATGTTTACTTGACAGATTGATTTATTATCATTGACTCTACCGATCGGTGACATAAAAATACAGTGTTATTTTTTTAGATTTTGGTTTTTGGAATTATTTGAATGCATTTTAGGCATTTCTTAAAATAAATCGAAGTTTCCTTTTAGTAAGATTTGCTTTACTAAGATTTGATCTTGAATACTAAGCTTCACTAAGATTTGATCTTGAATATTTTTGGGTAGCTGCCCTCGAGGTACGTTTGTTTGTGCCAACCTGTATATCAGTGATGGACAACGAGAACAATCCGTATCTGTTATGCGTACGAACGTAGGTCACCTAATTGCGGTGAAACAAATGTTTGTTTACTCCCAAACGATAACCTCTCTCATCAGAATGTGAAGTACCGACCTCATCTACACTCAAGTACCTAAGTGTACTTAAAACGATTATTTATGTAGCTCAGATATTTATTATTCATTTAGCTTATTCTAGTTCCGTTTAGTACCATGGGAATTAATATTACCCGCTTTTATGTAACTCGTGTTTCCATCCTGTATTAGGAAATGATAATAAATTCTAGGCAATAAACTCACCGAGGACAAAAAACACAAAATACATGGAAATCATCTCGGCGGCGAACAAGGAAAAACCACTATTTAAGTAAGTATTTATGTAGTAGGTTCAAGGATTCTCGTCCAACCGGTTAGACAGTGCAAATATTATAATATTATTTAGACACCATTGGCGTTTCTCACTATGCACTATGATATAAAGTTTAAATTGCTGTAGGTATATTCTGTTATTTCATTTTAACTAAACGTCGCGTCGTGCCTGACGGGTGCCCGACTGTCGACTAACGTATAAATAACATTGGTTTTAGTTTTACATTCAAGACTGAACCGGTTTTCTCATCATGATCAGGTTCTCAAAAAATACCTATCTCGTAGACAACTCTCTTGGGTTGATTGTTAGAGATATGTTTCCTAGGTGCCTATCAGAAGACTTGTAATTGTAGGTAACCGATGATCAACGGATATGTTCACTCTTTGCCTAGGGGAATAAGAGGGCACAATGCGCGCTATTTCGTGAAAAGGATAGGCATAGGATTTGGTATTCATTTGAGCGGGACAGAGCATACGTTTTTGAAACGGCGGGAAAAAATCTAGTTTTTGCTTATTAACGAAAACTAGACGACTGGAGAAACTGGTTCAAAGAACTAAATAATTAGTTAAGTAGTGCGTGTTAGCGGGTGTGTAGTGTAGCCGTAGTATGACGAATTCATTACGGATTTAAGCGGGTTAACTACGAACCTTATTTGTGTTGGAAGAACACCAACGCACTCGTCCTGAAGATGCCCCTCGTTAAGGGATGAAACGTTGGTGTTCTTCCAACACAAATAACGTTCGCAGTTAACCCGCTTACATACGTAATGTAAACATAAGTCATTTGAATAGACAGCAGTATTCCAGAAACGTCTTAGAGCTTTCGAGATGTGGTGCCACCCGAAAATGCTACGCATCAGCTGGACGCAGCATGTTTCCAATGTTAATGTGCTCCAAAGCGTCGAGATTTTGTGTGTATACATTAGATTTTCATAGATGTATTGCGATTTATTTCTTTAAATAATTCCCTCAACGAGTCGCGTGGATTTAATTTATAAATAGCGCGTACCGCCCTTTTCTGAAGAACAAAGATAGTCTAGATGTCAGCTGCCTGTCTATAAAACAAAATACATAAGACATAACATTAAGGAAGTAACTGAAGGAAACTAACCTAGCTGTATCTTAATTGGTAATAGGTATATCTAATTGTTCGAGGGGAATCAACATGTAACCCTAGGAAAACAGTTTAGTCTACAAGGTGGACAATTTTATCCTTTAGCATTCTTGCATCGCATCGCGTCTTAGTTGGTAGCTCTCTTACATTTGGTTACATGAATTTTATGCATTTAGTTTTTGAAGCATTGAGTAAGAGGTTATTGGCGGTGAACCAATCTAGTATTTGTGAAAGATAATTATTTACATCGTCATAATTAAGTTTTTTTCTGTCAACTTTAAAAATCAAACAGCAAATAAGACTAGATATCAGAGATCTTTTGCTAAAAAAGGGAGATCATTTACATGTACTAAAAATAGAAAAGGAGCCAATATCGATCCTTGCGGGACTCCTAGATAAATTTTTGATCTCCTAGATCTTTCTTTACTACTTTTATCTACTTGTTGGACTCTATCAGATAAATATGATTGCATAAGGTCCAGTGCCTTGTTTATAACTCCATAATTTCTCAGTTTATTTATTAATGTACCATGTACCATAAATGGTGTACTGTAGTGTATTTATTGTATTATGTATATCAGTTATCTAGTACCCATAGCACAAGCTCTTCTTAGCTTGGGGCTAGATAATGATAAATGATATATTTATTGCGTAAAACATGGTATACAGGTTGTTTGTTGTGAGTTTTGAGCTCATGTTTAACTATTCTATAGCATGCAATTAATTAACTAATATCTTGGGCTTAAAATTAATAAATTCATTGATGTCATAAAAATTACACTCACTTAGCCAATGAAATAATTTCTTTTTGAATAAATAATCACTAAACACTTTAAATTCATTAGGTACCTTATTAAAAAAATTTACACATAGTCAAGCAGCTTTTTTGATGTCTTGCTGATTTAGAGGTTTCTCTTAAAATAAGCCTATTCGGGTCTCTGCATTGTCTAGGATTTTTGTCACATGCTTTGTGGAACAAATATCTATGGCTTCTTACAAAATTCGAGACCTCGTAAACATAAAGCGAAGGTAGAGGCAACAAACAAAGATCCTTAAAAACGGTTTTACCGATTGATCGGGCGGGATTCCACATAATGCTCGGATGCATTTTTTTTGCGCTAAAAATGCCCTGTTTTTGTCCGTGCTATTGCCCCACATCACTAAACCATAACAAAGCACCGATCCTATATACGCATGATACGACATAATGGCAGTTTTTATGTTTGTGACGTTCTTTATTTGTCCTAGAGTATATACAAATTTGTTAGTTTTTTTACTAACTTGGTCTACCTGAGCTTTTCAATTTATATTTTCGTCAATTATTACGCCTAAAAACTTTAT
Organism: Eupithecia tripunctaria; assembly: GCA_955876795.1. NCBI lineage: Eukaryota > Metazoa > Arthropoda > Insecta > Lepidoptera > Geometridae > Eupithecia > Eupithecia tripunctaria. The sequence continues at coordinate 5,854,949 of OY041619.1, read as the reverse complement.
TTGCGCGACTTTGTCTATTTTTGTTACATTAAGATTAAAGTTATATTGTACATGTTAAGGTAGATTTATTAAGTTGAATATATTTTGATTTAGATAGATTAATTTTCAGATTGGTGATGTCAAGCCATTCTATAAAGTCATCAATCGTATTATTAATGTCCGTTTCATGGTCATTAATATTAGTCAATTTTTTATCGGGAGTCACAATTATAGATAAATCGTCAGCAAATAATATACACTTATGGTTTGTACATTAATTATTTCATTGATATACAGGGGAAACAGGATAGGACCTAAAATGCTACCCTGGGGTACACCCGATTTATTATATTGATAGTCCGATTCAAATGTCAATAATTCATTGTTTTCGGTCATTTTATTTATGACGACACATTGCTTTCGATTAGTCAGGTATGAGGTCCAACTCTACAATGGTTAGCCTCATACCTGACTGCCAATGTTTTCCAGCTTTTTAAGAAGTAAGTCATGTGAAACGTAGTCAAAAGCTTTGGATAAGTCAAAAAATAGTCCTGTAGTTAAGTGGCCAGTATTAAGGCTAGTTAACACATTTTTAACTAGGGTGAAGATTGCTACAGAGGTAATTTTTTTCTTTTGAAAGCCAAATTGTTCGCTCCTAATGATCTTATATTTATTACAATAATTTAAGAGTCTCTTATACATACACTTCTCAAATATTTTTGAGAAAATTGGTATAAGAGTTATCGGACGATAGTTACCGACCTCTGTCTTTTCGCCTTTTTTGAAGAGAGGCTTTACTAGAGATAATTTCAAGGCGTCTGGAAAAACACCTGTCGAAAACAATAAATTTATTAGGTGCGTCAACACAGATATTAATTCCGCAATGCATTCTTTAATTATCTTTGTGTTGATACCTATAATGATGTGTGAATTGTCCCACATTATTTATTATTTATAATAAATGTATTTATAGGTCTCGTATCACATAGGTTCAACTCGTGTAACGAATTAACAATAATACTGCCCACGTATTAGTGTAGTTATTGTAACTCGTGTTATTCTTACAAATCAAAACCTGCAATCGCTTCCGTTTTGGTTCGTTTGCCAACCGAAACGAAACAGTAATGGGAACATGAAACCGAATTAGGTAAATGAAGCTATAAATCAGGCAGATTTGTTTCAGACTCAATTTAGGGTTCGAAGGGTAAAAACGGAACCCTATTACTAAGCCTACACCGTCCGTCCGTCTATCTGTCCATCCTCAAGAGCCGTAAGAGGTAGACATTTCTTGTTTTCAGAGAATATGTATTTCTCTTGCCGCTATAACAACAATAAATACCTTCCTATCCAAATTCAAGAGGCTTAAATAGTTACGCAAAACGTGATTTTTTGGCAATTTTTGATCTTCGTTTGTATCTCTTGAATCACAATACTACTACTCATGAAACTTTCTATAAATAACACTGTGCGTGCACACCTATTTGTTTACTCACTCCCACAACGCACGATGTGGTTAGTGCTAACCCTGTGCGAGGGAGACATGAAAGCCGATGCAGTACGGAAGTTAGTTATTTTTAACCAACTTCATAAAAAGTAGGAGGTTCTCAGTTCGACTGTATTCCAATTTTTTTTATTACTGACAAATTAAGTTAAGACGAACGTGAGTACCGAGACAAACCTTACATAGTATCTACAAATTATAATGTTGATTGTTAAAAAAAATGTATCTATTTATAAGTTTAAAATTTAAAAAAGTATCCGAACAAGTAAAAAGTTCATGCTCTTTGATTTAATCAATTTCAACCAGCTTAGTTTTACCTCACGGCTTGGTATTTTGTATTGAGTTGGAGATGATTTCATAAAACTCGTGATAACGGGCAGAACCTGCAGTTCACAGTGTCTGTAAATTACCATTAATTTAGGGGGGCCAGCGTGGGGATTATGGTAGTACCCATAATCCCCACGCTGGGTATGCAGGTTGGGGATCGTAGTTCGGTGGTAAAATTGTTCAGCAGGACGCCCCCTAGAGGATATCCCATAGTCGCCTCCACGGGAAGAGTTGAGGTGGTGCAAATTCTAAGCCAGCACCACACAGCTACCTACGCGTATATATTTATTTCTCATTATAAATCGATCGTATCGAAAAACGTGACCGAAACCCGTATAGGTATCATTTTCTCAAAGGTTTTCCCTAACCACACATAATAGGTAGGTTCTAACTACTTACCTACTACTACTACTTACTATTTGTAACTATTTACCCCGCGGTTTCACACGTATTTTTAGGGATACTGTAGTGTACGCTATTGTGCCGTTTTATAAGACAAGTTACACCTGATTATTGTGATATTTAAATATTGGTTCGCTGGTGTCGTGCAACGTTTATCACCGGCCACGGACACCCGCCAAGTGATCCGTCCAGCCTGCCATGACTTTCGTCCACGCCACACCGAAACAACCACAGTTCTGTGATCTGTGGAAACAACAGATTGCCTTCATGCTCCAGGCATTTACTTATAATGTATATACTTGTGTATACTACAGATACCTATTATGTAAAATAATCTATGTCTTTCCCTAGGTTATTAATAGAATTATTTTGAGGGTATTACATACCTACCTACTGTTTTAATTTGAATTATTTGCTTTTAAATTATGGTTTTTATCACTGTTGTAAACATTGATTTAAAAAGGGGAGATAGGTTACGTTCTCCCAGCGCTTACTCAAAAATTGGCATGTGTTACAACTACACGCAAACACATACGCTCACAGTTATATTTCCAGTCCTGTGCAATACAAAGAAGAACAAAGACGGAAAGACGTATCTAGGACCGAAGTGAGACTGAGACAACAATATTTCACGCGAATCACGACCGCCCGTGCCGCCGGTCAAACGGTGACTGATGTGGGAGAACACAATTTTACACAATTTGAGGTTGCCACTTTCGAGCAACCAGTGCCTCATCTTCGTTTTTAATAAATCAATGGTTGTAAATGACTTTTGATTTGTACCTGTAACTAAGGTGGCAGTTAGATGTGTTTGTTTTTAAAAGTACTCCACAATCCATGTTTTGGTGTACACTGCGTTGGTTGGTGGTGCAATTTTTAATAAATACCTACCCTACCGATATTATGAACGAGAAGGTTTCTAAGTATGTATCGATGTTTGTTACTCTTGCACACAAAAACTACTGAACGGATCAGGCTGAAATTTAGCATCTGTACATATGCAAAATTTCGCACTCGTTGTTTGGATCGCCAGTAGTCCGGGGTTGATGGAAACGTTTACACAGGTAAACGTTTCCATAGAGAAACAACGTGTACGAAGTCTAGTATACTAGTCATCTATAATCCTTACCAAATTTCATACATAACCATAATCATAATAGATAATAAAAATATAAATAAAAATAATACTGGATAATTCGCACAGCATTATCTAGCCCTAAACTAAGCAGAGCTTGTGTTATGGGTACTTGATAACTGATATACATAATACAATACACTATACATAGATAGATGTTTTTTTTTTTATTATACATAGAAAACATCCAGAACGCCCTGAACAAATATCTGCGGATCGTACAAACATTTGTCCTGAGACGGCAATCGAACCCGCAACCTCCTGCGTCGCAGGCGGACCTTGGCCCACCGCGCCACAGAGGTCGTCAAATCCGTTCAGTCCTTTCGGTTAGGTATATGTTTTTGAAGCACTTTGCTGACGATCTAAATCGTAATTATGTTAATCGTCTTCTGCTGGACTGAGGTCTCCCCCTGATAAGCGCCTTATTGGTTTTTACCTCATGGGCCCATAATCCCCACGCTGGGCATGCGGCAAACAAAACGGTTCTGCAGGGGGCGGCATATCCCTTAGTCGACTCTTACGACCGCGGGAAAAATTGGGATGGTGCAAATTCTAACCCGGCACGATCGGCTGTTTGTTTGTTGGAAAAGTCACGACGCAAGTTGCTTTGCGAATGTTACAATACCTATCTCTTTTATAATCATCTCCATATGTCTCATATTTATAATAATAATAAAAAACATTTACTTACCTATGGTTTATCCATTTTGAATGAAGCATGTTAGTAAACAAAGTACGACACAAATTTCAAAATCTCACTTGCTTGGCGTCGAGTTTCAGATATAATTGTAAGCATTTTTTATTGACGGGAGGATCTAAAATCGATAAGTAATGTAAATTACGTATAAAAGGACGCGCCAACAAAGTGAATTTTAGGTTATGTATGGGCGGTTTGTTTACGTTTATGCTCCATTCAAAATGGATATGATATAGGTGGTACTATAAATTATTTATAAATACCTCGAGAATAATAATTTTATAGGACTACCTCGGACGGAATCATTATACTTAACTACAACAGCGAAACAATTTTCAAAAGCGATACAAAAATAAATAAATATACCTACATTACAGCCGAACATAGAACCTCGTCCTTTTTTAGAAGTCGCTTAAATACCTTTGAACCCACATTAGTGTAGGTTGGGTACCCAACCTACCACACACCACACCTCACACAAGTAGGATTAGATATATGTACCTAGTTATGATACCTAAGTTACCTTACTACTACTATTATTTTAGGTAACTTAGGTATCATAATCATAACTAAATACTTAGGTACTTACTTACTCAATGATCTATAAACTTCTGCTGACGCATAATGAATAAATGACAAATAATTCAGAATTCTCATATTGACCAAACACTTAAACGCCGAATGTCTAATTCTCAGAATGACTAATACCTACGCATAATGACCGACCCGATATGACAGCGCCACCTATTTATCATATTAATACGTTTAACACATGATATTTTAAAACCGTACGTGCGTACGGTAAAAATTATGAATTCTGTGGTAATTACGAATTCTATGGTTATTACTAACTTTATTTCACTAGGTGCAGTTTCACGTAACTGGGTTGACCCATGGATTAAATAAAAAGGGTAATCAATGGGTTGATCACAGAAATCGTAACAATAAGGTACTATTAAATATTACGATTTCTGTGGGGTTGATATTGATAAATTCCTGGAATAGGTATAACCAGCCCAGCTCCTTGAAGTACTAAAGCAGGAATTTTGGTGACTGACTGTAACTTCGTTTCAGCTTTTCTGTAGGTGGGGTTGATGGCTCAATGATACTCTTCAGCCACTTCATGTACCAGACAAATAGAATAAAATGTATTTGATAAATCTTAGCTGGATTACGGATTACGCATGCCCAGCGTGGGGATAATGGGCATTAACCCCCCATGAATTAAACGCCTATAACCAAGGCGTTTATCAGGGGGAGGCCTGCGTCCAGCAGTGGACCGATACAGGCTGCGGATGGATGGATGGAAGTCTTAGTATAACCACAGATAATATAATATAATACTATACTAGTATAACATAACAAGACACAAGGTGTAACATAAGGGGTGGATCATCGGTGGATGGAAGGGTGGGGGAACTCAGTACCTATCGATTTAACCCCTATGTATGTTCTGTGATGTTCACTGGTTCAAAAGTTATTTCGACTTTTGTAATATATTTTGGTCAAAATCTGATTTCAGACTGAATTTCGAAATTGCAGCCAAAATATGATGTCTGCGACCTTGTCTTTTTATTTTAAACAAGGTCGATAGCTGGCCTTTGGTACCCCTATACCAATCAGTGTAAAAAACAAAATATAAAATTAAACAGATCACAGGATACGAATATTTACATAAAATTTCAGTGGTTCTAAAATAAAAAAAAACATATTTTTTTTCTGCAACTGGCTTTCATGAAGTATAAACCCTGATAATTTCATTTGGCTAGGATGAAAGCATCATGTTGAATGCACTTAAATAGCCTTAGGTGCCAAAAATACGTAATTTGTACCCTGTATAATATATGTACCTATGGTTTATCCATTTTGAATGAAGCATGTTAGTAAACAAAGAACGACACAAATATTAAAATCTCACTTGCTTGGCGTCGAGTTTCAGATATAATTATAAGAAATTTTTATTGAAGGGAGGATCTAAAATCGACAAGTAATGTAAATTACGTATAAAAGGACGCGCCAACAAAGTGAATTTTTTTAATTTTAGTATGGGCGGTATGTTTACGTTTATGCTCCATTCAAAATGGATACGATATAGGTATACCTACCTAATCATCACACATTTTGTACCCATGACCTATTTAAAAATTGATTTTCCTCGACATTATTTACGAAGAATCGAGTAGGTATTTGGAGTTGTAACCAAACATAAAATTTCTGTGGAAGTAATAAATTATGGTAATTTATGGAATAATAAAACTCATTAAGACTTTTCATAAAAGTATAATCTCATTTTTTCGTTTCCGTTCAAAAAACCAAACTTAACGTTTACCCATTATTAAAACACTTATATAATTTCTAAGACAAGATTATGAATCATTCTAAAATACACATAACATGGAATAACCCTGTGGTTCATAGAAAATATGAAATAAACGTCACAATTAAACGCTCGAACATTACACACGAATAAACAGGTACAAAGGAATGGCCAATTAACGCATTCACTGCCCAGTCTCGCCACATGCCCCGCCCGGCCGCCGTTACATGGAGGTGGACGTGAAAATCGGCATCTTGAGCAATGATGGTGTTAGGAAAATAATAAAACAAAACAATAACGAAACACTGACACACTCACAATACTGATTTTCGAAAAATAGCACCATTTATATATAACAAAAATTTATGCACATTTTAATATATTATATTTTGTTATATTAAATCAAAGAGTTTATGATTTAAGTATAGTAGGTTTTTCCTTTCATTTTTGAATGAATTGACTTAAATATTATGATCGAACTTCACTACTGAAGTTGACTCTGATGAATCCCTCGTTAGAGAATGAAACTTTGGTGTTCTTCCAACACAGACTAGGTTCGTAGTTAACCCGCTCACATTCATAATGAATACATCGAATGTTCTTAAACAGAATCTCAAAAATATTTTATAGCTAGTGCCACTTGAACTAGTGGCAGCAGTGGGAAACTCATTCAAGTAATAATTTAATTATTATTAAAATGTGCAGTCTAAATAACTCTGTATCAATTTAAAAGGCATGTTATAGCTTTAAAGCACTTTACACTAGCCAAACCGATGTAGAATGTTTGTAAATAAATGTTGGCAAACCACGACAAATTACTAAAACTCACTTGATTGGCGTTGAGTTTCAGGTATAAAAGAAAATTATTTATTGCACATGAATCAAAATAATTTACAAAAAAATAAAAATTATGTAACAATTGGTCGATCTTATCGCTCAAGAGCTCTACTAGACAACCGTAATGTGTGTAAGATATAATAAAATTGTAAACAATATTTAATGAAGAAAAGATCTTAAATCGACAAGGAATGTAAATTGCGTAGAAAAAAACACGGCAACAGAGTGAATTTAAGGTTAGTTATGGGCGGTTTATTTACAAACCTTCCCATCGAGCTTGGCTAGTGTATAATGTACTTAACTTAAAGGCAAGACAATTTTTATAAGTATAAATTGTAATTTTTACTTTCTTCTCCTGGGCGACCTAGCTGACCATGGCATGTGGGTGTCTGGAGCGTGATTGAGGAGAACTGTCAATACCCAAAAGTGGAGACAAATCTGTAAAAATACATAGATAATTATCATCACACTAATATTATAAATGCGAAAGTTTGTATGGATGGATGTTTGTTACTTCTTCACGCCAAAACTACTGGACGGTTCTGGCTGAAATTTGCATACAGGTAATTCTAATGCTGGAATAAAACATAGGCTACTTTTTGTCCCATAAATCGGTTCCCGTGGGATGAAAATCACCTTTTAAAGTTTCCATAGGAACAACGTGCGCGAAGCCGCGGGGCGCAGCTAGTATTATTATAATATTATCTATTCCCATATTCATAATAGTCTGCTAACTTAGCACACAATCTCGTTCTGTCTTCTTCTTTTGACATAAGTCAGACTGAGAAATAACACTACTTAGCAGCTGTTTTTTGTAAGCAGACCAATATGATTTTTTTTTTTTTTTTTTTTTTTATCAGAAATAGTCGTTTGTTTGACCGCAATCTCACAATTCTCACATGATGGAAAGCGAAGATGCGGCCGACGATGTATCACGAAGGTCTAGAAGATGGCTACTCCGGACCACATTCCGAAACACAACTGAGTTGCTTCACGGACTGGCTTAGTTCGGAGGGTGGTGACAAGCCACGGCCGAAGCCTACCACCAGAGGGTATCGTTAGTTTTTATTTAACATCCTTTTATGTAACTGGGTATGTATTATTTTTATAGTATTTATATGTATTTTATAGTATGTATTATATGTATTTATTGTATTTATACGTGTACAACTGCTTCGTGTCCATTCCGAGGTTGTCTGGAAGAGATCGCTTTTAGCGATAAGGCTGCCCATTGTACAACTCTTTTATTTCTTTTTTTCCTGTATTTAATTTTTTGTATTTTTTTGGTGTGCAATAAAGTGTTTTGTATTTTATTATATTGTATATCTATAAGTAAAAACTGTTAAACTTAAATTGTACGATTACTGTTGCTACACATTAAAGTTTTTTTAAAAGCTGTTTGTTTTCCATATAAATAAACAAAATTATACAAATCTGATAATCATATATCAGTTCACACACCTCAACCTCGTTCAACAGCCTTTATTGGTCCACAGCTCACAGGACACAGGCCTCCCCCTGATAAGTGTCTTACTGGCATTTATCTCATGGGATCCCTACCTAATGTCAATAATCCCCACGCTGGGCATGCGAGAGATCGCATTTCGGTCATAAATGGTTGTGAATGAGGCGCTACTGCCCGCCCCCGGTGGATATCTCTAGTCGCCTCTTACGACACCCGCAGGCTGTCTGGCGCGGTGCAAATTCTAAGCCGGCGTCAAACAATCACACACAATAATAGTACATTGTACATCTAGGCGAGAAATTGGCATCGTCTTGTCTCTTTTTACTATAAAAACTTTCGTAGTTAGACGAATTCATTTTGAATGTAAACGAGTTGACTGCGAATCTAGTTTTTGTTGGAAGAACACCAGAACACCCTTAACGAGGGACTTCATCAGGGTGAGTGCGGATCGCAAACGTTGGTGTTCTTCCAACACAAATTAGGTTCGTAGTTAACCCGCTTACATTCATAATGAATGTATGGTCTCTGTTTAATGTTGTTTGAGTTGTGTTGAACATTATTTATTTATTTAATTGAAATACTTTTTATCCAGGAAAATCGCGAGGGAGGGTAAAGTTTATAAAATTAGTGTGATGATGACGTCATTAACACTGTCATGGAGTTTCCCGAACTCTGCACAGTCATGATTGCATCAATGTCTTAGGTAAAAAAATATTATTCTATGTAAATATTTTTTTATAAACTAGCTTTACCCTCGCGCGCTATTTTCCTGGATAAAAAGTATTTAAATTAAATAAATAAATAAATAATTTCCGATGATCCGTTAGATTATCAGAAGATATTCGAAACTTAATTTTTATTGTTAGTCAAACAAAAAATGCTAGAAATACAGCACACTCCCAAGCTTTGATGCGCTGACGTCACACCTTGCTATAAAGTTTCGCAAGGTATGTCCGTCGCGCGGAACTTTAACTGGCTATCTTAATCATTTTTTTTTATGTACAAAAGAAAAAATACGTATCCAATAGCTTCTATTTAACTAACTGACAGACTAATTTAAAATTGTTTTTTTTAGGACATCCTAGCCTATTGTATACAGGGGGCCTCGTAACATGTGTGTAATAAGCCGAAAGGGAAAATATCCATTTCAATTATTAATTTTATTGAATTTTGTGCAATTATGTACAAAAATAAATCAGATTTATTCAAAAAGAAATTTAAATCGAATATCAGAAATAAATTTAAAACTAGTGCCTATTTACAACTGAGACATTTATTGTAACTTATTATAACAGTTATTATAATAAATAAATAAAAGGAGTGATTCTGTATGATCATCAACTTGTGTATGACGATTTTTTAATGTATGTAGTTTGTTTTAATTTTTTTAATAAGTGGTTTCTTTAATTTCTATTCGTGTTTTAACTCTTGCATTATTTAACTTTATAAAATATTAAACTTATGTTATGTGCTTGTTTTTCATAAATAACATCAAGGTTTCCATTTACGCCCTTTGGTTTTTGTTAATTTTCACGGCGCCACAGAGGTCATCAAACAATACTATAGATGGTTACGCATTAAATCGGTCGGAAGCTGCTAAGGATCTATACCGTGTCCATTTTGAATGAAGCATAAACGTAAACAAACCGCCCATACTTAACCTAAAATTCACTTTGTTGGCGCGTCCTTTTATACGTAATTTACATTACTTGTCGATTTTAGATCCTCCCTTCAATAATGGCTTACAATTATATCTGAAACTCGAGGCCAAGCAAGTGAGATTTTGTTATTTGTATCGTATTTTTTTTACTAAGATGCTTTATTCAAAATGGATGAACCATAGGTATTATGTTTTATAGTAAACTCTCTTTTAGACCACACTATCATCAAATCATGCAAAGGGTTTTAGAAAACCTCATAGTATTTTGTACCTTTTCCTTGCCACAAGTGGTTTGGAGTATGGTAGTCCAATATGGTCCCCAAATTACAAAGTACATACATATCAATAATATTGACCGAGGACATTTTTTATGTCTAAGATAATTATTATATCGTCACCAAACCGAGCGCGTTACATTGAGCTATGAAGATCGGTTATGCAGATTTAACGTTAAAATACTTGGAGACACGTCGCTTATACGTTGATCTCGTTTATCTGTATAAGATCATGCATTCTGTTTCTGATTCTCCTAATTGTTGTCGTATATTTCTTTAAATACAAAGTTTGAAAATAAAGAATGTGTCCCGTGTGTATAATAAGCTACGTAATCATTTTTACTTATGAAGGTAGTAGTTGTCATTGTAGATTTAGTACATTTTCCTAAAAACCTTTTTGTTAAAATATCCATTAACATTTAATAAGTTACGTCTCAAACCAGTTCGTATTTACTTTAAATTTGGTATGTTATATTATGATTAAATTAAATTAATTAAATAATGCTGGACAATTCACACAGCATTATCTAGCCCCAAGCTAAGCAGAGCTTGTGTTATGGGTACTAGATAACTGATATTCATAATAATTGCTTGTTATTTGTTTTGTGTACCTAATAAACATAAATAATCAAAATTAATTTTTTTTAAAAAACTATAAACCGAGGTTTATAGTTTTTTAAAACACTATAAACCTCACTATAACTATAAACCGAGGTTTATAGTTTTTTAAAACAAAATTAATTTTGATTATTTATGTTTATTAGGTACACAAAACAAATAACAAGCAATTATAATATAACATACCAAATTTAAAGTAAATACGAACTGGTTTGAGACGTAACTTATGTGGACACAAAAGCCATTATTGAAGGGAGGATCTAAAATCGACAAGTAATGTAAATTACGTATAAAAGGACGCGCCAACAAAGTGAATTTTAGGTTAAGTATGGGCGGTTTGTTTACGTTTATGCTTCATTCAAAATGGACACGGTATAGATCCTTAGCAGCTTCCGACCGATTTAATGCGTAACCATCTATAGTATTGTTTGATGACCTCTGTGGCGCCGTGAAAATTAACAAAAACCAAAGGGCGTAAATGGGAACCTTGATGTTATTTATGAAAAACAAGCACATAACATAAGTTTAATATTTTATAAAGTTAAATAATGCAAGAGTTAAAACACGAATAGAAATTAAAGAAACCACTTATTAAAAAAATTAAAACAAACTACATACATTAAAAAATCGTCATACACAAGTTGATGATCATACAGAATCACTCCTTTTATTTATTTATTATAATAACTGTTATAATAAGTTACAATAAATGTCTCAGTTGTAAATAGGCACTAGTTTTAAATTTATTTCTGATATTCGATTTAAATTTCTTTTTGAATAAATCTGATTTATTTTTGTACATAATTGCACAAAATTCAATAAAATTAATAATTGAAATGGATATTTTCCCTTTCGGCTTATTACACACATGTTACGAGGCCCCCTGTATACAATAGGCTAGGATGTCCTAAAAAAAACAATTTTAAATTAGTCTGTCAGTTAGTTAAATAGAAGCTATTGGATACGTATTTTTTCTTTTGTACATAAAAAAAAATGATTAAGATAGCCAGTTAAAGTTCCGCGCGACGGACATACCTTGCGAAACTTTATAGCAAGGTGTGACGTCAGCGCATCAAAGCTTGGGAGTGTGCTGTATTTCTAGCATTTTTTGTTTGACTAACAATAAAAATTAAGTTTCGAATATCTTCTGATAATCTAACGGATCATCGGAAATTATTTATTTATTTATTTAATTTAAATACTTTTTATCCAGGAAAATAGCGCGCGAGGGTAAAGCTAGTTTATAAAAAAATATTTAAATAGAATAATATTTTTTTACCTAAGACTGCAAACATGACTGTGCAGAATTCGGGGAACTCCATGACAGAGTGTTAATGACGTCATCATCACACTCATTTTATAAACTTTACCCTCCCTCGCGATTTTCCTGGATAAACAGTATTTTAATTAAATAAATAAATAATTTTCGATGATCCGTTAGATTATCAGAAAATATTCGAATTAGACAATTACTGTAACTTATTATAACAGTCAATTATTCAATTTCTTCAATTAAATGAAAATTCAATTAAATAAATAAATAATGTTCAACACAACTCAAAAAACATTAAACAGAGACCATACATTCATTATGAATGTAAGCGGGTTAACTACGAACCTAATTTGTGTTGGAAGAACACCAAAGTTTGCGATCTGCACTCACCTTTATGAAGTCCCTCGTTAAGGGTGTTCTGGTGTTCTTTTTTTCTAATTTTGTTTTAAAAAACTATAAACCGAATTCAATTTTTATAGTTTTTTCATAGAGTAACCAAATTAAAATGGGACTCACGGGAAGCACCAGCTTTCATATAAAAAAAAGAATCATGAAAATCGAACCACCCAGTCAAAAGTTCTGAGGTAACAAACATAAAAAAATACAGTCGAATTGAGAACCTCCTCCTTTTTTTGAAGTCGGTTAAAAAATAGAATAAGTTTGTCACTTTTAGTTTTATAGGGCAGTCGAGTTGTGGACTTTGTTAAATAAATAAAATTAACCGACGGATGAGTAGGTATCTAGCGCAGCGCATCAGCATTGCCATACAGCGGGGCAATGCAGCCAGCGTCTTGGGTACACTTCCGACTCGTTTTGATATGGATCTGCTGAACTACCTTTAGATTGTTTACAACAGTCTGCAGTTAGCTGAATTGTTTCAATTGTTAATACTAGTTCTATTTTATTTATATTATTTGATTGTAATTTTCCGTACCAATAAAAATTGATTCAAATTGTAAATACATACTTACTAGTTCTAATGTATTTATATTATTTGATTAAAATTTTCGTTTAAACAAAAATATAACCTTTTTACAAAAAACAAATAAATAAATAATAGTCAAATATCATCAAAAAACAAAAACATAAATAATAGTTCCCACTACTCACCATATAAATAATTATGAATATCCTAAACACCGGATGTTGCCTGATAACCGCTGCCATTCTATTGGAGATGACCATCAATGCTGATTCAGAGTGCGCTCGCCTTCGCGCCTGGCTTTGAAGGTGGAGGACGCTATGCGAGGCAGAGCGTTGCGTCAGGTTTACTGACAATCTCGACTGTAAAAAAAAAGTTGTAAGTAAATTAAGCAGTCGGACGGCGAACTTGACGCTTATAGCGATAGACAGCTCATGTTCGAGACAGGATTAATGATTCAATACGGATGTAAGCGGGTTAACTATGAACTTATTTGTGTTGGAAGAACACTCGCTTCATCGTGAGTGCGGTTCTAGTCTAGACGCGCGCGTACCGCATCCGTAACAAATTCGTCGAACTACGATGTAGAGATTGTTTTATAGGATTTACCATAATTTAACAAATGAGATATCGATTATTGTAGTTCAAATCGGATTGATTTAATTTAAATGGGTTAGTATAATACATCAAATTTATAGTAAATACGAACTGGCTTCAATTTATAGTTTATAGTTAATTTTATTTATCATCATAATGTAACATTACAGTTGAGTGTGTGACTTTAATGAGAATCTGTGAAAGCTTCCACTTGGATTTATAATAATTTAACAAATGAGATATCGATTATTGTAGTTCAAATCGGATTGATTTAATTTAAATGGGTTAGTATAATACATCAAATTTATAGTAAATACGAACTGGCTTCAATTTATAGTTTATAGTTAATTTTATTTATCATCATAATGTAACATTATAGTTGAGTGTGTGACTTTAATGAGAATCTGTGAAAGCTTCCACCTTTAAATTTAGGGAAATGTTACTTCTATATTTTAACTTGAAGTACGTGTTTTAAAAACACGATTGGTGAAAGTTTTCTCGATATTTTTTTTAAATAGATGTTTTGCACACATTTTCCTATTTATCTCAGGAACAGCAAACTTTTTTTCTTCGGTTTTTGTTTTGCTAAGAAACCTAGAAGTATTTATTTAGCTCTGTCTTTGAATTTTTCGATTGGTTGTTTCATTAACTAGTAATTAGGTAAAAACAGTTTTGGCGCATAGAACATTCGATGCACGTCTCTGCTCTGTATTTATCACTTGCGCGAAAACCATATCTGTTATATTATGATTTATCCCGCTTTGAATTTAGTGCAATATCGCCGTATATCGTCTCTGCTCTGACGTATAGGTGCATCTCTTTTCTCTCGCTCGTCCTCGCCGCTTGTATCCGCAATTTTGAACTTTATTACTGAGATCTAGCCGCAATATAGCTTGGCGAGTACTCGCAAAAATTCCTGAGCAATGCAGTTACAAAATCTTGCTAGACTACACTTGGCAATGAATTGCACTATGAAATTGCAGCAAGGAGTTGTTAATATAGGTACTGCGCTATATTGATCAACAAAATTGCCGGCAAGATGCAACTTTTCTAGCCCGTTTACAGGTACCTTTAGTTTCTCGGGAGCGTCCTCATGGCGCGTCTGTGGCGGCCTAACAAAGGCTGCCTCACTGTGAGGGGGTAAAAATCAAAATAATCATGATTTCTCTGAATTTTTGCATGCGAAGCCCTAGGTTTTATTAATATCCTTTGAACCTGATAAATCTATACTGTGTTGTACTAAATTGCGTTGATTGCATGAATAAATAATAAAGAGATAAGCTTCTGTTGATAAATCAAACTTTTTGCCACGAAACCAACCGACGACGGCCGCAAAGCTGAAGTTCAAATGCATTATTTTCCACGTTAAACCACGATGAATGGTATCAAGTGTGTAAATTATTGAAAATCATACCTTTGGCTATCCATTTCTGTTAGTTTTATCCACAAATACACTAAACACGACAAAAAACCGAAGACTCAAAAAGACCGTTCAAATTTGATTGAAAAACTAAGTTTTTGATGATGAACAGATAACACAAATTACCTCCAACTTATCCAACTGTATTTTGAGCATGTTATTCTCCGCTAGCAGTTTCTCCATCCTATTCTGTTTTTGAACGAGGGTCTGAGTAAGATGATGTATCTTTTCCTTGTCTATGGCATCCTGAGTGACCTCGTAATCGCCGACGTTTAGCGCATGGGTGTCTGCGGTCTTCAAGGAACTGGTCGACTCTCTGATGTTGTGCAGTTCCATCTCTTTGTCGCGAAGAGCTGTGCGAAGACTGGCGATGGTCTGGCCTGTTTCCATTTGGATGGTTTTCAGTTCCTGTGGTATAAAGAATAGGGTAAATTTATTAAAAGAAATAATAAAATTCATTTGTGTTTAATGTTTCAACATTTAAAGGTGTTTAGAGGTCTGTATCACACGGGAACTGATTGCCTATACCTACCTGGGTCTCTTCAAGACAAGGGTGAATAGGTATCTTCTAGACCTTCGTGATACACCGTCGGCCGCATCTTCACTTTCCATCAGGTGAGATCGCGGTCAAACAAAGGTCTATTTACCGTAAAAAAAAAAAAAAAAAAAAAAAAAAACCTTTGCCATAGACAGACATTTCTCTCTCCACTCTATTCCTCGCCCCCCGCTCGTCTCTTAACGCCAGGACCACTCGCTCCGCGGCGTTATGTCTCGCTTCTATCTGAGACAGACACCTCTACTTTGTCTACACCTACCTACGTACCTTGCCATAGACAGACAGTTGTCCCTCCACTCTATTCCTCGCCGCCCGCTCGTCTCTCAGCGCGTCCCTTAACGCCAGGACCACTCGCTCCGCAGCGTTATGTCTCGCTTCTATCTGAGAGAGGTATGCCTTTAGGGACTCTGATTCAGATTGAACGCGGGTAATGGAGTCAGCGAGCTCGTTTCGTTCTTCTCTGCAAATAAACAATGAAACAAATTAATAATGTACTGTACTGCACTCATTTACTGTATGGTAGTAATGTCTTATTGCCGGTGTACTTTACATCAAAGAAACTTTTTCGGGGGTTATGGCCACCGCCGGGCAGTGTGTGTGTATTCTGATGAATAGAGGATAGAGCGAAGTGGAGGAAATCAATTAAATTTAATTAAATAAAAATATATTAATTCTGATCTGATTGTAATCTGGTCGTGCGTGGGTGATCTGATCAGTGCCGTGCGCCTGCGCTATCAGAAAAAGTTCATGTTCAGCTGTTGTTGCGAGTAACCCACAATGCTGATTTTCAGCATGTACCATAGTTATGATGACGAAACTGTTAAGCTAAAATTAAGGTGAATAGGGTATATGCATCGATTTTTTTTATTGTTTTAATCGATTCTTTAGGTCATTATCTAACCGAGGAATGATAAGACGCTCACTGAATTTCGCATTAACAAGGTAAAAAAAACAAATCAAAACTACAATCATTTTCGGGTGATAAAAACGCTGCCATATTGGCGCCATGTTTATGTGACGTCGACGTACACATTTGATTAAAACCTTTGGTGACGACCTCGGTAGTGATCATCTCAGGAAAGAGGTTTTCCTAAAAAACTGAAAATAAACGACAATACGAAATGTCAAGTGGGCAGAATAGTGTCAAATCAAGGTGCAGCAAGCCGAATAAAAAAGAAGTAATGTGTACAGTGATGTCACGTCCGCTCTAGTCAATGGCGTAGCGTTTTGAAATTTTGCGATTGAGATTTAAAATATCAATTTTTCAATGGTTAAATTCTACAATAAAAACATCTCAAAATGCAAAAATAAATATGTAGATATGTTTCTATATCAATAGAGAATACGTATATATTTTTTTAGCCATTTTGAAATCACATGCATATACCTTATTAGGAAAGCTGACCCGACCATAATGTGGGATAACTATACCGTATCCATCGAGCATGTAGAATGTTAGTAAACAAACCACCCATACTTAACCTAAAATTCACTTTGTTGGCGCGTCCTTTTATTCGTAATTTACATAACTAGTCTGATTTGAGATCCTTGCTTCAGTAAAGATTGCCTACAGTTACATTTGAAACTCGACGCCAAGCAAGCGAGTTTTTGTTATTTGTATCATGGTTTGTTTACTAACATGCTCCATGCTGGATGGATACGGTATAGCTGCGAAGAGAGAGCGAGAGAGATAGAGACGTCTATAAAGCTCAGTAACAGCAAAGTTATCAAAAGTTAGTGACACTTACTTCAACAATTCCAGCTGTTCCATCAACATCCTTGTATCCTCTGTATCACTCATCCCGTCCTGAAGACTCCTGATCACGCCATCTTTGGAAACCAGCATGTTTTTGACCCTGAGTTTGTACGCTGCCCAGTCTTGCTCAACCTGAAAAGATTTAGTTACTCGTAGATACAAAACGTAATTTATACTACACCACCTCAGAAAGTTGCCTTTAACAGACTCGACTACTGGCTACAAACGCACAATCTGACCATAAGTGACAAACTGTAGTGAAATCTATCTTCTTTATATATAAAAGAAAGTTGTGTTAGTTACGCTATTTATAACTCAAGAACGGCTGAACCGATTTGGCTGAAAATTGGTGGGGAGGTAGCTTAGAACCAGGAGACGGACATAGGATAATTTTTATTTCGTTCCCGGCTGAACGAATCTTGATCAAATTTGGCAGGGAGGTAAACGGTAAGTATCCCGGCTGAATAGAGCGTGCGAAGCCGCGGGCAAAAGCTAGTATTTAGAATAAAAAAGCACTATGATATAGACATACCAGCTTTCAGCTGCTTGTCTATTATCCAATAATAATAATAATCATAAACAAACCTTATTGCAATCAGCTAAGCTCTTGTCCAGTTTGCTCTGTAAGTCCGAGACCTGGTTATTGGCGCAACGAAGCTCGTTCTCCAGCTGGAGCCGAGCTGTTTCGGTGTTGTCTTTGGATTTTGTCAGGATGTTGTTCCTATTGGTGGGAGTGTTCTTGTGTTAATTAAACATCCTATATATCCTTTACCGATTCATAATGGTCTGCTAACTTAAAAGTTTTTAACAGGTTTGGTTTCAATTTCTCAGTCTGACTTATGTAAATAGAAGACAAAGCGAGATTTAGCAGTGTGCTAAGTTAGCAGAGTATTATGAATAAGGGGGTTAATGTTTAACCGACTTGAAAATAAGAGTTTCTAATTTTTTTTTTGTCTTTATGTTTCTTGATTTCTTTGCATGGTTAACCGATTTTAGTGATTCTTTCAATGTTGTAGGTATAGAGGTGATCCGAGGTGTTCCCATAAGAATTTTATTCCCAACATTATCCCGAACTAAAAAACCATCTATTGTAGTTTTTTTTATTAATTATTTAATAATAATAATGCTGGACAATTAGCACAGCATTATCTAGCCCCCCTATATTTTCATTGTTGTCAAATAGCCTGTTTGAAGTCAGTTTATATTTTTTTAAAACATGCCAAATTAAAAAAAAGCAGGGGAGATCCACAATTTTCGATTTTTTTGTTTTTTATACCATTATATTATTTCCATAGTTATTTATGGACATAATATAATAGAAAATTGATTCCACAAACCAGGGCATCTCTTTCTACACTATGCAAACTGAGTGAGACACACAGGGCCAGATAGATAGGTACATAGAACGCACTGCAAGTGTAAAACCACTATTAAGCCTTAGTTGTTACTTACCTTGTTTCCAAATTATTAACAGCATCATGGAGCAGAGATATTTGCATCAGTAGCTGCTGTTTTTCATCCTCATGAGTTTTCTGCAAGTCTGCTATAGCTGATACCTTGCCTTGTACTTCGTCCAACTGTGCTAATAGGCTTTCTCTGCCTTCCAACGCTTTTTTGTTTTCCTGCTCGACTACTTCCAACTTGTATTGGGTTTTACCGAGGGCTGTAAAATAATTATGATTATCTTTACTAATATTATAATGAGGAAAGATTTGTTTTTTTGAATGTTTATTTATTTATTTGTTTATTTATTTATTTATTTATTTAATTGGAAAATCAACGGCTTACACTAACTTAACATAATTTACTTTTTGTAATGAATAAACTGAACTTTTGTTTGTAATGAATAAACTGAATAACTAATAACTAAGTACTATTCTCTGCATACCATGTGAAGTATGAAGTATAGAAGGCTTTAGAAATTTAGCGGGGTAAGGAATATTACATTGAAATTTCAAATAAATAAAATAATGCTAGACAATCCACAGCCTTATCTAGCCCCCCACATAAGCAGCTAGAAAACATAAAACCAAAGAGAGGTATTTTTATTTTTTAATATGCAAAAAACATCTAGCTAGACCCAAAACCAACATGCAGATCATACAAATATTTTTCAAATTTTGCGAACTCGCAACCTCCTACGTCATAGTTTTTCACCTGCTTCGCTGCTGGGGTTGTTTATTCATTAATTATTTTTTTATGCTATTGACAACAACAAACCAACATTAAAACAATTTTAAGAATTGTACCATAGAAATGCACTAAATGCAGTAGTTGAGCTGCAATCATTTAGAAAATAACAATAAAAACATTTAAACTTACTGCATGAAGGAGTCATAAAATTTGTGAAATGGGTTACCAAGTCAAACATGCATAAAAGAACCAATGGAAGAACAAACTAAGAGAAAATAGGAAGCTGCCATGCAAAAACAGACTCTAGTACAAAGCAAATACAATACCAAAAACATTGATATTCTCTGCATACCACAACAATTTCTAATGTATTCTATCTACTTGAACTAACTACATCATTACCATCCTCAGAGTTACGTAATCTGTCAATTAATTGTGAAACTTCTGTGTTCATGACATTAAGTTCATTTTTCAACATAGCATTTTCTACTTCAAGATTTTGCATTCTAATAGGCCATCCCGAATCAGAATGATTGACTTCAGAATTTAAACCAAGTCCTGTAAAAATAGCTAAATATACCTACAACACTATATTTTTAAACATAAATATTTTTATATTACTTTTGTTGAGATATAATACATTAAAAGGTAGATATTTACTAAATTCGCCGACTTAACAAGAATGGAATGCCAAAATGAGACCTATCTATCTGTTTGCACGAAGAAAACAAAAATAATTTCAGGAGACAACCAACAAAGTAAATTAGCAGAATATTAAATCATCATGGCTGATTGATGAAAGCAAGTGGTTTATGATGACTTTTATATTTTAAAGTACACTTACGTCTCTGTTTTGAACAAAAATCAATCATTTCATTATCCCCTTGAAAATCATCCACCATTGTTTTTGGACAATTATTTAAATAGTACTTGCCATCATCTGGGCTTTTCCTTCTTGGTGACATCTTTTTAGGTTTTACTCCCCCTCTGTTGTCCGACTCATCTTTGATTTGTGAGCGGGATTGGTGATGAATTGGTGAAGTTTTCCTACTTGGTGTGTAGTTAGACTTTGTCTCTGACAATGGTGACCATTTCTTTGGAGTTGATGAATTACGAGGAGGTGGCGAACGTCTTTTTGACGACATGCTCCCTTGCGAGTTATTTTTGTCGAAACTGGTGCGTTTTGTGGCATTGCTGTGGTTTCGGAGCGCAGCGCCGGTGGATTCATCAAGGTTGTTGAGGAGATGCTCAGCTCTACCAGCGAGGTCCGATAACCAGGCCATTTCCTAATGTCATGTAGACCCTGAAAAAGCTTGAACATTACAAAAAGACTTCGTGAGAGAGTTCAGGGGTTCTGGAGGTAGATCTCCAATGAAATATTTGACAGGAATCGAAACTGATACGTTGCGAGGTTTATTTAATGAGCTTTCTATCGAACATTTTTCCATAGGTCAGAAAGATGAAGTATTTTCTTCATCTTTCTGACCTATGGAAAAATGTTTAGTTCAAAGAAATGAGAAGTAAATCTCTTAGATTACCAATCATGGATAAAATCAGACTTTACTGAAAATAAAAATATTTGTAGATTGTAATGTAAATGAATGAATTTGACTGACTGACAGTGACGGATGGGATGACTGACAGTACGTCCATAGTACGTCCTTCTTCTTCTTTCTTCTTTTCTTCTAATAATGGCGTCTACGTCTGGGTTGACGTAATTTTGCCAATGTCCGTAATATTAGAGTAAAATAGAAATAAGCAACGTTGTTCGGTATTAAAGATAGATAAAGGAAGTGAATTCTTCGATAAAATGTTAATCAAAAAGATATAAGAAAATTACAAAATTATGTGCTGTCACCGCAACAAAAGTTGACAATCCAGCGGGCTTAGCACGGGGTTTCTTCTCTAGGGTAGAATAGACTAAAAGTGACATAAAAATGACAGTTAGGTGTAGAGAGTAGAAAGTTGTCTTCGGTCGCGAACATGGCGTTCGAAAGAATGAGCGGATAGAAATGTTTTCTATTCTACCCTAGAGATGAGTCTACCACTGCGAGCATGGCGTTCAATTTTACTCTACTTTTGACATTTGAGAATAGAAACAATTCTTCTAATATTGTCTACACCTCTCGAGACATAGAGAAGCGTTTCTTGTTTGCAATTTTCACGGGTTACGGACTTACGGTACTAGGAAAGTATGAACGGCGGCGGAAGGAATTGGTTCTCAGCCAGCACGAGGAGAAAAACGATAGGAGACTAGAAAAAATGCTGTTCGAGAGCTCACAGTAGCTCTTAATTTGCCGGAGGCCGAGTTTCAGCGAAACTTTTTAATTTCAAAGGTGATGGTACAATATTTTTGTGCCAAGAGCTGCAAGAAGAGCTGTCTCCTCGCACAATACAAGGGTACCCACCAATTGTAAAAGTAAGTACCTCCCTATACTATTGCAAACCGTGTAGGTAAGGTTATGTTATTGTGTTGACAATTTTATTTTTACAGGTTCTTTGCTCCCTAAAAGTGTTGTTCTCTGGCCATTACCAAAGAGGTGTTGGCCAAGAACAAAACATAAGTATTGGCTAAACTACTGTGAGCAAGTTCCTGAAACAATTTGTGAGAGCTGTAAATAGCAAGTACCTAGGTACTATGTATTAATGTTCCTACCTACCTGTAATAACCTTCTAATGAAAACCTCATTATTTCAGACTCAAGCCAAAATGGATTAACTTCCCTAACACAGAAACTGGCCGACAACAGGGTGGCACAAAAAGTCTGGATATCCCCTTTAGCCATGGCTTATGACACCAATTATTGATGCTCGGGCAGGAACCCCTGAAGATAAATTTACCAAGTGGCATTGTAAAATAAGAAATGTGATTGAGTGTACCAATGGCTACCTCAAAGGTACTTTCCGGTCACTCTGCAGAGACCGCAGCCTTCATTATGAACCTGAGAAGGCTTCGGCCTTAATATATGCGAGTTGTACACTATAACAATATTATGAAACACTTAGTTAAATTCTCACTGATACCTACTTTATTATACTATGATTAATTGATGACTTACTTCTAAGACGAAAGTCCTTCTATTTTGGTACTAAATAATACCTGCCCAGAGTAATTAAATATACAAATCAGAACTGCTTATTAAACAGACTTGCATTATTGTTAGCTAGGTACTGACCACTTTTTTTTCAGGGTACGAATGGAGCTGTTGCCGGATTTGGAGACTGAAAGGACAGCTAATCTCTATGATGCTCAAAACAGTTTGTCTCTGGCACGGGGCAAAAGAAAGAGAATAGTGAGGGAATACTTCAGTTACTAGGTACCTATTTCTTTATCAACAGTGAAATGCAGATAAGTTATTATAAAATTGTATTAGGTATATTTTTTATTATTAAGTAGCAATTATACTTTTATTATATGGGTACACTTAGTTTTCCAATGTTTTTATTGTGTCCTGATGGCATTTGCGCAATCTGTAACAAAAAAAATAGTAAATAATATGTAACTTTATTTTTTCAGGTACCTACAGAGGATAAGGAATGCCTGCATGATAGAAGCTGTATAATTATTTCTAACTTATGTTTTGTTTCTGTATATAATTAAATTATAACTACCTTTCTGTAATGTTTCTCCTCATTTCAATCATAATTCAAATTCAAAATGTTTATTGACACCATGTCCATCGTCAGGTCATTTTTGATCTTAAGGTTGTTGTTCATTTCCTGAAACAAGGAGTTAATAAGTACATACATAGAATTTAATAAAAGGTAAATTTAAATTACACTTGCAGCAAATAGATTACACAATAACATCATCTTTATTTTACACACTTAAGTCGCCAGTGCTGTGTATAAACCTCTTACAATAGATTATTTTTGATAACTTATTGTAAGCACAAACATCATCAATAAATACATTAAATACCTATTCTTTAGTTAATGCATATTTTTCACAATAACTTACTTTCAAAACAATTCTGGTGCTCTCATCTGAGGCCAGAAAAACGTTTTAGCAGACTTTGGTGGCCTGTGTCTAGTGTTGGTTGGGATTCTCAGAGGAGAGTTGTTGAGTGAAGGCGGGCGAGTCTTGAATTAGGCTAAGCGATGGCTGTGGTTGTGGGCTCAGTGGAGACGGGCATGTGCTGAGTCAGGGTGGACTGTGTGGTGGACTTGTGGTGAAGCCAGGTATGCTTTGATGTAGTGAACTCTTCAATCACAATGACAGGAAACTGAAAGAATTCCAATTTTTTATACAAGAAATGGAATTAAAAATTGTCAAGTTACTAATTAATTACATTGAAAGAAAGTACTCGCCCAGTCCTGTTTCTTCCATATGTCCTATGCCATAGGTACTCTCAGTGCCTATGATGCTAAGTATCTTTCTGCTGATGCTCGTCACTGGTGGCACATGATCTGGCCTGTTGCCAGTTTTGTTGAAGGCTTCATTGTGCGTGCCGAGCAACATCAATCCGGGCTTTTTTTTAGGTCCCTCCAAGTCGGGACACTGACTTTTTTCGCAAAACATTATTAATTACTGGGCAAAATCACTCGCGAGTTCGCTAATTAATTTCTATACTGAAAAAAAACTTGTAAAAATTAAATTTTCGCGCGGGAAACCATGGGTTACGACATTGACATAAGCAATGATGGTCGTAAATGTCAAAAGTGAAACGTTTCGTTTTACGTTTATACTGTATTTCTTGACACAAAATATCAACACGATGATATTTTGTAGGTAATGAAACGTAACGAACGAAATTTTTAGAACATTTTATATTTAATCTGTGGTATCGTTCCCGTTGTTATAGAAAGCGCTTGTCTACGAAGAAACTGTTTTCTAGGGCTTGCTTCGAGAAACGCCGTGCTCGGGCAAAAGAAAGATTTCGAAGACAAGAAACTATCTTGTCTATTCTAGTGTAGAGTAGAGAAAGAAACGCCGTGCTAGGGGGGCAGGACCTCCTTCTAAACAACAACTTCTTCTTTCCGGCCCTTGTGGGGGCACGGAGGGGGGCCTCGAGGATTGGCCTCTTTACCCCGGCTTCAACTCGATGGGTGACGACCCCTCGCTCCTCGGGTTGAGGCAAAAATGCTCTTTTTGCCTATATTATTATTATTATTATTATTTTTTGCAGCATATTTTTAAGCTATTGCATAGCCGAATCCAGAAATTCCGTAACGAAAAAACCCCACTCCGACCGGAACAGCGGTGATACTTTTTAGTTTTGCCATCTATCGATGAATAGTAGAACTTTTAATGACTTTTTCTAACTCTTTCTGACTAACAGTTGACACACTGAACTTCATTATGGCCCTTGTCCCCACAAGGGCCGGAATGAAGTTCAGTACAGTACAGTAGCACGGAGGAGGGCCTCGAGGCGTGGCCACTTTGCCCCGGCTTCAACTCGAGGGGTGTTGCCTATCAAATTAATAAATTATAGTTTTAAGCTATTGCATAGCTTCTATCGCGGGCCTTGAGCGCGGGGACCGAATCCAGAAATTCCGTAACGAAAAAACCTCACGCTTCCCATTCCGACCGGAACAGCGGTGATACTTTTTAGTTTTGCCATCTATCGATGAATAGTAGAACTTTTAATGACTTTTTGAAAAATGACGTTTGTCTCTTTAGTTCAGCAACTCGCCTCTAGATGGCATTGCAATAGCTTTACCGCGGCAGTCCCCGAGTGCCAGACGTCTTTTTTATTTTTTTAGGTTTACATTTTTTTTAATTAAGATTTCATGTGTTTTTTTTCTTCTTTTTTTTACAACACAAGGACTCAAGGTGGTCGTACATCCGCCGCGCCGACTGCACGAAGAACTCCTCGATGAATTGGATCTGCAGGTTGCGGGCGATGACATCGTTCTGGCGTATCGGCCCGCGCCCGTGCAGATCCTTAGGGCGACGTTCTGCAGCTAACAGTTGACATGACGAGAGTGCTGAAATCGGCGCAGAGTGCGGGGTTAAAAACGAGGAAAAGACACCTCTTTCTACACTATGCAAACCAAGCGAGTCTTCAGACCGAATGATAACAGACTTTGGAAAAAAAGTGTTCTGAGCATCGAGTTTGTATACCTACTATAGAAACTCTATGTTTCAGACAGAATAAATAACTATACCTACAATATCTAATGAAATGATACAAAAACTTAGAACTAGAAGCACAAGCTAGATCAAAAGAAAATCGAAATTAAAGTCAAGATAAGGGTAAAATATCTTTTTTCTATGAATAGCTACAACAATAGATGTACACATAGGTTTTTTTTTTAATTAAAATACATATAGAAATAACGTTTTATGTCTTACGCCTGTGGCTGTTCACACTTGTGTCTTCTCGATCAACGGGTGAACAAGCACTCTAGGGTCTACGAAGGGAGGGTGATTTCCTTCTTCCATGTTTTGGGTGTGCACCTGTGTTTGTCAGTCAAGCAAGTGACACCTGTGGCAGTCGTGACAACTGCATAACTGTTCTTGTGTTGGTTTGGTTTTTGCATGGTTTTTCTTTAAAAATCTACACAGACACTCGTAGCAAAAAGCTTGCAGCTTCAAAAAAAGAAGTTGAAGTTGAAATTCTATAAATATTTGTTTTCTTTTCGCAACTATCACAAAAACCAAAATTTTGTCGGGAAATCATAAATATTACACGATAAATTCCATTTAATCATGGATTTTGAAAGTCCAGATGTGGAAAAAGATTTCCCTGGCTTGTATGCTTCTGAAAGTGGCCGGAAGAGTAACGAAAGTGACTGTAAGTTCCGTCGTTTACTCTGTTTTTTCTGTTTCCTCCGCGAAAGTTTTTAGTGTAACTATATTCTTTAGCATTATTACTTAGTATTAACTTTCAATGTATGTATCTGCATTGAATATAGGCCATCAGCCACAAAAACATGAAAACAAGAAAGAAACCTCGACCCTTGCTGGCTATTTTGCTGAGAGCCATCAAGTGAAGGCGTAATAATAGCTAAATACAGCAATGATATACCAAATATTAGCACCCCATTTATTATTAAAATTGATACATACATGTTCACATAAAATCATTTACTTAATACTCAATTAGACTATTGAATAAGGGTAGAGAGTACCAACATTCTTTATTTCTAGTCAGTGATGGTGGTGACCATGATAAGCCAAGCAAAAAGGACTTATTAGGACGGCGTAAGGAAAAGAAAGAGAAGAAAGATAGAGGCTATGCAGCGCTAGGGGGCGAAAGCTCTCCGGAAGAAGACACTGATACAAAGTATGATTTTTATTGTCTTTTAAAACAACCACTTCTATCCACATCGATTTTACACAAATACGGAATCATATTATTATACTAATTATTTGTAGTTGTTTACTTTAAATATTCCCCTTATTAAGATCAATTGAGGAGTTTTTGCGATTTCTCCAAGATTAACTTGAAATGTATTCTTAGAATCATATCCTATCTAAAAGATAGTAAAATAAATAACATACAGTATAAGTTAGGGTAACGTAACTAGTGAATTACAACCTAAAACAATTGTAATTCGTCACCCGAACAATAGTAAATTACTATTTTTTAGTGCTATGCTGTAAGATAATCAGTGTTTGCATTGTATTTTCTGATAAACAGAAGTCCGTCAAAGTCGAAAAAAACTAAATCCTTCAAGTTTCCTACGAAAAGTAAAGAAAAACGTGAAAAGTCCCGTGACAAAGAAAAAGTTCTTGAAGAAGTTGTAAAGCATAAGGAGCTCAATGAAAAGGAACGGAAGAAAGAGAAGGAAAAAGAACGAAAAGAGAAGGAGAAACGGGAAAAAATAAGAGAAATTAAGGTCAGTAACTAAGAAGACTATTAATAACTAACTAATATCTGGAAAAACAGTAGCCTATGCCCATCTCTGCCAAGTTTTATTAATATCAGTTCAGTACAGCTGTTTAGGTTTAACCTCAACCTAAACAGCCTGTATTCGTCCACTGCTGGATGCAGGCGTTTATCAAATGGGAGTAATGCCCATAATCCCCACGCTGGGCATGCGACTTGGGGATCGCAGTTTGGTGGTAGAATTGATCTGCAAGGGGCGCTGCTGCCCGCCCCCGGTGGATATCCCTTAGTTGTCTTACGACATCCATGGGAAAAGATGGGATGGTGCAAATTCTAAGCTATTTAAAAAAAAGTTTAGACTTAAAAAGGTAACAAATTGAATAACTTTCATTTTTATAACATAAAGCTATATATAACTAGCTGCGCCTATATTTAACTCACCTTTTAAACCTTCCCTAGACCTCAATGAACATTTCAAGATTTAGATAAGATAAATCTGTTCATCCGTTCTCGAGTTTTAGCGAGACTAACGAACAGCAATTCATTTCGTTCGCTTCACATTATCAGGGGGAGGTCTGTCCACCATTGGACCAATACAGGCTTTTGAGGTTGATTATTGATTGTTTATAACACTTTTTTCCATGTTTCCCTAGGATCCCATTTCCTAAAATCTTTGCTTCTTTTAATGATTTATGGACTTGTTTCACAAGGTAGCAAGTTATTATTTTTAAGCCTTCAGCTACAAGTGTGGTTTCAGCCAGATCGGTTCTGTTCGGGTGTAAAGAGGAAAAATATCAAAGAAATAAATTAAAGGTTAACTACGAACCTTATTTGTGTTAGAAGAACACCAACGTTCATCTTCAGGGTGAGTGGAGTTCTAAACCCGCGCGTACCGCACTCCGAGCACAAATAAGGTTCGTAGTTAACCTACTTACATCCGTGAAGAATTCCAAACTACGATAGTTTTTATAATAAAATACAGGTAATGCAGTAAATAGTACAAATATCCATGATCTGAGGGGAGCACAGAAATCGTTATAATTTACGATTTCTGTGAAGGGGCGAGTCTTTTTGACACTAGTGATCGTGACGTCTAATTTTAGTAAGTGTGCGATTTGCGTAGTTCCATGTCCGCAGGATAGCGGTTCTAAAAAGGAGATTTATATATTTATTCAACACACAAAACACATTACAATGTTAGCTAAAATGAACATACCAAAAATATTGTTATAGTCTCCATTGTAGCGTAAAAATATGTGTAGCTGTACACCGTATACATAATCGTAATAATAAACATAATAATAATAAACACATAAATCTAATAATTATGTAGAAGAGAGAGAGAGAGAGAGTAGATGGTGATAAAACTAAATATATACAACAAAACTAATTCTACAGCCAGCACAGAGTTGAGGCATAGTATTGCATGTAGGTACCTAAGACAGACTAAGACTACGCAGTATCCTTTGTAATTCCACCACCAGGTTGAATGCTCCGGGGTGGAGGACCAGAGCGTTATGAGGATCATTCAAATGGAGGATACCATTTGAATGATCCTCATTTAAGTCCTCTAATGAAGTGGTTAATTCTAGGATTGACGACCTCTGTGGCGCGGTGGGCGAAGGTCTGCCTGCGACGCAGGAGGTTGCTGAGGGTTCGATTCCCGCCTCGGGACAAATGTGTGTACGATCTGCAGACATTTGTTCAGGGCGTTCTGGATGTTTTTCTATGTATAATAAAAAAAAATATCTATCTATGTAGTGTATTGTATTATGTATATCAGTTATCTAGTACCCATAACACAAGCTCTGCTTAGCTTGGGGCTAGATAATGCTGTGTGAATTGTCCAGCATTATTTATTATTTATTATTATTTATTAAAACTAATTCTACAGCCAGCACAGAGTTGAGGTAGTATAGTATTGCATGTACCTACGCACGCCATGCTATAGATAGGTACTCGTACCTTGGACCTGGCAGTATCCTTTGTAATTCCACCACCAGGTTGAATGCTCCGGGCTGGAGGACCAGAGCGTTATGAGGATCATTCAAATGGAAGATACCTTTAAGTCCTCTAATGTTGTGGTTAATTCTAGGATTAAAAATGTCAAGTTCAACATGTTTTATGGATTGCTCATTGTACTGACTCGCCATCCTAGTAAGTGGATATTGTTCATATAAGTGCGCAACGCAAAAAGATTGCTCCTATTTGAGATGTCACGATCACGTCTCGTTACATTCGTCAAATAGACTCGCCCATCTCGATTACACTGAAAAACTGGTGGTATATCATATACACAACTTGCCTAGTCGTTTGTATCGAAGAAGTCAATCAATTGGCATTTAAAATAAAAATATTTTAACAATCAAGAAGAAATAGCATTATTGAGATAAGAATTTTGAAACTATAAACATTTCAAATGTCTAATTTGAATAATGCTTATGACTGAATCACTAAGTTCAATTTTCGCGCTTCACTGCGTCTGTACCTTTTGCATAATTTCCTTTTCTGCACCGTTAAGTATTACACAGCATATTATAATGTCCGATACGATTTGGTACTTCACTTCGATTAATGTCATGGGCAGGCAGATTCGTGATCATAGTTGGTACTTATAAAATAAAGTTAAAACCTACAACGCGACTATGTAAAAGTTGTAAACAAGCGTGCAAAGATGTTCCAAATTAATATTACCGATTAAAAATTATCCATTATTGAATTTTTATATATTTTTGTAGGAATAAATATAGAGAATTTTCAGTTTTTCGTTTTTAACTTTATTTTATTGACCAATTTTTTAGTGATGTAGATATTAACAGTAGATAGGTACCTATCAATTGCGCTCCTTACAAAGATGCCCACATGTGCATATGTACTAACGTTGGAATTTTCAACCCTCACTTATATAAAATTCACTTTGTTGGCGCGTCCTTTTATACGTAATTTACATTTCTTGTCGATTTTAGATCTTCTCTTCAATAAAAATTGCTAACAATTATATCTGAAACTCGACGCCAAGCAAGTGAGATTTTGTTATTTGTGTCGTAGTTTGTTTACTAACATGCTATATTCAAAATGTATAGTGCGGTATATATCCCGATATCTCGTTAGATTTTTTTGTATGTAACCGAACCTATAACCATCGGCTGAGACAAATCAAACGATACATCATTTGTTACTATATGCTTTGCTGAAACTACTACTAATCCGATTAGAAGTTTCAGAGCGTGAGAACATAAAATCGGCTACATATATTATGTGTACATTCAAACAAACATAGGGTGTCAACCTCATAACCTTCCTACGTTGGTAGTCGGGTAAAAATCGTTTACTTCCTGAAAGCTGCTGCCCTTCCGACATTGAGTTGAGTTGAAAACAAAACAAAAGGTCTGACATTATAAACGACACTCCTACTGTTTGTACCTAACCTTGAGCGTACTGTGGGTGAAACGTTGTATTCAGTTGTGTTTTGAATGCGAGCGATGCATCACCTACGCAGTGTTTTTACGAAGGTACAGTGCTCATACGATTCGTCCTTATTTTGAAGTTTGTTTACCTGTGTTACACTGTGTACTTTTGAAATTTATTGTATATTTCATTGACACAACCATGCAAGCCCGTGCAAAAAGTATACTGTAAAGTCGTTTTATTTTAAAATGAAGGTTTTGTGTAGTTTTTGGATGCTCACGCCTTGTGCACAAGTTTTGAATTGCCGACTACATTACAATACCAACCAAGTGTTCAATGAATATAATATAACTTACTAACAACGCGTCGCGGTTGCACCCGCGTAGTTCCCGTTCCCGTGGGAATTTCGGGATAAAATATAGCCCATGTCACTCCCTGAAAAGTAAGCTTTTTAATGATGCAATATTTTTTTCATTTAGTCCGGTAATTTGAGCCTTTTCAACACAAACAAACAAATATTTCCTCTTTTAATAATAGTGACGATTTGTCGTTCTAACTGTTTACTGATAACCATAATCCATTGAAGCATATCTGTGTCTAATATCGATAACCGAAAAATCTATAAGTGGTGGTTTCACGTGCGATTGCGGGTAGGTGCTGTTACGCAATGTAATTATACGAAATTAAGTTTTTAGAGTAGGTACAATTTCTCCTATTATACATAAGAAAGTTTTAAATGTAGATTTATATAGGTACTCAGTTTGAATAAGATTAGAATGCAGTCTTAAGAACGAGCATAACCATTAAAAAAAATTAGTGAAAATTTTAATAATTAGTGAATAAGTAGATTCCAAGTAAATTTAGTATGCTTTATTTAAAACTACATTATTGCTTGAATAACGTAGGTCTATCCACAAAATAAATTATAATCTCTTCCTTTTCATCATCGATGCATTATATTTTTGTTACTAATAATAAGTACGCTGGTACAGTACACTTAAACAAAATTAACTTTGGTTTAAATGCCTTACGTACTCCAGACAAAACCCATAAATAATTAATGCAATAACACGATACTGCATGTAGGTAAGTAGCCTACTTTATTCTGTTATAAATTGCTCTGCCCTCAATTGCCGATGGCCCTTATTAATCCAATTGAAACGTCAAAAATAGTTGAGTAGGTATATACTTAGTTTTACCCCGCATAAACGTGTTCTTGAGTGGAGATCGCCATTGGGAAAACGAAGTGTAGGACGCCCTTTGGCCAGGTGTGATGACGACCAGCGAAAGACTGCTGGCAGATGCTGGATGCGTCAAGATGAAGACGGGGCACTATAGCGCTCATTAGGAGAGGCCTATATAATTTTTGTCTAACTGTGGACTATTTACATGTAGATGTAGGTTACTGATGATGTTACATGGTTTAAGGAATATAACGTTAAAAGTGTTGCAAATAATTAGCATATTTCCTGCTTAATATTCAAAACGTTTAGAGCTCTTATCTGGTTAACACCTACATAACATAGGTAGGTGTAAAACGTACCTCTTGTTTAACAAGTAGGCATGTTAGGTTCTGGTAACTAAACTAGTCTTCTATTTGTAAGCATTAGAATATAATTGACCCTTGTGTTATTAAAATTGGTTTGACTAGGCTTCTTTGATATTGGCAAAATGTGTCTGGTTTGGTTTGCCAATTATCTGTCAGTCCTGATTCTGGCTTCATGTAAATTATATACCTAGTCATGGAATGGAGGCGTGCGGTTACCTTATTAATATAAGCGGTAAATTTTAAAACCTACTATGCGATGTTTGTCGCAAATCCAAGTATCTGAAACTTTGAAAACAAAGTTTTCGCCAAGTCATTGGCGCACGGAGCTCGGAGTGGCAACATCTCTGGTCGGATTCTGCCGTTGTTGTTTGGTGCTCTTAGTGTCAAGATCGAGTGTTGTGGTGTCCTGATGATGTCTTGTGGAGAGACGAAACAAGTTGACGACTTACTAATGTTAATAATGTTCTTTCATTTTGTATAATTTGTTAGATCTTATCGGAGAAGAGTTTTCGCGGAATTGTTACCCAATATTCTCATCCTTATGTTTAATAATAATATGACTCGCATAATATTTGCTGCCAGGCTGAATACAATTACTAAAATAGTTATAATAGCTGACATTGTATTATAATTTTGTATTCTTGCAAATAAATGATTTGATATGATAAAAGAAACTACAGTAGCACGTGTGCCAACGCTTGTCGAAAGCGTCAAGTCTGAAACCATTCTATCAATATCTCCGTGCAAATCGAGGCAGTGTAAACAACCGCACGCACTGTCTAGAGTTTCATTCATCGATGAACGATTATCAACAATACCATTTTCATAGTAAAGCGATTCGTTAGCAGAATTTGGCCTTTGCTCGCAAGCCGCATCCATAACGCCCCGCAACGCGTTATGTGGTTGTCTTAACCGTACGAGTAAAAATTGTTTTTAATGTTCTTTATGGATTTGAGCGGGTTAGCTACAAACCGTGTTTTTGTTGGAGGAACACCAACATACTTCTATTCTTCTTCCTTTAGTGCACCTTATTTCTTATTTGATATTAATTACTATTTATTTATCAAGCTGTTAATATAGTAGAAAAATTTACTTGTCTAAGTGCTTATTTTCTAAGTCTAAAGAAATAAACGATTTGACTCTGACTCTGACTCAACGTTTCATCTAACGAAAGACATCATTATGGTCAGGATGATATTTAAAAATTAATTGACATAAAATTATTTTCAGGAAAAGGAAGAAAAAGCCAAATTCAAACTAGAATCTAAAGAGAAACTTAAAGATGAGAAGAAAGAAAAAATCAAAGATGACAAGAAGCCAAAGGACAAAGAAAAGGAAAAAGTGAAAGGTAATCTTGTTACAAACTTGTCTTAAATTGAGTCATACCTTAAGGTAGTTTCATTTACGATGCCGCGTGAATGGCGTGGTACATTTTTTTGCGTTGTACAAGAAATGTAATGCAAACTTCAAGTCAAAGTATTTCCCCGTGTTACTATTTTCAAAATTGGGCGTGACAGACAGAGATAATAACTCGCCTTTTTAACCAACTTCAATGACCTTCGCCTTTTTAACCGACTATGTTTTTTTAAAACAAAAAAATTAATGTACATAGGGTTAAAGTGACCTTACTTATGTATCGATATGAATCTGACTAAAGCTTTGTATCAGAGACCAGAAAATAAATTGAAAAAATGCTAGACAATTCACACAACATTATCTATCCCCAAGATAAGCAAAGTTTGTGTTATTTTGTTAACCGAAAAAAAAGGAGGAGGTTTTCAATTCGACTGTTTTTTTATGTTTGTTACCTCACAACTTTGGACTGGGTGGTCCGATTTTCATGATTATTTTTAATATGAAAGCTGGTGCTTCCCGTGTGGTCCCATTTTAATTTGGTTCTGTTCTGACAATAGGATCCCTGAAAATTCATGAAAAAACTATATAAAAATTGAAGTCGGTTTATAGTTTTTAAAACAAGATTAATTATGAAGTGACTGATATACATAATTGGCGAGAAAGAGCCTTTTACCTAGTACCTAGGTTTTGGTGACAACACGATGTAAACATGAATGGAGGGAGGCCGCAACCCCACAAACGTAGTGTGGGACACCCTCCGGTCAGGTGGGATGACGACCTGCGAAAGACTGCAGGCAGATGCTGGTTGCGTCAAGCTGAAGACAGGGCGCTATGGCGCTCATTAGGGGAAGCCTATGTCTAGCAGTGGACTAATATAAGTTGATCATTGGTGTTGTTGACATGCCAATGTTATTTCACTGACTTCATTATAGTAATAATATCTATTTTGTTTTATAAATCAACGGCGGAGTTAAAATTATAATGCTATTTTGTTATTAAAATATTCACTTCACTACATAATGTAGATCGATAGATAGAAATACTTTATTCCATTTAACTTAAAAACAATTACTAACGTATGTTTAAAAATACACCGTAATAAAAGCGCGACTCTGCTGTGTTTTAATAATTTACCGAAGGTAGAAGAAGGTAGAACTAAGTTACAGCGATAAGTTGAAACTAACATGGTCTTAATCGCTGCACCAGCAGAAGTTTTTTTAACCGACTTCAAAAAAAGGAGGAGGTTATAAATTCCACTGTATTTTTTTATGTTTGTTACCTCAGAACTTTTGACTGGGTGGTCCGATTTTTATGATTATTTTTTTATTTGAAAGCTGGTGCTTCCCGTGTGGTCTCATTTTAATTTCGTCAAGTTCTGACAATGGGATCTATACAATTGAAGTCGGTTTATCGTTTTTTTTTTTTTAA
Source organism: Eupithecia tripunctaria (assembly GCA_955876795.1). Classification (NCBI taxonomy): domain Eukaryota; kingdom Metazoa; phylum Arthropoda; class Insecta; order Lepidoptera; family Geometridae; genus Eupithecia; species Eupithecia tripunctaria. The sequence goes on along the minus strand of OY041619.1, from coordinate 5,819,561 downwards.
AAATAAATTATAATTTATACGATTCGTTTCCGAAGCGAAAACGTCATTTCGAATTAGGAATTCTATTCCGACGGAACTTGTTGTCAAAAGTTCCGATATCGAATCCGACGGAATTTCCGACGAATGAAAATACACCTGCAGTAGTTATTTTAATACCTTCGGAAATAAACTTTTATTTTTATTACTTACAGAAAAAGAAAAGGAGAAAGTGAAAGAAAAGGAAAAAGAGAAAGTCAAGGAAAAGGACAAGGACAAAAAAGACAGGAAGCTGACTAAAGTGCCGTCTACTGTGACTTCTGGGGTGCCTTTTGAGGAGATATTTACTTTAGGAGGTGAGTTTTGAAAGTTATAAATAGACATGCGTCAACCGTCGTCATCTCGTCGTCCATACCGCAATGCTTGAAAACGAAAGTTTTCAATCAGTGATTCCTACCCGTCATGACCTACGGAGCTGAGACGTGGATACTCACGATAAGGTTGCTCCACCAGTTCATGGAAAGAGCTGTGCTCGGAGTCTCTCTGAAGGATAGGATTCGTAACGAACACATCCGACAGAGAACCAAAGTTATCGACATAGCTCAAAGAATTAGCAAGCTGAAGTGGCAGTGGGCCGTCCATATCTCGCGAAGAAACGAAAACCGTTGGGGCAAACGAGTTTTTAAGTGGAGACTGCGACTCGGCTAACGTAGTGTAGGAGCCCTCCAGCCAGGTGGATGGCGATATGCGAAAGACTGCAGGCAGATGCTGGATGCGTCAAGCTGAAGACAGGGCGCTATGGCGCTTATTAAAGGAGGCCTATGTCCAGCCGTGGACTAGTATAGGCTGATATTGATGAGATAGACAGGGACAAAAACACAAAAGCTGGCTAAAGTGACATCTACTGTGACTTCAGGGGTGCCTTTTGAGGAGATATTTACTTTAGGAGGTGAGTTTTAAAAGTTATAGAGAGACAGGGACAAAAAGCACAGGGAGCTGGCTAAAGTGACATCTACTGTGACTTCAGGGGTGCCTTTTGAGGAGATATTTACTTTAGGAGGCGAGTTTTAAAAGTTATAGAGAGACAGGGACAAAAAGCACAGGAAGCTGGCCAAAGTGACATCTACTGTGCCTTCAGGTATGCCTTTTGAGGAGATAGTTTTGAAAGTTAAAGACAATCAAAATATGATAATAATAATATCATTATCATACTTACAAAAACAAAGATCACAAAAAAATAATAGAGACAAATGACATTTATTTTATATAACTATAAATTATTTACCTGCAAATAGTGGCAATAGTGGATCGCTGGCACAAGCTACCCAGCAGTGGGCGAAGTTGGGATGATGATGTGGAGTAACAACTTATCTCTATAAAATATTATGACCGTAGTTATGACCATATTATTTCAGCACCTATTGTCTGACACAGTTCCTAACGATGAATGAATGATGAGGTAGATAATAGGTGTTATTGCAATCACAATAAAAACAACTACACTCTGTTGTTGAATTCAAGATATTTTTTGTAAACATAGGGGTCAAAAAACTAAAAAATTTATCTGTGAAAAAAGTATTAAACGAGACTGGTGTCATAGGTCATATCCGTCGGGCAGCAGCGTCCCTTGCAGAAAAAATCTACTATCACGGAACTGCGATCCCCAATCCGCATGCCCAGCGTGGGGATTATAGGCAATACCCCCCATGAGATAAAAGCCAATAAGGCGCATATCAGGGGGATTCCTGCGTCTAGTAATAAACCAATATAGGCTGTTGAGGTTAAGGTGTCATAAGAGCATATCGCAGAAGTTCGTATATCATCGATTGGTTTAGACAGTTTTCATTAATGATTCCATTATTAGCTTGTCCGTATTCGAATCAGAATATGCACCTTTTTTGCTGCACGTGTTCAATTATGCTTTGTAAAGTATTATGTTGTCTTTGTTTGATATATCTTAATCAGTTTTCAAAAAGTTTGGAACTAATATCTGTAAACCGTACAAACATTTATGGCGGGAATCGAACCCGCAACCTCCGTGCGTCACAGTCCGGCCGCTGCGTCGCAGAGGTCGCCTTGAATTCTATACCGTATCCATCCAGCATGGAGCATGTTAGTAAATAAACTACGATACAAATAACAAAAACTCACTTGCTTGGCGTCGAGTTTCAGATATAATTGTAAGCAATTTTTATTGAAGGGAGGATCTAAAATCGACAAGTAATGTAAATTACGTATAAAAGGACGCGCCAACAAGGTGAAGGAATTTTAGGTTAAGTATGGGCGGTTTGTATACGTTTATGCCTCATTCAAAATGGACACGGTATAGAACTGAGTACACATCACACGGGTATGTAAATTACTTCTCGTACGTAAAGTCGCAAATTGCTCAGCAAAATCACAATGCACACGAATACCTTTCATGACAGTGTGCATATTATAATAAACGATAACAATCTTTATCAACAAATAAACAAAACCTATTCTTTTCGAGATAACAACCTATACGAAAGTCAGTCGTGCGCTGTTTTGTTAGATAGTCACACATACATCATTTTCGTGAAAAAGTAAATGTTTTAAACCGCTAACTTACCTAATTTAACAGATTCAGTGTTGCCATGAATCCCTTTTTGAATGGCTTCTCTCTCGACGGTAAGATTAATTTAATTAAATTAGAGAAACAACAATACCACACGTTTCAAAACATTGTCAATTTTCAAACTTTACATTATTTTGTATCCAAATATGTAACTTGTATTGTGCGCGGCGATTTTGCATAAAATAAGAAAGTTTTTACTTTAATTACTTACTTCTTCCAGTATCACACTAATATTATAAATGCGAAAGTTTGTATGATGTTTGGATGGATGTTTGTTACCTCTTCACGTCAAAACTACTGAACGGATCTAGCTGAAATTTTGCACACAGGTAATTCTAATCCCGGACTCAAACATAGGCTACTTTTTATCACATAAATCAGTTCCCGTAGGAAAAAAAATCACCTTTAAACGTTTCCATAGGAACAACGCGTAAGAAGCCGCGGGGCGCAGCTAGTATTATAATAATATCTGTACTACTAGTAATATGTTTCTATTATTTCATAGTTATTATCTTTGTTAATAAACATTTTCTTTCTGTTTTTTTGTTCCAGTCGCTCTCCCAATTTTCGGTGTATCACTACAGCAGTCAGTGGAGCGTTCAAGATGTCACGACGACACCGGCTTGCCTTTACTCGTGAGGGACAGCATCGACTATTTACAGGTAATTTTGATGTTTTCTATAATAAAAAATATCTATCTATACACGTCTGCCGAATGTCCATCATTGTCAACTTGTGGGCAAGGACCACGACAGAGTGGAGCCCACCCAACGCTAGGAGGCCACGTGGAAGGCCTTGGATGAGATGGCGGGACGAGCTTGACGCACATCATCCATCATGGCCTGTGAGAGCGTTAAATCGCGAGCAGTGGAAGGAGAAATAGAGGCTTTTGCCCAGCAGTAAGACAGCAACGGCTAATAAAAAAATAAAAAAATAGAAATGTAGTGTATTGTATTAAGTATATCAGTTATCTAGTACCCATAACAAAACGTATATCAGTTATCTAGTACCCATAACACAAGCTCTGCTTAGCTTGGGGCTAGATGATGCTGTGTGAATTTTCCAGCATTATTTATTTATTTATTTAATTATGACGTACAACATAGTTGCGTGAAATTACTTTTGTATGATCTTCCTGATCTGGTTTAACGTTGATGATTTTCCAACAAAACTCGGTTCGGTTCATTCGATGGTAGTATTCAAACAAATAAGTGGTCGGTCGGTGGTGACGGCTTAGAAATTTGCACCACATCAACTCTTCCCGTAGCGTCGTCGTAAGAGGCGACTAAGGGATATCCACCGGGGGCGGGCAGCCGCGCCCCCTGTAGAACAATTCTCGAACTGCGTTCCTCAACCCAGCATGCTCAGCGTGGGGATTATGACCACTAACCTACTTTGTGTTATCGATACTAGATTTACACAAAATACATTACAAGGATAGAGATATTTTTCATTATACATTGTAAATACCCAGAACACCTGGAACAAATAATTGTCCCAGGACGGGAATCAAACCCGCAACCTCCTGCGTCGCAGGCGGACCTTCGCCCACCGCGACACAGAGGTCGTCGATACAAGGTGTATCAAGATTTTACCCTCAACATTGTGTTTACTTTCGAATAGACAGCTATTAGTCCAAGACGTAGAAAAATGACTTTACCTAATTTCTTTATTAATCCAAACTATTTCATATCTTATCCCAACAGGCACATGGTCTAAAATCCCCTCAAATCTACCGCGCTGAGCCGGACAAGATAAAACTGCAGCAGTTGAGGAAACTGTTCACGGATCGCGGACAAACCTTCCCTTACCATTGGGACGTGCCCGTGGCTTGTGCTATGCTGAAAGGATTTATTAGGTAATTTTGAACCTTATTGCTTAAGAATAGTGACCATCTTTGCTGTATGGTGCCGGCATAGAATTTACACCACCCCAACTCGTCCTGATAATGTCGTAAAAGTCTAGGGCCCGTATTATAAAAGCCTGCTCAGTAATAGAGTTATGCTTGAGTAACGCTTTTCTATGCCATAAGCGTTACTCAAGTATAGACCGATCCGATAACTGAGCAAGGTTCCAGCGCCCACTGCATAACAATAGGGTATATTCATGTGACTTTAAAAAAGCTAATATTTTTTTACGTATTCACTATTGATATAGAAATATATCTGTATATTTATTTGTGTATTTTATGATGTTTTTATTGTGAAGTTTAATCTTTCAAAAGTACATATTTTAAAGCTAAATTTCTAAACGCAACTCTATTGGCACCCGAACCGTGTCGTCATACTTGAACATTTTTCTATGGGCATGAAGTTTTGACTTTGAGTTGACATAGGGGATCCGAGGAACCGTGACGTCACAGAATGCAAGGGTTAACATGGCAGCGTTTTTATCACCCGAAACTGAGTGTAGTTTTACTTTTTGTTTTTTACCTCAATAATTAATAATTTTTTGGCTGTTATATATTTTTTTGTTTGTTTATTAACCGAAATAATCGATTTAAAAAAAATCCATGCATATCTACCACTGAACTGCAATCTTCAACCCGCATGCCCAATATGGGTATTATGGGCATTACCCCCCATTAGATAAACGCGAATAAAGAGCTTATCAAGGGGAGGCCTGCGTCTAGTAGTGAAACAGTACAGACTAATGAGTTGAGCTGAGTAACAATCTAGTAGGGCGAGCGCGGAAATTGTTTTTTTAGGGTAGAATAGAGAAAAATTACGTCACATTAGTGTCTATTCAGATGTTGCCAAAACTAAGACGAATTTAAGGTTAATCCATCCCTTTCGTTACCCAAATCTTATAATATAAGACAATAAATTAAATTAAATGAATCAATATCGGGATATCGAATTCAACACTTTTCGCACTTTCAGTGAACTACCAGAGTCGATCCTAACACTCGAGCTACACGGCCAGTTCGAGCAAGCTGCTGCGATAGCGGAGCCTCAACGCGAAGCCGCTATGTTGTCTCTCGTCAACAAACTGCCGGTCGCCAACTGCAGTCTGCTCGGCTGGTTGATGCGGCACATAGAGAGCGTCGTGGCTAACGAACAGGTTGGTCCTTCGAGCCGGATATTGAGGCCGCCATGTTGTCTCACGTCGTCAACAAAAGTACTTAGATAGCAGTCCTTCGAGCTGTTTCCTACAGACTATGGCTGCCTTCGATCTCCTATTGTATTTTTTTGTAAAGAGATCCAGTGTTCTATAAAATATGATTAGTGTTCTCAGGCCGGTGTTTGACTCAAGATACAAATATGTTTGTCAACATGTCTTCCATGTTAAGTTTCATGCTTTCCTACAACGCTTAGTGGTATTCAATATGTGTATACATTCTTAAAACGAGGTCAAAATGATAATTTTATATCTTTGTGTGTACTGAGTTTTACTTACGGATATTACTTTTTCTTAATAACTTGTGCATAAGTCTTAAATAAACTAAAACCGATAACGGCGTTCACTGATCGTGCAAATTATTTTAACAATGTAATTTTCGACCCTTACTTAGACCCCGCTATCTCGTAAGACCCCCAATATCGTCTGACGTCATTATACCCTATAACCACCGGGGCATTGAGACGAATCAATCGATACCTCATTTGTTGAAATCGAAAGTTACAGCGCTACGCGGGAACATAAAAATCGGCTACATACATACGTACATACAAACAAATAAAGGGTTCTAACCTCATCATAACTGTCCTTCGTTGGTAGTCGGGTAGGAGAGTGATATAAATATGAGTTTAATTATTATTATTAAATATTATATTTATCGGGTATTTATCGCGTACCTTTGTTTTTATTTCCCCTACGTTAACAAATCGCGAAAGTTTAATAAGTTTTAAATATGAGTTTTTATTTTCAGGTGAACCACGCTTCCATACAAGTAATCTTCACTGCAATGGGCCCGGCTCTGAACATGTCACTGAACCTACTCACTTACCTCGTCACAAAGTCGGATAAACTATTCCCTGATGTCCAGCTTAACAAGTAAGTGGTCATTTTAATAGAATCTTACTAATCTTCTAGAAATTAACATATTTAAATATAAATAATAGGTTAACATAAGTTTAGGTCTGTATCAGTATTTCATTGTATTTTATGTAGGAACCCCTACATTATAGCCTAGTTTAGCATAATTGGCATATGATATATATTTTGAAAATCTGTACTGTCGCTTTGTTTTACTTTATTTATGTAATTTTATTTTATTATATTTTGCTTTATTCGGAGAACAAACAGTTTTACACACTTTAGGAATAAACTTAGATACTAACTTTTAACAATTTATATGTCCTCGCATGTAGAAGCTAAAAGATTGCTTGCTTGCTTGTAATTATACCTATGTATACCTTCTAAGCAACATTTGCCTGAGATACAGGTTTAACCTAGTTCGGGCACACGTAATTTATAGTTTTAAAGTTGTTATTATTCGTATGTTATACATTTGACTTAAGAATTTTTTGAATAAATTATTATTATTATTATTTCATATAATTTTGCTTGCATGTTCATTCTTAGGTTAAGTTATTAATGGTTAGTTGTCACTATACCGTATCCATCGAGCATATAGAATGTTAGTAAACAAACCACGACACAAATAAAATATGTAGATATTACAAAATTTCTTAATCCTTGTTCAACAGATACATACCACCACTACCATCCCTACCACCTGAATTCCCTGAGACTTCCAACGAGATAAGCCTAGAGCTTCGCAAACAGGAATCCCTGCTGAATCAGATCCACGCAGAAATGCACGCGGGATTTATAACCCCAGCGCGGGACCATTGTCTATGGGAGGCGCAGCGGATCGTCACTCAGCTTAAGGTAGATAGGATTAAGGGCGATATTACCTCAGCAATACACACAGACTCTATACACTTGATACTAGGTCTAGAGCTCCGCAAACAGAAATCCCTTCTGAATTAGAGGTAGATGCATGCGGGATTTATTACGCCGGCACGGGACCATTGTCCGTGGAAGGCGCAGCGCATCATCGCTCAGCTTAAGGTAGATAGGATTAAGGGTGATATTAGCTCAGCAATGCTGAAATACACACAGACTTTATACACTTGATACTAGGTCTAAAGCTCCGCAAACTGAAATCCCTTCTGAATTAGAGGTAGATCCACGCAGAGATGCACGCGGGATTTATTACGCCGGCACGGGACCATTGTCCGTGGAAGGCGCAGCGGATCGTTACTCAACTCAAGGTAGATGGGATTAAGGGTGATATTTGCTCATTAATGTTGACACTTGATACTAGTTATATAGCTCCGCAAACAGGAGTCCCTCCTGAATCAGATAAACGATATGCACGCGGGATTTATAACCCCAGCGCGGAAGTGCAGTGGTAGTTATTGTATTACTAGCTGCGCCCCGCGGCTTCGCACGCGTTATTTGCATGGAAACGTTTAAAGGTGATTTCTATCCCACGGAAACTGATTTATGGGATAAAAAGTAGCCTATGTTTGATTCCAGGATAAGAACTACCTGTATCCAAATTTTCAGCCCGATCCGTTCAGTAGTTTTGACGTGAAGAGGTAACAAACATCCATCCATACAAACTTTCGCATTTATAATATAAGTGTGAACTTTGGCGCAGTGCATTGTCATTCGGCTGTAAAGAAATAAGGGCTTTATTAGCTTAGCATTATTGCAGCTATGTCTTTGACAGACATAGCTGCTACTTATTTGAGTATTATGGTGGTTACACTAGACTCTAAGACCAAAGTGTCCACGAGATAGGACCCGCTTAAAAAATATAAAGCTTTACGAACGAACAACGTTACAACTTGCGTGTTTTCTCTCTTTGTCTTGTATGTCCACAGCCGCTTCATAAACTCTCTCTGTAATCATAGGTTTGCTGTAAGAAAACTCTTTTAGGGTTAATAATAATAAATAATTTATTGCCCAACTAAATGTACACTAATACTAATACGCAACCTACATGCATAGGTAACAAATTAACAAAAAGAACTTAGTAACTAATTCGTAAAGTAGGTTTAAATAAGCTAAAATTAGCCGTAAGTAAGCTTAAATTAGGGCAATAGGGATAAACTCAGCATAATGCCGACAAGCTTATCAAGCATGTGCGGCGCTGGTTTTCAGTTTACCCCTTACCGACTGGTGATCGTCGGTGAGATTTAAGAGGGTTTTTTTTTACGCTTTTAGCTTGCTCTATAAAATTATAAGGTATATCAAGACCATATAGGGGTTAAGCTCGCCTTTGTACAAGTCCAGTATTTGTTAACTTTTAAGTATGTTTTTCTTTGCGTGCAATAAAGAATTTAAGAACAATAACCTAACTGTCTACGCACAGAAAAAATGAGAAATTAAATCAAGGTCTTCAAATCTTGATAGATCCAGTAGTCTTCTTGCTATCCTGGATTTTCTGCAGGTTCATCTTGCTAGTGCGAGTTTTGTGGACGGGGCCTGCGAATTGAAGTCTAATGTTGGTCAGTGTTGCCACAGGGCAACAGGTTAAACGGTTTATACAATTCTATTTCAGATGTTTTCCTGTAGGTAGAAATAATGGTGTCGATTCTGTTGTTTTGGGATTAGCTAAAATTAGGATTTCGGAATTTCAAATAGATGAAAACGATTATATGGTTGAAAAATTTGACTGACACGTTTAAAATTAGGATGGCAGCTCTAAAATTAAGCTGACATACCTAAAACAACTCAATTTTGTTAAAATGGCTATAACCATATTCCTTGAAAAATTAAACTAACGGGTTTAAAATTAGGATGACAGCTCTAAAATTAGATTGATAGATCTAAAACAGCCTAACTTAGTTATAAGTAGCTTTAACCCTAATCTTTATTACATTTAGCTATGGTTAGAAACGTCTACCTAATTTTAGCAGGCATCTAATTAGGTCATGATTAAAATTTATCGATTTTAAACTAGTATCGATTTGAATTTCTAAACGATTTCTCAAACATATGGATGAACTGTTTGACCCATGTAAAAAAGTATTTTGAAATAATATTTTAGAAAAAAACATATTTTGCTCACAGCAAAATCCCAACCACTCAACTCGGAGAGGTTTTGCGATTTTGAAAAACGTTCTAATATAGGTATTTTTAAGACCTTTATAGAGAATACCATAATTTTTGGGTCTACCTAGCATAGAAAATTTAGGAATCCTAAAACAACAGAATCGACACACATGTCAATTTTCCTTGTTAATTTATGACTGACGAAGGAAATTTGGCTTGTGTGGTAGCTTGTATTGACTTGATTTACTGACACACTGCCATGCACAAAATCAATTATTATCTTGTAGGTACAAGAGAAAAAGCAGTTGTACTTCTTAATATTGTTAGTCAGCTATTACTATACTTTTTTGAAGTCGGTTAAAATGCAGCAGCTCTCTTCTCAATATTGTTAACACCTCAACTCCGTGTTGCCCCTGGCATAAGAAATATAATAAAGCAAATGACATAAGAGAAAAGGTGCTGTAAACTTCTATATTCTCTAATAAATAAATAAGACTCTGTGTCGAGGCTCAGCAGTGGACGTACCTATACAGGATTATTAGTACCAATCAGTATTGATGAACCTGAGAGAAGTCAGCGCTAGGTAAACACTTAGTTCGTACACTATCCTTCGCACGCTAAGGTTGAGAATGCCTCATCATTGCCTTTATCAACCCGAGAGAAGTCGGCTAGGTAAACACTTAGTTAAGGTTTGAAACATTTTTAACTTAAGACTATTGTTACAGAGAAAACTACGCTCCCTGCAGAAATCCGTCGAACCCAACGCCCTCTCACAGCAACATCCGTCCATAGACGAAAAAGATGGCTGCTCTAGACGAAACTCACATAATGAACCAGTAAACACAGTAACCACAGAGGAAATGAAGACACCACCTGACGCATTCCAAGACAGGATCATCCAAGATAAGGAGTCACCCAAACTACCTGATCCCACTTTTGATGCAGAATTCAACGCACCGGAAGCAGCATTCGAAGCAGAGTTTGAAGACAACTTCGAATTCAAACCAGATTTCAAACCTGACAAAAACTTCGAATTCAAAACTGACAAGGACTTTGAATTCAAAGTCGAGCCGAATCATTTCGAATTCAAAAAGGACAAAGAATCACCGGAATTTGATGCCCCACCGGAACCTGTTATCGAAAAACCGAAATTCACTGAAAAAGAACTCAAAATACTCAGACTGGAATTAGAAAACGCTGAATACTTGCAGCTGAAATCATTACTCCAAGCGAAAATCAACTCTGAACAGTTCGAGATAGTTAAACTTAGGAGTCATGTTGCTTTGAAGAATAAGCAGGAAGGCTTACACAATAAAGAGAACAAAGAAGTTTTAACGCCCGAAGATCAAGAACTTAAGCTGAAACTCTTAAAAGAAAACTCACTTCTTGAGCAAAATAGACTGAACTTGATTAATCAGATATTCCAAGAACGGGTAGCTTGTATACAATTAAAGATAGAGCTAGCTATGAAAGAGATTTTGTCGAAATCGTAATTTGTTTTGCTGGACAAAATGTTATGCGATATTTACGTACTTCATAGCGTCTTAAAGACAAAAGGCCAGGACCACACTGATTGGGTGATGGATAGAAGCTTACCAGCCTTCGATGGTAGCTACACTCAAGCCATTCTCAGGAGACAATGTTTGTAAACAACTAATACACAGCACAGGAACCCAGTTTTCTCTTTGAATTTTTTTTTCAGTATTATGCATCATGCATGTGAAATAACTGAAATCGACAATCAGTGCAAAATTCTGTCAAATTTTTAGGTTTAGTTTGGGGGTCATGTTTACAAATATTGTATGTTCAGTTTGGGTGGAGTATAGGCGTTTGGCTTAGAGTTCAAAATACTAAAACAGACATGACAGTAACAGACAACGGGCTTACATTCATAATCTATACTAATCTAAAGAGGATATTATAAAGATTATTGTTTGTTTATATGGAATAGGCTCAGAAACTACTGGACCGATTTAAACAATTCTTTCATCATTAAAAAGCTTACTTTTCAGGGAGTGACAGGCTATATTTTATCCCGGAATTCCCACGGGAATGGGGATAACGCGGGTGAAACCGCAAGGCGTTGCTATTGAACTTATAATTTTATTCCTTATTAATATAGGTAACCTAAGTAATATTCCATTAGTGCTGTTATCAATAATATAAAAACAAGTCGGGTTTTCCTTCCTGACGCTATAACTCCAGAACGCACGAACCGATTTCCACGGTTTTGCATTCGTTGGAAAGATTTTTTTTTTTTTTTTTTTTTATCAGAAATAGTCCTTCGTTTGACCGCAATCTCACAATTCTCACATGATGGAAAGCGAAGATGCGGCCGACGATGTATCACGAAGGTCTAGAAGATGGCTACTCCGGACCACATTCCGAAACACAACTGAGTTGCTTCACGGACTGGCCCAGTCCGGAGGGTGGTGACAAGCCACGGCCGAAGCCTACCACCAGAGGGTATCGCTCTTAGCACCACCCAGAGGACACGTGTAGGGTATCAGAGGGTCAACACCTACGGACGTGAGCGATACTGTCCCCCAAGGTCTCGGGCTCCGTGAGGTTTATAGCAAAGAAAATAGGAACAACGCGTGCGAAGCCGCGGGGCGCAGCTAGTCGGTTATAAATAATTATGTATAAACATCGTGTATAAATTACCTATTCACTCCAAGAATTATGTAGTTAAATTTAAAAAACTACAATCGCTATTGCGATTTAAAATTATGACATGAAATTTTGCTAAATTGTTTGTCTTATACCGTAATGTGATCCTGATCACATATCAAATCCAACCCAGTCGGAAGCGTACCCAAGACGCTGGCTGCATTGCCCCGCTGTATGGCAATGCTGATGCGATGTGCCAGATACTCACCAGCTCTCGGGTCACTCGACCAGAGAGCCTCAGATATTTTTTTATAAACTCGGATACTCCTTGTTCCCCGCGGACCTAGGGTATCGACTCCAAGTTAGTTAACATAGTAAAAGTCTGTTCAAAAAGAGAAGAGTCGTGGTGTTACGGTGAACTAATACCTTACCGAAAAAAGGAGGAGGTTCTCAATTCGACTGTTTTTATTTATGTACTTCCGAACTTTTTGACTGGGTTGTCCGATTTTCATGATTCTTTTTTTATATGAAAGCTGGTGCTTCCCATGTGGTCCCATTTTAATTTGGTTCAGTTATGACTGGGACAATGGAAATTCATGAAAAAACTATAAAAATAGAAGTCGGTTTATAGTTTTTTAAAACAAATTTAATTATGGCCATACTGCAATGACAGAGCAGGCAACAAAAGTTATCAAATTGGCACACGAACGCCCTCACTTCCTTTTTTTCTCTTTTTGAACAGACTCTAAGTTAATATTTAAGTCATTCCTTTACAAATCTGACTACTAACAAATCTGATCACAGATTGATTAAATGCAAAACTATGTACCTCTATATACCTAATATCTAATGTATTATCCTGTTTTTACTATAACTCGAATGTAGCGCTTAATCATTATTATTAAATACTAAACCTTATTATATGATATAAATTATTGAATAAACTAAAATATATTATCTACATTACTGTATCCATCTTTTTTGTTTTAATATACCAGGTAAACCACAAACTTATTTATGTAGGTAGGTGTCAAATGTCAATCATGGCATTGGTCCACCATGTCTCCACTCACTATTATTATTGATTTATCCTATTATTGCTTTTAGGGTAGTGTTCTTGAAAGATTAGATTAGATTAGATTTAATTAATTAGCTGGTTTGTTGTTTAATTTGGACGATCACACTAGGCGAAAGTTTGTATGGATGTTTGTTACTTCTTCACGCCAAAACTACTGGACGGATCTGGCTGAAATTTTGCATACAGGTAATTCTAATCCTGGATATTATATATCCTATTTTTTTTTATTTAATGTTTCCATAGGAACAACGCGTGCGTTGCCGCGGGGCGCAGCTAGTAATGTATAAAACCGTCTTGATAAACTAAAATTAACTAATTGTCCGATGTTTTATAAAATGCCACATGCCTTATAGGATGTAGAAAGCCGCGTACTGACATTATAAGGCGTAATGTAACGTGTTACACCTTACACGTGATATAAAATAATTTATAGTAAACATCTCTAAATTTTAGGGGGACAGTATCGCTCACGGCCCTAGGTGTTGACCCTCTGTTACGCTACACGTGTCCTCTGGGTGGTGCTAAGAGCGGTACCCTCTGGTGGTAGGCTTCGGCCGTGGCTTGTCCACCCTCAGGACTAAGCCAGTCCGTGAAGCAACTCTGTTGTGTTTCGGAATGTGGTCCGGAGTAGCCATCTTCCTTCTAGCTGGACCTTCGTGATACATCGTCGACCGCATCTTCGCTTACAATCAGTTATCATTATCAGGTAAAAAAAAATATGTCACAAAAAATATATAGATATTTTAGTACACAAATGTGCGCGCAAACAGGTGCATTCTTCTATTACTATTAGGTACTCTCGCTATCCGATGGGACAGCTGTGTATCTTTGTCCTGCCTCCTCCTGGTCCCATTATTTTGTCCCATTGATGGAAACACGAGGGAGAACTGTTTCTTGTAGTCCAATTAGTGTGTGCGTTTTGAGGCAATATTTGTCCTGTATGGATAAACTTTTTCGAGTATGTCGTGAAGAGTCAGATTATAAATAAATGACAGTACGGATATAAACCGATTTACATTGCATTTTATAATAAGCACGAGTGAGTTGAATGAGCATGCTCGTCTGTTTTCTAGAGTCTAATTAGAGTCTAGTCTAGAGAATACAGACTTGGAATTCTTCAAATTCAAAGTGAAAAGGGTGCCTTTGGGGTAAGTGAAGATCCATATTAAATCACATCTTCACTTATGTCGGTAGGTATGTGAGAAATAATATTTTTTAAAACACCTAGACGAATTTTTTTTTCAAGCCATCATAACAATCCTTATATACCCCATCATAAAATTGGATGTACATTAACACGTTCAATGCCACCACCATTTTCATTAGCGTTACCGGCTCTGGAATAAAAATTGAACGGACATGCAGGGCCAGCCAGTGGCACTGGACGTGTTAAACTAAAAAAAATATCCTATGCCATCGGTTTGGACCACGTACCTATAAAAATATTTACTGTTTGAAATGTGTCTTCATCGAGAGGTCTCGGCGCACCCCTGCGGATCGCACTGGGCAGTGAATGCGTCAAAGAAGTGATAAAACTCTTGGTTTACCGATCGAACATTTAATTGCGTAATCAGTTAACAGTTGATTCGTTATCATCACTAACCACTTGCCTACCGACTGACGACGGACATTATCTTAATTTGCTGATAGCTTTCCTATAAATTCACTTAGCGGTTGGCAAATCGTGTTATCGATTTGATAAGAGATAGTACCTACTATAGTATAGAACTATCCTTCTTAAATTATATACTTATTTATAATGAAAAGACAAAAGTTTGTGCCATTGTGAAGATGTTTAACCGAAGTCAAAACTACTGAATTAATCGGGCTTAAATTTTGCTCACTTAAAGAGCATATTATGCTACTTTTTATATTAAAAAACGCGGGCAGTAGGCCTAATGCCCGAGTAGTAATAATAATAATGCTGGAAAATTCACACAGCATTATCTAGCCCCAGGCTAAGCAGAGGTGTTTTCGGATATTAAACCTTTCATGTTACTGAAACCAATGATGTTTATAATATAATATCATTGACTGAAACCCTATTAGCGGCCATGTAATGTGTTTACCTCATGAAGTGATTTTAATATATGGCCACGACAGGTACCTACCTACATCATCGCAAATTGTTTTATTTATGGTACCTACCTAGACATAAAGCTGCGTGTTTTGTAGCAACACGATGACACGAACTGTATCGTGTGTCTTTTCTAATTACCCGTCCTTCATAAGACCTTTTATGGCCAATTTGCATAATTTTTCTTACGTTACGTTACGACTAAGTAATAATATATAGATAATGCTTCATTCTTCTGAGATGCTAGACTCTAAGTATTCCTATAAACTCAGTTCAACTTGTTAGATTACTAGTTGGATTTTTTTTTCCAATTAATTTTACTTTGTAACTAAATAGGTCAGTTAGGTTTTGATAAAATTCTTCAAAACGTGAACAAAATGGATTTTTTTTTTCAGAAAGTTCAACTAAAAGAAATAAATTACAGTTAGTTGAGGTGTAGAAAGAGAAAAGGGAGGCCTTTGCTAGCAGTGGGAGAGCAATAATTAAAAATACAAATAATATCATCATCATCATCATCATCAGCCTATATTAGTCCACTGCTGGACATAGGCCTCCCCTAATGAGCGCCATAGCGCCCTGTCTTCAGCTTGACGCATCCAGCATCTGCCTGCAGTCTTTCGCAGATCGTCATCCCACCTGGCCGGAGGGCGTCCTACACTACGTTTTCCGAGTCGCGGTCTCCACTCAAGAACTCGTTTACCCCAGCGGTTATCGGTTCTTCACAAATAATATAGTGGTTGGTAAATGATTTAATAATAAAATGACAATCTGACTATAGGTAGGTAGATAAGATAGGTATACTCTGCAAAAATGGGTTTAGATATAAACTTAGTTTAAACTTTAAGCTTAGCTCAATTCTGATAAATACTGTCATAAAAATTTATCGTATCCTACTCCTCAACCTCAACCTCAACAGCCTCTATTGGTCCACTGCTGGACGCAGGCCTCCCCCAGATGAGCACCATGTTGGTGTTTATCTTATGAGGGGTATTGCCCATAATCGCCACGCTGGGCATACGTGTTGGGATCGCAGTTCGGTGGTAGAATTGTTCTGCGGGGGGCGCTGCTGCCCGCCCCCGGGGGTAATCCCTTAGTCGCCTCTTACGACACCCTCGGGAAAAGATGCGGTGGTGCAAATTCTAAGCCAGCACCACACAGCTCCTATTCCTACTAAAATTAAAATTGTTATACCTAAATGCACATAAAAATAAAAAAGACGTGTGGCACTCGGGGACTGCCGCGGTAAAGCTATTGCAATGCCATCTAGAGGCGAGTTGCTGAACTAAAGAGACAAACGTCATATTTCAAAAAGTCATTAAAAGTTCTACTATTCATCGATAGATGGCAAAACTAAAAAGTATCACCGCTGTTCCGGTCGGAGTGGCGTGAGGTTTTTTCGTTACGGAATTTCTGGATTCGGTCCCCGCGCTCAAGGCCCGCGATAGAAGCTATGCAATAGCTTAAAAATACCTACTTAATGATAATCATTCCCTACGCTCAGTTAAGAGTAGGTGACCTTAGGGTCAAGTAGTTAACTGTGCCGGCGGCGACGCCAAAGGGCATTCTGACCATCTGGTCTCTGGTTTTATCTACAATGTAAAGTTGCTTGCTACAGTTATGCTACTGATTCGTACGTGGTATCTCTACCTACATGATGATAAATTCGTACATCAGTCTTTAATCTTCATCGTTTAGTAGAAGTGTAGGAATAAAGAGAACGGAGCTGTTCTGCCACACACGCGCCGGTACTTTGGAGTACCGTACTCTAAATTACCGAAAAGAAAATACCGGTATTACCGAAATAGTACCGGTGTTATTGGTACCGATACCAAGCCCTGGGCGGACCGCCTGCCGACGACGCTGAGGCGGTTGGTTGCCGGTTCGATTCCTTGCGCGTGACGCATAACGTTTTGCATAAATCAATTTCATCATGGGATGTTCAACCAGCATAATGAAACACCAAAATGTACCTACCTACTTAGTTATAACGGTTTATGCCCAGATATGGCTAGTTTCCGGTCTATTTCGGCAACTAAGCAGGAAGTCAAACCAATTGATATTCAAATCGTTGAATGTTCAATACCTTAATATTTATAAATATCTACTTAGTTAGGTAAACCTAGTCGAAATAGCAGCAGGCACACAGTATCCTCAGACCAAGGCATATATTCCTTGGTCTGACTTTTAGCCATAGATTAATGGATTTAAGCACTAAAGTACCTAGGTATTGGTAGGTAAGGTACCTACTCAGCGTGAGGTAGGTACCTACCTACCTACTTCCTATAGAGAAGTCACGCGATGATAATGTCTGGTCATCGTGAGTCATACTTACACAACACAGTGAGAGGTAAAGTACCGCGACATGCAACACGATAAAAAACACAGAAATGGCGGATATGAACAACCAATTAGCCAAGCCACGCATGTCATTTTGTCTTTAAAATTATACTTTGAAAAGGTCTAAGAAGGGTCTAAGTCAGATATACCTATATCAGATATACCCACCATGAAAATCGGACCACCCAGTCAAAAGTTCTGAGGTACGTTACCTCAACAAACATAAAAAATACAGTCGAATTCTTAGACCAAGTGATTTTTTACTTGGTCTGAGGTCGAATTAAGAACCTCCTCTTTTTTTGAAGTCAGTTAAAAAAATCTCTTTCTACTTTCTCTTTCTCTTTCTACTCTTCAACTTTGACCCATTGCCGGAATCGAACCCGTAACCACCTGCGTCTTCTTAGACGGCCTTCATCCACAAAGATATATATAAAACTAGCTGCGCCCCGCGGCTTCGCACGCGTTATTTCTATGGAAACGTTAAAAGGTGAATTTTCTTTTCTATAAACCTCACGGGGAGCCCGAGACCTTTCCATCCAACGAATGCAAGACCGTGGAAGTCGGTTCGTGCGTTCTGGAGTTATAGCGTCAGGAAGGAAAACCCGACTTATTTTTATATTATAAATAAAAAAAATACAGTCAAATTGAGAAATTCCTCGTTTTTTTAAGTCGGTTAAAAACTGTAAAAATTGAAGTCGGTTTGTAGTTTTTAAAACAAAATTAATTATGGGTTAAATGTTAAATCTAGTAATCTGTAGGTAGATCCATACTTCCATACGAATAAGTATTATAAATTCAGAAGTAACTCTGTTTGTCTGTGACCTATTTTACGACAAACGGCAGTACTGAAATTTAGCAAAGAATTAATAATATCCCGGGAACAGACACAGGCGAAGCCGGGGCAGCTACAGCTAGTCTATACTAATATTATAAATGAGGAAAGATTTGATTGTTTATATTGAATAGGCTCCGAAACTAACCACCAATAGGGTATATGCATCGATTTTTTTTATTGTTTTAATCGATTCTTTAGGTTATTATTTAACCGAAAAATGATAAGACACTCACTAAATTTCGCAACAATGAGGTAAAAAAAAACAAATCAAAACAACAATCAATTTCGGGTGATAAAAACGCTGCCATATTAGCGCCATGTTTATTTGACGTCGACGTTCACACTCGATTAAAACCTTTTGTGACGACCTCAGTAGTGATCATCTCAGAAAGAGGTTTTCCGAAAAATCTGAAAATAACCGACAATACGAAATGTGAAGTGGGCAGAATAGTGTCAAATCATGGTGCAGCAGGCAGAATAAAAAAAAAAGAAATGTGAACAGCGATGTCACGTCCGCTCTAGTCAATGGCGTAGCGTATTGAAATTTTGCGATTGAGATTTAAAATATCAATTTTTCAATGGTAAAATTCTACGATAAAAACATCTCAATATTCTAAAATAAATATGTAGATATGTTTCTATAATCAATAGAGAATAGGTACGTAGGTATATATTTTTTTAGCCATTTTGAAATCACATGCATATACCTACCCTATTTAAACAAATCTTTCATCATTAAAAAGCTTACTTTTCAGGCTATATTTTATCCCGGAATTCCCACGGGAATGGTAACTACGTGGGTGAAACCGCGAGGTGCTGCTAGTTTAATATAAATAGACTACCATTACCATCCAGCATGACGGTCATTCAGTCTGAATGTGTATGGTATGAATGGTAATGGGTATGGTACCTACACAGAAATATAGCTAGATATATTTCTGTGAGTTGGTAGGTTTAGCATATACCAACCAATACAAACCTTACATAATGTGGGTGTGAATTTCCGATCACGGCCACCTAAAGGCCAATGCCAATGCCCAAAAGAGTATTCAAATTGGCCGGAATGAGATCATTGATGATGCGTGTATTGTCATGTCAGTCAGGCAATATTGGGAGTTAGCGAAACCGTAAAGGTGAGAAAATATTTTGTGGATTATGTCAGCGTACATTTCCCAACCACAGTGATATCATGCTGTCTTAGCTTCTGCCTAAAAGTCTGTGGTCTTAGCAATGACTTTACGGAGTGAGGTAGGTACTTTTTTTGTCTCACTTGTGGACCAATTTGGTACCTAACCTAATGTCCGTTGAAAATAGGGCTCTGAAATGCAGACGGTTTGCGTCTAGCGTCTCTTTACTTAGTAGGTACAATTTTTCTTCTATTCTCTCAAGCCTTTTGTCGACCAGTAGACTGGTGTAGAGTGTAGGCCTCCTTCAAACTCATCCATTTTCATCTACTTTGGGCTATCCCGCTTTATAGGTTATAAGTACCTACCATTAGATAATATATTTAACAAATACCGTGTGCGCATTGGGTAGCAGGCAGAGCGATATAAAAAAGCTTTAGTACATTTTTTTATTTAACAAATCAGCACTTGAACAAATTCTCAAGGTGGCTTTCGTGCGCTCATGAATGAAAGTTATTGTGTTCGTCACGAACACACAATGCACTGGAGAAATGTATGCTGTATGTAGGTAGTGCATAACTACATATTTATGCAGTTTTATAGATTTATAACAGAAATGGTTCCGTAATAGGTACCATACCATGGTAACTGGTTATGCCACAGATTATTTGTTTATTTAGTTCATAGCGGAAAGAAAACCTTATGAAAATCTATTCGGTAATTTTGAGTAAACCGCGTTTAGTTCAGACAAACGCGCGTAGGTAGGGTAGTTATATATGTAATTACAAAGTTACGAGTAAAAACTTACGAACTTACTACAATTAAAACTTTATTGGGTATTATATTAACATTGATTAATTAAAAAGGGATTACGATCAAACTGAGTATTTTACAAGGATCGACGATGTTAATCAAGGTCTTAGGTATTATTGAAAAGGGATTACGATCAAACTGAGTATTTTACAAGGATCGACGATGTTAATCAAGGTCTTAGGTACTTAACCTAAGTTTCCTCTCGAGTCAACAAACTATTCATTTACCTATTACGAAAACCTTTCTAAACCACCTCATAAGCTTCGATTACCTACGTGCAAAGTGCACTGCACCAACATTCAGCACATTCCAAGTCAAGATAGACAGGTTCGGCGAGTTATTCTAGTTTGCTCAAATTAATAGGAAGATGGCAGGTTTATTAGTCGCATAGGTACGTATATGTACACTATCGAGTGATTGGAAAAATAAGGTCA
This sequence comes from Eupithecia tripunctaria, assembly GCA_955876795.1. Taxonomy (NCBI): domain Eukaryota; kingdom Metazoa; phylum Arthropoda; class Insecta; order Lepidoptera; family Geometridae; genus Eupithecia; species Eupithecia tripunctaria. The sequence goes on along the minus strand of OY041619.1, from coordinate 5,798,664 downwards.
AATCAATTACATAGGCACATCTACCCAATAAATTAGGACGAATTTAGAGTACCTACATGGTTAATGTAGGCGTGGGCAGTATTTTAAATTTACAAGTAGGATTATTTCTTTTATAGAGTCAGAGTCAGAGTCAAATCGTTTACTTCTTTAGACTTACACAATAAGTACTTGACGACAAATTTTTACTATATAAACAGCTAAATAGTTATACATAATTAATAAGATCAGGATAAGGCCGTCTGTTGTACCTAACTCTTTTCTTTTGTCTTATGAATTGTCTCTTTGTAATGTTGTCTTTTTTGTGCAGGTACTTACTATTCTATTACTATTCTTGTACCTCATATGTTTGTACCATTGATTTATTAAAAACGAAGATGAGGTACCGGTTGCTCAAAAGTGGCAACCTTAAATTGTGTAAAATTGTGTTCTCCCACATCAGTCACCGTCTGACCGGCGGCGGCACGGGCGGTCGTGATTCGCGTGAAATATTGTTGTCTCAGTCTCACTTCGGTCCTAGATACGTCTTTCCGTCTTTGTTCTTCTTTGTATTGCACAGGACTGGAAATATAACTGTGAGCGTATTTGTTTGCGTGTAGTTGTAGTTGTAACACATGCCAATTTTTGAGTAAGCGCTGGGAGAACGTAACCTATCTTCCCTTTTTAAATCAATGGTTTGTACCTATAGGTAAAATTAACGTTTTTGAAAGAAGGTTATTTTATTTCTTAGTGTATGTATTATTCCATTCTTGTACATCAGCGTTAGTGTATCTCATTCACTGCCCAGCTCTGCGGTGCGGTAGCAGGGGCGCGCGCTGGCTGGAGAGGAGCACCTGCGTCTTGGGCCATGAAGGAGTTAATCCAATTAGATAGGAACTTAGTTTGAGTCGTTATTAATATTATGTTTGTATTGTACCTACCTATTAGGTATTTATTTCGGTTCTTACGACAGTGCAGTTCGTATACTATGTCTGTGGTTCTTACGTCAATTTTAACCAAAGAAAATTGCTAATTGTCCTAGGTATTATAGTGCCAAAAGTAGGAGTTAAATGTAAATCAATAACTCGAGGCTTAGTAACTCCGTGTTAACTACTAGAAGATGGGTTACAGAATAAAAACAAATCAGAATAAAACAGCACAAGTAGGTTGCCTATTTAAGCTGATGTAACAAAAGCAAGAGTTTGATTGAATTTAGTTTAAAAATCATTAGGGATTTAAACCGCTTCGTCGACCTCCTACCGAGACACTGTTATTTTTATTTTTAAACACCGTTAGTAGATGGTTAGTCCTATTCTCAGAAAGTGCATAAAAAGCTATTAACTAATTAAGAAAGAATGAATGAATGCTTTCAACCAACCCAAATAAAACTAAGAGCTTGAGATAAGAAAACATAACCAGTGAAGATTTCGGAAGAGCAGAAGTCAAGAACCTTTAGCTTTAGACGCGTTTATTTGGGCGAACACTATAAACCCAAATAAAACATCGTTAAAATAATAGATAGGTCTACCAACCTAGTTATTTGTGGTAAGTACTTACCTACGTTACGTACTACGTACCTTCTCTGCTTGTTATTCGTAAAGTATTTAGCATAGTATGAAGGTTACTAGCATTTCAGCATGAAAAGATTTCTTTTGTCAGAGGCGTGTTTAATTTAAATACTTAGTAGGTACCTACCTACCTACCTAGCATGCCGAATGAAATAAATGTGAACAAAACTATTGATATAGGTACTGCCCGAGGTAAATGTAGTCTATTTTAACCGACTTCGAATAAAGGGTACCTAAGTTCTATGGCTGTATGTTTTTTTTTACTTTTAAATCCATCATGGTTATTAATACTAAAGTTAATTACAACGGGATATTTACCATGATTTAAATTTTGAGCTTTCCAATATTTCGGCACTGTTTCATGCGCCATGATCACGGAATACCTACCTAACTCATGAAACTGTGCCGAAATATTGGAAAGCTCAAAATTGAAATCATGGTAAATATCCCGTTGTAAATAACTTTAGTACCTAGGTATGTTTTTTTTATATTATGTCCGTCGATTTCTCCTTCATTTAAAGACTGTTTTGGATGATTCCGCGGTTGTTTAAAGATTAATCCAGAGGTGGTCCCTTACAGTTTTTATGCATAAAAACTGTATTCCCGAGGGATTACTAGGTCTTAATATTTATCCCGCAAAACTAAAACAGAATAATACTATGAGATTCAAATCGAAGTTTGTTTTTTCAAAACAATCAAATTATTAGAGTAAGTGCGCTAATTATGGACTAGGGTTGCATTATGGACTACCGGCGTTTCTCAAAGAACGTACTTTGTACCGAGCCGTCTGTCACCCACACGCTAAGCCCACCCTGCCCGCGCCTTGCTAGTCGTTCGCAAGTAGTCTAGTATACCTATTATTATTACCCATTTGATTTTCTTTCGTTTATCCTTCATATCATAACATCAGTTTGGTATTTAGGTAGGTACCCACTGAATCTTGGGCTTAAAGTTACTTAATAACTTACCTATACCTACCTACGTAGGTAAATGGAATTGTTTAGAAGATAAGATACCTATTCTATATACTGTACCTATTCGTTTCTGACTTTACTAACAAGGAAGTTAGATAAAACTACGATAAAGCGGGTTATCCAAGCCCTCTCTTAAATTCCAATCTTCCAGTGTTAGTTCCAGTTCCAGATTCAATACCTAAACCTCGGTTATTATTAACACAAGCGCAGCTGACCTACTAATCTAAAGTGGCACAAGAAAATATCAACAAAACAGAATAGAGATGTGCATATTGGTGTAGAAATAAAAAGCAACCAAATAAAAGCGATTTAAAGAGACACCGATTTCGTAAAAAACATCCTTAGATCTATAAGTACGTCGGTATATCATAATTTTATTCTTTCGATCCAATGGACCAAGGTACCTACACAATATTTAAACTTAGGTACCTACGTAACTATTTTGAAAAAATATTTTTTATACTTGGCTTCTATGTCACCTACTGAAGTCATTTTGAATTTCATTGGTCGGTACTCGACTTGCAGTTTAGTTACGTAGATAACCTACATGTAGGTACTAGAAGTTGGTATTTCTTGTTAGCTCTAACTTCAATGATAAAATCACTCGAACAATTTCGTTGTAACGGTTCATTGAGCACAGTTTACTGGGAAACGTACAGAACTGCATACAATTTTGATCTCTATATCCACAGAATACTATTTATAATAGCAACAGGCCCACAGTCGATATCTCGTCACATCGCCGCTTAGACGTTTCCACGATCTCGGAATTTGTTAGGCACAGAGCCCTATTGCATTCCCTATTAACGAGTCGCCGCGAATCAATTCGAAAGGTCGGGAAGTGTAAATATTGACTCGCGTTAACGAATTAGCATTCAGTGTGGATTACAATGAGGCATTCAACAGTATTTGGGACGTTTGTTTTAATATTCATTACATAATGAGGCGTTCGCCGATAGCCCGCCGCCGTGCGGTGTGCTTTCTCTCGGAACGCTATTAATTACGTACACGATTGTATTCAGTTATATTTACTCAACTGGATTCGACTGAAAGATATAGAAACGGCCAAGTGGCGCGGGGCACGACGACGCCCGTATCTTATCGCTACCACTCTATTGATCAGTCACATATCGCGAACGGCCTGCCTTATACGGACGACTGGACTACCTTTATTGACCAATTTAATGTGCAGACGTGTACCATAGGCGCGATGTTACCAGTGAAGTCATAATGTGCGCCGGACAGAAATAGATATACAGTGTTTACAGGAAAATAGAATCAATAACGTTGTGTTGCGGTTTGTTATCGTGCGGAAATAATGGCAAAAACGCCAACAATGAGTGTGAAGTCACGGGAGATCATCGGCGGCGACCAGTTCAGTCAGCGACGTGAGGTGTTCGACAAGCACGACTCTGTGTTCCTGCCCCCGGCCTCGCCTACGACTGTCGCGCCCGCGGCCGACGTCGAGCCCATCATCACGTCCAACCACGGCAAGACCACCTCGAACTTTAAGCGGAACACCCCCGGGTACTCCAGCATGAGGGAGTCCCGAACCGAGGAAATGGAGTTCGACTTCAGGCCGAGGAAGTATTCCGACAACTTCATGTCCGAATTGAACCAAAGTGACGATGTGGACTACCGGCGGACGATGACTGACCGTACCCGACGGCTGTCCAAACTACGAAGGGACTTCATGACTTCCAACCTCCATGACCCATCCAGTGGTTCCTTCAACCGCGCCGGAACGCGAGCCTCATTGCCAGCGAAGCCGTACTCACCCAACTCCCCGATTCAAAAGTACAAAATCGAGAGTCCCAACCTGTACAAATTCCCATTCGCTGAACCGTACCGCACCCCGACTCCAACACGCAAAGTGAGACTAGACTTAGGAGAGTCCGAGGTGGACGGCGAAGGCGGCAAGGAGAACGAGGATCCTAAACAGCGGCACATGAGTGTTCCAGACAACAACAATACGTCAAAAATCGACCACAACAAGTTGTTTGAAGAGTTGGTAAAGCGGTATTCCCCGCAACGCAAGCCTGTAGACTGGACACTGCCACCGACCAAACCTAGAGTCATTGGATCCGTAGCTAAGAGTAGCGCCGGTAGCACCGACGACGGTGGAAAGAAACCAGACGAAAAACCTGGAGACGATGATGTGTTTGTGAAAGATAAAGCTGAAGTCAATCCAGAGGTAAAAGCAATTGAGAATAAGACGGCAGTTGATAAAAAGACGGATGAAGCTGCACAAAACGGCTCAGGGCGACTGGAAGGCGAATCAAAAATATCCCTCTCTGAGTTGGACGAGAAAAACGACAAAGTGCCAGAACTAAGCTTCCAAAGACAGTCGAGTAAAGAGTCCGCCAAGAAGCCACATATAGAATACGTAGACTTGACCATTCCAGACTTGATAGACAAGATGACGACAGAAGGCAAGGAAATAGAGTCACATGCGAAGAGCGCTACTAAAGTGAAGCGAAAGAGGAGTTTTATAGATAAGCTTTTAGGTCGTAATAAGAAGGATAAGTAGTATCTTGTAACTGCAAGGATTGCGAATGATAGCGATATTGAAGCAAACCCGCCAAAGAAATCCAAGGTTGTATGTGCTGTAAAGGATTACGTCATAGCTTTAGAGATCTTACGATAAAAGATAATGTGAATTTTATATTTTTTGTTTTAGGTATTTATGCAAAATGTTGCCAGTCGTTTCCTAAGTCGTTATCAGCTTTGGTTGGGTTATCAATAAGTTGATAAAACATAAAGTGCCATGTGACACTGCCTATCGCAATTTCTAAGTGAAGTTAACTATTAAAGTAGCTATTTTATTAAAGTGGTTTTACAAGACAAATCAATGTTTGTACAGTTTTCTAACTAATAATATAAATTGTTTGTACATTTTGAACTATTATTTTGTGTTATTTACTTAACTATATTTAACAGAGTTTCCTTATAAAATTTGCAAGGACTTTTCCTTGACTTAATATATTGTTATTATAATATTACGTTCAATATTTTTCTAGTGAGAATTAAAACATTTTTTCTCTGAATAAATTATTTTTATTATACACTATTGTTTTTATAAGATATCACGGTATTCAAATACATAATGTCAGCACATAAAATTAAGTTAAAATATCAAACAACAGAATTAAACAATAAAAAACCTTACAATGATAATCATTAAACTGTAGGTAGGTACTTAAAAATAGGAACTTATTCTTGGAGATCCTAATCACAAACTGGATGAATCATCATTTTACCAACAATAGGTACTTACAATAGAATCACAGAGTTATTTATAGGTACATTTGTATTACACTCGGCCAGCTGGCCTTAACCTGTTTAAAATAGAGTTTATTTTGCAATGATTTCTCATATAATTTAGACTGGGACATCTGGGAATTAAATAAGATAGATTTTTCTAATTTAACAAAACAAAAGCACTGTTGCTATTTAAAGAATAGCTTTGACTAAATAATCCTGTCTTTGTTCATTGAGACACAATGCACCTTTACTTTTTACACAAATTTTGGTTAAGCAACGTAGGTAAATAGTTTTGGAGAGGCCTAGCCTACCTATGTTCAGCAGGGGATCCACCTAGCTAGGCTGATTATGAGTAGTGTATGTAATTACAATGAGCATTTCTTCATTCACCGGCCCCTACGAATAAGAATCTTATTCGTAGACCGGCATAGCCCGACCCGCGTCCACAAATGTGCAAATTTGAACTTTATTGTGGACCCTTAGATTATATTATGACGTTTCAAGTTTAGGATGAAGGTAAATTTATTAATGAAGATTTGTGCGGTGGTGGGCAAAGTTACCATAATTGATTAGACTATTAAACTAGGGTCAAGTTTTAGTATCAGCAAGTGAAGCGATAATTTTTTTTATAGTTAATGTATTTTTTTGTGGTAGTATCGGCGAGCGTACCGAGTCCTGTTAAATTGATTGTTTTTTTCTGTAAATATTTTGCGGTTCATTAAACAATATTTTGCAATATTAATTTTTACTAGAAAATTGATACCTAGTACATAATAAAATACACTACATAGATAAATATTTTACATAGAAAAACATCCAGAACACCCTGAACAAATATCTGCAGTCGTACATACACTTGTCCTGAGGCAGGAATCGAACCCACAACCTTCTGCGTCGCAGAGTAAGTACTTTTATATAGATTATAGATCACAGTATTGAGACTATTCTAACTACGTTTAAAAAGAGCTAATCTGCAGTAGTATTTTAATTCATTCGATTCTTTTCCGAAGCGAAAACTTCAGATTCGAATTGGAATTCTATTCCAACGGAACTTTAGAACTTTGATTTGTCAAAAGTTTCCTATATCGAATCCGACGGCCTTTCCGTCGAATTAAAATACCCCTGCTTTTCCCCTAGTATGATGAGCACCCCGTTTTATCATGTGAAAATAATAACATAGTATTATTATTACACATCGTAAACTTTGGAACTGGAAATCTGATTCCCACATCTTGGGTGCGACGTGATCTCAAGCCTCCTAAACAGGCTATCTTTGAGTCTTTGGCAATTTGCATTGACACAAAGAGTTCGACAGAAAAGCGACTACCTAATTATATTTTGCGAACTTCTCTGACGCTCTATCGCGCGTGTTAATTATTGTTCAAGGGCGTAATACACGAACTGCCGTCGTCGCTTGCAGTCGACGGGTGTAGGTGCATTGCAGTCGGGAACCTGCCGTCCGTGTATAATAATAATAATAATGCCCTCCTAGCCGAAATTCGGCCATGGCGGCCAGTCTCAACGAAGACTAGCCAGGTGCGCAGGACATTATTATAGTGCGGATGACAGATTATATTATAGTGAGTAAGTACTAACAGTTATTTACAACGGGATATTTACCATGATTTGAATTTTGAGCTTTCCAATATTTCGGCATGCGCCATGATCACGGATAACTGTAAATATCCCCTTGTAAATAAGTTTAGTATTAATAACCATGATGGATTTAAAAGTATTATAGTGAGTAAGTGTTCGCGCAAACACAAATGCACTCTATTCCCTCCCTCACTCTCATAATCCGATAGGATGGCAAAGCGACACTATCGGGGAGAGCAGTCATGTATAAGGAACCCCTAATAGTAATAAATTTCAAACATTTGCGTATTTTATGCAAACGGTTTCTATTAATGTCTTGACAAAATTTATCTTTACCTAAAGTATTATGTGCGTTGCTAATATAGCTATGCTGGTCCCAATGATTTGAGGAATTCATCAGGCAAAAGTGGCCCTTGTTTAGTGAAAAAAGGTTTCCATTCCACTGAGCAAAGACTAGGTACTAACCACAGGAATGCGGTTTGCGCGCCCTTTCAATTTGCTCCCATATTTTGAACTGGCTTTTAGTTAAAGATTAAACTAAGAATCTTTATTAAATACTAGCTTTTGCCCGCGGCTTCGCACGCTCTATTCAAGTAGCTATGTCCGTCCCCGGGATACCGTTTACCTCCCTGCCAAATTTCATCAAGATTCGTTCAGCCGGGAACGAAATAAAAACTATCCTATGTCCGTCTCCTGGTTTTGTGTAACTAACACGACTTTCTTTTATAAATATAGATAAAACACTATTATTGATGTTAGCAAGCTCAATAATTATGGAGAACAATATTAATATGATAAAACTTTTAAATCCATCATGGTTATTAATAATAAAGTTATTTACACCGGGATTTTTACCATGATATGAGTTTTGAGCTTTCCAATATTTCGGCACAGTTTCATGCGCCATGATCATGGAATAACTGAATGTCTTGCGAGTGAGTTATTATGGGCAGATATATCGATCTCGAATCATGGTAAATATCCCGGTGTAAATAACTTTAGGATAATAATATGATTTTTATCTTGTAAATAGCCTGGATCCTATAGGCTCCAAAATGCAATATTATTTCTTATCTAGCTTTCCACAAATTACCTCAAATCTTATAAAGTGTCAGCGTGCAGTTAAAATATCTCCACAATTTCACAAAAGAGAAGAGCCTTAGCAAATGACATGTGGTATTGATCTAACTAGAACTACCTAGGAACTTTCAACTACGTTTATCAGAGTCGAGATTTCGTACCACTTTTTCGAGATCATACAAATGGCTATCCTTGATATGCGGAGCTAGCTGTCGCATCGCTGTTGCTAGCTTGTAGACATACTCCTTATTGGACCCACTTGGACCATGGCAAGATACCACCTGCTTTGCTATTTCTTCTATTGATGCTGGACCTGAAATAAAATTAAAATGATGTTTATTGATACTACCTTACACTTACACCAGACTTCATTTGTTTCATCACATCACACACGTCACACAATTTTAATAAGCTTCTCTTCTCTCAAGGGAGCAAATTTTGGAATCAAACAATATGGCAAAGTATTTCAGTATTCCTCAACCAAAATATTACATTGGCTTTGAAAAACCCAATTTCAACAGACTATATTGGTCCACTGCTGGACGCAGGCCTCCCCTTGATCAGAATAACATCAGATAGATTAATTATGGTCATCAAGCTGGACACTTTTGACAGTGTGTGTGTGGGTCTGACTAACTCAAGATCATAATGAAAGTAATGCAAGGAAGGCATTTGCCGAACGATGGTTTGTCCCGATCTTAATGTAACTGTTAATAATAAATAAGTCTCAGGCCATGATAGTGTTAGTTAAAAATCGTGGCCGAAAAAATCGATGCAGTTGGTTATGTCCACCTCCATGTAGCGGCTGCGCAGTGAATATTTTAAATATTAATTTACATTAGACACATACCAGCATAAGATTCATTCTCTTCGGTTGCCACATAAAGTGTTAGGTCAAATGGTTTTATGTTAATGTCCTTCGGATAGAATTTCAATATTTTCTTAATATAGCCATTCTTTTCTCTGTAGTCCAGCTGATCTGTCACTTTGTCAATCTCCTCTTCTCTGATCTTATACGCTATTCCCCAAACCTCACTGGCAGGGTCATTGCTGGGTATAAGGGTTACAACTCTGCCTGGCTGAAATACAAAAAGATAGGTAACTGTTAGTTGTATCTGGACTTGTTTCTGCAAGAAGTGTCACTGAAATTGTTAGTTGTTTATTTACTTGTTTCCGAAACGAGGCAGCAAGTGCACTTTCTGCGTGTCCTTGTCACTCAAGCAGGGGGAAAATTTTGCTATCAAATAATATGGCAAGACAAAATTCTTTAACTAGAATATCACAGACTGGCTTTTACAAACCCAACTAGTTTCCAAATAACTGTTAAAAAGATAATACAAAAAAGTATTTAGAGGAAAGATTTGATTGTTTGTTTGTCACACTATCACACTTATAATATTATAAAGGCGAAAGTTTGGATAGATGTATGGATGTATGGATATATGGATGTGTGGATGTTTGTTACCTCTTCACGCCAAAACTACTGAACGGATCTGGCTGCAATTTTGCATACAGGTAATTCTAATACTGGAATAAAACATAGGCTACTTTTTAGCCAATAAATCTGTTCCCGTAGGATGAAAATCACCTTTTAATGTTTTCAACAACGCGTGCAAAGCCGCGGGGCGCAGCTAGTACCTATTGAATAATCTTCAAAACTACTAGGGCCATTAAAAAAATTCTTTCATGATCAATAAGCTTACTAAGCGACTGACTTAAGCTTACTAAGCGACTGACTTAAGCTAATTGACTTGTCTAAGTGCTTATTTTGTAAGTCTAAAGAAATCAACGATTTGACTCTGACTCCGCTATATTTTATTCCCGTATTCCCATGGGAACAGGAACCATGAAGGTGAAACCGCAAGGCACTTCTAGTGTAAATTAAATAACTTGCTTTGTGATATTTTCTTCATCAAAACCAAGTGTACCTACCTAACCTACTTATCATGTTTAGTAAAAATTACATTATGTAAGTTTCTACACTAAAATTTGTAGAAGTAATGTCAAATCTCAAATTGATATTGATAGTAGATAGGTACCTAGTAACCTAACAAAGTTTATCTACCATGTTTTTTATTTTTAGTATGTAACACATAGGTACTTAACACACTTCTAATGTGTACTTGGCCAATCTAATTCAGATAACTTTTGTTTAGGTTTGTCCTAATTTTAATAAATAATGTTTACTATGGTCTTAGAATAATATAAAACCATGATTTAGACCAAAGTTACGAGAGCTAAAGAAATACTTTTGTGACACAGATGTACTTATGATGCTATCCATTGATTTATTAAAAAGGGAAGATAGATTACATGCTTCCAGAGCGCTTACTCAACAATTGGCATGTGTTACAACTGCACGCAAACACATTATGGTCAGTTATATTTCCAGTCCTGTGCAATACAAAGAAGAACAAAGATGGAAAGACATATCTAAGACCAAAGTGAGACCAAGACAACAATATTTCTCGCTAGTACGACCGCCCATGCCGCCGGTCAGACGGTGACTGAGGTGGGAGCACACAATTTTACACAATTTGAGGTTGCCACTTTCGAGAAACCAGTACCTCATCTTCCCTTTTTAATAAATCAATAATGCTATCGTATCTTTTGTGATGTGTAAAACCAGGTCACAACCATGGACGTAGATAAATTTAAATTTTGCTAGGTCACTGGTCACCACAACATGATTATTACCTTCTCCGGTAGACCTCTATGGTCAATGCTGAGCTGGTAGAACCTACGACAGTAGCCCTTGATTGCACCAACTACTTTCTTCTCATAATTGAAGTCAACCTTCCACACCAAGGATCCGTAGCCAAAAACCCACATTTTGCTTGCATTCACAGCTGACGAAGCGGTGGCGCGCACCGTAACTAAGATTCTAGTCAGAATTTTGATTTTTCTTTCGAGCTTCGTTAATTTATTATTATGTAATGTAATACAAATGGAACACGTTAATCACGCACAGAAAAAATCTAAGAGAATAAAACGCGAAAGAATTACAAGAAAATCATACGAAGTTATTGTATTCTCTTTGAAAATCATAGAAAATAAATGATATTTCTTCTTCTTCTTCAACTTCAACTTCTTGTGTGTGGCTTCTTCTTCTTATAATGGCGTTTACGTATGGGTTGACATAATTTTGCCAATGTCCGTAATATTCGAGTAAAATAAAAATAAAACCAACGTTGTTCGGTAATAAAGATAGATAAAGGAAGTGAATTCTTCGATAAAATGTTAATCAAAAAGGTTTATGTAAGAAAATTACAAAATTATGGGCAATGTTGTACGGTAAGGTTTTCTTTTTCTAAATGAAATTTTAAGAAGGGACTTAAAAAAATTACAAACATGAATGTTCTGGCTCTGTGGCAATTCTCAGTATCACGTGACATTTTATCAGGTGATATGCAGTGTCACGGGATAAATTATCAGGTGATACATTTGAAGCCTAAAAAATATCTACCAAAGTTTGACTAAAATATGTAGGTAATACAAGCTTTTAGCAAGATCACCGAAGCGAAAAAATATATATAAACGGTGTTGTCTGCTGACTAGATTACTTTCGCCCGCTTTACACGGCTATCCCGACACAGCAGAGGCTGCGGTCCTTATAAAATCGATTTAAGCGCTCACACCGCGCTGGTCCGTTTACCAGTTAGCGCGTCTACAGTCGACTGTGAAACGTCATAGATTACGTCATAACCACGCCATCTTTGCGTTCACACCGCCGCCCTTATGCTACCGAGTATGGTCGCTGTGAGCGATCTGTCAAAATTGACATTGTGATGTTTGCTAAAACCTAGCTAGACCATGAGTCCTTGGGTTGTATATAAATAAAAACAAAAACAAAACCTTTGAAACCTCAAAAAAAACTATGCAGCCAAAAAAAAATAACTTAATTAATATGGGCAAAAAAAAGAGCATATTTGCCTCAACCCAAGGACCGAGGGGTCGTCACCCATCGAGTTGAAGCCGGGGTAAAGAGGCCAAGCCTCGAGGCCCCCCTCCGTGCCCCCACAATCCCCATCTTCTAGACCTTCGTGATACATCGTCGGCCGCATCTTCGCTTTCCATCATGTGAGAATTGTGAGATTGCGGTCAAACGAAGGACCATTTCTGATAAAAAAAAAAAAAAAAACAAGGGCCGGAAAGAAGAAGTTTGGACCTAGCTAGCTATCAGATGCAGAAAGTTTATATTACGTTAAAAGCTAGCAAATAAAATAAAAATGAAAATTTATTTATTCAGACTTTTACATTCATTTTGTTAGTAACACATAATTAAAATTTAAGAATGGTTAGTAAATTACTAAAAAAAAACAGAAAACCTAATAAAAATAATAATAAACAATCAATCAAATATAACAATTTTAAAAATAATTTCAATTCTAATGTCATGAGGTTAAATATAAATTTAAATGTCAACAGTTATTGGGTTACTAGTGGGGCGAGCGGCCGATGTTGATTTATAACCCAGTGACTCATGATGCCAGAACCGAAACCAAAACTATCGCTTACTAATGCAAGTTAGCTGTGGGTGCTGGCACAGGTGCGGCGCATCAGGGACGCAATCCTTTTGCGAACAATTGAGTTCATGTCATCAACATGTGCCTCTGTAAACATACCTGCTGCGCTACAGAACCGCGGCAGAACCATCAGCATCCTGAACCCTTATATTGGACCCGTAGTGCACTGTAAGACTTCTGCGTATATCGTACCCATAGGCTGCACGTATAAAAGTTTTGACAAAACGCCTTAAACAGAGTCAACTTGACTACGGCAGAACATCGTGTAAACCTACGGGCCAACATAAAAATATTTATTTTCAATTTATATTTCTATCTTTTAATTTATATTATTTTAAAATATTTATAGATAAATTTTATTTTCCAAAAAATCCAACCACAAAACGCAAATTTTCAAATTACTATAAAACTATTTAGGTTATAATTTACGTGAGCGATGTGAGCCCGTCTACAGCCGGTCCGTTGATCATTGCGCGCTAAATAGTAATTACTATCAGGATATGAAATAAGGTGCAATTGACTCTCACTCACCTCAAATTTTTGTCCACTTGCGGAAGAAGTAAAAAGAAACCACTACCCAGCAAGTTTATCGCTTATCAACCAGGGTTGAACAAAAAAACAGTTTTTTTATATTTTATAAAACAAACTGTTCAAAATGTTTAAAACTTTTTACCTTTAAGGATCAATTTCAAAACAATTAAAACGAATAATAAAATGTTTATTCCATTTCTAAACTAATTCCTAATTCTCATTAGTAAAAATTAACAACACGATAAATATTTACTTTTTATTGCGTATCTCAGTATCTCTAATCTAACTATCAAAATATGTATATGTAATTATTTAATATATATACCTAATATATAAAACTTTTTAAACCTTCGCGATTTGTTAATATAATTAAATGGGTAGAAACGTAGGGGAAATAACAACAAAGGTACGCGATAAATACTCGCTAAATAATCATTTTATTATAAAATATATGATTATTAATTAATATAAAACACTTTACATACACCTTTTATGTAGTGTTGTGTAGGTTGGTAGGTAGAGAACTAGAGAGAGAACGGGGAATACCCACTAATCCAGTGAATTACTTTCTTTCGACGGTCGACGGGACTTTACTGGCAGGGTTACCTTTGCATGCAGTGTACCTGTACAGTGTATAAAACGGCCAACGTACATACTTTCCACTTGTAAATTTATTTAATGCTATTTAAATATTTATTCGTTTGGATTTATTTCCATTAATTTGCAATAAGTTGGTTTTAAACCCTGTTGTTTTCGTCATGATTTAAACATTGTTTAAAACTCGTTTTAAACTGTGTTTTTAAACACTTAATAAAAAACATAGTTTTATTTCACGTTTTATAAAACAACTTGTTTAATCATGCCAACCCTTTTATCAACTAATACAATCTTTGCATAACTAGGTCTAAAACAACTCTGTTCTTACATACCATTGTCGGTGTGGAACTGGGCGACATCCGGCCAAGCATTAACATCATTAATGTAATCATCTATGGAGTAATAGGCTTTCTTGATAAGATTTCGTTCAATGTACAGTTTAAATTTACGAAGTTCAGTTGCGTCATATGGAAGCTTGTTATAGAATCGTACGCAATTGTCCACAAATGATTTCCCTACCTTTCGTAATCCAAATGATGGGATGTGTAATTTGTTCTTGTTTCTTGAATTTTTATTTTGAACATCACACTTTTCCAAAAATTTATCTCTGTTTTTGTGTGATGTTATGATAGCTTTAAATCACAGAAATCGTAATTATACGGTACTAGAAATCCCATAAATAAACGCAAGAGCCTGAGAGACTTTGTAGCCACACAGGTGACTACTGAGCCATCAGTGCGCGAGTAATTTTATAAGTATTGTTCGAAACGTGAAAGACCCACTACCTAGCCATTGTATTAATAATGTTGTTTCATAAAAATATGTTCGTAGCTCATGAGTTTTTTTTCACCAATTTTAACCCCTATACTCAATTATCTCAAAACAACAAACACATTCATCGTTCTTGCAGTGAACACTTCTCCATTTAGGTCTGTCCTGAATTGCTATTGCATGTCTCTTTAGATACTAAATTTAGTGCACGTAGAGCTAATAACAGCAATTTATTTGCGTTCCTAACTTATAAAAATAATATCTCTTTTTAAAGCCCAATTTCTAGAATGTGCCAGTACAATGAACTAGCAAAGGCAAACGTAGAGACGAAGGACGTATTTTATCCAAGTTTATATATCTTTCTTTAAATTATCAAAGATATCCTCCATTTTAACTGTAGGGGCGACGATGCTCGAACGGGCATCACCACCACAGTAATCATTGATTATTAGAAATTAAACAACAACCTACACACGGGTTGTTGTTTAATCTACTGTTACATTGTAAGGTATGCAACGTTGACATTCAAATATGTTAAAACACGAATAATAATGAGCTATTAATACATTATGATAGAAAATGAGAAGAGTGCACGAGAATGCAGTTTTTGGCGGGATTCGATATTTATCACCTGATAATTTATCCCAGGAGGGCAATTCTCGCAACATATCGACTCGATAAACTGTAAAAATATCAAGTGATTCCTTCGAATCAAACAAGCCTATTCTCAAAATCTGCAATTCGATATTTATCGAGGGCTTTTTTTCGATAAGTTACTCGATATGCAACGAGTGGACCAGGAGGGCAATTCTCGCAATATATCGACTCGATAAACTGTAAAAATATCGAGTGATTGCTTCGAATCAAACAAGCCTATTCTCAACATCTGCAATTCGATATTTATCGAGGGCTTTTTTTCGATAAGTTGCTCGATATGCAACGAGTGGTCCCGGGCACTCGTTCGCATTATCGAAGAGAGAGAAAGAAGAATATGAGTATATCTTGCTGTCGCTCACTTGTTTTCTGTTTTGTTTGATTTCAATAGAAAATATTTCGCGTAGTTCTTTTCAAGTCAATGATAAAAGATTGCAATTTGCAATACAAGTTTTTAGTAAGATTACCGAAACGAAACGAAAATAAAATATAAACGGTGTTGCCTGCTGACAAAATGACTTTCCCCCACATCGCACGGCTATCCCGACAAAGCATAGTGGTCGCTGGTCAGCTATTTTATCAATAAATATTTTTGACAAATTGTTTTTCAAGATATTAAAGCTTTAAATAAAAAGTTGCAGCAGCTAATAAACATAAATACCATCTACATTTTTGACAAGATGTTGTTAAAATTGCTGGATTCTGCTATAACTAAGTTGGCATTACTGATTAAAACCAAACTAGACATTGACATTCGTAAGGTATGCAACGTTGACATTCAATTATGTAAAACCAAGAATAAATTATGGAACCAAGTTGTCTATGATAAAAATATCAAAGAGTGCACGAGAATGCAGTTTTTGGCGGCACTCGATATTTATTCAAGGCTCGATATTTATCACCTGATAATTTATCCCGTGATACTGCGTATCACCTGATAAAATATCGCGTGATACTGAGAATTGCCCTCCAGGGCACTCGTTCGCATTATCGAAGAGAGAGAAAGAAGAATATGAGTATATAACTATCTCTCTCTGTCGCTCACTTGTTTTCTGTTTTGTTTGATTTCAATAGAAAATATTTCGCGTACATAGTTCTTTTCAAGTCAATGATAGATGATTGCAATTTGCAATACAATTTTTTAGTAAGATTACCGAAACGAAACGAAAATAAAATATAAACGGTGTTGCCTGCTCACTAGATTACTTTCGCCCACATCGCACGGCTATCCCGTAACAAAAAACAAAGCAGAGTGATCGCTGGTCAGCTATTTTACCATTGCATATTTTTGACAAGCAGCATTTTAAATTATTAAAGCTTTTAATGAAAAGCTGCAGCAGCTAATAAACATAAATACCTGCATTTTGCCTACTACATTTTGGACAAGTTGTTGTTAAAATTGCTAGATTCTGCTATAACTAAGTTGGCATTACTGATTAAAACCAAACTAGACATTAACGTTCGTAAGGTATGTGTCCTGGACACGACGAAATACCGTAGTAAATAAGCTCTAGCATAAGTTTTTGATACGTTTAGGCGAATATTTTTGTAAATATAAAACCTAGGACTAAGATATAGGTCTCGCTAGATAGCTTATAAGTTTAACTGTAATTAAAGACTAAATTCTTGTTTGAAAAGTAAATAAATAAAGAATTATAACGTAAAAACCCCATAGGACATAGTAAAAATTAGGCAGAAAAATGTTAGAAAATATGCCGCTCTCTGCACGGTATAGCCTAGGGGTAGCTTAGTAAATTGAACGTGTGCTGCGACACACGACTCATTTCTTGTCTTATCACATTTTTTTGCAGCTCTCACTCGCCTAGTGCGCGCGCGTCACAGCCGCTCCGTATTGTGCCCCCCCCCACCTCACGCTCGAGCCCCCTCCCCCGGCGGAGCTCCGACGCCGGCCGGGTCGCCCCGCTGGCGTTGTCGAGACCCCGGGTCGTGGCTCGCGTAGGTGCGTTACATACGTGTTTAGTGAGATAGTGACTCGAGTGCAGTGTGCCAGTGTGCCCCGTGTAGACACGCAGGAAGCTCGGACCGCAGTGCTGGACTATTCCCTCGCTCGCGGTGAGTACCTGTGTGTCTCTCCACCCGCGGGACGCGATCCCTGCGTACACTCACGCAATCCCGTACGGTGGAAGTTACTGCCTGGCGTTTTGTTTATAAAACGTCCAGCGCAGTAACAGCCGCATTCCCACTTCCCTACCCATCCATTTCGCAGTGACTAGTGCTAGTGTCGCAGAATCTCCTTAGCTGGGCTTTCCCTAGGGATTCCACCCGGCTAGGTGTTTTCGCCCTGCTAGTCACTTCAACCTCCTAGTGTACCTTACCTGCCTTCCATTCCCCCTCCCGTGCCCCCTCCCCCGGATTTCCGATGGAGAGCCGCCGGAAACGCGATCGGATGTCGTCCACAAACGACACCCCCCTACCCCCCGCAGGCTCGGAAGCTGTGGCCGCGAGCGGAACTGCGATTTCGCCCCGTCCTCAGCCAGGAGTAACGGGATCCAGGGCCCTGCTGAGTCCCGAAGACACCCAGGAGGAAAAGAGACAGTGTCTACTGTCCTCTCCCTCCCACGAATCCCCGCCGCTGCAAGGCACGCCGCTGACGTCGCGGAAGCCGACCGCCGCGGGGCATATGCCTCCACGCGCATCAGCGCGCTACCCCATTGCCGCCCAGCCATCCGCCAGCTCTTCATCTTCGGAGGAGGAGGGGACCTCCTTCCTGGAGCTGCCGCCGATGATGGCGATGCCGTCGCCTCAGATGAGGCAATCCTTCATCGAGGAGAGCGCCAACCCCTACGCCAATCGCGCGCCAACCCGCCGCCTGGGCCAGCCTGAGTCGCCGGATGATGACGCGGCGAGCTACGGTGCGGCTTTTGCCGCCCGTCCCCCGCCCGCTGTCTCGTTCAGGGTAAGACCGGCCCAGCAACCCCATGGACCACCAACTACGCAGCGCCACCCGTCGGCGGCGCCCCAACCGGGGCCAGCCGCACGCCCAGCCACGCAGCAAGCGGCGCCCCATCCGGGGCCTGCCGCGCGCCCAACCCCGCAGCCCCCAACAAGTGCTGCCTCGCCGCCTCCATCCCCACACACCGACCGCCCTGCTTCACCGGCAGCCCCAGCTTCGAGGGCAGAATCCCGGGCTTACCCTCCCATCGTAGTGGAGTGCCTACCCAACTGGGTATCGCACTTCGCCGCGCTGAGGGTGAAGCTGGGATACGCCCCCAACGCACGCCCCCTAGCACAAGGGGTGCGCTTCACGCCCCGCAGCCCCGAAGAGTACCGTACCGTGCAGCGCCACCTGGTGGAGGCCATGGCGGATGACCCGGCGATTAGCTGGTTCAGTTACGCCGTCTCCGCCGACCTGCCCACCAAGGTGGCCATACGCGGTCTACCGGCCAACACGGAGGCCGATGAAGTCACCCTCGCCCTGACCGACCTGGGGTTCCCAGTTCGGTTTGTTAAGCACATCCATCCGAAGCAGGGCCGCGCCGGCTGCCTGTTCCACGCCCAGCTGGACCGCCTGCCCGAGGGGGAGCTCGTGCGCCTGTATGGCCTCACTGAGCTCCTCAACATGCAGGGCGTGTGCGTGGAATACTGGCGCGGCGCGGCGAACCGAGTGGCGCAGTGCCATCGGTGCCAGGCATTCGGCCATTCCTCGGCCCACTGCCACCGCCCGACGCGCTGCGTCCGCTGCGGCGGCCAACATGCCGCAGCCGACTGCCCCCGCCCCCTCACTGACAAGCCTACCTGCGCCAACTGCGGCCGTGAGCACACGGCAAACAGTAGGACTTGCCCTGTGCTCCGGCGCGAGGCGCGGAAGAGGGGAGTTAAACTCTCCCCCCCCGCACCAAACCAGCCCACTGCCGCTCCGAGCAGGGGAGCGTCCCCCGCCCCCCCGCCCCCCCGCCCCAGAAGTCGTCGCCAACCCGGCCACGATACGGGGCGAGCCGGTTTACATCAGAAGGAGGAGGCCCAGGGGAGGAAGAAGGAGGAAACCCGTTGCCTCCTCCACCCCACTTCAGCCCACAGCAGCCCCGCCTCCCGCTCCCCGCGCGGAAAGGCCACCCGTCGCCGCTCGACGCCTGGCCCCGGCACCCGCCTACAGGATGCCGGTCGCCGCACCGCAACCTCAACCGCCTATGCCAACATATGGCCAGCGCAGGGCGCCCCGCCCGCGCCTCACCCTCTACCCCATCGATACCGTCACAGACGCCGGCGCGTCCACCGCGCCCGTCGAAACCAACGCGGCTCGACCGGACCCCGCAGCCATGCTGTTTGGGGCCCTGACCGAGTTTTTGATGGCCATCGCGGCAGGCGTCGACCTTCAAAGTGCTGCGCTGCGGGGTCTCGCCATCATGGGCCAGCACCAACGCATCGCGCCTGCAATGTCTGACACCGCCGCTCCTATCACCGCCCCAGCCCCGGCCTCACCAGCCGACCACGTCCGCCCTGAAGTCATGGACTAAAAAAAAAAGACAAAAAAGAAAAAAAATAAATATAAAAATAACAAAAAAAAAATTAAAACAACATATGCAGCCCAAAAAAAACAAATTGCCTGCGCAAAAAGAGCTTTGCGCCTAGCCCATTGACCGAGGGGCTGTCGCCCCTTGAGATGCCGCCGGGGTAATGAGGCCGAGCCTCGAGGCCCCTCTCTGTGCCCTCACCAGGGCCGGACTGAAGTTCAGTAGCTGCGACACACAGTGGTTCTAAGTAGCAGTAAGACCAATTGAAGAGAAATAAAGCTGAAAACAAGGAAAAAGAAGTTTTACTGGAGCACCGTGAACCCTCAGGAAGAATAGGAAAATACAATCCACAACATCTCTTGGTCCTTCGAGCCGGATTGGAGTGAAGAAAACCTGCGTCCTCACCGGATTGGAGTGAAGCGATCCTGCCCCACTGGATTGGAGTGTAGAGCCGGATCAGAGTGAGAAGATCCAGCATCCATACCAGATTGGAGTGAAGTCGATCCTGCGCTCATCGGATTGAAGAACGAAGAATCAAGCACTCGCGCAGTATGGTTGTGACCAGAAGCCAAGCAGACGCCTCCGAACGACGCGAAGAGGTAGTTCTACAGGAAGAGGCTGTACGGCAAGCCGCCGAGCTGGAAGCCATCGCGCAGGAACGAGCACGAAGAATGTCACTGGATCCACCTGCGTCACCCGCCACGCATCAAGCAGCCACACGTCGCGAACACGACCCTGCCACTAGGTCCGCACCCGACTTCACCCGCGCCGGACCGAGTATGGAACGCCATAGGAGTGAACGATCTCCCGCCCGAACTGTGCGCTCTATACGATCAAACGGGAGCATATCAGTTAGGGCTCGAGCGGCGGAACTGATGGCGGAGGAGAAACTGGCCCAACTTAAGCGTAAGGAACTCCAAATAGAAGCGGACCTCGTCAAGAAGAGACTGGCTGCCGACCTAGCAGCATTGGAAGACGAGGAAAGAAGCATTCATGAAGAAGATGACCTACCGGAACACAGCACGAGAGTTGAGCAGTGGCTGCGGACAGCTGAAGGAGAGAAAAGCGACACTATTCCAAGAACTGAGAAGAACATCCGATTCAACGTCAGGGACGTATCGACTACGCCGGTCAAGACGAAGAGTTCTGCCAACATCGACGCATTAGCTGAAGCAATAGAGAAGCTAGCAAGACCAAGGATGAGGTGCCCAGAGCTGCACGCCTTTTCCGGCTCATCAAACGAGTGGCTGTCCTTCAAAGCTGCCTTCAAAGACTCGACGAGAACATACAAGCTGACACCGGCTGAGAACATCCAAAGGCTAAGAAGCAGCCTTAAAGGGGAAGCAAGAGAGCTGGTTGCTTCTCTCCTGTACACTGCAAGCGATCCAGAAATCATCATGAAGACCCTGGAACAATGCTTCGGAAGACCAGAAATCATCATCGACCGGGCCATTGAAGATCTTCGAAGACTACAGAAACCCGGACCATCTGCAATAGAACTCAACTCATTCGCCGTCAAACTTCAGAACGTGGTCTGCGTGTTGAGCAACATCGGGAACCAAGGCTACCTGTACAATCCGACGCTGGCGAGAGAAACATTGGACAAGCTGAGCCCGCACATTCGCTCACGCTGGTGTGACTACGCGGCGGAACAAGAGGGAACGATCGAGCCAGAGATCGTGTTGCTATCGCGCTTCCTTATGCGCGAAGCGGATCGAGCCCTGCGGTTCAGTTATGCACCACCGACTAGCAAGAAGGAACACACGCCGAAACCGAACACAGCATTCAAGAAGAAGACGAACGCCGTGTACAACACTACTGAAGACCTCACTGAAGCTGAAGAGAAGTGCTCATGCTGCGAGAAGGGACACAAACTGACAGATTGCCCCAAATATAAGGCAATGACAACGGACGAGCGATGGGAACACGTGAAGAAGAACAAGCTGTGCTTCAACTGTATAGTGAAGAAGCATCGACGCACTAACTGCAAGGCGAAATCGTGTGGCGTTAACCAGTGTTCGCGGCAACATCATCAAACTCTACATCAAGAGAAGAAGGAAGACAGTTCGAGTCCGAGCCCAACCGAAGCAGTCTTGACAGTGACCACCGCTGCCTTGAATAACAAAGCAGTATTGCTGAAGATGTGTCCAGTCACCGTCGTCGGTCCACGGGGGGAGATCGACACGCTCGCCCTCCTGGATGAAGGGGCCACAGTCACTCTAATTGATGAGAAGCTGGCGCGGACCATTGGAGCGGAGGGACCTTCACTGCCACTACGAATGCATGGAGTCAACACTTCACGACGCGAGGATGAAAGCCAACTTGTCACCGTACAACTGAGAAGCAAGAATAGCAAGCTACATCCACTTCGGGCACGCACCATCAAAAACATGAAGCTGCTGCAACAATCGATTCCTGCGACGCTATTGGATCAAGACCACCTGAGAGACTTACAACGAGATGAAGTTTGCTACGAGTCATCACATCCGGGGATCCTGATTGGAGCTGACCACTGGGAGTACATAGTCTCACAGGAGCTACGAGTTGGACGAGCGAACCAACCAGCGGCATCAAGAACAAAGCTGGGATGGGTCATCCACGGAACCATACCACGCAGCATCATCGCAAACCAAGACAGCGTGCTACACGTCTACACACCTGAAGCCATTGAGAAGCAGAACCAAGAGCTGCACGAGCTGGTAGAGAAGCATTTCAGCATTGAAGCAATTGGCATCAACCAAAAGCCACGTACGAGTGAACGAGATCTCCGGGCTACAACGATCATCGAGAAGACAATCAAAAAGATTGACCAAGGATATGAAGTTGGTCTACCATGGAAGGAAGAAGACACGAAGCTACCTCAGAGCTACAACATGGCACTTCGTCGTCTTCAAGGCATCGAAAAGAAGATGGATGCAGACCCAGTCTTTGCAGAAGAATATACGAAGCAAATCGAGAACCTGCTGCAGAAGCGGTACGCTGAACCATGCGATGGATCGGAGGAGTCTAGCGCCGTCTGCTGGTACTTGCCTCACTTCGCAGTACGCAACCCCAACAAGCCCGGGAAGATAAGGCTTGTCTTCGATGCGGCAGCGAAGATCAATGGAGTCAGCCTCAACGACCATCTGCTGGAGGGACCCGACCTCTTGATGTCTCTACCGGGCATCCTGTACAGATTCAGAGAGAAACGAGTCGCGATTACGGCAGACATACAGGAGATGTTTCTTCAGATCAAGATTCGTCGAGAGGACCAGCCGGCGCAACAATTCTTGTGGAGAGACAACGAGAAGGAGAAGACACCACGACGATTCAAGATGACAAGCATGATATTCGGCGCTGCGAGTTCTCCATTCATGGCGCATTTTGTGCGGAACCACAACGCGAGGATATACGCTCACACTCATCCTCTCGCCTGCGAAGCCATAACCAGAAGCCACTACATGGACGACTTGGTAGCGAGCTACGATGACGACGTGGAAGCCCATCGAGCCGTCACGGAACTGCGCACAGTGCACGCGGTTGCTGGGTTCACACTACGAGGATGGAACAGCAACGAGGACTGCGTACTGGAAGACGTGCCGGCTGAACAACGGGCTACAACACCGACGCAATTCGACGGAAAGGGATCAGAAAACAAGATCCTTGGACTCTACTGGAACGCCGAACGAGACGAACTTGGATTTAACACCTCCATGAACAGAGTTCCCGCCGAAGTACGTGCACGAGTCCGCGCGCCGACCAAAAGAGAGGCACTCAGCGCGGTAATGTCCATCTACGATCCTCTCGGGCTGCTGAGTCACTACACGATACGAGCGAAGATCGTGCTGCAGAATCTATGGCGCATCAAGATGTCATGGGATGAACCAATTCCGGGAGAAGAGAACGAGCTGTTTGCCGCGTGGTTGGAACAACTGAACGACCTGACTTATCTTCGGCTGGAGCGACACTACGCGATTCAAGATCACACCAACCTGGAGCTACACGTATTATGTGATGCCAGCGAACAAGCCTACTCAGCCGTGGCATACTGGCGAAGCACGAGACCCGATGGAAGCTTCAGCGTTTGCCTCGTCGCTGCTAAGTCCAAGGTTGCTCCGAAGCGAACGCAAACGATTCCCCGCCTAGAACTTCAAGCAGCAGTCATCGGAGCAAAGTTGGCCGACGCCATCAAGAAGGAACATCGTGTCGAAGTCAAGAGAACAATCTACTGGAGCGATTCAATGACAGTCATACATTGGATACGACACGATGCAAGAAGATACACGCCCTACGTCGCGCATCGTCTGGGGGAGCTATCCGAACTTACCCAGAAAGAAGATTGGAAGTGGATACCGACCAGCGAGAACACGGCAGACGACGCGACAAGGCTGACGAACTCACGCATAACGGGAGAAGATCGATGGTTCCGAGGACCAGATTTCCTTCGTCACTCAGAGCATCATTGGCCGAAGGAGACGTCTGACAGCAACCACGAGGAAGAAGTTCTACACACGCGAGTGGAAGAAGACAGAACGGACGTATGGCTGCCGGACCCATCACACTTCTCCAAGTACGAGACACTAGTCAGAGCCACAGCACGAGTACTCTTCTTCATCGAGAGATGTCGACGACGCGCCACGACCATGGAAAACCGGCACATCGAAGACGCGGAGCGTGCACTTATTCGTCACGCACAAAAGGAGAGCTTCTCAGACGAGTTGCAACGAATCAAGACGTCTCGTCCAATCACGAAATCGAGTCGCCTGTTTCGACTGGACCCGATTTTAGAAGATGGCATTCTACGAGTACGAGGGCGCATTGGAGCCGCCGACGCACCGATTGAGATGAAGCGGCCTGTAATACTCGACGGCCGTCACCGCATCACAAGACTCATCGTTCTACGAGAACACTGCGCAGCTGGTCACGCTAACAGGGAGCGCGTGACCAACGACCTCAGACAGAAATATTGGGTGATTCATCTACGACCGACAGTACGTGGCATCGAGAAGGAGTGCAGACTCTGCCAAGTACGGAAGATGAAGCCTCAACCACCAGCTACCGGGGACCTGCCGAGAGCCCGCCTCGAGCCATTCCAGCGCCCGTTCAGCCACTGCGGAACTGACTACTTTGGTCCCATGATTGTGAAGATTGGAAGACGCCGAGAGAAGAGATGGGGCGCCCTCTTTACTTGCCTCACGACGCGCGCCGTACACTTGGAGGTCGTTCCGACGCTTTCTGTCAACTCTGCAATCATGGCACTCAGAAGAATGGCTGCGCGACGAGGCTGGCCCCGAATCATGATGTCCGACAACGCAACAAACTTTCGAGGTGCAGACAAGGAACTTCGAGCTGCCTACGTGGAATGGGCACCAGCACTGCGAGATGAAGGTCAACTGCATCGAATGGAATGGCGCTTTATACCTCCTGGCGCACCGAACCAGGGGGGAGCCTGGGAGCGACTGGTGCGATCAGTCAAAGTTGCACTGGCCGCCACTTTGAACGAGAAGGAACCACCCGAAGAAGTGCTGACCACCCTCCTGACTGAAGCGGAATTCTCCGTCAACGCGAGGCCACTTACGCACGTCAGCGTGAACCCCGAGGAACCTGAGGCGCTGACTCCAAACCATTTCCTGCTGGGGTCATCCAACGGCCTACCTACTACTGGTCCGTGCAGCGAGACAGATCGGCGAACCTGGAAAGTAAGCCAAGCGCTTGCTGACCACTTTTGGCGGCGCTGGCTTCGAGAGTACCTTCCTACATTGGTACCTCGCGGCGAGCCTACGAGCAACAGACGACCGCTTCAAGAGGGAGACATCGTTGTCGTCGTGGACCACACTCTGCCTCGAAACGTGTGGCCAATGGGAGTCATCGAACGGACCTACGAGGGACCAGACGGAGGCGTACGGGTGGCAGATGTCCGGACGAAGACTGGCGTCTTCAAGCGGCCGACCAGCAAACTCGTCGTGTTGGTGAAGGAGGAGGCTGCGCGAGCTACGCCGGGGGGAGAATGTCCTGGACACGACGAAATACCGTAGTAAATAAGCTCTAGCATAAGTTTTTGATACGTTTAGGCGAATATTTTTGTAAATATAAAACCTAGGACTAAGATATAGGTCTCTCTAGATAGCTTATAAGTTTAACTGTAATTAAAGACTAAATTCTTGTTTGAAAAGTAAATAAATAAAGAATTATAACGTAAAAACCCCATAGGACATAGTAAAAATTAGGCAGAAAAATGTTAGAAAATATGCCGCTCTCTGCACGGTATAGCCTAGGGGTAGCTTAGTAAATTGAACGTGTGCTGCGACACACAGTGGTTCTAAGTAGCAGTAAGACCAATTGAAGAGAAATAAAGCTGAAAACAAGGAAAAAGAAGTTTTACTGGAGCACCGTGAACCCTCAGGAAGAATAGGAAAATACAGTCCACAACATCTCGCAACGTTGACATTCAATTATGTAAAAGCAAGAATAATTTATGGAATCAGAGACAAAAATTGTTTATGATAAAAATATCGAAGAGTGCACGAGAATGCCGTTTTTGGCGGTACTCGATATTTATTCAAGGCTCGATATTTATCACCTGATAAAATATCACGTGATACTGAGAATTGCCCTCAAGGATACTGCGTATCACCTGATAAAATATCACGTGGTACTGAGAATGGCCCTCCTAAATTCAATCTTCCTCGTCTTTATTGTCATGTCACGTTACTGTCAAGACGCGATTGACGTTGACTTATGGTTCCTACTTATGTTTTTTTAGGGTTCCGTACCCAAAGGATAAAACAGGACCCTATTACTAAGCCTCCGCTGCTGCCCTGTATCTCATGAACCGTGATAGCTAGACTGTTGAAATTTTTACAGATGTTGTATTTCTGTTGCCGCTATAATAAAAATTAAATAATTTTAATAAGGAGGGCAACGTCCATATCACCTTCAGAACCGATCACCGAGGATAAGCAAGGTCGGGCGTGGTCAGTACTTGGATGGGTGACAGCGTCACGTTGACTTTTTGTTATTTTACGAGGAAAGATTTGTAGTTTTTTATTTTTATAGATAATGGTTTGGACGGAACCCTTCCTGCGCTAGTCGGACTCGCACTTGCCCGGTTTTACTTAGTTACCTACCGCTTCTTTTTATTTTTAGCAGATTATTTTAGTTACCATTTCCATTATTCTCATTGTAATCAAGCGCGTAATTTCAAAATGACTGCGTGCGCGTGAGAATGTGTGTTGTTTGGAGATTTTTGATACTTAATATCTCGACAACTTGACTTATCTATCAACATTACACCACAATGGATTCTCGTCTCGACGTACTTAACAATCAAATCAAATCATTTTTATTCGTTAAAACCATGGTCCTTTAATAGTTATGAATCGCCCGCAAGACATTTTCTAAATAAAAACATGACCCTGTAAAGGACCCACTTCATTCAACATCCTAATTTCAATCCCAATCAGATTATAACTGGATAAAATATTTATAGGGTGTGCAGAAACTTGATATCAGGTGTACCAATGTCTAGAATAGCACAAGAACTTTGCGATGAAATCGTGGAGCCTGTTATTATGCCATCCGGAGAGAGCAGTACAAAGTCACGTAACAGATATAACAGCCCATGCTTTAGCAAATTGCAAAGCCAGTGCACCAGCAAACGTGCCCGCTCAGTCGTCGTCGAGAAGAAAGTAACTAGCAAAATCTATCCTAGTAATCATAATGCAAGCAAATCCAAGACGCAAGAGCCGCTACTCGAGAATAATTTTCATAGCAAGGCCACAAACACTGATATCACAGGGCCGTTAAAATGTGACACAGATTGCCTGACAATGGTCCAACAACGAAAGAAATGCTCATGTAAATGTTCAATCCAAAAACATATGAGTAACAAAATGATACAGAATTTAAATAATTTAAATGTTCAACAATCAGACAAAGCTTGCATTCACACTGTTGAAACTATTAGCTGTGGTACACAGTTTTCAAATAATTTGATTGAAAAATCTAATACAAATTTAAAAAGCAGTCAAAACAGACAATTTTCTGCAGAGTCTAGGTCAAGAAGTTCACGGCCTGTGTTCTATGATTTTATGGGTGCAAGACGGTGGGCCCTGTCACAGTACCAAATTCATGGACCAGACTTTTAATTATAACACTTATGTACCAACAGAGTTGAAAAGTGCTTTTTATTCTATGAATCCTTTGGATTATTGAACCACAAGTTTTAAAAATACTGGCTCAGCAAGTATTCCTGCATTAAAAAAATTTGGAAAAAAATACTATTGAATAGAGTTGGTACACTCTTAGTTTAGATTATGTTTATGTTTTTCCTGCCTATGAAATCTAAGCTAAATTCTTCAGGATATTGAATGATAAGACTTTGTTTAGATAAAAAGGTTTATTTGTCTATTCCAGTCGAATTACTACTGCATACAAAATTAGTGCATCCATCTGGTTTTCAACCTAAAAACAATAAGATAATAAGGATTTTGACAAAAAAGCAAACAATCAGTTCATCAGGAAGGAATCCATTAGTTCAATAAGATCAGATAATATGTTTTAAACATAAGAATAATCCGCTTATTTAATTTTGAAAATTGCACCCTTGTTAATAGGTACAACACAATACTGATTAAATTCTTTCAAAATTCTTAAAATAAATTTCCAAACTTCCTATTGAGTAGTCTATAGACTCCACAGAGAAAGTCCAGCAATGAGCAATGCACCATCTTTGAGTAACCTTGAAATTATAAATAGATAGCTGCAGTTCTAGAATAACATCAGAAAGTATACTGGATAATGTTTTCTCAGTTTGGTGAAAACAGCACTTAAATTGGTGTTACCTAAAGTGTATTTTGCTTTGCAAATCACCAACTTCATTATAAACGGATTGTCCTCTAATATTACAAATCTATAATTATTAAATATTTTATTGCAGCAAATATCATAAGTAGATATTAATGTATAAAGGCACACTAGCCCACCACAAAGTAGTAGCATGAATTCACTATAAATAAATTTTTAGCTATGTATTGGTTAAAACACCAATTAATTTTTTTACTAGGTAGCAATGCAAGGCATGCATTTATCACTGCTTTAATAATTAAGCTACTTTAAAAAATATAAAAACTTGGATCAAGAAGCTATATTGATCCAGGTTTTAATTATACTATTTGTACTACTTGGTGTTTCTGTAGTGGGCATGTGTAGCCTTCTTGGAATTGGAGCTCACAAGTTCTGTTGTGCTGGACTGGCTGGTGGAGGAGCTGCTTCCAGGTTCTTGATGAGCTGAACCAGCCAGTGTTTAGTGGAGGTGTCCTCTTGCAGGCAAGCAGAGAATGTAGCATCCCTGAGCTGGTCTGGTAAACATTGTCGCAGAGCCTCACGTGCCCTTGGGTTATCAGACAGTCGTAAATAGCACCGAACTACATGCTTTAGTAAACGGGCCGATGGCTCTTTAGCAAGAGATAATACCATCTTTCCCAGGATCATAGCCACATGAGAGAACCTATCATAGGTCTGGCAAATATAGCACAGGCCACTGTCATCAAGCAGAATCTTCTGTAGAATGAATGTGGCTACAGTTTTGGAAAGTTCAGATCCATTTTCCATGATGCGAAGGCATAGAGGTATTATCTCAGTGGTCAGTAGGAATGTAATTACTTCTTGCTCATCAGTTTTGACTAGAGCTCCGATAACGCCGAGACTGGTGAGGCGCAGGTATTCGAAGGGGCGGGTTTTGGACACGGTGTGGAGGAAGGGGTACAGGAATAGCGGGACGTGGGCTTGGAGAAAGGCCGAGCGCGTCTCGGGATGCGACGCGACGCACTGCATCAGCGCCAGAGCGTTACACACGCGGTTACTTTGGTGTGCGGTGAGCGTTGGCGGGATCATGGCCACGTATATATTGGTAATTTCTTGCAACAATGCTGCTATGGTACCGAAGCTATGCCACAGCATAGGCGCCAGATCTGGCACGACTTCGCGTTTCTTACTGAGCTCCAGCAATGCATTCTCTCGAGTATCAGGATTGCACAGTTCCAGTATCCAAGTATATATTTTATCTCTATCCACTACAGCCTGCATATTAGCTGGACTCGGCTGTGAGCTCATGCTGAGCATTATGATTTCCTTTGAGATTGGCACTAGCTCTGAAATACGCAAATTGATGCGTTTTGCACGTTCAATTGATTTATTTATATCATGACTTTTATGGTTGAAATATGTATCACAAAAATGATCTGGAAAATCCTGATGAATAGAATAAATACTACTTGTTCTATTGAATTTTACAAAAAATCTTCAGGCGTCGTCGTCGTCGGGTTTGACCAAATAAATGACAGAATGAGATGTCAGTGTCAGACAATGACACAAACATGGCATGTGTGCTGCCGTCCGTCAGTCAAAATAAAAATAAGAGAGACGAGAACCCTACAATATAATTTTATTATTTTAGCGATACAGCAACGCAACGACATAAACTAGGATGCTGTGAAAGCAACCTCTTCAAGTCTTCAACCAAAACAAAGATGAATAGAGGGTGTATTTTGACTAGTTTCATTCGAAGGTTTCTTGAGTTTTTCTGGCACTGTGCTGCATGCAAGCATCGAGTTTGTGGCTAATGGCTGCAAGTTTTGGACTCTTAAAGCCCTCAGCACACAGACGCTAAGTAATTAGCGCGTCTTGTGAACCGCGATTTCAGTAATTTTCTAGCGCGATTCCCATCGATTCCTTACACACAGTGGCTTATTAATAATAAGCGTGATTTCGGCCCTCCCGCCTCGGAAATGCCTCGGACAAGCCGAATCGCGGCGCGGCGGCGGCGGCCGAATCACGGCAGTGTGTGTCAACGTATACGTTTTAGAACAAAATGTACTGCAAGCCATGGTATAATAAAACAAGGTATGGCACTCCGGGAAATCAGGGTGACGTAGTTGTCACCAGATTACCAACTCCAAAAAAATTGCCATTATTAGCCAAATAAATGAGCTTCACGTTTCGTTAAAATAAAACTTTGTTTTTACGATATAATTGATTTTAATTAGAGAGGGTATCTATACACAATAATATAGAAAACAGAGTGAATTTAAGGGTTCGGGAAGGTTCAATAAATGTTCAATGAAGGTTCAAAAAAATTATCCATGATATTATTAATGATCTTCACGTTTCGTTAAAATAACTTTGTTTCTACAATATAATTGATTTTTATTAGAGAGGGTATCTATACAAAATAATATCGGCCATAGAGTGAATTTTATGGTATGGGAAGATTCAATAAAACAAGTTTATTTTTTAAACATTTCAGAGGGAGCATTTCCCCCTGACTGGAATGGAATGAACGTAATAAAAGTAAAATACATTTAGATATCATCATCATCATCATCAGCCTATATTAGTCCACTGCTGGACATAGGCCTCCCCTAATGAGCGCCATAGCGCCCTGTCTTCAGCTTGACGCATCCAGCATCTGCCTGCAGTCTTTCGCAGATCGTCATCCCACCTGGCCGGAGGGCGTCCTACACTACGTTTGCCGAGTCGCGGTCTCCACTCAAGAACTCGTTTACCCCAGCGGTTATCGGTTCTTCGCGAGATATGGCCGGCCCACTGCCACTTCAGTTTGCTAATTCTTTGAGCCATGTCGATAACTTTGGTTCTCTGTCGGATGTATTCGTTACGAATCCTTCAGAGAGACTCCGAGCATAGCTCTTTCCATAGCTCGCTGAGCGACTTTAAACTGGTGGACCAGCCCTATCGTGAGTGTCCACGTCTCAGCTCCGTAGGTCATGACGGGTAGGACGCACTGATTGAAAACTTTCGTTTTCAAGCATTGCGGTATGGATGACGAGAAGACTCGACGTAGCTTTCCAAACGCTGCCCAGCCTAGCTGAATCCTCCTCTTGGCCTCCTTCTCAAAATTGTTTTTACCCAACTGCAGAATTTGTCCAAGGTAAGTGTACTCGGAAACAATTTGGAGAGGGTGGCCATGTACGACGACCGGTCCCGGATCAATGAGGCCATTGATCATGATTTTGGTTTTATCCAAATTCATGCCGAGACCGATGCATCGTGAGGCTAAAGCTAGGCCGTCCAGCATCTGGTTTAGCTCCTCCAACGACTCCGCCATTACGACTATGTCATCAGCGAATCGAAGGTGTGAGATGTAATCGCCGTTTATGTTGATGCCCTTACCTTTCCAGTCCAGTGTCTTAAACATATCTTCCAAGGCACTCGTGAACAGTTTCGGGGATATAACATCCCCCTGCCTCACTCCTCTGCGCAGTTGGATGGGTTTGGACTGCTGGTCCTGTACTTGGACACTCATGGTCGCGGCGTCGTAGAGACATCTCAGCACCTCGATATAACGATAGTCTACTTGGCATCGCTGTAAGGATTCCAGAACAGCCCAGGTTTCGACAGAGTCAAAGGCCTTCTCATAGTCCACAAAGGCCAGACACAGGGGCTGATTATACTCTTCGGACTTCTGTATAATCTGCCTCACTGTGTGTATGTGGTCTATGGTGCCATATCCTCCGCGAAACCCGGCCTGTTCCGGTGGCTGGAACTCGTCGAGTCTCCTGGCGAGACGGTTCGTGATCACTCGTGAGAACAGCTTATAGACGTGGCTCAGGAGTGAGATGGGTCTGTAGTTTTTAACCCATTAGTGGCCAAAGAAAAACCAGAAGTAATTTTACCACAAATACTTTAATTCTATATCACAAAAGGACTAAACAAAATAATTCTTACAGAAAAAAAAAATTATAACAACTTTTCAGGGGGTGAGGGGGGTGTACTCATTTGGGTACAACGGCCACTTATAGGTGAAATTTTTCAAAGCACGGCTTTTCAATGCAAATCGTTTTAAGGCATTTTTTACACTGCCAGCGCACTCTAGCATGGCACATAACACATCGGAGAGGTTTCGCCAGCTTTTTTGGATAGTGTCCTGACCCATCTTGAGGCAAACCTGGCACCAGGGATGAAGAAGCCCTTGTCTTCTTCTGGATCTCTTGACGTAGATAGAACCTAGCGATGCTACGTCGAAACATCAACTGGTCCATTTTGTCTTCTCTGCTTAGAACATGTAAACGCCAAGCATTTGCAATAGCCATGTCCACCATGTAAGTGAAAAGAACCCACCACCACTTCTTTCCATGAATTGCAATTCTATAGAGCGATATCGATTGGTCAAGCTCATCGACCCCTACCATACTTTTATGATAAGTCTGGAATAGATGCGGAATGTCAACATCAGTCCTCTCTCGTTTTATTGGGCACCATCGTTTTACCACTCCCATCGGCTCAATGGAATCAAAATTTGTAGCCATGGTGCACACACTATTTATCTTTCCACCTCACCAGCAACACTTCGTTATTTTTATCAAACCTATGGTCGAATGCGGCTCGAGTTTCTTTTTTCATCTTTTCGTAGATTTCAAGAGGCACTTCTTGGTTCTATTTTCCCTTATTGTTCCTGTTGCACGGTATCCCAGTTTTTGCAAATCCACCAATAGGTCGAAGTTGGTAAAAAAGTTGTCAATGAATACATGATGATTTGCTGGGTTTGTTTGAAGCTTTTTGAGCAATGATTTCACCACTCTGGACCCCAACGGCTCAGTCGGAGTGGTGCCAGGTTGTTTTCCACAGTAAAAATCAAAAGTGTAGCAATAGCCAGTAGAAGTTTCAGTAGTGCCTTGGTAATTCGAGCTGTACGTCGGAGAACATTTACGCCATACCGGAGTTTGCTGTTGCGGTGGAAGGCGAACGCGCTTTGCAGCCAACGGTTCATTATCACTGCTAGCATTGTCACTTTCGTAATTCGTAAATATTTCAACTGGAACATTTTGGGGCATAAGTCTGGCAGTGACCTCATCACCAGCTTCTTCTTCGTCCGTGACGACGTCTGGACCAGGTGGTATGATGGCTAAGTCATACTCGGCATCATCATCACTATCCTGCATAACAGCATCAAGGGCATCTTAAAGTCCTTTGTAGTTGTTTGCAATACCGAAACGACTTCCGCTCATAATTAGGAATCTGAAAAAATGTGGAAATTTTATATAGGGATATGGCCACTGTACCTGATTGGGTACAGTATCATTTATAACGTAATAATTCAGCCATAACAAGTAAAATCAATCTAATTTACTATACAAAATCACCATAAAGATGTATTCTAACGATTTTATTACTAAATATATCATTTACTTTCAAGGAGAATAAATATTTAGTTGACAATGCACTTACCTCTGCACACCGTTCCGTAGTCAAACTTCTGTTATCAAAAAGTGGATAAAAAAATGTGGTCTACCCTCAATTTTCTTTCTTTCTAATGGCGAGTGTTACTATGTTTTATAATTAAACAAAATAGATCTGCTGGAACTAACTATTTTCTAGTAAAAAAATTACAAGTAGGTGTACCCAATCAGGTACAGCGACAGCTAATGGGTTAAGGAGGGTTTTATCTCCCTTCTTAAAAAAGAGCACCACCAAACTCCCGCTCCACGCCTTTGGAGTTCTCCCACTGTGAAAGACGGCGTTGAAGAGTTTCTGTAGTTCCTGTATAACAGGGGCTCCTCCGGCTTTTAAAAGCTCTGATGTTATGCCGTCCTCACCGGGGGCTTTTCCATTTCTAAGCTGCCTCAGAGCTAGCACAATCTCGTCTTGACTGATGTCTGGCAGTTCGTCGGTATAGTGGCGTGTCAGGGTGGCTCTTGAATCGTGGTCGACTCGTTGGGGACGAGGGGCATGTGCAGCGTATAATCGGCCATAGAAATCCTCTATCTCGGCGGATATCTCCAGCTTCGACAAAACGGTCCTCCCATCGTGCGTTTTAAGCTTCGTCAGGTGGCTCCTGCCAAGCTGCTGAGTGAATACTTTGGACCCTCGGTTTCGCTCTATTGCCTCTTCAATGAGGCGTGTGTTGGAGCTCCGAAGGTCGCGCCGTACCATCTTCGCAATTCGCTTGTTCAGGTCTGACCTGTCTGAAGAAGTCGCTTGGGTGGTTTCCCGTCTTTTTGCCATCAGCCCGAGAGTCTCATCCGAGAGTTTGGATTTCTTGCCAGTACGCTGCTTTTGGCAGAATCTGATGCCCTCGTTCCTCAACGTTTCGACCAGATTGTGTAGGGTCTCGTCAGCGTCATCAGTGGGATCCAAGGCAATGAATCTATTCCCGAGAAGCTGCTGGAACTTCTCGGTGCCCGCCATGATCTGGATTGGATTAGGTCGGAGCGTGGACTTCATCAGACGGTTTCTTTCAAGCTTTAAGTTGATATTCAGAGAGCCTCGGAGCAGTCGGTGATCAGATCCGGTATTAAACCTGTTGATCACTGAGACATCTCTGAATATGTGCTTGCTATCCGTCATGATGAAGTCGATCTCATTTTTAGTCACAGTGTCGGGGCTTCGCCACGTCCACTTCCTCTGGGGCGGTTTCTTAAAGAAAGAGTTCATTAAGAACAGCCCCTCCTTCTCAAGGAAGTTGACAAGCATTTGCCCCCTGTGATTCCTAACTCCATAACCATGCGAGCCTATTCGGGATTCGTTGCCAGTCCGGATTCCCACCTTGCCGTTAAAGTCCCCCATAACAACGTTGAAGTGAGCCTTGGTGGTGTTATGTAAGGCTTTGGATATGTCTTCGTACATATCCTCCACTTCATCATCCGAGTGTGCCGAGGTCGGTGCGTAAACCTGAATTACCTTCAAGCTGTACCGCTTGGACAGCCGAAGGATCAGGTACGCTACCCTGGTCGACACACTGGAGATTTCCTGAACGTTGTTAGAGAGGGCCTTGTTGACGAGGAAGCCTACGCCACCCTGGGATGTTTTATCACCCTCGCGAAAGTAGAGAAGATGGCCCGAGTCTAAGGTTACGGTGTCCTCCCCCTCTCTACGGACTTCACATAACCCCAGAACATGCCATTTAATGTTCTCTAACTCCACTTCCAACTGCGCTAGATGGTGATCAAGCCTCAGAGTGCGTCCGTTAAACGTAGCCAGGGTCAAGTTTTTAAGTAATGATCGGTAGCCTGCCGTAGCCCGGGGATTCTTAGCACCCCCTGCCCCG
Source organism: Eupithecia tripunctaria (assembly GCA_955876795.1). Lineage (NCBI taxonomy): Eukaryota > Metazoa > Arthropoda > Insecta > Lepidoptera > Geometridae > Eupithecia > Eupithecia tripunctaria. The sequence continues at coordinate 5,762,613 of OY041619.1, read as the reverse complement.
CCGTTACCATGGCCGCTACCATGGCCAGGAATAGCGAGGCGGCCGGGAACTAGGGGCCACTTTTTGGCGTGTGCAATCATTGGGGGGGTAGTGCCCATAATCCCCACGCTGGGCATGCGGGTTGGGGATCGCAGTTCGGTGATATTATCGGTCTACGGGAGGCGCTGCTGCCCGCCCTCCGGTTTATGTCCCTTAGTCGCCTCTTACGACACCCACGGGAAGAAATGGGGTGGTGCTATTCTAGGCCGGCACCACACAGCCATTAGATATCTCAGTCATAATATAATTCTGATTTTATCTAATTTTATGACGATGTTGGGGCTGCCTCGCTTCTGCATCTGCAGTGCATCAGGGATGTTTGCAGAGTATCAAACGGATGGTTTCTGATTTAGCTATATCATAATACTATACATCCGAATATTAATTTGGATAAGTATTACTCTGACATTGTTTTATTGTTTCTTTCATAATAGATTCTTTAGGGTCTTATATTTTTGTTTTATTTTATTTAACAATACCCCTATACACCAGCTTTATGTATGTGAGTACATGTTAATTTAATCTAAATTATTTTATGACATTATTATGTAATTTTGTACATTATTTTAATACAGTTTGACAATGCCCTTTTACAGCAGCATACTTTGACATAAGTAAGTACCTTTTATTTTATTTTATTAATTTATTTGTTTTGTTTAACTAGACTAGACTGACCTCTCATATTAAGGTTTTTAATTTCTAATTAATTTATGTCTGTCTGTCCTTTTCTTCCCTTTGTACCCTATGGTGTTTTGTAAAGCCAAGTTTGTGTATTGTAATATAAACAGTACCTAGATTATATAACAAAGATTGTAATTTATGCCAGGCACGTAATCTGAGTTTTAGTTATACAATATGGTTTTATCTATTTATCAGTTTCGAAGATTTTGGCAAACGTATCTTTATTAGACTTTTTCCGCTTGTGGAAAAAAAAATCAAGTAAATTAGAGTCAATTGCACCTTATTTCTTGTTTGTTAGTAATTACTATTTATCAAGCTGTTTATATAGTAAAAATTTGACTTGTCTAAGTGCTTATTTTGTAAGTCTAAAGAAATAAACGATTTGACTCTGACTCTAATGTGGTTTTTTCAATAAAATTATTATCTATCTATATCTCACCAGGCCAAGCAGGCGTAGACAGCAACGGAGATTGAGGCTGGGGCGAGCTGACGGCTGACGACTCTCGCGAGATTTTCGTGAGTGTGGAGCGCCCTTTAGTATAGCCGATATTTAGTTTTGGAGTTGGTAACCTTTGTAGAAGCTGGTGTCTATGGTTGATATACTCTATGGCTGGTGACAACCACCGTTCGAAAAAGGCGGGAAGCATCAAACAGGGCGGTCGAAAAAAAGGCGGGAAGCATCAAACAGGGCGGTCGCGTTTTTTTCCCACCGAAATTAAATTTTTAATTTTTCTTGTAAATATTGATCAGTAGAGTTAGTTTAGATTATTTATTTTCATAATTATTGTATATATAGTAGAATAGTGTAAATAATATAACTTCTGGTAAGTTTTTTCCACTTATTTTCTGATGGACTTTGAGGAGCCGCCGGATCCTGGGGACACGGTCCCTCAGGTCGGTAGCAATGTCACTATATTGAATAGCAATGAATCCTCTGGAATGGAAACAGAGACGTCGGCGTGTACAAAAAAACGAAAGCTTAAATGTAACAAAAAAACTTTGCATAAGATGTGCAATCTTTGTAATAAAAAGAAGCGGAAACATGGGACCAATGGATCAAAAGGATGTCATTGTGACAAGAAACTGCTACCGCTTACTAGTGATAGCGATGCAACCATAATAAGCCAAGAGCAAGTCCTTCCTCCGGTTGTCGCAACCCCTGTTGCTTCAACCCCAACACCAAATTCTCCACCAAACTCATCATCGCAGGCTCCAGTTGTGGTTACTCGAACTCATTATGATTCCACAGATAGCGCTCCTTTTAATGTTCATGTTCAACGTGTTACCGAGTCACCAAACGATGGCACCACCCTCCACCCAATTATCTTTGGGAAGTTCTTAAAACGCAACCTAATTCACAATATTGTCATCGGTAGTGTTAAAAGAATCGGCAGAAACAAAGTATCCCTTGCATTTAATAATCACACTGATGCTAATGCATTTATTAACCATGAGAGTTTACAGAAAAATAATTTCAAGGCATTTATCCCAACTTATAATGTCTCTCGTATGGGAGTTATTCGTGGAGTGCCTACAGACATCTCTCCAGAAGAGATCATGGAGTGCACTACAGTACCTAATGGCTGTGGGAAAATCCTCAAAGTAAGAAGGATCAACTTCAAAGAAATTGTTAGTGGAGCTCCGGTTTGGAAGCCAACTCAAACAGTAGTTGTAACATTTGATGGACAAGTATTACCAAACCGTATCTACATGTGCTATACAGCCTTGCAAGTCCAACTATACACTTACCCAACCATACAATGTTACAACTGCTGTCGGTTTGGTCATACCAAACTGCAGTGTCGATCTAAGCCACGCTGTTTCAAGTGTGGCCAAGAACACTCTGGTGATTCTTGTGACATGCATGAAGACAGTCTGTCATGCTGTTCCTGTGGTGGTGCTCATTATGCAACTAGTAGGTCTTGCCCAGAATATACCAGACAAACCAAAATTAAACATTCAATGGCAGATAAGTGTATCTCATATGCAGAGGCATCAAGAACTCATCCACCTTTGACACATTCTTATGCTGCAGTTTTAACAGCAAACAAAGACCAAGCAATCTCATCTCCTACAATAAATCAAGTTCCATCATCTTCCAGAAAGACAGTATTCTTAAAACCTCGCCTGCCCCTAAAATCCAACAAGGGTTATGACCAAAGGGTCCACCGTGATCTGACCAGTCAACCTTTGTCGACACAGTCCAATGGTTGTGCTCTGAAAGAGGACAACAAAAATAAACAGTTAAATATAAATGATGTTATTGCCCTTTTAACTACATTATTACAGTCCAATATAATAGAACCGTCCAACGTTGCCAAAATAATAGACACAATTAGTATTTTAAACACCCATAATGGATCACACCAGATCCGCAGTTCAGTGGAACTGCAGGAGTGTAGTAAGTAAAAAGTCTGAGATTATATATTTAATTAATAAATTTAATCCTTTTATACTTGCCATCACAGAGACCTGGCTTAAGCCAGGATCTGTGTTTAAATTGAGCGGTTTCTCCTGCCTCAGGGATGATAGACCTGATGGATGGGGTGGAACCGCTCTTCTTATTAAAAATTCTTGTTCCTTTTTTCAATTTGTTTTACCTGCCCATAACACCGATAATTTTACTGCTGTAGCTTGCATTATTGATAAAATCTGCTTTGTCTCTATTTACATACCACATCCGTCATCTCATATTTATGATGAAATTGAAACTCTTCTTTCATCACTACCTAAACCATGTGTTATCATGGGAGATTTCAATGCCCACCATAGAACTTGGGGTAGTTCTTTATCCAATACTCATGGTAAAGATTTACTTGATATATTTGATAGACAAAACTTGTGTATTTTAAATGACGGCTCTCAAACTCGGCGTACAAAACCCTCTGAAAATGTTAGTGCTGTTGACTTATCAATTACCTCTCCTAGCTTAGCCTTAGATATTACTTGGAAAACACAACCATTTACACATGGTAGTGATCATTTTCCTATTATTTTACAATTTACTAAATTTAAAGTTAATAATGTTCCTAAAGCACCACCCAGGATGAAATATAAAATTATTCCTAATAAATGGTGTGATTTTAAGTCCGACATGGAAGATAAGATAAAGACTTTACCTCCTTTATCCCAGGGAATTTCTACATGCGCTAATATTTTTATTAATATATTTGATAGAAACAGCTAATAAAACATTTCCTCTCAAAAATAGTACTTCAGACAAGTTAGCATCCCCTCCTTGGTGGGATTCTGAGTGTAGTCTTGCTGTTGCTCAAAGAAAAGAGGCAGAGTTTATTTATAATCAAGAAATGTCAGAAGATAATTTTAATAAACTTATTGAAGTAATGGCTAAAACTAAGAAAACATTAAAACATAAGAAACTACAAGGCTGGCAAAGTTTTTGCTCAACCATTTCTCCAAAAACAAAACCATCAGCAGTCTGGGCGAACATAAGACGTTATAGATCGGGAGTTAATGAATCTGCTTCTGCTACATTGCCTCTTTTCCTGAGGGATAACTTCATAGACCGTTTGGCTCCTGCAACAGTGCCACCAAGGGAATTATTTATCACTCCAACACTTCCACAAAATCCTGTGTGTCCAAATGGACTTGATGCACCCTTTTCTATTGATGAGCTGAAAGGCATTTTGTCAGTGACCCGTGATACGGCTCCTGGCCACGATGGCATTCCATATTCTTTCTTTGCTCATCTTGGTGAGGATTCTTTGCAATATTTACTCACAATTATCAATTCTGTCATGTTGACAGGTGACATTCCTTCAGAATGGAAAATCCAAATAGTATTGCCATTCTTAAAACCAACCAAAAGTTCATTCGATTCCGCTTCTTATCGACCCATAGCCCTATCTCCAGTTATTTTAAAAATTGTTGAACACCTAGTTAAAAATAGAATTGAGTGGTTTATTGAAAGTCAGAATCTTCTGCCTCAAAGTCAATATGGCTTTAGAAAGGGTAGAAGTTCGATGGACAGTGTTAGTGTATTTTTATCAGACATTAGAGTTGCATTTTCATTGAATAAGTCGCTTGTAGCAACCTTTTTAGATATAAAATCTGCTTATGATAATGTTTTAATTGAAGTGTTGATTAAAAAACTCATTTATTTGAAAATTCCGCCTTTTTTGACCAACTTTATTCAAAACATGCTAGCTGGACGAGTGATTAAATTAAATTCTTCAGAGATTTCAAGAGTCGCGTGGAAGGGTCTACCACAGGGTTCTGTATTGAGTCCCCTCCTTTATAGTATTTATACTTATGATTTAGAAGCTTCTGTTAATGACATGGTTAGTATATTACAGTATGCAGATGACTTGCTTGTATACATATCTTGCAGTTCCATTCATACAGGTTCCTCTGATGTAACTTGTGCACTGAAATTTCTTAAGCTATGGTTGGATAAGCATGGTTTAGAACTTTCAGTCTCTAAAAGTAACGTTGTTACGTTCACGCGCCAGGTCAACCCGATACCGGCTAAAATATATTATGACAATGTTCTTATTCCTGTAAATAGTTATGCTAAGTTCTTAGGTGTATTATTAGATTCAAAACTCACAGGCCACCCACATTGTGAATATGTTGTTGCGAAATGTGAGAAGTATTTGAATTTATTGCGATGCCTCACAGGTGTTTGGTGGGGGGCTCATCCGTTTTCCTTAAAACTCCTATACAATGCTCTCATTAGAAGTACACTAGACTATGGCACTTTCTTATTAGAACCGGGTAGAGCAGCTGCTTTTAAAAAATTAGATGGCATTCAGTCTAGATCAATGCGAATAATTTTGGGGGCCATGAAATCTAGTCCCATTGTTGCATTACAGGCGGAATGTGGGGAATCTCCATTACATTTAAGGCGTCAGTATCTATCCGATAGATTTTTTTTCCGTACCTGCCAGCTATCAAATCACCAACTTCTTCCCAAAATTCAAAAGCTTTCTCACCTCGTGACTACTTCTTCATATTGGAAACATAAACGACCTCCACTTTTAACGCATAGTTTTAACAGGCATAACACAATGTCAGCTCCAACTCACCAAGCTAATCTTCTTCCCATCTTCAACTGTAGTTATAAGGCTTTAACATTTTCACCTACGATACACTTTGACCTAAACATAGACCGCGATGATACAAATGCTAATATATATTTTAAATCTGCCGTTGATGATCGCTGGCGTGGTTGGCATCAGATTTATACTGATGCCTCCAAGCACTCCCAGATAGGGAAAGTCGGCGTTGGTATTTATCACAAAGATTATAATATCGTACAAAAAGTTAAATTTCCTGCAGAAACATCAGTGTTTACTGGAGAATGCTATGGGATTTTGAAAGCCCTGGAATATATAATAATGATGAAACTTAAAAATACAGTTATTTTTAGTGACTCCATGAGTTCGTTACAGTCACTAATAAAATACCCATTTCGATCCAAAACTTATTACCACATTATAATGGATTCTAGAACTAAGCTCTTGCAATGTAATGAGTATGGATATTCAGTGCATTTCGCGTGGATCCCAAGCCATTGCGGTATAGTCGGCAATGAACTGGCAGATAAACTGGCTAATGAGGCTGTGGAGTGTGGAGACCTTTTCCCCTACAAAAACTTTTCCCAAGATCTACTTGCTTTACCCGGGATTTATCTCAGGAATGCTTGGGATGAGTCTTGGGCGGGCAACGTGAGCAACAAGGCCAAACACTACAGATTTATACAAAGAAGTGTCCCACTCAAGCCTTGGTTTTTTAAAATTAAACTAAGTAAACGTGCAACAACAGTTCTCATAAGGATGCGGCTGGGCCATACGTGTACCCCAGCCCATCTAGCCCGCATGAAAATTGTAGGTGACCCTTCTTGCGAGTGCGGTGATGAATTTGGTGATGAAAACCATATATTTTTTTCTTGTAACAAATACGACCACAGTTCCTTCTATAACGATCTCATCTCCCTTCGTATTCCGCTTCCTGTTAATATTGCCTCCCTGCTTTCCTCCTTAGACCCCTCTGTTTATCAGTCCTTAGCATCCTTTATTTGTACAAATAATATAAATATATAGTGTACAAAGTATGTACATATGTTTGTTAATTTTTATAATGTACCTAATCTCATCCTATTATTTCCTATCCTAACCTAACTCTCCTGATCCTTATCACTTATATATTCTCGTAGTAGGTTTTTTTATAAGGGTAAAATGTTTCCCAAATTTTTTATTTGAAAAAAAAAAGATAGAAAAAAAAAAAAAAAAACGATTGTGGCAAATGCTAACAACTAGCGAGTCCAAAAAAAAAAAAAAAAAAAAAAAAAAAAAAAAAAAAAAAAAAAAAAAAAACAGGGCGGTCGCGTTTTTTTCCCACCGAAATTAAATTTTTAATTTTTCTTGTAAATATTGATCAGTAGAGTTAGTTTAGATTATTTATTTTCATAATTATTGTATATATAGTAGAATAGTGTAAATAATATAACTTCTGGTAAGTTTTTTCCACTTATTTTCTGATGGACTTTGAGGAGCCGCCGGATCCTGGGGACACGGTCCCTCAGGTCGGTAGCAATGTCACTATATTGAATAGCAATGAATCCTCTGGAATGGAAACAGAGACGTCGGCGTGTACAAAAAAACGAAAGCTTAAATGTAACAAAAAAACTTTGCATAAGATGTGCAATCTTTGTAATAAAAAGAAGCGGAAACATGGGACCAATGGATCAAAAGGATGTCATTGTGACAAGAAACTGCTACCGCTTACTAGTGATAGCGATGCAACCATAATAAGCCAAGAGCAAGTCCTTCCTCCGGTTGTCGCAACCCCTGTTGCTTCAACCCCAACACCAAATTCTCCACCAAACTCATCATCGCAGGCTCCAGTTGTGGTTACTCGAACTCATTATGATTCCACAGATAGCGCTCCTTTTAATGTTCATGTTCAACGTGTTACCGAGTCACCAAACGATGGCACCACCCTCCACCCAATTATCTTTGGGAAGTTCTTAAAACGCAACCTAATTCACAATATTGTCATCGGTAGTGTTAAAAGAATCGGCAGAAACAAAGTATCCCTTGCATTTAATAATCACACTGATGCTAATGCATTTATTAACCATGAGAGTTTACAGAAAAATAATTTCAAGGCATTTATCCCAACTTATAATGTCTCTCGTATGGGAGTTATTCGTGGAGTGCCTACAGACATCTCTCCAGAAGAGATCATGGAGTGCACTACAGTACCTAATGGCTGTGGGAAAATCCTCAAAGTAAGAAGGATCAACTTCAAAGAAATTGTTAGTGGAGCTCCGGTTTGGAAGCCAACTCAAACAGTAGTTGTAACATTTGATGGACAAGTATTACCAAACCGTATCTACATGTGCTATACAGCCTTGCAAGTCCAACTATACACTTACCCAACCATACAATGTTACAACTGCTGTCGGTTTGGTCATACCAAACTGCAGTGTCGATCTAAGCCACGCTGTTTCAAGTGTGGCCAAGAACACTCTGGTGATTCTTGTGACATGCATGAAGACAGTCTGTCATGCTGTTCCTGTGGTGGTGCTCATTATGCAACTAGTAGGTCTTGCCCAGAATATACCAGACAAACCAAAATTAAACATTCAATGGCAGATAAGTGTATCTCATATGCAGAGGCATCAAGAACTCATCCACCTTTGACACATTCTTATGCTGCAGTTTTAACAGCAAACAAAGACCAAGCAATCTCATCTCCTACAATAAATCAAGTTCCATCATCTTCCAGAAAGACAGTATTCTTAAAACCTCGCCTGCCCCTAAAATCCAACAAGGGTTATGACCAAAGGGTCCACCGTGATCTGACCAGTCAACCTTTGTCGACACAGTCCAATGGTTGTGCTCTGAAAGAGGACAACAAAAATAAACAGTTAAATATAAATGATGTTATTGCCCTTTTAACTACATTATTACAGTCCAATATAATAGAACCGTCCAACGTTGCCAAAATAATAGACACAATTAGTATTTTAAACACCCATAATGGATCACACCAGATCCGCAGTTCAGTGGAACTGCAGGAGTGTAGTAAGTAAAAAGTCTGAGATTATATATTTAATTAATAAATTTAATCCTTTTATACTTGCCATCACAGAGACCTGGCTTAAGCCAGGATCTGTGTTTAAATTGAGCGGTTTCTCCTGCCTCAGGGATGATAGACCTGATGGATGGGGTGGAACCGCTCTTCTTATTAAAAATTCTTGTTCCTTTTTTCAATTTGTTTTACCTGCCCATAACACCGATAATTTTACTGCTGTAGCTTGCATTATTGATAAAATCTGCTTTGTCTCTATTTACATACCACATCCGTCATCTCATATTTATGATGAAATTGAAACTCTTCTTTCATCACTACCTAAACCATGTGTTATCATGGGAGATTTCAATGCCCACCATAGAACTTGGGGTAGTTCTTTATCCAATACTCATGGTAAAGATTTACTTGATATATTTGATAGACAAAACTTGTGTATTTTAAATGACGGCTCTCAAACTCGGCGTACAAAACCCTCTGAAAATGTTAGTGCTGTTGACTTATCAATTACCTCTCCTAGCTTAGCCTTAGATATTACTTGGAAAACACAACCATTTACACATGGTAGTGATCATTTTCCTATTATTTTACAATTTACTAAATTTAAAGTTAATAATGTTCCTAAAGCACCACCCAGGATGAAATATAAAATTATTCCTAATAAATGGTGTGATTTTAAGTCCGACATGGAAGATAAGATAAAGACTTTACCTCCTTTATCCCAGGGAATTTCTACATGCGCTAATATTTTTATTAATAATTTGATAGAAACAGCTAATAAAACATTTCCTCTCAAAAATAGTACTTCAGACAAGTTAGCATCCCCTCCTTGGTGGGATTCTGAGTGTAGTCTTGCTGTTGCTCAAAGAAAAGAGGCAGAGTTTATTTATAATCAAGAAATGTCAGAAGATAATTTTAATAAACTTATTGAAGTAATGGCTAAAACTAAGAAAACATTAAAACATAAGAAACTACAAGGCTGGCAAAGTTTTTGCTCAACCATTTCTCCAAAAACAAAACCATCAGCAGTCTGGGCGAACATAAGACGTTATAGATCGGGAGTTAATGAATCTGCTTCTGCTACATTGCCTCTTTTCCTGAGGGATAACTTCATAGACCGTTTGGCTCCTGCAACAGTGCCACCAAGGGAATTATTTATCACTCCAACACTTCCACAAAATCCTGTGTGTCCAAATGGACTTGATGCACCCTTTTCTATTGATGAGCTGAAAGGCATTTTGTCAGTGACCCGTGATACGGCTCCTGGCCACGATGGCATTCCATATTCTTTCTTTGCTCATCTTGGTGAGGATTCTTTGCAATATTTACTCACAATTATCAATTCTGTCATGTTGACAGGTGACATTCCTTCAGAATGGAAAATCCAAATAGTATTGCCATTCTTAAAACCAACCAAAAGTTCATTCGATTCCGCTTCTTATCGACCCATAGCCCTATCTCCAGTTATTTTAAAAATTGTTGAACACCTAGTTAAAAATAGAATTGAGTGGTTTATTGAAAGTCAGAATCTTCTGCCTCAAAGTCAATATGGCTTTAGAAAGGGTAGAAGTTCGATGGACAGTGTTAGTGTATTTTTATCAGACATTAGAGTTGCATTTTCATTGAATAAGTCGCTTGTAGCAACCTTTTTAGATATAAAATCTGCTTATGATAATGTTTTAATTGAAGTGTTGATTAAAAAACTCATTTATTTGAAAATTCCGCCTTTTTTGACCAACTTTATTCAAAACATGCTAGCTGGACGAGTGATTAAATTAAATTCTTCAGAGATTTCAAGAGTCGCGTGGAAGGGTCTACCACAGGGTTCTGTATTGAGTCCCCTCCTTTATAGTATTTATACTTATGATTTAGAAGCTTCTGTTAATGACATGGTTAGTATATTACAGTATGCAGATGACTTGCTTGTATACATATCTTGCAGTTCCATTCATACAGGTTCCTCTGATGTAACTTGTGCACTGAAATTTCTTAAGCTATGGTTGGATAAGCATGGTTTAGAACTTTCAGTCTCTAAAAGTAACGTTGTTACGTTCACGCGCCAGGTCAACCCGATACCGGCTAAAATATATTATGACAATGTTCTTATTCCTGTAAATAGTTATGCTAAGTTCTTAGGTGTATTATTAGATTCAAAACTCACAGGCCACCCACATTGTGAATATGTTGTTGCGAAATGTGAGAAGTATTTGAATTTATTGCGATGCCTCACAGGTGTTTGGTGGGGGGCTCATCCGTTTTCCTTAAAACTCCTATACAATGCTCTCATTAGAAGTACACTAGACTATGGCACTTTCTTATTAGAACCGGGTAGAGCAGCTGCTTTTAAAAAATTAGATGGCATTCAGTCTAGATCAATGCGAATAATTTTGGGGGCCATGAAATCTAGTCCCATTGTTGCATTACAGGCGGAATGTGGGGAATCTCCATTACATTTAAGGCGTCAGTATCTATCCGATAGATTTTTTTTCCGTACCTGCCAGCTATCAAATCACCAACTTCTTCCCAAAATTCAAAAGCTTTCTCACCTCGTGACTACTTCTTCATATTGGAAACATAAACGACCTCCACTTTTAACGCATAGTTTTAACAGGCATAACACAATGTCAGCTCCAACTCACCAAGCTAATCTTCTTCCCATCTTCAACTGTAGTTATAAGGCTTTAACATTTTCACCTACGATACACTTTGACCTAAACATAGACCGCGATGATACAAATGCTAATATATATTTTAAATCTGCCGTTGATGATCGCTGGCGTGGTTGGCATCAGATTTATACTGATGCCTCCAAGCACTCCCAGATAGGGAAAGTCGGCGTTGGTATTTATCACAAAGATTATAATATCGTACAAAAAGTTAAATTTCCTGCAGAAACATCAGTGTTTACTGGAGAATGCTATGGGATTTTGAAAGCCCTGGAATATATAATAATGATGAAACTTAAAAATACAGTTATTTTTAGTGACTCCATGAGTTCGTTACAGTCACTAATAAAATACCCATTTCGATCCAAAACTTATTACCACATTATAATGGATTCTAGAACTAAGCTCTTGCAATGTAATGAGTATGGATATTCAGTGCATTTCGCGTGGATCCCAAGCCATTGCGGTATAGTCGGCAATGAACTGGCAGATAAACTGGCTAATGAGGCTGTGGAGTGTGGAGACCTTTTCCCCTACAAAAACTTTTCCCAAGATCTACTTGCTTTACCCGGGATTTATCTCAGGAATGCTTGGGATGAGTCTTGGGCGGGCAACGTGAGCAACAAGGCCAAACACTACAGATTTATACAAAGAAGTGTCCCACTCAAGCCTTGGTTTTTTAAAATTAAACTAAGTAAACGTGCAACAACAGTTCTCATAAGGATGCGGCTGGGCCATACGTGTACCCCAGCCCATCTAGCCCGCATGAAAATTGTAGGTGACCCTTCTTGCGAGTGCGGTGATGAATTTGGTGATGAAAACCATATATTTTTTTCTTGTAACAAATACGACCACAGTTCCTTCTATAACGATCTCATCTCCCTTCGTATTCCGCTTCCTGTTAATATTGCCTCCCTGCTTTCCTCCTTAGACCCCTCTGTTTATCAGTCCTTAGCATCCTTTATTTGTACAAATAATATAAATATATAGTGTACAAAGTATGTACATATGTTTGTTAATTTTTATAATGTACCTAATCTCATCCTATTATTTCCTATCCTAACCTAACTCTCCTGATCCTTATCACTTATATATTCTCGTAGTAGGTTTTTTTATAAGGGTAAAATGTTTCCCAAATTTTTTATTTGAAAAAAAAAGATAGAAAAAAAAAAAAAAAAACGATTGTGGCAAATGCTAACAACTAGCGAGTCCAAAAAAAAAAAAAAAAAAAAAAAAAAAAAAAAAAAAAAAAAAAAACCACCGTTCGGATGCAATACCCTGCGAAGTTATTGTATTCTCTTTGATACCCTGTTTTATTATACCATGCTGCAAGCAAATATCACAAAATCGCTGGACGCGCTTTAATTAAAATTAGCGCTGATGTGAGTAGGGCTCAAAGTGTGAGTGAGCACGCGTCCACATGCTACACTTTTTTTTCGAACTCGCCACTATCCAAGGAACATAATAATCCATCCCAGAAAATGACAATGACATAAATGACATGGCTATGACATGAGAGTTTGTTGATTTTCTGTGAGTAAGTTCGGTTGGGTCGATTTGTTGTGTTGAGTTTCCTTTCCTCATTTCCAAGTTTTCCAGCAGATAATACTACAATTATTTCTTTGATGTTTATGAAATATTATGTATGTAAGGCAAACTCATTTTCCCCACATCTCACATGTTCAATCGCAACCATAACTTTTGCAATCTTTGCTCGGATCGATTGGGTTTTTGTGTGAAAGCTGGTGATTTGTAGAGGTTTTACTACAGCTGGTTTGTAACACTTTTTACGACTGATTCGCTCTAGCCGTGCTTAATAAATTGCTATGTATTAGAATAACTATATAGGCCTGTGGTGGTCTTGGTGGATAACTGGAGTAGGTTGGTTGTACCTACCTTGTTGATTCATCTGACTGACGCCATTTATGACTGTATATATCTGTAATAAACAAACTATAACTATAAACTTATAGTGTTACAGCTCTGTTTATAATTATACTAAGAATAATTTAGCCAACACCCCTGAATAAGCATTACATGTTACATTTTACCTAGTGCCAATCTACTTCAATAGTGATCCCTTGATTAATCTGGCCTCTAATTTATAAACCATTGACCTAATAGTCTGTAGTCCTGCTGTTTGATTAAGTTCTCTCAGGCATGGATATAAGGTGAATTTTTGATTGTATCAATGTTTTTCAGAACCATGGAGGTATCACATTCCCTAACCCTGAACGAGACAGCTCTGCAGCAGCTTCCTGATGACAAGAAGCCTCACTTTATATTTGAATGGCTCAGATTCCTTGACAAAGTCTTGGTGGCTGCTCACAAGGTATAGTCACCAATATTATAAGTCTTTCGACTCCCAAGGCCAAATGGTCCAACTATGTACATCTAACTTTGATAAAAAGGTCTACTGACAAATCGGACTCAGATGGGCAGCTTATTTTATGGTTTCAGAAGGAGTAGAGGGTACACACTAGGGCATGTAAACTGATTAATCGATTAACCGAAAAACCGATTAACCGACTGATTTTACATTGGTTTTTCACCGGGTTTTTTTCTCAAAATAACTGGTGTTTCGGTTTTTTTATGACATATAAATGACAAAATTTCGTTTTTTTTATGAGAAATAAATGAAAAAAGTATGCCTTGCAGACTTTCAAACTACCATAATAATATTTTATCCACCTAATTAGTTTACAACCCTAATTTAATAAGCTAATACCAATCAAATTAACTTGAGTTTAAACATTTGGTAATATTTAAATCACTCTTGCTCAAATAAAGTTATACAAATTAACAATAATTATTACAGTTATCCCAATACATTGTGATAAATCAGTCCTAATCAGTCCATGCCTTCAAGCATAAAGCTTTAGCCTATCCGAGGTAGAGGAGTTAAAAATAAAAGTCAAAGTAGGTCCTTGGCCGTAGCACATTTTTGTTTTTTCCGCTGCGCGGCTGCGTCTTTAATTGTGATTTTGTTTCTACTGTAACATTCTTATAAATAGAACTATTTAGTCTATAAACAAAATACTTTTTGTTGTAGAAGCAAAACTGTGAAGCTCTGTTTTGAGCGCCGTTTTTACCATTTTCCTACTTAACATGCTAATTTGTAGGAAATTATATAGAGAATCCAAGCGGGGCGCGCGGGAGGCGTATTAGATATTCATTATAAATCAAATTTTATGTACAGCTATGTAAAATACTCGAAAAATAACCGAAAAACGGTTTACCGGTTATGAAAAAAAAAATAACCGAAAACCCTTTTTTTTAAACAACCCGGTTTTTACATGCCCTAGTACACACACACACCTTGCTCCTTACAAACACCATGAGTTTTATAGTGTGTGTGTTACATTCCTACACAAATTGATAAATAAATTGATGATTACGCACTCTACTGTACTGTACTCACTCTACTGTACCATGTGCAGTTTTGCATCCAAGGCAATGTTCACCCAATACATAAAGATTTGCGCATCCTATGCCTTCCAATTAATTAATAATAATAACTGTAGATGGCTGTAGCTTGTTTGCCAACAGTCTGCAGTTAACTCAATATTATACTACACAGTTCTTATTTATTTATTTTCTTTTCTTAATATGGGATCTTTAACTTTAATAATATTATTATTTCAGTCTGACATCAAGAGCTGCCAACAGAAACTAGTTGCACAACTAGTAAATCTACTCCGTGAGAACCTTGGTGTCCCAGCTAGAAGACTGCTAGCTCGATGTCTGGCAACACTATTTTCTGTCGGTGACACCTTCCTTCTGTTTGACACTGTTAATAAATGCAATGACATTATCAAGGTGAAGGATGATTCCCCTTCATACTTGCCAACCAGATTGTAAGTGTTTGTTTGATTTGTTTATCCATAAATAGATTAATGCATGCTATGAGTATGTTAAACAGATTGTTAGGTTGCTAATTCAAAAGCTTAAGGTGGTAATGTATACTTAGTAAATCAGGACTGAAGTTTGTGGGTAGTTGTCATAGCATCTTTATCCAAGAAACTACTTAGATTTGGGTATTTAATTGTCAATCAACTACACCATATAATGAGTGCTCTCACACATAGGTATAATACATAATACACCACAAAGGCCAAACAACGAGACCCAAAGAGTGTATCCACCCGCGGTGGACGCTGCAATGATACCTTCTTGGAGCATTGCAAGTTCCGACAATGCACCAACTCAATACACTCTTGGTTGATCTTTAGGTGGAATTCATATTGTTCTTGATATTTTCAGAGCTGCAATATGCTGTTTGGGTGGCATGTACGAAAAACTTGGCAGAATGATGGGCAGGTCATATGAAGAGACAGTTACTACACTTGTGAGATCATTGAAGAGTGCCGAGTCACAGACCAGACTTGAGATTATGAATACTCTTGAGAAAGTAAGGCTTACATATTAAAAAATTGTGATGATCTGTTTCTATTGGAGTTTGGTGGTAAGAATCTGGTTATGTTTACTGTAATGATTGTATATCAAGTCACCAACTGGATTCGTTCTATCGCGTGAGCGCTGCTTTACCGCTCACTGCTTGCTTCTATTATAGTGAAGCCTAGTGTCTCGTAGTGAGCGATGTGATGCAAAGCGACGCCTTCTTGCAAGAAATCCAAATTTAACCTCATCGTCGCATCGCGTTTATCGCTCAACCAGGACAAGGTTTTAAGCAGTAGCACCAAACTTTTAAAACCACCATGGTTATTAATACTAAAGTTATTTAGGATAAGGGATATTTACAATGATTTGAGTTTTGAGCTTTACAATATTTCGGCACAGTTTCATGCGCCATGATCACGGAATGAAAAGCTCAAAACTCAAATCATGGTAAATATCCAATTGTAAATAACTTCAGTAGCACCAAGTTTATAAGCACCAGATTTACAGAGCACATGAATAAAATGTAATATACATACTTATGCGAGTGAAGCGAGCTATACTGCCTCACAACATGGAGGGCAAAGCGAGCCGCTTTGGTTACAACAACCCAAACAGCGCTGCAGCGTGACGCGTTGTGTGCTGCTCTGTAGCACGCACGCCCTAGGTGTTTTGTATAATGCTAGACAATCCACACAGCATCATCTAGCCCCAAGCTAAGCTGAGCTTGTGTAAAGGATGACTGATACATAATACATAGATGTATACTTTTTATTATTCATAGAAAATACTCAGACACCAGGAACAAACATTTGTCACAAGACGAAAATCGAACCCTCTGACAGTAAGTATACTCGGGTTTTACCAGACTACGAACGGAGAAGGTTTATGAGGTTGGCACCCTATGTTTGTTTGTATAAATGTACTAGCTGTGCCCCGCTTCGAACGCGTTGTTCCTATGGCAACGTTTAAAGGTGATTTATTTTCCGGGAACTGATTTATGGGATAAACAGTAGCCTATGTTTGAAACCGGGATTAGAATTGCCTGTGTGCAAACTTTCAGCCAGATCCGTTAAGTAGTTTTGGCGTGAAGAGGTAACAAACATCCATACAAACTTTCACATTTTTAATATAGTGTGAGTGTGATGTGAAGTGTGAAGTGTGATGTGATGCAGCCGATTTTTATGAACCCACATAGCGCTGAAACTACTCGTTCGATTTCAACAAATGAGGTATCAATTAATTCGTCTCATTACCCTGGTGGTTATAGGGTAGATATGACGTCAGACGATATTCCGGGTCTATCGAGCAAGCAGGGTCTAAGCAAGGATAGAAAATTTTATCGTTAAAATATTAAGCACAATCGGTGTGTTTTAGTTATTTATTTATTATTTAACTAGCTGCGCCCGCGGCTTCGCACGCGTTGTTCCTATGGAAACATTAAAAGGTGATTTTCATCCCACGGGAACAGATTTATGGGATAAAAAGTAGCCTATGTTTTATTCCAGGATTAGAATTACCTGTATGCAAAATTTCAGCTAGATCCGTCTAGTAGTTTTAGAAGTAGTAGAAGAAGTAACAAACATCCATCCATACATCCATAGAAACTTTCGCCTTTATAATATTAGTGTGATTGGTTAATCAACGGTTTACACTAACTTAACACAATTTACTTAATAACATCAGAGAGCCAATTAAAGATTAGAATATTAACTAAATAACACAAAATAAACAACTGCTCAAACGACGATGTTATGGAATAAAGAACAATAAACCATATGCATAAAATAACGTAATCCTAACTAACCCACGGCACTATAACACTAGTAACTTTTGTAACTTGTACGTCTAACTAACGTCTAACCCCCTTAATCAGCTAGTCTGCTAAGCACACTGCTAAATATCGCTCTGTCCTCTATTGACATAAGTCAGACTGAGAAATAACACTACTTAGCGGCTGTTTTATGTTAGCAGACCATTATGAATAAGAGAATAACTGTTTATTTATTTTTTTTATTTAATTCGGATTGCCATCAGCTTAACTAATTACAATAGAAATTAAAATAGTCACAGAAAGTTAATAATAGGCATTCGCTAATAGACTCGTAATAAACTACCTATACCGTGTCCATTTTGAATGAGGCATAAACGTATACAAACCGCCCATACTTAACCTAAAATTCACTTTGTTGGCGCGTCCTTTTATACGATTCAATAAAAATTGCTTACAATTATATCTGAAACTCGACGCCAAGCAAGTGAGTTTTTGTTATTTGTATCGTGGTTTATTTACTAACATGCTCCATGCTGGATGGATAAACCATAAGTGTGAACACTAAACATTTTATCTCGTTTAGTTTATTTTATCTTGTTGTTTGTAGATTTGTGTCGGCATGGGCACAGCCGCACCGGCCGCTGTGAGAGAAGTCTCTCGTGCGTCCCGTAACGCTCTGATGTCGGACCGAGCACCGCCGGTGCGGGCAGCTGCAGCGCACGCTCTCCGGAACCTGCTGCCGCTGATGAAGCTCACGCCCGCCGACCTGGACGCTATAGCCGCCGCCTGCCTGAGATCCGCACAGCCCAGTGACTACACCCTCAGGTACATACCTACTGTAAGGCTTGGCTTCATCGGATCTCCGTCCACCGCTGGTGCGGGCGGGAATTTCTGGATTAGGTCCCCGCGCTCAAGGCCCGCGATAGAAGCTATGCAATAGCTTAAAAATATACATTATAGCTGTCGTGTGATGCCCTTTATTTAGGCTTAACGCAAACGGACCACCGACCACAACCATCAGTGGCGATCGAAAAGCTATTTACACGCTTTTTGATCCATTTTGTAAGAACTCGTTGCACACGCGTCGCCAGCGGCGGCCACTCGCAGTGTCTGCTACTCGTCACTTGACACCGCTTCGCGCCGCGCAAGAATGCCGGCTCTCGCCACTGTCGCCCCGTCCGCGTCCCGCCCCCCTCACTCAGTTAACCGTTAGACATCCTACGCATCGTACTCACTATGCGTATGCCTCATATGTGGTCGGTTCCGAACACCTGTGGCTGTCGCTCTTGGTGACTTGCCTACTAAGGCTTGGCACTGTCACTGGAAGTGTATCTTGGCCTGTGACAAGAGATGTTGTCCCGTCTCTTGTGTCCTGATTTTATTTGTTTTCTGTGATATTGTATCGATTTATTATTGTTTTCACATTTTATTTATGTCTTGTAACTTTTGTATATCTGATTTAAGTAATTATTTGACTCTTTATTATTGCTATCAAATTATTCCGACACAAATGAATCTCTTATTATTAATAAATTCCAGTTTATGGCGCCTTACGTCTTTAAGGTGGTTTACCAACCATCATAAACTACAGTCGAGACATCCCTTTAGAACTCTATTTTGATGTCCCGCTAATTACTTTGCACTGACAATGCAGCCTTTGATCAAACCTATGGTAGAGATAAACCACTCTTAAAATGCACGCCGAGTGTATCACGTTTTGTGGAGGGTACGTGCCATTTGAGAATGGTTTATCTCGACCTACCTTTACAATACATATGTACATAGTCATGTACATAACTATGTATAGATACGTCGAGGTAAACCATTGTAAAAAGGCACGTCCCTGCATAAAACGTGATACACACGGCGTGCATTTTTAGAATGGTTTATCTCTATTGTATTCATGTTTTAAATAATACTCTGCTCAACAGATGCGCGATCGCAGAGCTCCTGGGAACATTGATAGCAACGACTCAGGCTGGCGAGGTCACAAACCTGAACAAGAAAATCGGAACACCAGCAGGTAAACAGTTGGATGTTTTGATTTCGGCTTTAACGCATTCGCTGCCCAGCCTCGGCGGTGCTATCTAAAGGGGCGTACTGTCGCTCGAGGTGTTGCAGATGGATCTTGGACCAAGCACTCTTGATGTCCAAAACGCGCAAGGTATGATTCAAATAGTTTTATAGCCCAAGCAACTGAATAGACGTTTGATCGACCGACCCATCGATACACGCAGGTTACTCGATATAATGGAATATTTATTTACTTGCTACGCCCGGTGGCTTCGCACGCGTCTATCCTATGGAAACGTTTAAATGTGATTTATATCCCACGTGAACTGATTAATGGGATAAAAAGTAGCCTAAGTTTGATTCCAGGATTAGGATTAACTGTATGCAATTTTAGCCTGATCCGTTTAGTAGTTTTGCCGTGAAGAGGTAACAAACATCCATCCATACAAACTTTCGCATTTATAATATTAGTGTGATGTGATAAACTATAAAAGGCTTATGGTAAGTATCATAAACTGGCCAATCATTTTTTGAAAATTCCTTTCCTCAACGTAATAAGATAAAATAGGCGGAGGCGCTAGTGTGCCTTGGGGTATCGACTTAAAAGTAGAAATTAAAAATCGCGCCTTTACAAATCAAACAGCAATAAGTCATCATTGCTTACGGGATAGTTCACATTATTATTCTTATTTCAGTTCAACAAAATAAAAAAGACCCTCCAAAGAACGTGGTGTCCCTGGACGAAGCGCTAAACCTTCTGATGGGTGCGTTCCTTAGAGGCGGTACTTCGTTCTTGAAAGGAGAGATCATCAAATCTGGCTCGGGGGTGAACAGGGAAGTTCGCGTTTGTGTTACTAATGTGAGTATTTAGTCAATCTATAAGGTTTTACAACGTCATCATCATCATATCAGCCGATCGACGTCCACTGCTGGACATAGGCCTCCCCTAAATATCTCCACAATGACCGAGTTTGCGCTGCCCGCATCCAGCGACTTCCCG
Source organism: Eupithecia tripunctaria (assembly GCA_955876795.1). Classification (NCBI taxonomy): domain Eukaryota; kingdom Metazoa; phylum Arthropoda; class Insecta; order Lepidoptera; family Geometridae; genus Eupithecia; species Eupithecia tripunctaria. The sequence continues at coordinate 5,741,981 of OY041619.1, read as the reverse complement.
CGACCTTTACTAGGTCGTCGGTCCATCGCATGGGGGGCAATACTGCGCTTTCCGGTACGTGGTCGACATTCAAGAGCCTTGCGGCCCCAGCGGCATTTTGACGACCTCTGTGGCGCGGTGGGCGAAGGTCCGCCTGCGACGCAGGAGGTTGCGGGTTTGATTCCCGCCTCGGGACAAATATTTGTACGATCTGCAGATATTTGTTCAGGGCATTCTTGATGTTTTGTATGTATAATAAAAAATATCTATCTATGTAGTGTATTGTACTATGTATATCAGTTATCTAGTACCCATAACACAAGCTCTGCTTAGCTTGGGGCTAGATAATGCTGTGTGGATTGTCCAGCATTATTTATTTATTTTCTTTATTTATTTAACTCTCGCTTCCAGTCGCTTGGTCCCCACATCTTCAACCATATAACTGAGTCTAGCGCGGTATGAAACATATGAAACAGCATTTTTTTTTATGGACTACTCGTATTATGATGTTGGTCGCAAATGGCCGTGACAGCGTTACCGGACTTATGATGGGCGCAGTGAGATCGCTTCGCTGAATCTCTAAAATTTTGTTGGGGCGACACACACAAGGGCCACCACTTAGGTGCGAGCCTCGGCTTGGGCTGATGCTACGAGTGGCTCAACGGGGTCACCGAGAACGTGTCTCGGTCTACGGAGGAGAGCGAAACCGCCGTTTGTGTTCATACTGAAGGTGCCTAAGGCGGGCGCCTACCGTGAAAGGCTTAAGCAAATAAGCACGTGTAAATTTCAAACACGCCCGAGCTAGACTCGATTGTTGTAGCCTTACAAGTCCTTTCTCTCGTACTTGACATTCACTGAGGTTTTCAATCTGCCAACAAAACCTCCAGTTACACACTTTTGACGACGATGATGATGATGAACTTCGAGCAGATTCACATTAAACCGTAGTTGAATAAACCTTAGGTGAATTCTCCTTTAGGTATATCAATCATTAGTTGAAACGAAATTCTGACACGATCTGTAGGTATTTTAAACAGTAGGTGAATCGACCGTAGTTGTTTCAAAAATAGTTGAATCTATATCGTATCCATTTTGAATGGAGCATAAACGTAAACAAACCGCCCATACCTAACATAAAATTCACTTTGTTGGCGGGTTCATTTATACGTAATTTACATTACTTGTCGATTTTAGATCCTCCCTTCAATAAAAATTGCTTACAATTATATCTGAAACTTGACGCCAAGCAAGTGAGATTTTGTTATTTGTGTCGTACTTTGTTTACTAACATGCTTCATTCAAAATGGATAAACCATAGTCTAGTTATTATGATACGTAACCAAAAAATCATACATTTCCCTTCAACAGGCATATGTGGTGTTCGTACAAAACATGGGAGGAGTATGGCTGGAGAGAAACGTCACCACGTTTTTGAATCACGTGCTGGATTTGGTTGCTAACCCCAAAGCAGCCAGTTCGCACGTTGACGCTGTTTATTCTAGGTGAGTTGTTGAACTAACTTTCTTTAAGAAGTACCTAATAAATAAATGATTAAGAGTGTGCTATAAGCAATTTATTTCAAAATCGTTATTTATCTCAGAATCTGTGAAAGCTACCACCTGAATATGATTTAGGTAAATTTCAATCTTGAATCTTAATAATCTTGAATTACGTGTTTTAAAAACACGATTGGTGAATGTTTTCTCGATAGTTTATTATTTTGAAAATAGATGTTTTGCACACATTTTGCTATTTATCTCAGGAACAGCACACTTTTTTCTTTGGTTTTTGATTTGGTAAGAAACCTAGCAGTATTTCTTAAGTTATGTCTTTTTATTTTTCGATTGGTTGTTTCATTAACTTGTAATTAGGTATAAACAGTTTTGGAGCATAGAAAATTTGGTGCACGTCTCTGCTCTGTACTTCTAACTCGCGATAAAACCATATCTTGCCATATTCTAATGATGTTGTTCTATGTACCTGAGCATACCCGAGTTTCACAGTAATAGTAATAATTAGTCAGGAAACTGTACTGAATTACGGTATAAAAAGTATTCCATGTTCGTTGTATAAGCTCAAATCGTAACTAAACTGTCACGATTTGAGTTTATACAACGATTTGAATTCATTCAGTAGTTTTGGCGTGACGCGAAAGAAACAGACGTCATACAAAAATTTAAAAATAACTGTCTTGGCTTCAGTATCCCTAATAGTGTGCACTCGGAAAGAAACTTTACCACATTTATACAGAATTGGATCAGTTAAAGGTTTACTATAAGTATAGATAGATTGTAATTTAAGCTTATTTAGGTGGATACTAGGTGAATACTAGGTGGATACTAGGTGAATACTAGGTGGATACTAGGTAGATACTAGGTTGAATACTAGGTGAATACTAGGTGGATACTAGGTGAATACTAGGTGGATACTAGGTGAATACTAGGTGGATACTAGGTGGATACTAGGTGAATACTAGGTGGATACTAGGTGGATACTAATATTATAAAGAGGAAAGATTTGATTGTTTGTTTGTTTGCATTGAATAGGTTCCGAAACTACTGGACATCATTGAAAAGCTTGCTTTTCAGGGAATAAGATAGGCTATATTTTATCTCGGAATTCCCACGGGAAAGGGAACTACGCGAGCGAAACCGTGAAGCGTTGCTAGTCGGATATAAAGTGGAAAGACGGTTTTTCTGTCAATCTTTATTGTTAACTAGCTCCTTACCGTAGCCTACTACTTAATAAACAACTCCATTAAGTCCAGTTAATCAACTGTTTTACTCATAAAACTACATGACAAACATTGATTAGTTAATTACCGTTAAGGCCTAACTGAATAATCAAATCATTCCATCACCTCACCGTTCAGTTCTTTTCGAGAGGTTTTCATGTCACTGTCTAAAAATGTAGCAAAACGTTCGATAGTTAGATTAAAATCTCAAAATATTACGGATTTGTATAGAAAAGGCAAATTGTCTACCTATTTGTTCTACAAGGTGGTACTGGTAGAAAAATGTGAAACCTAGCAATATAATCTCGAATACTTGTATGATACATGTATGATATACATGTAAGTATTCTTATTATGTATAGATTGCCATGGGAAGTGACACAATTTTTTACCGATTTCTATAATAAAAGTAGGTTCTGTTTTCGGCTGGATTGTATGTTTTTTTTTAATAAACTCGCGCTTATTCTTTTGGTTCTGTTTAGAAACTGACCCGGCTGGTTCCCAAATAGATTTATTATTAATAGATTTATCTATCTATGTAGTGTATTGTATTATGTATATCAGTTATCTAGTACCCATAACACAAGCTCTGCTTAGCTTGGGGCTAGATAATGCTGTGTGAATTGTCCAGCATTATTATTATTATTATTATTATTATTACTATTCTTCCCAAAGGATCACTATTTGTCCAACAAAAAAATCTTTCTAACGGTTGTACCGTAAAAAAAAAAATAGGAATTAGAAGTCGGTTTTTAGTTTTTGTAAAAACTTTAAATTGTGACAACATGATGCTTATTTTAGTTATTTTTACACTTCGTCTTCATACGATTTTCTCCTATTTTTTTTATTAAATTGATCAATAAATTATATATTATTTATTTATTCCAGAAAATGCATAAACTACATCCTTCGAAACACGCTCGGCAAGATGCTAGGCGAAAAGGCTCAAGCATCGGCATGTAAGGAAATAATACAGATAGTAATCAAACAAATGAACAGCATTGATTTCAATCCAGAAAACGCTAAGGATTGTAATCAGGTGAGTTAATTATGATAAAAGTAAAAGTATATTTATTGCCATTACATGTGAAGAAGATGGTACATACAGAAATACGTAACATTGTAATTTACCCTTTTTGGGGCGTGCAATTATCTTACTTGTACTTGTTCATAGTATAAACATTTTAGTATGCTTGGCCAATATTTTTTTAGTAATGATGTGAGTTATTCTTATTGTTTGTACCACCACCGGTTACCACACAAATCCCATCTCAAGCTTTTTTAGATTAAAATCTTGAATTGTGTCGTCCTTTTATACGTAATTTACATTACTTGTCGATTTGAGATCATTCCTTCAATAAATATTGCTTACATCTGAACCTCGACGCAAGTGTGTTTTTGATATTTTTGTTGTGGTTTGTTAACATTCTTCATGCTGGATGGATAGGGTATAGATGCATCAGTATAGGTTTAAGTTTTCGCTAAAATGGCCTTTTTCTTTTCTAATGTAAATGTAATTGGCATTGAACTTAATAGCCTGTTCCCTTTTAAAAATACCCATTGCTTTCATAGCAGCCTCATATTAAAAAAGCTCTTGTAGAGATGAAAAGCAATCCATCCATCCATCCATCCACAGCCTGTATCGGTCCACTGCTGGACGCAGGCCTCCCCCTGATAAACGCCTTATTGGCATTTAACTCATGGGGGGGGGGGGGGGGGGGTAATGCCCATAATCCCCACGCTGGGCATGCGGGTTGGGGATCATCGCAGTTTGGTGGAAGATTTGTTCTGCCGGGGGCGCTGCTGCCCGAAAAGCAATCAAGCGTGTAGTATTAAGAAAATCTTTAAAACTTTACTCTCTTGGCAGGAAACCCTATTCAGCCAACACCTACTAGTCTGTGCGTTAATGGAAGCCGGAGAATTAGCCCTCCAACTAGGCACCTCAGTCCAAAACCTAGTATCGGACACGTCATTGAACATGGTCGATGCTATTTGCACGGTGTTGGAGCATCCTTGCGTAGCGGCGCGGTTAGCGGCCGCTTGGTGCATCCGCTGTGTGTGTATAGCGTTACCGTCGCAGATAACGCCGCTGTTGGATAAGTGTGTGGATGCGTTGGATGCCGCTCGGCCGACCCCTCATCATATTTCTGGTGAGTTTTTGAATAGGGTATATGCATGGATTTTTTAAATTTTTTTTTATCGATTATTTTGGTAAATACATACCTAATCGAAAAAAATATATAGCGGCCAAAATTTTTTACAGTAGGTATTGAGGTAAAAGCAAAAGGAAAACTACATTCAGTTTCGGGTGATAAAAACGCTGCCATGTAGGGCCTTGCATTTTGTGACGTCAGGGTTCATTGGGTCCCCTATGTCAACTCAAAGTCAAAACTTGCTGCCCATACAAAAATGTTCAAGTATGACGTCACAGTTCGGAAGCCAATAGCGTTGCGTTTACAAATTTTGCGGTTGAGATTAAAAATATCTACTTTTCAATGATTAAATTTCACTCTAAAAACATCATAAAATACAAAAATAAATATACAGATATATTTCTATATCAATAGAGAATACGTCAAAAAAATATTAGCTTTTTTGAAGTCACATGCATACCCTATTGTCCGCTTGGTTCGTCCCCTTCGAATACTTACAGAAATGGAGCAACAAGAACCTGATATCTATCCTGTCAGTAAAAAAGAACCTTGAATTGAATCTTGATTTGATTTTACTTTTTTCATTTATTTATGATACACATTATTAACTTGTTTGTTTTACAACTGGCATAAACCACACTTCGTTAGGTTGTAGTACGTAGGTATTTTAAAAATATGGTCAACTCGTTTCTTAAACTTAAACACTTTTTTAGTTAACTTAAGCTATTAAAAATCCAATAAACACACATCGAAAACTAGCGATTACAAACTAAGTATCCTAGTGGTTAATTGCTTATACATCGTAAAAAAAACCACAGGCGAGGGTAGGTAGGTACCTACCTAATCAGCTGTCAGGCGCGCGGCGTTAAATATATGCAATGGCTTTCTTCGCAGAATCTTGGTGCCAAGTGTTTTCTTTTTCCTAAGTTTATAGTTTATCGCCGAGAAAATCACAAAAATGCTGCGGCTATACCCGCTTGCCGTCGTCTTTAGCTTCCTTGTCTTTGTTGGTAATCCGACCTCACCATACGCCAAAATTACGCAGCTCGCTCCCGGTTCTCGTCACAGTCAAGATATTCTACGATCAAAGCCATTGTTTCCCATCATAGAAAACTAGTTTTCTCAACTGGATTTCGGCATGTGGATGTGGCAGAGCAATTTCTTTTAAATATCATAATTCTCGACAGGTTACTCAGCTGCCTTAGCAGCAATACTCGGCGCAGTCCGCCTATCCCCCTTAGGAGTTCCCCACGGAAGGGGGAAGATAGCTTTCAATGCTGCAGAACAGCTGCTCCGGTCAGCAGGACAGAGCAGTCGACTTACTGCCGCCAGGACCAATGCTGGCTGGCTGATTGTTGGTGCTATTTGCACATTAGGTGAGTTTGAACCTTATTATGGACTAGATAAGTGTAATTTTTAATAGACGGTTGGAAATGGACAGATCATTCTACTTACTTGCTAGGACCAACGCTGGCTGGCTGGTTGTTGGTGCTATTTGCACATTAGGTGAGTTTGAACCTTATTATGGACTAGATAAGTGTAATTTTTAATAGACGGTTGGAAATGGACAGATCAGTCTACTTACTTGCTAGGACCAACGCTGGCTGGCTGGTTGTTGGTGCTATTTGCACATTAGGTGAGTTTGAACCTTATTATGGACTAGATAAGTGTAATTTTTAATAGACGGTTGGAAATGGACAGATCAGTCTACTTACTTGCTAGGACCAACGCTGGCTGGCTGGTTGTTGGTGCTATTTGCACATTAGGTGAGTTTGAACCTTATTATGGACTAGATAAGTGTAATTTTTAATAGACGGTTGGAAATGGACAGATCAGTCTACTTACTTGCTAGGACCAACGCTGGCTGGCTGGTTGTTGGTGCTATTTGCACATTAGGTGAGTTTGAACCTTATTATGGACTAGATAAGTATAATTTTTAATAGACGGTTGGAAATGGACAGATCAGTCTACTTACTTGCTAGGACCAACGCTGGCTGGCTGGTTGTTGGTGCTATTTGCACATTAGGTGAGTTTGAACCTTATTATGGACTAGATAAGTGTAATTTTTAATAGACGGTTGGAAATGGACAGATCAGTCTACTTACTTGCTAGGACCAACGCTGGCTGGCTGATTGTTGGTGCTATTTGCACGTTAGGTGAGTTTAAATCTTATTGTGGAGTAGATAAGTGTAATTTTTAATAGACGGTTGGAAAAGGAAAGATCAGTTGACTTACTTGGTAGTACCAACGCTGGCTGGCTTATTGTTGGTGCTATTTGCACATGAGGTGAGTTTGAACCTTGTTGTGGACTAGATAAGACACTTGGAGAGAGCAGTCGATTTACGGGTAAACCACGTATTGTTAGGACGAACGCTGCCTGGCTGAGTACATTAATAATAATAATAATAATGTGGGACAAATCACACAGCACTATCTATCCCCCCCATTGGGTGAGTATTTACTTGTTTACCGAGTTAGGATCTTGTTGCGTGCAAATAAAACTGATTTTCGAAATCAATCAGGCGAAGCGCCCACCATTATAGTCTAACTTGGACCATAATGGTGTCGTTTATAAACAGAATGATTATTGCATTATGCTAAAGAAAAAAAAAACTGAAATAGTTTATGTAGTTTATATGTCCAACATAGCATCACAAATGTGAAATTGTATGGATGGATGGATGGATGTTTGTTACCTCTTCATGCCAAAACTATTGATCGGATCGGGCTGAAATTTTGCATACAGGTAATTCTAATCCTGGAATCAAACATAGGCTTTTTATCCCATTAGTCAGGTCCCGTGGGATAGAAATCACCTTTAAACGTTTCTATATGATCAACACGTGCGAAGTCGCGGGGCGCAGCTAGTATTATATAAAATAACCTTTTGATTTGAGGTCTAGGATCACATTATTGCAAAGTTCCAGCTCAATCCATGAAAAATTACCAAACATTTATCTACTCGTACCAAGTTTCTTATTAAAAATATGACTGCTATCCGATAAGAAAACAACCAATTCAGTTAATCCATATTTGTTTACGTTTGTTTTGTATCCAAAGGTGTGCCAGTCGTAAGGGGACTATTGCCGCGAATGATGCTGCTATGGCGGAACAGCTTCCCGCGTTCTGTCAAAGAGCTGGAGTCAGAGAAATCTAGAGGAGATGCTTTCACTTGGCAGGTAAGAGTTTACATAACAACGTTCACCCTTAACCAATACAAAGAGGTTCCATTTTTCACTTTAGCATATGGCGTGTGTCTGTGACATAAGTTGCCTTGAGTATCTATAGTTCATACATTACCCCCCTATTCATAATGGTAAAAAGTAAAGTAAAAGTAAAAGTAAAAGTATATTTATTGCCATTACATGTGAAGAAGTTGGTACATACAGAAATGCGTAACAATGTAATTTACCCTTTTTGGGGTGTGCAATTATCTTTTTGATTACAATAATATTTGAAAATTCTATAATTTAAAAAAAAAACTAAAATTAAAGGTAATAAATTGAATTAATATAGTTGTCATAGTCATAGTTGTCATATGGTCTGCTTACATAAAACAGCTGCTAAGTAGTGTTATTTCTCAGTATGGCTTATGACAATAGAAGTAGACGAGCGAGATTTATCAGTGTGTGTCTAAGTTAGCAGACTATTATGAATAAGGGGGTAAATGTTATATATTTCTAATATTTCAGTTCTTATACAAAGTTCAGTGAAAAATAATATATTATAGTACAACATTTTTATCTGTAGCGCGTCTTTAAAGCCATATCCGCGGATTTGTTGCGATGCCTCTGTCTTAAGCTACCGAAGCACCTCATTTTAAGTGTTTTATTGTCCGCTAGACCGGCCACTTTAAAGGTTATTCTTAACTTTTTTACAGGTGACATTAGAAGGCCGCGCCGGTGCGTTGTCAGCGTTACACAGTCTACTGATCCACTGTCCGTCGCTGGTCAACAATGACGACACGGCTAAACGCCTCGCTCAGCCCATAGAGGGCGCCATTGCAGTGCTTACCAAGTACGTTGATATATTATCAATCCTTGACTGTGACATTAGAAGGCGGCACGTTTTCAGCGTTGCGCAGTCTACTGATGTACTCCGTCTCGGTTCAACAAAGACGACACGGCTATCGGCTATAGTATGAACATAGTAAAACGTCAAATGCGTGCTAGAAAGCAATACATAGTGCGTATTGCTTAGCTCACCGCAATGGCAATAGGATGTCACATAATAATATAAGAAACATTTAATATAAGAAACTGTACTAACAAACTATGGATTTATTTATCAGTTGGTGCTAAAGGAGGATGGGCATTTTGGGCCTTTTGGGTACTTTGTCCAATCAAGACGAGTCATACGTCGTTGGATAGCTCTTTTCAGTAGGACAAAAAAATTATACTACGATAAAACTGTTGCACTGGTCCGTTTTGAAATATACTCGAAAAAAGATGTTGAATATCACAAATATTAACAAAATCCTATTTATTATCACGTTGATCATCTAAATAAATGCATACTTTATTATACATAAGAAATGATACAAAAAATATTTTGAATCTTAATTAAGTAAAAAAGTACAACGGGTGGCCTTATCGCCATGAGCAATTTCTTCCAGGCAATCCATTTCAGAATTTTTGCGAAAATCACTCAGTGTATTCCCGCTAGTTTGTAAAAAGTTGCAAATGATTTTTATTTCGCACCTTTTTAAACCCTTATTATGTTATTTTGTTTTATTGCCGATTATATTGCAATGTATCGTTACGGAACTGTGTAATGTGCCGAAGAGGGCTATATCAAGGCAGACACCAAACGTCTTTTTGAGTCAAGAAGACTACGACTTGGCAAACGTATGTAGGACGCCATCTGGCTAGGTGGGATGAAAACCTGCGAAAGACTGCAGGCAGATGTTTGATGCGTCCAGCTGAAGACAGGGCGCTATTGCGCTCATTAGGGGAGGCCTATGTCCAGCAGTGGACTAATATAGGCTGATGGTGATGATGATGATGTTATATTGTAAATACAATACAATGCTAAAATGTTAAAAAAACTGATTTATTGAGGTATGCACCGTTTTAGTAGTACTTTAATAGAAAGGGTCAAAAAACTCATCAAAATAAACAACTTTCAAAGTGGAATTACTCAAAACGGACAACGAACCGGGAGTAGCCCCTTAGTTATTCTTATTCTACAGGAACAGAGCTTTCCAACGATATATCAATCAGTTCGATTGGTGCCAGGCCCAAGCGCCATACATTTGTGCCCATCCTCCTTTGCTAAGCTATTTTATATTTTTGCAGCACAAAGGTTTTAGCTAGAAATAAATGCAGTTTCACTTCAAATCTTAGACAGGTTCAATTTTAAGGCCACTGATGTTTTTCCATATTGTGCCTGTTATTAAATGAAATCAAACAATCGAAAAATCGTATTGCAGCGTATCAAGCGTAGTAAGAAGCTACGGCGGCGCCCTTAAAGCCCCAGCGGCGTTACTCCGCCTCAGATTGTACCAGGCTTGCAGCGCTTTGACAGGGGCAAGTGCCCCCGCAGCCCCTCTCCTAAGGCTGTTAGCGGCTGAGTTGGCGGGATCCGCTGATCCGGTTGGGGCGAATGTAGCTACTGGTGAGTTTATGGTATCCTGGTACTTTAGTTACGTATGTATAAGGGTTACCGTGTGGTGCCGGCGTAGAATTGCACCACAACAACTCTTCTCGTGCGTGTCGTAAAAGGCGATTAAGGGATACACCGGGGGGCGGGTAGCAGCGCCCCCTGTAGAATAATTCTACCACTGAATGACCACACATTATGGGCTTCACCCTCATGAGATATCGTCGTTCCTCCCTTAATTATGAAGACAGACTATTAAAATTCAACGTCCAGTCCTTGGAAACCAGGCGTGTTCATGTTGATCTTATTTATTTATATAAAATTATACATGCAATCATTGATTCCCCCGAGCTGTTATCACAGATATCTTTTAATGCGCGATATAGTGCGCGCAGATCCAACACAACCAACCTCTTTGCCTTATTGACATACAAAAACAATATCTCATTTTTTAACCCCCTAACCAGAATGGCACGTCAATTCAATAATTTTGCTAAGGATGAAATTTTACTAGACATTTTTGTTCCCAAATTGAGCCAATTTACCAGAATTTTAAAATTGATTAAATTAAGTTGTTCCTGACTCTAAGCTTATAATAGTGTGGTTGTGTGTAAGCATGCATAAATACATTAGTATTTATGCATGCCTACAGACAATCTAATCTGATCACGGGTACGTACTGGCTTACATAGATAAGTTGGTGCATGCTTGCAATGCAGATCTAGATAGGTGAGGTATCCCTTTATTCTGTTTTAAATTTATATTTTAGTATCTCCCCTACATGTTTTGTTCGCATGAATCTCTGTATGCACATAATTTGTAAAATGATTAAGTTCTAAACCTATATTTTATAAGCCTTGTATAATATGTGATTATTTTATGTTTTGTGCGTCTAAAAATAAATGAATAAATAAATAAATAAAAGCCAATTAGGCGCTTATCAGGGGGCCTGCGTCCAGCAGTGGACAAATATAGGCTGTTGAGGTGAGTTATAAGGGTTACAGAGGTTTTACAAAACCAAATAAGCTTGTCTTCTTCTTAAGATGGCGGTCTGAGCTGAGATAGAGCAGACTTACGAGCAGTCTTAATTACTTGACTTTAGATTTGTGTATGTGAGTTGTAAATATAATAATGAAAAAATTTAGTAACAATTCCGCGAAAATAACCTTCTGCGATAAAATCTAACAAATTATACATTTATACAACGCACCTTGCGTTAACCCCGACACCAACGTGCCTGTGTGTACCTAAGTCGAAATAACAGAATCGTTTGGCTTTTCTAACGGTAAGATAAAAAGTTTTTGCGGCGACCGTCAAAAATTAAAATGATAAAGTTCAAACACTTTTTGTAATCGTTTGTAATCACTTTGTACTTGTTTTTGTGGTGTCTTTCGTAGTTTTGACTTATTTTGGACTAGTTCACTATTGAATTATTCTAAAGTACGTGATTGATATTTACTAATTCACAGTTTTTCACTTAACTAGCACTGTTTGTTATTGTTTTGATACGATCGTCTTTATAGTTTTTTATCACTGTTTTTGGCTTTAATTTATAATAATTGTATCAAGACAACGTTGTCACTAGCCCTTGGTAGATTGAAACACACTATTTACTTGTTTTTTCACTGTTTGAATGCGAATTACTATTTTTAAATTAATATTTTCATGGAGCTAATGTTAACTGTGCAAGCGCAGCGCCCTCGCTCTATGTTCTGAAAACTTACAACGGGATATTTACCATGATTAGAATGTTGTAAATAACCTTAGTATTAATAATCATGATGGATTTAAAAGTTTGATTAAGGCGCATACCCGAGCCAATATGACAGCGATACCTATTTTATCATATTTTTACGTTTATAAATATAAGATATTTTTTAATACCTCTTTTATAATTTTATCTCATATAATTTAGGAGGAGATGCAAAAATAGAGTTTGGTGGCCAAAAAGCGCAACTTCGTATCTCTTCCTAAGCTTTACAAAATGAAACTATTACAGAGGCATTAATAAATAACTTATAACAAACTGAACGTAGGATTTTATAAACTTGCTGCGTTTAACGTAATAATAAGATAAAATAGTTGGGGGCGCCACTTTCGCTGCTGTATGGGCCTTAATTCTGTTTTCTTTGATCGTAGGAATGGTGAGAGCCGCAATGCATCCTCGGGACACAATTCTGCTTGGTGAAGAAGGATGGATTTATGATACCGATCACGCTGATATCGAAGAACAGGTACATTTTTAATTCTAGCTTTATTTTGAAGACGAAAGTTTGCGGAGAAACTTATATTTTTGTGTGCGGTGTCGAATCATTATCTCATTCTGTCTGTAGGAGATTACGACGATTGGGACAAATGTTTGTACGATCTGCAGATATTTGTTCAGGGCGTTCTGGAGGTTTTTTATGTATAAGTATCATAAAAAATATATCTATGTAATGTAATTAATTTACTTTGGCTTCGCACGCGTAGGCGATGTGGTCGCTCTGCGACAAAGCCTTTTGTTGTGTGGTGTAAAATAAAATAAAAAACTTTTTAAGGTGATTTTTATCCCACGGGAACTGACTTATGGGATAAAAAGTAGCCTATGTTTGATTCCGGGATTAGAATTACTTTTATGCAAAAAAGTAGTAAGTAGTTTTGTTGTAAAGAGGTAACAAACATCCATCCATCCATCCATACATCCATGCAAACTTTTGTATTTATAATATTAGTGTGATGTGATATCTAGTACCATTATCTAGTACCATTTCTTAGCTTGGGGCTAAATAATGCTGGTGAATGGTCCAGCATTTATTTGTTATTTATTCTATTCTTAATTCAATTTCTTGTTTATTCAGCTAACATCACCTCTTAGTGCTAGCGGATCAAGTGCATTGGAACATGAGCCTTGTTGCGTGTACCGAGGGTTGAACGGCGCTCAGCCGCTAGGTGTCGCCGTTATCGACGCGTCGGTTACTCTCTTCCCGCAGATCTTCGCGAGAGCTGCTAATAAACATAGGTACAGTAAGTTATCTAGTTCAAGTGCATTAGAAAATGAGCCTTGTTGCGTGTACCGAGAGTTCTGAGCTGCTAGGTGTCGCTTGGTTAAGTGTGTTATTAAAGTAATTACTCGCCTACTACTTTATTTCATTTTAAACAATCAAAAATCTACTTTAGCAACAAAGTCCTATCTAAGAAAAGCAGCTCTAAGCTACAAAAATAAGCTGCGAAAATTGTCTTACACTGGCAGATTTACGGCTCGGGATAAATCTTTGTACGATCTGCAGATATTTAGAGTTACTCACCTACTTACTTTATTTTATTTCAAACAACAAAATCTACTTGGCCAACAAAGGCGAAGGCAAGATGCGTTTTGCGCTTGGCTAGAAATTTTACTAACCTACCTATTGGCTTTACATACGCTCTGGTAGGAAAACATCTATACCTATTGCATTTTGATCATGATCGGATTTTTATTATGTTTGGTTTTTACTTTAACGCTGGAATTAGTAATCCTGCATTTTTCAAATTGGTATTCAGAATATATCAGAATAAAATAACTACAGAACTTTGAACGAATGTCTCCTGAGAATATCCAAAAATGCATAAAGCATTGTCCACTACGGCAAAAAGTACGTCAAAATGCCAAATAAATCCTCATTTTCTTCATTCCCCAGGCAACAAATGCTAGAACATTTCACGGAATGCATCAAGATGTCAAAAGGCGCTAGACAAGAGGCTATCCAAATAAACGTGTACACAGCTTTATTACTCGCGTTGAGAACGCTAGCTGAACAGAAGAGCGCTTTAGGACAAGATGTTGTGAAGACTATTGCTACTGATCTAATTATGGTGAGTAATTTGATATAACAGTAAATACATTTATATAATAGTTTTAGTTGTTACTTTGTAGTTATTACTTTTAATTTAAGATAATTTAAGTTGTCACACTTATAGACTTACTTTGCTGTTCCACTGTTTGTTTATTATCCGTGTAATCCTTTTTGGCCTTAGTGTTATATATATTTTAAGAATTTATATGAAAATTATAACGGTGGTTTACCTTAATAAATATAAAATAAAAATAAAATAAAACTGTGTAAAGAGTTACTAACGGTAAAGAAATGTTTTCTATTAAAATTCGTGGCCCTGGGGCCTGATTCCACTAACACAATCGCCTCACTATGACACTATTATCGCTTCATTATCGCGTTACAATCACCGCCATTGAAACCTTTTCGTATTCTACTACCACGATCTTTTTTTGTTTATGCCATATCTATGACTATTACGATTATGATTATATGCCCCACCACATTATTGACACGATAATATAAGTCATAGAGATTGTAATCTTATGGTATTGGAATACCAAATAAATTTACGACTAAATCTCTATCTTAATCGTATGGCACCATTATGGCGCCATTATAGCAATCTGTTTAAAAAATAGTGGAATTAGGCCCCAGATGTCATGATGTGAAATATTTTGTGTCATATACCCAATAAAGTTCATTCATTCCTAAAGAGTCAGAGTCAAATCGTTTATTTCTTTAGACTTACAAAATAAGTACATGGACAAGTCAAATTTTTACAATATAAACAGCTTGATAAATAGTTATTACTATCAAAAAAGAAATAAGGTGCAATTGACTCTAATTAACTTCAATTTTTTGTCCACTAGCGGAAGAAGTGAAAAAGAAACCACTAGCAAGTTTATCGCTTATCAACTAATACAATCTTAGGATAACTAATTCTAACTGGTCTTGCATACTATTGTCTGTGTGGAACTGGGCGACATCCGGCCAAGCGTTAACATCATTGACGTAGTCATCTACGGATTAATAGGCTTTCTTGATAAGATTTCGTTTTATGTACAGTTTAAATTTACGAATAGGAATTAAAAAATTCGTGAAGAAACGTTAGTGTTCTTCAAACACAAACGAGGTTCGTATTTAACCCGCTCGTATTTGTAACTTAAAGTAGGGGTTTTTTTAGGTGTAGGGTAAGTAAGGTTTTTTTGGTTTTGCATGCAACTTGGGATGCGATAATAATCACAGCTAACAATCAACCGCTGAAGTTTCATTGGGTGGCTGGCGTTAAGTAGATAGATAGAAAGTTATTTATTGCACGCTTATTAAAAGAAACAATACAACAAAATAGCTTATAAACTAAGTGACAAGTCTGCGTCTATAAACTAAGTGGCAGTCTTATCGCTCAAACTCACGTCCACTAGAAGACAATCGTGATATCTATAAAGGTATCTCTCATTGTAATCGTGGCTACTAGGGCGGTGATGTATGAAACTCTGGAGCGTCCCTCCCTTGATCCGTCCCTTGCCCCCCGTACCCCTCGATTGCCTTGTCAAAACCATGTCAAAATACCCTTGTCGAACGACTGTATGCATATATTCCCATCACGTAGCGTACCTTGAAGCGAATTTATGTATCAAAATTTATTATATTTTTATCTCTTAGGAATAACAAACAATCATACTTAAATATTAACAGTTAATAGTAAAGTAACTAAGTACTAAAAGTATGACCAGCCCCGTTATCCGCAAGTTACAGTAGAGGGGTGGTGTTAGTGAGTTAACATAGTACAAATACAAATACAACAACAACAAATAATACAAAATCATTTATTACTATTACAAAAGGGGTTATATAGTTTACTGTTGGTCCCCGCACTAGGTTCAGAACCTGTATCGCGGGAGGCCGAATTACAAACTGAGTTACCTATATTTAAGACTGTAATAAACAGGGCAGCAGGATACAAAATACAAAATCTTTATTCGGAAACTTAAAATACATTATATAACAGTGTTTGAGACCCCCTTTTAAGTAAAGTAATTTACCTGTGTTAGGGGAATCTCGCTCTGCCGCAAACAATAGAATTTGGAACGTATATTAAGTTCGGCTAGTAGTTATTATATAAGGCTAGGTACTTAAAATATAAAGCTTATTATTTACAAAAATAAATAGATTTTTATTTATACATAGTAGTCCAGTTAATCTAGAATTATATTAAGTAAGTAAGTAAATAAAGTTGAATAAGGATGCTATTAATAAACAGTTATACATCATTTAGCTTGTTATTTGTCTTTCTTTATCTGATGCTGTTTCCGACCAACAAACCCTGCGCACACGTCTCAGTGCCCTCCATGCTCAAATCCTAGAGGATACGATCTGTACTCAAAAAACACCGAGTCATGCACAAAGAGCCTGCTACTCAAAAACAACATCAGATGACAAAATTAGGTTAATGGCTTTCTTATACAAAGCAGGTGAAGTAGCAAATGGATCTGTATTAGAGAAGTACTAATTATATGCTTTTGTCATTCTATGCAGATGAGCGCGCATACCTGCGTTCGTTTTACAAGGAGTCGGAGCGAATAAAGCACGTTTACGGGTCTCTCTAATTGGACGTGAGCAAAATCAAAAGTACATTCGGCGCGATAAATAAAAAACGGTTTCAATGTTCTGATCTGTGTCCCAGGCTGTGACAGTACTTAGTTGATTGTATTTTGTTCTTTCCAGGCTGGTTTATCAGCCACCAGTGGAGTAGTCCGCGCGCTGGCCGCGTCCTGCGCTGGCCGGCTGTGCGGCTGCATCTCTGAGGCTGACAGCCAGGCTCTCAGCGAGAGGGCGATAGCGTTGGCGAGGACCGCTGTCAATAGGTAACATAAATTATTGTTGTTCATCAGCAGAGGTATTTTAATTCATTCGATTTGTTTCCGAAGCGAAAACGTTAGATTCGAATTTGAATTCTATTCCGACGGAACTTTAGAACGCTATTTTGATTTGTCCAAAGTTTCTGATATCGAATCCGACGGCCTTTCCTACGAATTAAAATATCCCTGCTGCAACCAAAGGAGACGTCTGCGCGCTGGCAACCTTATGGAACCTTTAAACCAAAATTATGTCGGTGTTTAACACGAAAATCAGTACAAAATACAAATACAAATACAAAATAATTTATTTAGAACAATGTACATGATACAATAAGTTACAAATGAACGATGAGACAGCAAAAGTAACGAAAATCAGTTTGCTGATAAATCATCTCACTCGAAGCGGCATCTATCGCTATCACAAAATTGTAACGCATGTAGCAAAGCTCGAATCAGAAGCTATCGACAGTAGAATATGTCACATTTAACTACTTGCCAATCTCATCATTCAGCACTAGTCCCACTGCTGGGCATAGACCTGCCTTTTAAACGTCAACTTAATCGGTCCTGCGAACCTTTTGCACAGTCTTCTGGCCACGTTGATGATATCATTTCAAACAGAGTCAGAGTCAGAGCCAAATCGTTTATTTCTTTAGACTTACAAAATAAGCACGTAGACAAGTCAAATTTTTACTAGGTATACATAAACAGCTTGATAAATAGTAATAACTATCAAATAAGATATAAGGTGCAATTGACTCCAATTCACTAAAAAAATTGTCCACTAGCGGAAGAAGTGAAAAAGAAACCACTAGCAAGTTTATCGCTTATCAACTAATATTATCTTTGCATATGTCTAACACAACTAATTTATGTTCTTACATACTATTGTCGGTGTGGAACTGGGCGACATCCGGCCAAGCATTAACATCATTAATGTAATCATCTATGGAGTAATAGGCTTTCTTGATAAGATTTAGTTTTATGTACCATCGCCAACCGTAATGCCTATCCAGTTTGAAACTATTTTGCTTTGCGTTAAAAACAAAAGATATCGAGCAAGCCGGGGTTGGCAACTATTCACTTCACAGAAAAATTACCCTAGAGGTGGTAAGGCGCAATTTTTGCTGAACAGTTTAAATTTAAGAATAGGGCGTCCAGTCGCTCAGAGCTCAGATGGAAGCATGTTATAGAATCGTACGCAATTGCCTACAAAAACCTTAATAGCATTATATTGGTTCTATAGGCCTACGAAAGCAGCCGCGGCAGCTTGCGTCGGCGCAGTGCAAAGAGCCAGAGGGGCTGGCTTCAGCGCCGCGGCTCTGCCGGTATTGAGGGCCTTAGCGCAAGACTCTGCGGGACATGAGTTACAGGTATGTACTAATAATCTTCTAGGTTTTATGCCGATGTCTGTGCAAATAAAGTTAGATAGATAAATAGATAATACTTTATTGCACAACATACTTTTATTGCTTAAATCAAAAAGGAACTATTTACACAAAGTTAAAATTAATAATTAAAAAAAGTTAAAACTAAGCGACAATTGGCGGTCTTACCGCTAAAGAGCGATCTCTACCAGACAACCATGGATGGATAGGATCATGGGACATTACATGGGGATATATGTGCTAAAGTTCTCATATTACATTTCTTTGTTGAACATTTCCTAGTAATTTACTTTTGTAACTATTTTTTTAGAACAGAGCTATTAGACTATACTTACGTGATCTCTCTATCCCCAGGTGTGGTCCCTCCACGCCCTATCAGTGCTAGCGGACGCGTCAGGCCCAATGTTCCGCGGCCACGTAGAATCCACCCTGACATTAGCTCTGAAGCTGGTGTTTTCCTCTCCGCCCTTCCCAGAGGAACTTCACAGGAGTATCGGTAGACTTATCGCTGCTCTCATCACGGTTCTGGGCCCAGAGTTACAAGGTAAATAGTACTAACAAAAAAGAAAGACGAGTCCTGGCGGTTGTGGCGTAAGGATCTACCCCTGCAACCCAGCCAGTGGATTTTGTAAGAGTCGACTAAGAGTAGCTACCATAGGTAGCTAGCTAGAAAAAAAGCTAGAAAGACAGGAAGTAGTCCTGAGTTACAAATTATTGCAAATAATGTAGCAACAAACTTGTAACATGAGGTTGAGTAAAAAAAGAAAATACCGAGTAGGCTGATGCTGTACCAGGATGGCATCCGCAGTGGATACGTCTGCGTGCTAGATTGTGGCACTCAGCACGGCTCGCTTCGCTCGCCGCACGGCATTGCACACACAGGCATGAGGTTTGCGGGATTATCGCCAAATACTTTGACTCTTTCACAATCCTATCTCACCAAACCAGAAGTGGGACTTGACCTCCGACGCGTAAGGGCATAAGGGCTTTCATACAGGGACTGCAAATCTCATATACACGGACGGCATGTTATCGACTGCAAGGCAACTGCACCCGTCGACAGTAGCAGTAGACTGCAAATAGTGTAGGAAGACAGAAAGCCAAAACAGTGTTTCAACTTCGTAATGCATCTTGCAACTGGCTACTGTACCAGACACACTGTGACACACTGAAGGCTGCCGCGTCGACGGATGCCGTCGACAGTCGATAGCTGCAGTTGCCTTACAGTCGGCATCCTGCGTGTATATGAGCTCTTAGATCGCCACTGGTTTCTGCCATACATCGCCCCTATACAGTCAGGCACGGATACTTAAACTTATTGTAGATCTGCTTAACTTGGGGCTTGATAATGCTGTGTGAATTGTCCAGCATTATTATTACTATTATTATCTTTTCAGATACTTTATTTGCATAACGTATTGTTTTTACTGGTATTGAAATTTAAATACGTCTAGTCAGTCTACGTGAACGATTGCTTCATGTTCATCCCAAGGTTTGTCGCACTTTGTGGCAGAATGTAGTAGAGCCAACTATAGATATAAGACCTACTGTACCTACATTTCAGCAAATAAAGTATTGATTTGAGTGATTTGAAGGTTTTCTGATAAGGCCACCCATTGTGCATCTCTGTTATCTCTCTTTTCCTGTATTTTGTGTGCCATAAAGTGTATTGTATTGTATAACTATGTTATTCGTAAATTTAAACTGTACATAAAACGAAATCTTATCAAGAAAGCCTATTACTCCGTAGATGACTACATCAATGATGTTAATGCTTGGCCGGATGTAGCGCAGTTCCACACAGACAATAGTATGTAAGACAGATTGTATTAGTTGATAGCGATAAACTTGCTAGTGGTTTATTTTTCACTTCTTCCGCTAGTGGACAAAAAATTGAAGTGAATTAGAGTCAATTGCACCTTATTTCTTGTTTGATAGTAATAACTATTTATCAAGCTGTTTATACAGGGTTACTTTTAAAAGACCGGCAACCATCGGTGATCAACTTCCCAGCATCATCAGCAACAATGTTTGTTCTACGACTTTTGAAATAACTCATTAGGTACATTAATAGGAATTATTTAAGTTTTTATTGTCCTGTCGTGACTTTTGTAGATCTATGTTGTATCAAACACGACGCACATTTGCGCGCACTTTCACTGGTGATAATAATAACTACCTAACCCTCAGTTATTTACCTACCTACCTAGTTGATATTAATTACTCGCGGAGTTTGTAGGCTGTAGGTATGCACTTTGTCCACAATCCCTTCATACTTGACCAGGCTTAGGACTGGCTACATTAATCAATTAAAAACAAAGGTAGTAGTGGTAGGTAGGTTAGGTACCCACTATGTTTAACGTAGGTAATCATTCATAACATAACGTCTTAAAGTTTAATTAGGTAAGCAGGTAGGTAATATCAATTGGTCACTAGGTAGCTAGAAAGCGTTTAGGTATTTACTATCATTGTTTCATTGTTTTGAAAGCGTATTTAAAAAGTGGAATCAGCGTATTTGCAATAATTAAATGATTAAAATAATATTTACAAATTAGACATTACCTCGCAGGTTCAAATCTTGCGGGTAGCGGCGAGTATCGCGCACATAGCGTTCAAAATAGTCACCTTCACAACCAACGCAAAGACCACACCTAAAAATCAGCTGTTCGTAAAAATTTGACTTGTCTAAGTGCTTATTTTGTAAGTCTAGCTAGAGATATAAACGATTTGACTCTGACTCTGACTCTGATTGTTTTGTTCACAGTAACCTCAGTGGGTCGCTTCGTATGCGCGTGCGCAGCGCTGATGGAATGCGGCGGCGCGGGCGCGCGCGCCGAGGCGCTGGGCTGCCTGCAACAGCTGCAGATGTTCGCGCCTACACACATCAACAACCATACTCTCGTGCCGCAGCTATGTGTGAGTGAGAGAGAGAAAGATTAGATAGATAGATAGATAATTTATTCATCAAAACTTTGTTACATATGTTGGTTAGCAATGCCTTAAAGCCTATGTTAGGTTTATCTAGGCACTGGGTTCTCATCTAATTTACATATAAATGTCCCAATGTCCGATAATTTACAACTAAAACACTTAATTATTTAATAAATCTAAATCACAAACAATAAAAATATAAACACACTCGTATGTTAGATGCATTTTCTATTCATATCAGCGACCGGAATGATGCTCATAATAGGTTTGTTCATTGGGCGTGAAGCTAGCCGCTTATCGCCGCATATAGCAACTATATAGTACAGTACAGGGCACTCCAATTCAGGTAATAGGTTTTGCTAAAAAGCTTGGGCCTAGATGATGCTGTGTGAATTGTCCAACATTATTTATTTATTATTTATTCTCTTATTGCAGCGTGACCTATCCAGTTCTGAGTTATCGGTCCGTCGCGCTGCCCTATGCTGCCTTCGTCAACTCTCTCAGAAGGAAGCTGCGGAAGTCTGTCGCCATGCTATGATGGCCAAGGACCATGTACCGGCGAAACCTTACTGTGGTACGTAAATCATGTATGTCCACCGCTGGCATAATACACCTAAAAAAATCTATTACAAAACGGGTTATACAGTTTACTGTTGGTCCCCGCACTAGGTTCAGAACCTGTATCGCGGGAGGCCGAATTACAAACAGAATTACCTATATTTAAGACTGTAATAAACAGGGCAGCAGGTTGGCTCTAGAAAAAATACAATAAAAATGAATCCGTCATGTCAGATAAATTATGAAAAGATATTGCAAACGTATCTTTTCTTTGGTAGATGAAACAAAAAATGATGAAGATGTAGCCAGTTACCGCGTGACGTCACGGCTAAGTAAAATGTTTGACACTTTTTACTTAGCCGTTTTGAGTTACAAATAAACGATTCTATTTATATTTCGTTGTCATTAACCTACGTTCATTTTACAGGTGTGGTTATAACAGAAACTGGGTTACCAGGCGCGTTATTCGCTTTCCTGGACGTAGAAAGAGATCCAAGCGCGATCTCCCACGCTCGAGACACTTTAACATGTTGCCTGCTGGCTGCTGCGTCGGCCGCCGCTTTGAAGGATTGGCTAGCACTGGCTAAGCGCGTCCTTACTATCAGACTGGGTAAGTCACTATACTATCGTAAAAAAAATTACTCATAGATATAGAGAGACGTCAGTGAGTCTTCTAGAGCCTCAAGTTACATCGTCAGTCACATTATCCTTTTCCATCAAGAGATAGTGTATTCAAAGCGAGGTAACGAACTTAATTTGAAATCATTTTGTAAAAAGAACTCTTGAAGAAAGTGGAAGGGGTGTGTTTAACTGACGAACCAATAGTGTACAGCAGTTGAAAGCAAATATCAACTGACGAACCAATAGCGTACAACAGTTGAAAGCAACTGTCAACTGACGAACCAATAGAGTACCGGCTTGAAGGCAAATGTCATCTGACGAACCAATAGCGTACAGCAGTTAAAAGCAAATGTCAACTGACGAACCAATAGCGTACCGGCTTGCATGCGGAGCGTGACCCGCCCGACCCGCGCCCCACCGCATACCACCAAAATAAACCTATAAATCGCCTTCTGCGCAACTTGACCACCAGCGTTCTTTATGACGCGAACTATATTTGGTCATATAACATTTTTGCATACTTTGCTAGTTGATGCTCTGTAAAATGTTCAGCGTTAAATTTTTATTTTGCTTTACAGAAGACAGCAACAATCCTGAAACGGATTTCGATATGGAAGGCGATGACGACCAAGCCGAGTTTCACGCGGAATCAGAACAATCCACGCATCCCGCTGTACAAGCAAGATGGCCTACGAGGGTAAGCAATTTACTGATTCTATCAAACTTATTGCATAAGCTTAACGCTCTAGATTGCTGTTTGTGTTGTCTTTTGATTTTTTAACCACAAAGGTAGACGATATCTAGAATGGGGACCACATTGCACTTGCTCTTATGCAAGCGACATAAGAGTTGGTTTTTTTCTCATGGAGTGTTTTCAGAATGATAATTAGAATAATCACAGAGAAGTGTAAATATTTTCCGACTGTAACATAATCCTATAAAACCTTAATTCGAAAGATGTAAAAAGTCTATTGAAATTGTACAACATCATTATGTTCTCCGATCCGTCTGATCGGAGCTGATCATAATGTTCTCATTTATTTAAACAGTTTAATCTGTTTAGTTTTTATATGTAATTAATTATAAAAAAACTATTTTTTGAAAGTTTTTTTTTTTCTTTTCTGTTACTTAGTTAGAGCAACATAATCGCAGTGTGATTTCAGAAAATAAACGACAGCGAAAACGTTCGATTTTCGATTTTAATTTTCGAATAGGCCTCCAGGACCGGCCTCCGCTTAATGTAGGCTGTGCGACTTCGCTTGGGTCTCGATACCGGTTCTTCAATCTCGGAGTTATTTACTTAACTTTTTACTCTTTACTTCTTGTGAAAGTGTGTGCTATTGAATACATATTTTGTGTAAGAATCCCTTCCTGACAAGTATTTTTTACTGTCGATAGACTTTTGACCGAAATCTCACCTGATCGAAAGTGACGATGTAACACGAAGGTCTAGAAGATACCTATTTACTCTTGTCTTGAAGACACGCAGGTTATAATTGGCCGGAAAAATATCAGCAAGGAGATATCACTAAAAAAATCTTTTGTTTCAGGTATTTGCAATGGAGTGTATTCAGAAGATAATGGGCGCTTGCGAGGCGACCGGCGATGGCGCGCACTTCGACCTAGTGAAGGCGACTATTAAGAAACAACAAGTCCCTGCTAGTGGTCAGTAATATTCAATTTAGATTTCATCACACCAACATTTCCACAGCCGACATTTTCTTCACGCCATCCATTCACGTCCATTATCCCACGTCTAAGAGATCTAATGTGTATTTCTACTTTCTGTTTTTGGCACTAACGTCTATCCAATCCTTCAAGTGTCTAATTCAGCTCTCCGTAGACACTTTATTCATTCACTAGCTTCGCCCCGTGGCTTCGCACGCGTTGTTCCTATGGAAACATTAAAAGGTGATTTTCATCCCGCGGGAACAGATTTATGGGATAAAAAGTAGCCTATGTTTTATTCCAGGATTAGAATTACCTGTATGCAAAATTTCAGCCAGATCCGTCCAGTAGTTTTGGCGAGAAGAAGTATCAAACATCCATCCATACATCCATACATATAATATTAGTGTGATGTATATCAGATCATATATTTTGATTTTATTCATACAGGACAGGTTTTGATTGTTCTTAGTCTCAGTCTAGGACTTCTAGTACACATTGGATAAAAACACTATCAAGGCGCTACAATTATTTTGGGTTGAAATTACTAGTGCCATTTAACTACCAGCCGTTTAGTAACTTGGGACTTATTTTGTTGTAGATTTCGCTCGTACACAGATGACGCTGTTTGAATTTATTAAAAAAAAAATGCTGGACAATTCACGCCCCAAGCTGAGCAGAGCTTGTGTTATGGGTACTATATAACTGATATACATAATACAATACATAGATAGATATTTTTTATTATACATAGAAAACATCCAGAACGCACCCGGGACAAATATCTGCAGATAGCAGATCGTACAAATATTTGTCCCGAGGCGGGAATCGAACCCGCAACCTCCTGCGTCGCAGGCGGACCTTCGCCCACCGCGCCGCAGAGGTCGTCAAACCAACAATTGAACGGAATTATTTATTTATTTACTCATCAGGCATGCGTTGACGTTGGGAAGGTCTGCCCTACTAGTTGATCCGCTTCTATCTATTGCACTAATAACTCATCAGTTTCCCATGGTGTATTCTTAACATCTTTACTAAGATATCCAATTCGCCAAGCTTAGTGATTATGACAAAATCCCCCTTTGGTGGCACGTTTAGTAGTGTACTGATAATTCTGTCTTTTTCAGGTGACTACCTCTCGTTCCACCTATCGGACCTCGTCCGAATGGCCTTCGTGGGAGCAACGGGTGAATCTGACGCACTAAGACTGTGTGGTCTAAGAACACTGCAGATGATCATACAACAGTATGCCAGGGCACCCGAGCCGGACTTCCCTGGACATTTGTTGTTGGAGCAATATCAAGCGCAGGTCAGTTGTTATAAGGTTCACTTTAGATCGCATACTCTCTAAGACTGATCTAAGGACATGACAGATTCAACGATACGCCAGGGAGTCCGAATCGGTCTTTCCTGGACATTTCTTCTGGGAGAAATATCGAACTCAGGTTAGTTGATATAAAGTTCACTTTAGATCGCATACTACTCTCTAAGACTGTGTGGTCGAATTACACGACATTATTATGATTTAAAAGTGCGCCATGGCGCCTATACTGTACTTCCCTAGACAGTTGATGTTGGAGCAATATCATGCGCAAGTCAGTAGTTATAAAGTACGAGTCAGAGTCAGAGTCAAATCGTTTATTTTAATGACTTACAAAAAAAATTTACTATATAAACAATTTTATAAATAGTAATTTTACTATCAAACAAGAAATAAGGTTCAATTGACTCTAATTCACTTCAATTTTTTGTCCACTAGCGGAAGAAGTGAAAAAGAAACCACTAGCAAGTTTATCGCTTATCAACTAATACAATCTTAAGTAAAGTAAAAGTATATAAATTTAAATCTTAGAATAACAAAAATAAAAAAATTATAAAAGTAACATAAATGTCAAAAAAAAGCAAAACAAGTCAATATAAAATAATAATTAATTTGGTTATTTGTCAACATTCTTGTCATTCATAAAATCTTTAATCGTGTAATTATCTTATAATAATAAAATAAAAAAAAAAATTATAAAAGTAGGTACATAAATGTCAAAAAAAGCATAACTAAGTCTAAAGGCTTACATACTATTGTCCGTGTGGAACTGGGCGACATCCGGCCGAAGAATACGAATACGAAGTTTCTGATTAGTTAAAAAGTAAAGTACTTTACTTTTTAACTAAAGTAAAAAGTAAAGTACTTTACTTTTTAACTAATCAGAAACTTCGATTCAACTTCGACTTTCATTGTACGGGCCCTGTAGACCGGTCAGTGGCCGTATCTTAATCTTTATTTAAGTACTAGCAGAGCCCCGCAGTTTCACACGCGTAGTTCCCGTTCCCGTGGTAGTTCCAGGATAAAATGAAGCCTATGTCAGTCTCTGAAAAGTAAGCTTTCTAATGATAAAATATTTTTTTAAATCGGTCTAGAAGTTTAGAAGCCTATTCAATACAAACGGACAAACAATCAAATCATTCCCCTTTATAATATTAGTATAAAGGGTTTCCCAGAAATGGTGGATAGTCCTGCACGTGCGTGTGTGGAGGGGGAACACGTAAAAGTAAAAAAATCCGAACTAGGCCTCATATATCGAACGTGGTGTCAACAAATGTGAAGAAAACTGGGAAATTTCTAAATTTTACAAAAATGTGGACTGTTGGAGATTTTTTTTGGGGATTTGGGGCCTCACCAACACGCAGGATTATCCACCATTTTTGAGAAACCCTGTAGATGAACTAGTCCCTTCACACGTATAATAAATTTCTCGTTAATTCTAGGTCGGCGCTGCTGTTAGGCCTGCATTTTCTGGCGACACTGCGTCCCACGTGACGGCAGCGGCTTGCGACGTATGCTCAGCATGGATTGGTTGTGGAGTCGCTAGGGACATCAACGACCTCCGAAGGTAAACTACTAATTTCAAGCTAATTAACTAAATAATTTGTAGAGTCATCAGAAACGGCCTGAGTTTCTTTTTTAATCTACAAAGATAACCTAAGCCCACAGCGAGGTGGGAAGACGAGTAAAGGTGAAAAACCACTGAGTGCCAATGAATGATGAACCATGGATGATGCCGTTTAGATCTGGTTGACATAAAGAAATAAAATAAATGCTGGATCCATCGATCAATCCCCACAGCATCATCTAGCCCCGATCTACGCAGAGCTTGTGTTATGGGTAATAGATATCATAAATGCATCTTATTTGTATTATTTTTCCAGGGTACACCAGCTGTTAGTATCGAGTTTGGATAAGTTGAACACAAAAGGCAACACAACGCTTATCTACAATGAAAGTATGGCAACACTAGAGAAGCTATCTATCATGAAGGCTTGGGCTGAGGTAAGAATACTCTCATTAAGGTAGCATGAAGCTCTAAAACACTCCTCAACCTCAATAGCCTATATTGGTCCACTGCTGGACGCAGGCCTCCTCCAGAAGAGCGCCCCATTGGCGTATCTCATAGGGGAGTAGTGCCCATAATCCCCACATTGGGCATGCGGGTTGGGGATCGCAGTTAGGTGGTGGAATTGTTCTGCAGGGGCGCTGCTGCCCACCCCAGGTAATATCCCTTAGTCGCCTCTTACGACAACCACGGGAAGAGATGGAGTGGTGCAAATTCTTAGCCAGCATCACTCAGCTAAAACACTAACCTGTGTTCAAACAGTACCAATAGTTCTGCAGACTGTTCCTAACTGAGATGTTTTTTAACCATCTATAAATAATGATGATGATTGTGGTATAAATAGTATCAAAGTTAGTAATCTAACAACAGCAAACCCAAAATAATTGTTGGGCCCTGACAGGGTTTTATGCATTGTGTATCCACCTAAGACAAACCTGTAAGCGTAAAATCACTTTCATAAATGATATGAAAAACAAGAAAAAACGTTTTAAAGTATGTAATACTAGCTGCGCCCCACGGCTTCGCACGCTTTGA
Organism: Eupithecia tripunctaria; assembly: GCA_955876795.1. Taxonomy (NCBI): domain Eukaryota; kingdom Metazoa; phylum Arthropoda; class Insecta; order Lepidoptera; family Geometridae; genus Eupithecia; species Eupithecia tripunctaria. The sequence continues at coordinate 5,713,770 of OY041619.1, read as the reverse complement.
TCTAATGGAAACGTTTAAAGGTGATTTCTATCCCACGCGAACTGATTTATGAGATAAAAAGTAGCCTATGTTTGATTCCAGGTTTAGGGATTACCCCAATTACAGGATTACCTGTGTGCAAAATTATAGCTCGTTCAGAAGTTTTAGCGTGAAGAGGTAACAAACATCCATAAATCCATCCATCCATCCATCGATCCATCCATCCATCCATCTATCTATAAAACAAACTTTTGCATTTACAATATTAGTGTGATTAATCTCTATACTTAGTTATGTTTGTTTTTTTTCTTAAATATTCTTTTTCCTCCAGGTTTACATAGTAGCGATGGTATCAAACAACAGCGCTCCCGGCAGCTACGTGAAACAACTCGACACCAAACCGTTCAACAACCGAGCTGAGATCGCGAAGTGGAGGAATCAACTGTTGTCCAACAACAATCAGATTGACAATGCCAGTGCGGAGAGCGAGGAGGACGATTTTGGGGAGTTTGAGAGCAAAGGTACGTCAAGCATACCAACTTTAGGGTCGATTCACACATATCAGTGAACCCACCTGACCATGACCATGACCATGACCCCCATGACCCATGACCATGACCCACAGTTGGACATACATGGTCATGACCCATGATCTTGCAATAAGGGGGTTGGGGATTGCAGCTGGGTGGTTGGAATAGGGTATATGCATGTGACTTAAAAAAAGCTATAAAGCTAAGTTTTTTTTACGGATTCTCTAGTGATATAGAAATATATCTGAACATTTACTTTTGTAGTTTATGATGTTTTTATAAATTTAATCATTGAAAAGTAGATATTTTAAGTCTCAACAGCAAAATCTCTAAACGCAACGCTATTGGCACGTGAAGCGTGACGTCATACCTGAACATTTTTGTATGGGCATGAAGTTTTGACTTTGAGTTTACATATGGAACTCGATGATCCGTGGCGTCATAAAACGCAATGGCTAACAAGGCAGCGTTTTTATCACCCGAGACTGAGTGTAGTTTTACTTTTAGTTTTTTACCTCAATAATTAATTTTTTTTTGGGTGTTATATTTTTTTCGTTTATTTATTAACCTAAATAATCGATTAATTTAAATAAAAAAAATCCAGGCATATACCTCATTGTTCTGCGTCCCTGCTACCCGCCCTTGGTTGATATCTCTTAGTCGCCTCTTAACGGTGGCGCGTCACCAGGCCATCATCATCATCATCACCATCATCATATCAGTCCACACACGTCCAATGTGGAATATTGAGCTCTCCAACTACACTAGCGGGCTGAAATTTCGCATCGATGTACCTCTAGACATGGAATAACAAATAGGCTACATTTATGCCAGAAATAATCTTGAAAGTTTCCAAAGGGCAGAAACTAAACCGTGTCCATTTTGAATGAGGCATAAACTTAAACAAACCGCCCATACTTAACCTAAAATTCACTTTTATACGTAATTTACATTACTTGTCGATTTTAGATCCTCCCTTAAATAAAAATGGCTTACAATGATATCTGAAACTCGACGCCAAGCAAGTGAGATTTTGTTATTTGTGTCGTACTTTGTTTACTAACATGCTTCATTCAAAATGCATAAACCATAGACATGGAATAACAAATAGACTACATTTATCCCCGAAATAATCTTGAAAGTTTCCAAAGGGCAGAAACTAGTTACATATTTATGTATGTATACTGGAATAAAACAGTTGTTGTTGAGAACTTCAGGTGGTTTGTTTTATAGTGGCATCGGTGGTTTTTATATCACAACATCTGGTAGAATTTCTTGATATAAAAAATGGGTTTTTCACGTCCTAAAGTAGTTTTCTTGTTTATAGGAGAAAGTCTGCTGAGACTGGTGGAGCCTGAGCTTGAAAGCTTAGGAGAAAATTGGCTAGCTGCTTTGAAAGACCATGCCCTGCTGAGTTTACCTCCAGGTAAGAAATCAATTTGATGAGAGACCATAAAAAGTAGACAGACCAGGGTTGGAATAAAACCAGTTTTTTTTTATATTTTATAAAACAAACTGTTCAAAATGTTTAAACAAGTGTTTTTTTTGTTTTATTTGTTTTTTTTACTTTTACCTATACCTAGGAATCAATTTCAAATCGATTATGTACAGCGAATAATAAAATATTTAATCCATTTCTAAACTGTTTCCTAATTCACATTAGTAAAACTTAACAAAACGATAAATATTTACTTTTTGTTGCGTATCTCAGTACCTTTAATCTATCAAAATATTTTATAATTATTAATCAATAGAAAACACTTTACATACACCTTGTATGTAGTGTAGTGTAGGTAGGTAGGTAGGTAGAGAACTAGTCAGAGAACGGGGAATACCCACTAATTCATTGAATTACTTTTGACGGCCAACATAGAGATTTTCCCTGCGGGACTTTATTGGTGGGGAGTTACGTATGCATGCAGTTTACAGTGTATAAAACGGCCAACTTAGAAACTTTTCACTTGTAAATTTATTTTAAGCTATTTAGAGTTCTACATATTTATTCGTTTGGATTTATTTACATTCATTTGCAATAAAATGTAGTTTTAAACTCTGTTTTTTTCGTCATGTTTTAAACATTGTTGAAAACTCGCTTTAAACTGGCTCCGTGCCAGCAGAGAGACACTTAATAAAAACATAGTTTTATTTCAAACTGTTTTAAACACTGTTTAAAACATGTGTTTTAAAACAACTTGTTTTAAACATGCCAACCCTGAGACAGACTGAATTATATTATATTGATTCTGTAGTAATTTGTTATGACAGATTTAAAATAAATAAATTTAATGATGAACAAATATCTGCAGCATCTGCTACACACATTTGTCCCGAGGCGGGATTCGAACCCGCAACCTCCTGCGTCGCAGACGGACCTTAGCCCACCGCGCCACAGAGGTCGTCGAAAATATGTCTTTATATAACTATTTTTAAACTCCAGAGTCAAATAATAAAGACTATTATAAAGCCTTTGTTTCTTATTATTCATTATTTTTATTCAGAATTCGCCTCACAACTGCCACACGGTGGCGGAGCGTTCTACTCGGCGGAAACAGCCGAAGCATCCCGAGCGCATTACGCGAACGCCTGGGCGTCCCTTCTCTACGCAGCATCCCTACGATTCAACGCTTATATCAACACACCTTCCCCTATGACTGGTAAGTAACAATTAACACAGCCGTAAATAACCAAGGGGGGCGAGTGAGAGAAAGGGGGGCGAGGGGGAGAAAGGGGGGCGAGGGGGAGAAATGGGGCGAGGGAGAGAAAGGGGGGCGAGGGGGAGAAAGGGGGCGAGGGAGAGAAAGGGGGGCGAGGGGGAGAAAGGGGGCGAGGGAGAGAAAGGGGGGCGAGGGGGAGAAAGGGGGGCGAGGGGGAGAAAAGGGGGCGATAGAGAGCGAGCGAGAGCGAGAGATAGAGAGCGAGAGCGAGGGCGAGCGAGAGGTAGAGAGCGAGAGCGAGAGGTAGAGAGCGAGAGCGAGAGCGAGAGCGAGAGCGAGATCGAGAGCGAGAGGGAGAGCGAGAGCGAGAGCGAGGGCGAGCGAGAGTGAGAGCGAGAGCGAGAGCGTGGGCGAGCGAGAGCGAGCGAGAGCGAGCGAGAGCGAGCGAGAGATAGAGAGCGAGAGCGAGAGCGAGAGCGAGAGCGAGAGCGAAAGCGAGCGAAAGATAGAGAGCGAGAGCGAGCGAAAGATAGAGAGCGAGAGCGAGAGCGAGCGAGAGATAGAGAGCGAGAGCGAGAGCGAGAGAGATTCAAGTTGTCAAAATTACAGTTATCGTCACAAACGCTACTTAGCTACGAAGCTCCAGCTTTGATATACAAAAAAATCATGAAAATCGGACCACCTACCATTCAGTTCAATTAAGAACCTTATTTCCTTCCTTATTTTTAAGTCGGTTCAAAAGACAAGTAATTTAGGGCGTGCTTGTGACAATTGACTACTTTTGTTGCGGTGACAACACTGCTCTGTCATTGTCACAGTACGACTAAAAGTATTCGTTCACCGTAACGCCACCGCTGTCCTCTTTTTAAATAGACTACTACAATTGTATTAAAAATCGCATTTTATAAAAAGACGAAGCCTCTTGCTGTCTTACTCGCGCACAGAGCAGCTACTTCAGTTTACTTAGCGAAAACTGCTGTAGCTTCCCGAATATATTAGGTCCTTACATATGAAATTGGCGTTTTGTATGGGAGGAACAAAAAGTCGAATATTTTTTAATATAATATATTTAATTAATCAAAGTATGAACCATTATTTTCTATGCACTTTTGCCATCTTATAGGTAGTTCATTGATCCCTTTACTAAAAAAACCAGTCGGACGGGAATCAATAAAATCTTTGAAGGCGATTTGGACTGCCCCATCGGAGTTGAATTTTTTCCCTTGCAAGAAGTGATCCAAATTTCGAAAAAAATTATAATCTGTTGGAGCAAGGTCCGGGGAGTACGGAGGATGTCTTAGACTTTCCAATTGAAGCTCTTCTAATTTAGTAGCCGTCTGTTGCGCAGTGTGTGGTCTAGCGTTGTCGTGAAGCAGCAGTGGCGTGGAGCGATTGACCAGCCTAGGTTGTTTAGCCGCTAGCTTTTCCATCATGGTTTGCAATTGCTGACAATAGACATCAGCCGTAATAGTCTGGCCAGATTTGAGAAAACTGTAATGAACAATACCGGCACTAGTCCACCAAACGCTTAGTAGTAAGTAACTTTTTTGGGGTTAATTTTCGCTTGGGGCAGGATTTGGCTGGCTGGCCAGGATCCAACCATTGCGCTGAGCGCTTCCGATTATCGTAAAGAACCCATTTTTCATCACAGGTAATGATTCGGTTTAAAATACCTTCATTATTGTGCCGGTTTAGTAATGTAACGCAGCAGTCGACGCGCGTTTGCCGGTTTGCTTCAGTCAATTCGTGAGGTACCCACCTTTCAAGCTTTTTAATCTTCCCAATTTGCTTCAAGTGAATTAAAACAGTTTTATCATTAACATCGCAGCCTGTAGCTAACTCGGACGTGGTTTGCGATGGATCCGCTTCCACAATAGCCTTCAACTCTTCATTATCAACTTGAGTCTCAGGCCGTCCACGGGGCTTGTTCTGCAGGTCGAAATTTCCAGAACGAAAACGTTGGAACCAAAAACGAACTGTGTTTTCTTTTGCAACACGACCGTCATACACATCATTCACCCTTCGAGTTGTTTCCGCAGCACTAGTGCCACGGCGGAACTCGTACTCGTAAATAATGCGATATTTTAAGTTTTCCATTTTGTAAAATGAGTGACGCAAACAGAAAAAAACTGAAGAAAAAAAACAAATGAATGACGATCATCGAAGCACAAATACATGAGTCTATAGCTGTACAAATTTGAATTTGGAATTCCTTACCAAAGAGGAGAAATTTGTGATTAAAGTGGCCAGTACGAAAAACGCCAATTTCATATGTAAGGACCTAATATTAACTATGAAATTCATCTATGATTTTGGTTTCAGAAAATTCAGAAAACAATGTCGACAACCGATCATCTAAAACCGAGAATGGTAACTTTGAGTTTTTCGAACCTGTGGACGAGAGGTTCCATTTACTCTTCGGTAAGTTATGAAAATTATGAAGTATACTATTATCTATATATATAAAAATCAAACCCGTTTTCCGTTGTCACGACATAACATGAAAACGGCTTGACCGATTTGGCTGATTTTTTTTTTAAAAGTTCGTTGAAGTTCAAGGATGGTTTTTACGGCGAGAAAAAATCGAATAATTGCCGGGAAAACACCTATAAACGTTTCCATAGGAACAACGCGTGCGAAGCCGCGGGCAACAGCTAGTTATATATAATAATTGATTGTCGGAACATTTAGTGGAGACTGACTAAGCAAAAGTAAGTAAGTTTAACGCCTTGTGGCAAGGTGTGACAGTGATCTGCGTAAGGGTGCAGACAGATGCTGGATGATAGATAGATAGATAGAAAATACTTTATTGCACACTTTAAACTTAAAGTAATTTACAAATGAAATGATTAAAACTAAGTGACAATTGCCGGTCTTATCTCTCAAAAGCGATCTCTTCCAGACAGGAATAAAAAATGCTATTACTTTGACGATTTCTTCAATGATCCTTTTAGCGACACGCAAATTAAATTATAAATTAGTATAATATTAAGTTCATCATTATTAATTTTAAGATACTGCGCTATACCAGCCTGTTCTCCATTGCAACACCCAAAATGAGTACATACTGTGATCTTAACTTAAAATCACCTTATCACTAAGACCTGATTGTATGAATGCAATAAATACGTAATACTGAATACTGGAATGGAAGGATGCCTGAAGCTGAAGGCAGGGCGCTATGTCGTTTATGGTTTCATGAAATGTTACAGGCAGGCCTATATCCAGCTGTTCACTAGCTTAGAACGATGAATCTGACACATAACAAAAAAAATATTTGCTTGTAGATGTTGCTTACTAAACATACTTTCAATTCAATAAAACTTCAGTTTATCTATCGCTATTATAATTAGTCAAACTAAGTAAAATATTCCAAGTTCAAAGTTGCAAATTCGACCACGCCCACGACCACTGACGAGGGGTGTGAATTTTTTAAAATTTATTTTTAGGTATCTGTATGGAGGCGTTATGTGCCCAACGAGATATGAGTGTCGAGAATACAATCTCAGTGTTGCTATCTCTTGTCACCTTACTGGACGCAGCTGAGAACCGCGCTAGATTGTTGAAGGACAGGTAAATATTATGCTTGATTTGTGCCTTGGGTTTACACGGGCTTTTCCTTGATAAAAATTTGCCTATGTCCTTCCCCGATAAAAAAATCCGCTTCTCCTTATTTATCCTTTCTTCAACTCTATTCATCGACAATAGATCCACACGTAAGGTAAAGTAAAAATGTATTGCATTAAACATGTAAAAAGGTACATATGTATTGTATGTTTAGATATGAAATGACAAAATATATTTCTACCGTTGCGGCGACGTGCAAAATCTGGGTACAATATAATATATTATTTTATTTAAAATTTAAATTAAGATAAAAAAAATCGAGATGTCTTATTTACTGTCTAAAAAATATTTGCCCGTCACGTTTATTTATTTATTATTTATCTTGTGTTTTCAGGTCCCTAGCTATAGAGCTATGTCAAATGATCCACAGAACTGGCTTGACGCAAGAGAGCACGGAGGCATTGCTATTAGCCGCTGATGTACTCAAACTAATCATTGAAGCTGCTAGGGAACAGCTGCATGCTAATATGCACGCTAAGATCAAAGGTATAAGACTTGGACTGCTTGTTTTTTATATCTACCTCTACAATAACTCTATCAACTTTTTTGAGAAAAAAGGTATTAAGTCTTACATCCCTGTTCTAATTTTACCGATAGCTATATTTTAAAACCAAACAGGAACTTGTTTGCCTAAAGATTTGCTACCGTTTGGGATCGCTTTGATCAACACAATTTGTAAAATAAAATATTTAAAGAAGCTCGTTAGAAAAATAATATTAATACAATCAGCGAAATGAAGCATACAAAATTAGGTAAACCGAATTTTGAAACATTAAATCTTGTAAAATCTTATAATAAATTACGAGTAGTAAAATCTAGGCTTTAGAATTACATTCTCGTTCCCAGAATTAGCCCCAGATGTAACCACAGAAGACATACCCCAATCGGTTCTTGAAGTGGTCCATACCTTAGGAGAAGGCGGTCCGACCGGTGACTTACCTCCGGGGAAATCTCTAGTCTTCTCCTGTCTTGAAGTCTGCGTGTGTCTGCTAGTCAGGTACCTAATACTCACTCTTATAACAAGAAATTAAAGTCCACTTTTCCCTGTAATAGAAGCTTTAGAATATTCTCGAAGTAGTCCATACGTTCGGAGAGGGCGGTCCGACCGGTGACTTACCTCCGGGGAAGTCTCTAGTCTTCTCCTGTCTTGAAGTCTGCGTGTGTCTGCTAGTCAGGTAATACTCACTCTTATGACAAGATATAAAAGTCTACTTTTCCGTGTAATAGAAGCTATAGACTGTTCTTGAAGTGATCTTAATACTCACACTTATAACAAAATATTAAAGTCTACTTTACCGTGGAGCCTGTTAGGCAAGCAAGGCATAGAAGAGTTACACGCAAGGAAAGCGGCTGATGTTATGAAATCGCAGCACTTTCTTCCTAATTTGTTTACACGTAATATGACCACAGTCCCTTTCAATCTCAAATGTATAGTAGTTCACATATTTAGCAGTATGGACCATATGCCCTCAATAATGCGATCTGATCAGTTGCTACATTCCGTTGCCAAAACTTGAAAGAAAATAGCTAAATACTTTAAACTTTTTTACGGAAACAATTAGCTAAAAAATTTAGAAACAAGAAACATCAAATCTACCCTCTTTTCCAGGCGATTACCAGCACTAAGTCCTCTAAAACAAGAGGGTACAGTGGGAGTCATCGGCGTCCCGAAAGGACTGGGCGTGCATGGAGACACGCTGCTCGTGAAGAGTTTATCTGCTATGTCCGAACTGCCTGCACTCACTAGCCCTCAAGGTGAGACCACTAATTCCATATAGCCACAACTTTGAGTAGAAAGGAATTGCAAAACCTCAATAAACTAATAGAAAATGGTGAGCCGTCTGCTCTTAGTACTCATGCCGGAATCAGGCATCAAAGCACATTCAGGAGTTTTCATTACAGGAGTACTCTTTTTTACAGGTGCTCTCTCCATACTTCCAACGATCTTATTCCTCGCTGTGGAGATTCTGCGTCTCAGCAAAGATTCCACCACTTTGTCCGAGGCTGGCATAGTGGTGTTGGAGCGAGCTGCGGATTGCAAGGTAGTTAATTAAGCAAAATATTATTATACATAGAATAGAATAGAATATTATTTTATTTGTAACTTAATCAAAAAAAAACATACATATATGGCTTAAAATAAAAGACAAAGCATCTGTTGATTAACATCTTCAAACCTTTGGTCAATTTAATATAAAAAGTTAGACAACTGTTGAGCGCGTGTTTGTTTAACAAAAGTGTGTTGTAAACTTGTAAAACGCAGTTTTGTGGTAAGACAAAACTGCGTTTTACAAGTTTACAACACGGTTTACAGACACGGGTTAGACATAGTGAGCTAGTCCGAGGACGAGTAGACTCTTGTTAAGCCCATATCAAACTGTTGAAAAACTGTTTAAACGCTTGTAAGACCAGTGTCTAACCCACCTAACGCTAGCCACCCCTTGCCACCCCTGTAGCATGAGTGCCAGCCCTTTTTTACCGGCGATAATTTTGGTTGGTTGGTTTTTGTTGTAGCGCTGATAAAGTAGAGTGGTTAACTAAATATTTTTTTTGTTTAGGGGGTGCAACTTACTGAAGAAACTCGCACGTCGCACTCTGTTTTACTGCAAAGCGCGCTACACAGTCTACTTGAGAGAGTCAAGAGCGGTAAGTGTTCTTTTCTATTACGAAGATTCTATTACGATTCTGCATTATGGTACCATCCATAGTGTACAGTCAAAGGCGAGTAATACCGAGATGTTGAAGATTTTTTAGATTATGTGATGTATACATCTGTTCTAATATTAAAAAGAGAAAACATTGGAAAGCGTACTTTTCAGGGTGTGACATAAGCTATATTTTTTTATCCCGGAATTCCCACGGAAACAGGAACTACGCGGATGCAAACGCGTGGCGCTGCTAGTAATATATATTAATCATGGTGGAAATCTCGTCCGATGATCTATTATTCGATATTCGATTTTTTTGCAGCTTCTCAGTGTTAAGACTTGTTCCAGATGATCCAGAACAACGCATCGAACCTGTGACTGGTGCTCGTGGCATGGCGGTGCTGAGTCGCGCTTCGCCCGCGCCATCGCTACACTATCCTTGTATCAACCACTTTAGGCATTGTCTAGAAACAGACGATAATGAGGTACCTTTCACTTGAATTTCCAGCGTCAACTGTCGATTCTAAAGTGGTAACTAGATGTCGCTAGTAAACGAGAAAAGAGTATGGAGATATGTTAAACAGACAGTGCGCGGTGTCTGCTAGTTATTTATAAAATAAAGCTAAGTTTAAACCATATATTTTAACTAACTACAGAGTCAGAGACAAATCGTTTATTTCTTTAGACTTAGAGTAACACTAATATAATAAATGCGAAAGGTTGGATGGATGTATGGATGGATGGATGTTTGTTACTACTTCACGCCAAAACTACTGGACGGATCTGGCTGAAATTTTGCATACAGGTAATTCTAATCCTGGAATAAAACATAGGCTACTTTTTATCTCATAAATCTGTTCCCGTGGGATGAAAATCAACTTTTAACGTTTCCATAGGAACAACGCGTGCGAAGCCGCAGGGCGCAGCTAGTATTTTATATTGTTTATTATTTATTAAGTAACTGACACGATTTTACCAAACCAATTACATTAGTTACTTACTTATGATTATAACACATAAATTATAATTATCAAACAAATTAAAATTAATATCAATAGATGTATAATATTAAACATTAAAAGTCAAACAACTCATCATATAAATTAATTATATATTATATATTATCTCCAGATATTCGCTTCCTGCTGCTCAGTGCTCCGCAACATCTGGTCTCCATCATCCCCGCCAGCCTGCGTATCCTGGTGGGCTCGTGGTCTCGCCGGGCGGGTGGTCGCTCGAGCGGCGCAGGCGCGCCGGCCGGCTGACGCGAGCCATACGCGCGCCGCCGTCGCCGCTGTCAGCGCTCTCGACGAGCTAGTCAACGCCGCGCCCGATGCCGCACGTGAGTACCTATCAGGCGTTTGCTTTTAACCAGTTCTTAACCTCAACCTCAAGCCTGTATTGGTCCACTGCTCGACGCAGGCCTCCCCCTGATAAGCGCGTTAATGATGTCTATTCAGATGTCGCCAAAACTAAACTAAATTAATTTGACAGCACTAAAAATGTCATAACGATCAAAATAATAAGGATGGCATCAATTTTAGTCCTGTCAGATTAGTTTAGTCTAGTTTTGGCGACATCTGAATAGACACCATTGGCGTTTATCTTATGGCGGGTAATGCCCAGAATGTAAGACGCTGGGTATGGGAGCGTTCAAGTATTACGTAACGCAATTTTTGAAGATTTTTGACCCCCCCTCCCCCCACTGTAACGCTCCGTCACGTTTTTCTGTACCCCCCCTCCCCCCCTTTCTAAACGTTACGTAACACTCAAGTGATAATTTTTACTCTGAAGTCGCAAAAAGTTATGTTATAGTTTTTTATTCTTGGTGTAGTTTTAATTGCCTTTTAATAAAACAAGAGATTTTTAATTCGCAACACCTGCGTATTTTGTTTATTTTTTATAAATTTTTGGCGACCAGACTAATACAATCGAGGGATTCCCCGTAAAACGTAAACGAAAAGGGTTGCCAATTTGGGAGTTTTAATTCCCTAATTTTTTATATAAAAAAAGAAATGACGTTACGTAACGTGTTCTAAGAAAGACCCCCTCCCGCCCCTGTAATGCATCGTAACGTTTTACGAGACCCCCCCGCCCCCCCGAATTGCGTTACGTAATACTTGAACGATCCCTATGTGGGTTGTGGATCGCAGTTCGGTAGTCGAATTGTTCTGCAGGGGGCGCTGCTGCCCGCCTCTCGGTGTCACCTTGGTCGCCTCTTACGAGACCCATGGAAAGAGTTGGGGTGGTGCAAATTCTAAGCTAGCACCACACAGCTATTATAAAATCACAATACAATATTATTTCACAAATTCGTCAATCATAGAAAGATTGTTCCACGAACCAGTTCTTTTAATTTATGTTTAAAGGATTGCGTTGACTTAGTACTCGTTATTGTGGTTGAGAGACGATTGTAGACCACTGGCCCTAAAACGTAGTTATGCTTGAGCAACGCTCTTCTATGCCATAAGCGTCACTCAAGTATAGACCGATGACTGAGCAAGGTTCCATACGGGCCGGCAATACGGGCCTATGTGTGGTGAGCATATCATAAGTTAGTGTTCTAAAAAATTGACAATAAATTCTAAATCATCCTTTTGTATTTACACGCGGCTTTGTAGAAGATGGCGGACCGAAAGGTAAGAACAGACTTAATTTTTTTTACACTCCATTCTCTATCCACTCTTCAAATTCTTCGAATACTGAAAGGCGAAAGTTTATCAAAATTTGAGGACTCAAAGATGTGCCTGTCGCAATACAACGCCAAAATAACTGAACGGATTTGCGTGGAATAGTAGTTCTGGACCTGGAATAACGTGAACTGTTTTAGGGTAAAGGTCGCCTTTGTACATGTTCAGTATTTGTTTACTTTTATGTATGATTAGCTGCGCCCCGCGGCTTCGCACGCGTTGTTCCTCTGTAAACGTTTATAGATGTTTTGTTTCCCACAGAAACTGATTTATGGGATAAAGCTTATGTTTGATTCCAGGATTAGAATTACCTGTATGCAAAATTTCAGACCGATCCATTCAGTAGTTTTTTCCGTAACATACACCCATCATTACTTTCCCATTTATAATATTAGTGAATATTGAATTAATGTGATTTGACTTGTGTGTTCATAAATAATTTATGAACGTAATATGTTTTAGTTTATCTCAGAAAATCTCGTGCAAAGCTTGTGATTTCATGTTTTTGTGTTCTTATTGTAGTTTTCTGTTACAGGCATACAAATGCTGTGGCTGCTCGTGCCGATAGTGATATCGTATTTGCGCGAAGGGGCGGAGCTGGCGCGCGCGCCGGCGCACGTGCGCGCATTGCACGAATTTGCACTGCAGTGGCTTACGAGAATCGGACCTAAACATCCTCAGGTGAGTTACAAGAAAAAAAATATAATAGTAAAAGACAGACATAAGTTACACTTGGTATGATGATGTTGTCTTCCTAGCCACGTCAGCCAAGTCTTAATATAGTTCACAAATCACAGGTGACTTACGTCCAGACATCCTAACCTTTGCCTTGTCAAGTCGGATAGCCGACCCATGCGATTATGAGAGTGAAGGAAGAGAGTTAAGGGTGACTGACGCTACACCGTGCCGGGTCCGAGCCGAGTGACAGCCGTAGCATGATGACTCTTGAAATAATCCTTATAAACCCATGAAGGTAGATTCGTAATTTTTATCAGATCATGTTGTTTCTAACAATTTTGCCCACCACCTTAAGATCTACTCGACCTTGGTCGACGATAATGTAAAAGTAAATTGACACAGAAATACGAAAAGCATAGGACAGACTAGGAAGAACTACCCAGCAGTGTTGATAAAGATAGTTGACAAATATAATCTAAGTGGGACATAACATTTTCAATGCCAATCTTTTTCGACTTATAAAGTTACCTTAGGAAAGTGAGATAAATTTACTTCCTTTCCAAACCAAACCATACTAAAACTCAATATCACGTTCCAGGAATTCAAATCAATGACCTTAATCGACTTATAGGTTACTTTAGGAATGTGATTAAGATAAATTTACGCCCTTTCCAAACCAAATCATACTAAAACTCGTTATCGCGTTCCAGGAATTCAAAACAATGATGCAGCAATCCTCAGAGCTCCGCAACAAGTTGGCTCTCGCAGTGAAGGCGAGCCAAGCAAACGCACGCGGTCGTCAGGCGCCGCGACCCCTGTTCCAACAACAGGCCAATCGACCTACTATACAGCTGAAAACAGACTTTAGTGACTTCCGATAGAAGGAAAGAAATAGCTAATAGAGTATGTGGGGTTGAGTATAGTATGACATGGCTATGATGCGGCACTAATGACGCATCATAAAGTCGCTTTTCGTATGATCTTCCACTAGCAGGCCAGTCGACCTACTATACAGCTGACAACAGACTTTAGTGACTTCTGATAGAACGAGATTAGATCATAGAAGCTTTAGTTAATCATAGAGTCACCTGTCGCATGTTTATAAATGCAGCAATATACCGGTCGGCCGCCGTCGCTCTTCGTATGAACTTCCAACAGTAGGCCAGTCGTCCCACTATACTACTGAAAACGGACATTAGCGACTTCCCATAGAGAAGAGTGACAGAATCGCGACAGTTTTGAGTGCTGTATCATAGAGTCGCTTCTCGTATGAACTTCCAGTAAGCAATAGTCGGCCTTGAAATGGAGTTTAGCGACTTCCGATCCGATAGAGAATTGCGAAAGTATATATAGCACGCAAAGATCTTCGAACTAAAGACCAAGGGCGGGTCGCTACGCGACAAAGTTCCTTTATTTGTAATAAATAAATAAATGTACTAAAGAACAGACGGGTAATCGGAAAGGAGCTTTAGCTGCATCTGTTAAAGGTAAAGACAGAATATAGTTTTAGTAAAACGGCACAGAGTCGTTATTTGCATCTATAAAACTCTCTATGTAATGGACCACAAAACCCACTGAAATTGGAATATAGCAACTTTATGTAGGCAAAGGGGTTGGAAAAATGGAGGAATAAAGGCCTACACCCAGCCGTGGGATATTATCAAATGTGGATGAATGTGACTGTAGGCAATAGTGGAAATAATTATGTGTCAATTCGCAATAGAACAAAATAATAGCAAAATTACATAAAACATTGCTTTTCTTATAGTATAACTTGGTAACCGAAAACCTTCGATAAGCTTTCTGGTATTTTATCAACGCTTGGTTCTGTTTAGCCTCGAAATATATATAAATAAACAATGTAACTCTTATCCAATAGCTGCCAGAAAGAGAGTGTAATCAAATAACAATATTAATTAATATGACCCTATTAACTAGTTTATTTTACTAGATTTAAATAAATTATACTACTAATTTATGATTTTTATGCACAAAATGTATTTTTATATCATTCCACTCAGTTTTTTATTTATTGCTTGCTTTTGAGCTTTTTGTTTAAATTTTCTTTATAAAATTATAGACGTTTTTGAATGAATTATAAATGTTCCTAAGAAATTATAACTCTAAAAATCGCAAAAATATTTAGAAATTATATTGCGTAGCAAATATTTATGTATTAGAAATATCTCATATCCTAGATGTAGATTTATCTAAGACAAGATTTAAGCAATAAGAAGTAAAATATAGAGTGTTACAGAATGAAATGTTTGTATACCTATCGAAAGTAAAGTCTGTGATAAAGTTGGAAAAACTCCTTTAGCCAAATTTTTTATTTAACTTTTTCACTGCCCGAATCTTCCAAAATGGAGAGGCTAGTTTTTTAGAAATCTCAGACCCAGTTTACTTTTACAAATTGACAATATAATTATACTTTTACAATTGATAATAATTTAGCTTATAAGTTGAGTCAATAACGTGTATTTTAACGATTATTTAATAAACTTATTTAGTCTCAATTTTGCGTATTATTTCTTTACATAATCTAATTAAGATATCGGTTTAGATAGACCCAAATAAAAGAGAAAGGTACAAAAAACATCGACTGTAAGAAGTTCATTTCATATAGATTTTATTGATTTATTTAGTTTACATCAATGATCATCTTAGCACCATTGTCGATAACAGTCTTGGCGTCACAAGTTTCACCGGATTTCTTAATTTTCCCTGTAAATAAAAACATTAGTATAAGTTTCAATGAATATAGCAATAGATAAACAATGCTGGGCATAGAAATTTGCAGTAAAACCTGCTCAGTGTGTCATCGTCTTTACCCACTTTTCATATACATCTAGATTCTAGTCTAGGGGATCCTAATGGCCTTACTTTTCGTCACGAAAAGTGAAAAGTGAGGCCATCAGGATCCCCTAGCTAGATGTATCCCTTGTTTTTATTACTCTAAATATTAGTGCCTGAACGGTGGTCCCTAAATGCTAAAACAATAGCATGGTGGGTAAGAAACGAAACATCTCTACTATCTACTTAGATGAGGTAGGCAGGTGGCGATAGAGACATTAAATCCGACGTAATTTTGCAAGTCGCTAGAATGGCCTGTAATGATGTTTCTGATAAAAAAAAACATCCGAAAAGGGCTCGTGAGCTTGTAACGGTGAGCGTATATCCGGAGGTGGTAGGGACCCAAGCTGCCAAATTATAGCTCATGTCACTGTTAATATGAAAAAAACATACGGTGAGGTAGCCCGTATGTCCCGGGGTGGTGGTCACCCAAGCTAATAATAAATAAATAATAAATAAATAATGCTGGACAATTCACACAGCATTATCTAGCCCCAAGCTAAGCAGAGCTTGTGTTATGGGTACTAGATAACTGAGGTACATAATACGATACACTACATAGATAGATATTTTTTATTATAAGTACTTAGAAAAACATCCAGAACGCCCTGAACAAATGTCTGCAGATCGTACACACATTTGTCCCAGCTGCCACATTGTAGCTCGTCTCACTGTTACAATGAATGAATAAACGTCTCACAAACGCAGGGGGTAGCGTCGCTACGGTGAGGTAGCCCATATGTCCTGGGAAGTGGTCGACCAAGCTGCCACATTGTAGCTCTTCTGACTATTAGAATAAAAGAACTCACTCCTGGCGAACGTAGGCGGTAGCGTCGCTACGGTGAGGTAGCCTGTATGTCCCGGGGTAGTGGTGGGCCACGCTGCCACATTGTAGCTCGTGTCGCTGCTCGGCTTCTCTTCAACTGGCTTTTCTGAGCTCTGTAACAAACGAAAGTGGAACATTTAATATTAGCTGTTATTGGTCGGCGACGGCGGCATGGTCGTGGCGTAACAATAGCCCCCTCCCCCTTCTCCCCCTACTCAACCCCTGGATGTCGTAAATCGACTAAGGAACCAATCACAGGAAGGGTAGCAGCTTGCTTTTGTGTATTTCTAAAACCAATCCGCCCCCAAAATCTTGTTTTGGGCAGGCATGTTAACAAGTAGAGGTAGATAGATACCTATATGTGCTGATGAGAGAGCCTACGACCCTGTAGCGCAGTAGGTGAAGGTCTGGAAGAGAGTACTTAAGCCGCAAAAGGTGGCGGGATCGATTCTCGTCGCGCGATAAATATTCGTACTTAATATAATCTGTAAGTAGGTATCTAGATATCAGTCATCTTACTCAAGGTCTGCCAAGTTGGGGTCTAGATCAAAGGAAAAAATACGTTTGACAAGCAATAGGACAAGGTAATGTACTAAAATCTTAGTAGGTAGGTAGGTAGGTACAGACAACTGCACCTACACCCAGGTAAGGCAGGTACCTATCTAACGTTTTCGTTGTTTTGCTAACAGCTGTAGCGTATACGAGGTGCTAAATCATACACACATCTTGTCATCAATTAAATCTCAAGCCCGTAATTACCGACTCATTAAGTAGTTATAGTAGTAGGTACTGTGGTGCATAAAAGTTAAAAGCTAGCATGACGTCACTAACTGAACGTGCGAGATAAATCAGAGGTAGGTAAGATACACCGGCTGAATACGTGCTTGATGGTACCGTACTGTCGCGGAGAAAACGTTCTGCAAGTTGGAGGAGCAAGCAAATTGACTATGTTACCGTTTCCGATCTTCTTTCTCTCAGCTTTTGACTAGGTACCAGAGTGATTTTTCTGTTGAGAAAGAAAATGGTACCTATCCCCCATTTTTTTATGAAACCAAAAAAGGGTGCTATAAATTAAATACTTACTTCCAAAGTCATTGACGAAGAATTAGCAAGGCCTTAAAACATGACCTATGTCCAGCAGTCGAGTAACATAGGCTACTGATGATCTGTGAATGTATTTTAGTGGCAACGCAAGTCATGGAGACCGCCATGAAATAAGTATATCTATTTTATTCGTCAAGTTAAGAATTTTGCGAATTTTCAAAAGCTGAATAATTAGATAAGCTATAGGTAAACAAAAATTAAATGAAATAAACTAATTCGAACAAGTATTTTCAATTGAAACAATTGAGCTAACTGCAAACTGTTGCAACAATCGACAGGTAGCTCAACAGATCCATATCATCCTGGCTGCATTTCCCCGCACTGTATGCCAATGCTGATACGCTGAGCCAGTTACTCATCAGCTCTCAGATCATGCGTCGCTTCGACCAGACGCGCAGATATTTTTTTTATAACCCGGACACCTCGATACCCCACGGTAAATTATTTGGCTTTTTCTATTATGCACGCGACGATACCAGGGGTCAGGGCGCAGGCATAATTATCGATGTCACGGCACCGAACATACCGCACCGCGCGTCCTTCAGCAAACATAATCACAAATAATTTAGCCTAACACAAGCTTCATGGGAACTTTAACACCTGCGGTATCAAGATACTTCAGCCAGCAGCTTTGCCTGTAGAGAAAACGAAAAACCGACTGTTTCGCTAATAGAAACTCACTCCATCCTCAAAACGCTGCTTCATGACCATAATTTTACCGTGTAAAAACTTACACAATATTATTTTTATGTGTGTTTATTCAAGTAGGTAGTATTTACATGTTGTATTTATAGTACCTAGTAGTGAAGGCATAACTATAAATGTTTTAATTTCCTTTAGGTACCTATTTCAAACGCCACCGTGTTTATTGTTCACTTATAAACTTGCTAGTTATTTCATTTTATTTTTCCCTCTCACCTTATTTCTTATTTTATAGTAATTAATATTTATCAAGCTGTTTTGATGGTAAAAGAAATTACTTGTCTATAAGCGCTTATTTTGTAAATCTAAAGAAATAAACGATCTGACTCCGTCTAGTCCATCCCAAGGTTGCCTGGAACAAATCGCTTAAAGCGATAAAACCCCTTTGTACTTCCTTGATTCTCAGCATTTCCTTTTGTATTGTATAGTTTGTGTGGTACCTACAATAAAGTGTTATCTATCTATTCAACTAGGTTTGATTTTAATGTTGCAAAATTCTTCAAATATATCAATAAAAAACAAGCAATCTAGTTATTGACTTTATAGGTATAAACTATAACCTATTAAAATATTGATTTGGTTGCGATTTTTTATCAGCCTATATTGTCCCACCGCTCTGGCCTTTCCAGTGAGGTGAGGTGAAGTTTGAGATTAACTACCTTAGTTAACAATACAATATATTATTATATGAATAACAACCTTTTATGCCAAAGATTTTCTGATGAATTTCGCAATCTAGATTCTAAGTTTTGAAATAACAGAATAAGCACCTACAGATAGGCAAATGCAGTAAAATGACAGAGGTTTACAATAAATAACAGAGCCAGGCGACAGTTTCGCCGCTAATAACAGAGCAGGGCGTCCTCTAACAGATTGCCAAACAAAACATTGTCTGCAGCAAAAGATATGAATTTCCTATTTTAGATCACTTGTTTTGTAACAGTGCTCTAGTTTCAATTTCATTCCGAAGACGACCTAGACCTAGTCTCTAAATAAAATAATGAACGATTTGTATGTTTTCAAAAACTAAAAATAGACTGCAAATGACTCAATATTTGCCGGTTTTTAAGTTTTGTGGGACAAATAGGTACTAATACCTCGAGAATCTCGCTCGGGATCATTCGAGAAAAGCAATATAATCATCCAAATCAGTCCACAATCGACGAAAAAACCGACGGATATATGTATATACATTTTTATCTATAGGTGATCTGTAAAACTTAAATTAGCACGCCAACCCCCTGTAAAAACAATGTTTCTGGTAGGCAGGTAGAAAATGCCTCGGCATTAAGCCCACCTTTTGTACTTCAGTGCAATAAAGTGTTTAAATAAAATATAACAAAATACCGCTGTAGTCTTAACTTCAGAGCCTAAATAAGTATATTGTGAGCGTTCCGTTGTTGGAAACAAAAGAACACTCAGATTAGCGTTTTCGAGCCTGTATCCCCGGACAGTATGTCACGTCTACTCCCATGGCGGGGTTTTTGGTGCAGTTCTCAACTTGCAATAATCTTATCTCGGATTAACCTCATTGGTGACAATATTGCATCAGCCAAAGTAACAAAACATGAATTTGGTTCTCATGGCTATCTTTGGCTGAAACGCTTCGACAGCGCGATCTAGGCTTCGTCACTTGTTAATAATAGCGACATCTATTGGTGAGTTTGGTGACGTATTCCATCAATGCAATAGACTATGGTTAGTCAGATGCAGAAGGTTGCGGTTTCGATTTTCGCTGCGGGAATGATATTATCATTTTGTTATTTACTAAAATGTATAAAAGTTGTATAAAATCAGTAAACTGGTACCCGAAACACCAATTCTGATCACTTTAATGCTTAATGTGATGATGTGTGACGAAGTAGTCGACGAACATATACGATACATTAAAAAACCACACCGCCGTACATAGAACCACCAAATTGTTTAGTTGGTTATAAAGATGTGTGTGTACTGTACACATATCTAGGTATAGATCATCGTCATAGATAGTTATAGATAGGACGTTATAGTGCAGAACACAGAATACAGATCATTTATTTGAGTAGGTACATATGGGTCAGAATGTTTTCCGTTTTTTCATGTTTTTTTTACATTTTCACTTGTTGATACAGTCAATTATAAAAGAAAATCCTTCTAAGCTTAGAAAAATAATAACAATAACACTATTTCAGCATCTAATTAGGAATCAAATAATTAATTGATATAATAAAAGCATTTAAAAGCCACAAGAGAGAAAAAAATATTAAAATAAAAAATGACAATGTCCTTATCTCTTTTACATGTTAATAAAAGCATTTTGATGTTAAAAAAATATAATGTTTTAACAAATGATTTTAAACAAATGCAAATCCTGGGTTAAATTCTTATTTGAATGAAAAAGCCAAAACAGAATATCTCATATTCTAAGTAACTTTTTTTATCCATGCTAGGGTACAACTACAATGTAGGTTTATTAAGCTAGCTAACTCATCATCTCAAAGCTAAGCGTAATTCGTTGATTTCAAAGTCAATTACGCCACGTGAGCCTATAATTAGGGACCTTGACAGAATTGTGGTGGAGATTACACTAATTTAACCCCGGAGTAGAGATTTAAGATGATAATCTACGGTTGGATTGACGGGTACTGTCTCGAAACCGCAATCTGAACTTGAGGAAAGACCTTGACTTCAAGAGACTTGATGTAACTCATAGTAGCTCATAGCATATTTTGTCAATTTTGAATAAGTTGAGTGTAGGTCACGCTTACGTTTCACGTGCCTGTTAAATATACATTTATATATACATGACGCTGGATAATGCAGACTTCAAGCCCCAAGCTAAGCAGTGCTTGTAGTATGGATACTAGATCCTACTAATATTATACACGCGAAAGTTTGTAAACATGTAGGTATGTTTGTTGCTCTTTCACGCAAAAACTAGGTAAGTACTGAACGGATCGGGCTGAAATTTTGCATACAGGTAGTTCTAGGCCTGGAATAACACATAGGCTACTTTTATCCCATAAATCAGTTCCCGTGGGATAAGCGTGAGTCGCGGGGCGCAGCTAGTAACTTATATTGCAAATATTCGAGACGCTTTTTACTCAAGATTTTGTGAAAAGAAATTTATACTGTTACTTTACTTTTTAAATATGAGCGCTGTTAAATGATAGTGCTGTATGCATTTTCACTGATAATGCATACAGACAGAGATCTAATTAAAAGCAAAAATTGAAAAAATATGTAAAAAAATTCAAATGTAAAAAAAATCAGTTAAAATTTCCACTCATCGCGATAATGCCGCTCTTTGTACATCCTCGATACTCAGTATTTTAGTTGTGTTTGTATTTTGTGTTTGTGTGGCACACTGTATGCAATGTGGTGCCGGCGGCATAGAATTTGCACCACCTCAACCCTTCCCGTGGGTGTCGTGAGAAGCAACTAAAAGATATATACGGGGGCGGGTCGCAGCGCCTCCTGCAGAACAATTCTACCAACGAACTGCGATCCCCAACCCGCATGCCCAGCGTGGGAATTATGGGCAGGACCCCCATGAGGTAACAGCCAAAAAAGGCGATTATCAGGGTATGTCTGCGTTCAGTAGTGGACCAACACAGGCTGTTGAGGTTGAGGTTGTCATAGGATTGGAATTGAACCCGCAATTTTCTACGTCTCAGTCGGACCTTTCAGTACGGCACAGAAGTCGTCAAAGAACTTAAACGACTTTAGCATATTATTAGCCAATACGATGAAGACACAGTGACATTTCGATTGTAACACCAACCACAAATGACTGTTATTCTTTAGATCCTAATACGTTTGCTTTGCTCTTCAGTTGTTTTGCAAGTAGCGAACATCCTCAAAAGAGTACCCGTTTGTTTTTTAGAAACTTGAACGAAGGTCTAGAATGGTAGAGGTAATAATTATAATATTTACTTATTTCTTTTTAGTCATCGATCAAATTTTTCGGGGGAGGCCGCGAATTACCTGATCGATGATTTTAGTACATAGGTAATGTGTAAAAATAAGGTAATTAAGTACTTAAAAAAGTGCGAAATGCATAAGTCCGCATAACCCAATATGAGTAAGTATCATTTTTATCTTTATACCTACTCTTGATACTTATCTTCACCTCAACCTCAACAACCTGTATTGGTCCACTGCTGGACGCAGGCCTCTCCCTTATACGTGCCTTATTGGCTGTTATCTCATGGGAGGTAGTACCCATAATCCCCACGCTGGGCATGCGGCTTGGGGATCGCAGTTTGGTGGTAAAATTGTTATGTAGGAGGCGCTGCTGCCCGCCCCTGGTAGATGTCCCTTAGTCGCCTCACGATACCCGCGGGAAGAGTTAGGATGGTGCAAATGCTATGCCGGCACCACACGGCAAGAATATTTACCTAAGTATTGTGAAGATTTTGGGGCACCAGACGATAATGATAATCTAGCCGCAATAGGTATCCCGCGAAGCGCCTGAACACACTTTCCCATCAAACAAAATACATTTCGTAAATCATGTCCAAATAATTGTTCAATTTGCTGCAATCGCGTGCAATAATAAACATACAATTTCTCGGTGCATTAACAGAGATATCAAGGCATTAACATGAAAAACGTAATGTCGAATGCATTGCTCTCGCATGCACACACCGCAATTACGTAACATAAATCCATGGAGCGCGGGCCGTGATCGATGGATCCTCCATACCATGGAGTAGATACCCCACCATAACCACCCATGATTTATAATCCGGCCTTTATTTAGCCCGCTCTAATAATGCCCTCTATTTCATTACTTTAATGAGTCAATAATCACCGGCATCCTACTTTACCTCCCTGAAACGACATAAAAGCGATAAACGGTTTTATATCTCAAAATTCGAATTCTAATTCCGATTAAGCGCCCATAAAGTTCGGATTAAAACATAAAACCTCCGCGCTGTCAACACAGAATTTAACCTCTCCACTGGATGACATAAACAAAAAAGGAAATAAAAAAGAACTACGAGCAAAGAGCCGCATTAAGAATTGAGATAAGAGAGATGGACGAGCACTCAACGTGCGGGTTTTATTATTTATTGACACTTAAGGTAATTACCGGAGTTGGCCCGTGCCGAAATGTGCCGTGGTGTCGAAGACCTTACACCGATCTGTGAGGCTCTAATAGAGTGGCATTGCGGAACTGCGGGATTAACAATATAAAATCGACGTAAGACAAACGCACAGCTGTAAAATATTAGATCTTATCGCCATTCAACCTTAGATTTTTACTAACTAGTGACACTAAGTATTGGATAAATAGTTGATATTTTTTGACAATAGAAGTTATCGAGAATCCTATAGGTACATGGATTGTAGCCTTCATATGGTAGACTTTTTAACATCTAAATACTTTTTCCCCTAAAGTGGTAGAGTAGAAAATCATTCTCTCTCTTCAAATACCTATGGTACGATAATAGAAATTAATATTTTAAATGAATAATTAATTTTGTGTAAAAAACTATGAACCGACTCCAACTTCTATAGTTTTTTCATGCATTTTCATGGATCCCATTGTTAGAACTGAACTAAATAAAATGGACCTCACGGGAAGCACCATTTTTCATATAAAATAAAATCATGAAAATCGGACCACCCGGTCAAAAGTTCTGAGGTAAATAACATAAAAAAAAAAATAGTCGAATTTAGAAACTCCTAATTTTTTTGAAGTCGGTTTAAAATAAAGTAGAACTAACTAAATCGAATTAAAAGAAGCAAATAATAATAACCAATGCAAATAAACGAAATAATTTATATCATGACAATTTTAGACATGTACGGTTAGTGTGGCCTGCCATATTGATAACTAAAAAGTTGCATTACTTCATTTTCTTTAGAAATGTAACAGCGCAGGGTAATTTACATAACTAAGAAATGTCCGTCTATACTATACTTATATTATAAAGAGAAAAGGTTTGATTGCTTGTTTGTATTGAACTCCGAAACTACTGGACCTACTGGATCATTAGCTGACTTTTCAGGGAGTGAGATAGGCTATATTTTATCCCGGAATTCCAACGGGAACGGCAACTACGCGGGTGAAACCGCGAGGATCTGCTAGTATAAATGAAAGTACAATACAATGCAATACACCTTATTGCACACGAGAAAAATACACAAAAATTAAATACAGGAAAATAGAGATAACAGAGTTGCACAATGGGCGGCCTTATCGCTAAAAGCGATCTCTTCCATACAACCTAGGAATGGACGCGAAGCAGTTGTACACATATAAACGGTGGCGTGTTTATAAAATAAATACATATAATAAACATAAAATACATAATATAAAATATATATGTATGTACATATATGTATATAAAGTAACGCAAACTTTGTAGTAAAACAGTATGGCAGTCCACATTCAGCACACTGACTAAAAGCAAAACCTCATCTGATATCGAAAAACGTCTGTCTAAATTGAAAAGTCCAACAAAGGCTTTTTATCTAGGGTCATCAACCACTGGCGTCAAAAATAAGCCACACTCCTTACCTTAAACGGTAAACAATTCGCAGAATCGAACAACAAAACAACAATATCACTGTTGGATACAAGCGTAAAATGCTTTAGGCAGTATTTTCAATGGTCGAGTGTTTCTCTGTATACAAGTTGCGAAACTGAGGTTTCAGTTTCACATATGGATATTCTTTATGAGAAAGTAGTGTTCATAGAATACTTACATAACAATACATAGGGAATAGAATACGTACGGAGATGATTATTTGTTTAATTTAGTAGCTACGCAGTAAATATCTCGTAAAGAAATTCAACATTAGATTAATTACTCTATCTACAGCGATGAAGAAAGCCGTCATGCAGTGTGACAATGCAAACTTAAATGAATAGTGTTACAATAAAGCGATCTGAATTAAATTTATTGTTAGAATATGTATTGTGTGAGTAATGTCGACGAATCTCGCTAAACCCAGTGTTTCCCTGAGACTAAATTAATCTATTTAGAATCCACAGAGGATACAAATTACATACAAAGAAATAACATACTGGTCTAAAATGAGATTCCTCACTATCTCCGTCAAAAGCCAGCCTAACCAGCAAGTGTTTTTTATCACCGACTCATGTACCCTGTCGCCATAACTGTCCGCTGGTGATAAACCACCGTACACTCGATTTAGACGTTTAAAAAGAAATAAAAAGAGAATAAAATAAATGTGTCGGGAGATATGTGAAGTGCGTCGGTAGCGCCCAGGAACTTGTTTCTGATATGGCGCACGCGAGTTTTTTTTACCAATAAGGTTAAATATGTTAAGTTATAATGCCTAGATAAAGTAGGCGCGATTTTGTACACGATCAAAATAGAGAAAGCTACTTTCGAGCTTCTAAAACCTTACGTTTTTTGCCTTTTGCAACGAAGTTTTTCATTTAGGATGTTTTTGTTTATTAAGACTTGTGATTTTTTAAGATAGGTAAACTGTTATTTACCAGGTAAATAACAGTTTCAGGCGTTACATTGCGGAAATCTGTTGCATTGTATTTAAATAAAGCAATATTCAGTAACAATTTTGCGCTCTGCGCAATTTTTGGGAGGATATGCTTTGTAGCAAGGGGAATAAGACATGTAGGTACTCATATGTACATTTATGTTGAATAATTGAACGTTTTATCTCTTAACGAGGAACCTCAAAGGATGAAACGTCGTTGTTCTTCCAACACAAATAAGGTTCGTAGTTTACCCGCTATCATCCCTAATTAATTCGTCGTTTTTATAGTAAGATAAAGATGATCTCTCTCTATGACACATTCGGAGAATCTCAGTGCCGACACGAGTTTTATTCCGCGGATAAATCCTTCCAAGCCTAGGGAACACCTAAAACACAACAAAATTAGCCGTTGTAAAATTATCATCGCTTTTTAAACAAGTCAATGCTCACTAAATCCTCAAGAAGACTTAAAACCGTAGGTTCGATATATCCGCGTGATTCATGCGCTCCCATTACGGACAGTCGGACAGATGACGGTATAATGGCGATGGATTTACGATATCGACCGTAATGCCGTAATCGGACCCCAAGATTGGTGCACTTTTAATTAGGTTTACTTCATTGAATGCAAAACAGAACCTACTTATGTCTTACTCGCTCTGTCCGTGGCTTTGCATGCGATAATAAAGTACCTATTATTTAAATTAAAGAACAAACTTTTATATCTTCTAGGCTAGAAACAAAGCTCTGAAAAAACAAATGCAACGAACCCAAATTCGACGGGGTTAAATCGTTTCGTCTAGGAGTTCCACCTTGTCCACCTTCTGTCTCCATCATCCAGCTCGATGGTAACATGACAATTGCTCTGTCACCCAACTTAAGTATGCCATCAGCTCAAACTGTTTTTTTTTATTTTTATTGATGATGGACAAGCGTTTGGCTACCAGAGGGCGCGGGGCGTAGCCAACCGGCATTCGCTATGAAGCGATTCGGAAACAATTGAAAGAATCGTAGGGAAAAATTCGAAACAGATCACGTGACATATCTAAGGCATACGTCATACCCATACATTTTTGGACTATCGATTTCGACATCGATTGTTACATTGTCTAGGCCCTCAGCTCACTTTAAGAAAGCGAAGATGTAGCCTAAGATGGAGCACGCTTTTCCAGAAGGAACTTTTTTACCCTAGATTTGAAGACTCCAAGATTGTACTCCAATGGGAAGACAGACGCAGGAAGTTCATTCCTTTTTGGCTGTGGATATTATGAAAGTAAGGCAGAATTTTTTGGTTAGACACTGTGGTTAACACGGTTTAAAATTCAGTTTGTCGCACACCAGGAATCATTTTATTTTTTATAATGGAAAGAAAAATATATTATACGTAAATTAATATAATAAACTTGATATAAGCGTTTTTGGGCTTACTAAAAAAACCTGTTATTCTCTCAATAAATAAATAAAATATCACAGATTCACAGACCAAAAGAAAAGTGAAAAAAGGTAACTATTGCTCAGACATGAAAAAGGTACCTAACCATTGTTTAGCATTTGAGAATATAATTTAAACCGTTTGTTGATAAAATGGCACAACTCCACATTTTTGGAGGTATCTTATGCCAATGTAACAGTTATGGGTGACTGATGGTGATGAATATCATCAGAAGACAGTAGCCCTGTCACGAAATGTGAGCAGCCGGTTTGAGGAATGCATTCGGAAGCCGACTCCTGAGATGAAACGCGTGATATATCAGCACCCGTGCCTCGGAATATGTAATTTGTCTTCGAAAGTTGTTTTAGTGTCGACAAACTGGTCGCTTTTAAGTACATTTGTATTGATGACATTTGATTACAAATAACTTACATACTTCATACAGAAGGCCAAAGATGACGGGGTAATCTCTCAACCCCATTTATTTGAAATAAACGAGAAATAGCGATTGGTTAAGATGAGGTATTAAGGGAGGTCCAGCAGTGGACTAGATTATGCTGTGTGAAACATACCAACATTTGAAAGGAGCTTAAAAAAATTATACTAAACTACATGCTCATTCGGCATGCTCTTTCTAAGGAAACGTTTTCTATCCCAACTTTCTATCATTTAGGTGGGCACTGATTTATGAGATACTAGCTGCGCCCCGCGGCTTCGCTCGCATTGTTCCTATGGAAACGTTTAAAGGTGATTTTTATCCCACGGGAACTGATTTATGGGTAGCATATGTTTGATTCCGGAATTAGGATTACCTGTGTGCAAAATTTCAGCCAGATCCGTTCAGTAGTTTTGGCGTGAAGAAGTAACAAACATCCATCCAAATATTCGCATTTATAATATTAGTTAGATAGTGTGATATAGTAGCCAGTATTCCAGGCTTAGAATTACCTGTGGGTATGCAAATATAATTTTAGGCCGATACGTTCAGTAGTTTTGGCGTGAAGAGGTAACAAACATCCATCCATCCACATCCACATTATCCATACATCTAAGCACACAAACTTTCGCATTTATAATGTTAGTGTGAAAGTGTGATACAAAATTGGAAAAGCATAACGATTTGAACAGTTACTAGAATTCAAGTGAAGAACAAGTTTTAAACTTGCCCAATTACAAAACAAATATTAATCAATACTAACCCAAAACCAACATGTTGCAAAAACAATTAAGCTTTTTACGGCTTCATCTAATCACACTGATCTACAAAACAATTAATCAGCACAAATTGTTACAATTTCAATTAACAAACTATCACGTGTCATAAAATCGGATATAGGACTCTGACACAGCTCAATTTATTCAGCTGTGTTAGTTATTTGCTTGGTTTGTATTGATAACTCCAACTTGCCAGGAGTTAACAACGTCTGAAGTTTCACGTCAGTATTATTAAAAATTTTACTGAGATACATTTATTATCGGTTTCAGGACAACCTTCTTGTTTCGTAGCTCATCGTAGACTGCCCGTTTTTTTCAAAGTTCGCGTTACAAAAGCTCAGTATAAAACTCAAGCTGTCGGCTGACAAATTTTGAACGGAATGTCAGTTGTAGTTTGAGATACTATTTTTAACCGACATCAAAAAAAGGAGGAGATTCTCAATTCGTCTGTTTTTTTATGTTTGTTACCTCAAAACTTTTGACTGGGTGGTCCGATTTGCATGATTCTTTTTTATATGAAAGCTGGTGCTTCCCGTGTGGTCCCATTTTAATTTTGTTCAGTTCTGTAATCTCAGTCAATTCAGTCATCAGCCATGGCTTGAATTCAAACATTGCAATTAAATACGTTGCAATTAGATAAACTGTACCTTGCGCAACTATTCTTGACATTGGATTTAATTTCAAGTTAGTATAAAAGTACCTTCATACAAAGTAAAATAAGTAGCACGTGTGGGCTGCTCTAGGGTTGTCAGGAAAGAAAAATCTAACAATATCACACAAACAAACCTGTAATAGCAGCGTGTTTTTGCTCTATGTAGATGAGATAATTAATTTTGTTTAAAAAAAACTATAAACCGACTTCAATTTTTATAGTTTTTCATGAATTTTCATGGATCCCATTGTCAAAACTAAACCAAATTAAAATGGGACCAGACGGAAAGCACAAGATTTCGTATAAAAAAGAATCATGAAGATCGGACCACCCAGTCAAAAGTAAGTACTGAGGTAAAAACATAAAACAAATATACAGTAGAATTGAGAATATCTCATCTCTTTTTCTCTTTTTTTTTTGAAGTCGGTTCAAAATAGTGCTGAACTCTCAAAGTAATAAACTGTGTCCTTACCTTACCCTACCTTATTGAATTATATCTATCTATGTAGTAATCAGTTATCTAGTACCCATAACACAAGTTCTTCTTGTGTCTGCATCAGTGCATCGTCTCACCCAGAGTAAGGCATTAATTATTATTATAATTCATAATAGAGCATAAGGACAGAAGAGAATCTGACAGCCCTAAAAGAGTAAGACCCCCCATCGAATCGATAATCGTATTACAGAGCAATTGATCGATTATCACTCGATTCGATTGCTAAGTCCTATACTTTCACCGAGTGTGAATGTCAAACCTCAGTGACATTAAACTTGTATCGATTTCGAGTGCTTAAACGTATTTGTATCGACTTAAAATCCTTTTAGCTACGGTCATTTGGACGAAAAGTGCTGTTATGACATTAAGTAAGAGGTGTTTATCGGTTAGTGCGCATGAGTTGATATAATACGACACTACTGTTTTATGAATTCTTACATCATGTTATTAATAATTAGGATTAGGATCTAGGTTTACATTGATCGGTGAAGCAAAGCATAAGAACATGTTGAATTTAGTGTCACTCAAGCTTTTAACAAGAAAATAAACGCGTGGACGGAGTTAATAGTTATTAATCGAGTTTATGTTGAATTAACAAGTTATGCAGGGACATCATTAAATTGTTCAAATAAAGTTCAAATCGACTCGAAGTCGATTAACCAAACCGAAACCTTTAATTTTACAATTTTTTTTTATTTTTGCGGGACATATAGGTACTGATTACTCAGAAATACATTTTTTAAGGAACCACCTCGAGATCATTCTGTGTACATTAACGTAAGAATTGTCCACAATAGGCTAATTGACTTATAACAAATTTGGTGAAAAAGTAAATTTGTTTTGTAGCATTTGACTAAAGAAACCAATATTAATCGATTTTAGATAATAAAGTAAAATAAATCTACATGTATTTTCCAATGTTTCTTTTTTATATTTAACTCAGAAAACGTTTTCGCCACTTTACGAAAAGTACCCCGTACTGCCAAAGTAACCATTTACAATAAAGTTTAGAAAAAGAGGTGCTATGTTCGGCTGTATGTAAGGTTTTTTTTTTACAGAAACATAAGTCTTTTAATAAAATAAAGTTTTGCGGTATTCTATACAACATAGCACCTCCTCTTTTTCTAATTCGGAAAAATCTACAACACGAATACCTATCATCATCTGCAACACGACTTTTCCCACTGCTGGGAATGATGGATGATGATGACGATTTGAAGCCATAAATTAAATGATGTTGAATGTAGGTAGATCGGTTCTACGGTTGAATGATTACGAATCTCAAGAGTTCGGTGGTCAAGCAAGATTCCTCGGGACATCTGAGCAGATCGAATGGTGCAGAAATGCTTGCACGTGGGTTTTCTGAATGGGCCGGTACAGCATCACGAGGGCATTGTGGAGTTTTTGCCGGTCGTGCCTTCCGTGTCGGAGGTCGGTTGATCGATACTGTGGCCATGGGATGTGCGAGAACGATAAACCGTACTACTAATTAATATATTTTATAACTCTTATTTCGTGATTCTCTAGCTGAGTCTAGCGAATTCAGAAGTTATTTATATTATGTATATATAAGTTATGTATCTTTATTATAAAATATAGAGAGGCTTTAAAGTGTTTGGTGTAAGTACGCAAAAAAGTAAAATCTATGTAGGTAGATGTTACCTATCTAAAATAGACTTTCTTGATTCACCAACCTTTTGAGATATTAATTAGTGGAATATAAAAAAACATAATAATATTAGGTACTTACATAAATAATTCTTTTAGTTTTTCATTTACTTTTAGGGTCAATTAATTAATTTTATCAATGTTAATTTATTTATTTTATTAATTTAATTTGAAGACCTTCGCACATGTTTTGCAATATATATCTTGCATCAGTTTATAAATTTCACAGTTGCTAATTAAAATAAAATGTGGTATAACGAAAACCATTTTCAATAAAAAAAATATATGTATGTATCTTCTATATCGAATCATCCGTCTTTGTTGATCCTCGAAGAATGGATCTCATGGATGGATCTTTACCATATCGCAATTCCAAATAACACCAACTTATTTCCTCTAAAAGCTCGGATGTTCACTGACAATGGACACAAGCCAGGTCAATCGGCGGCAGATCGTGACCCTACCAGTCAAACCGTCACGTTGTCAATCCAAATCCTCAATGAACCGAGACCATCCCCTTTTACAAAACTACCAACTTATCTGTACAGATGGTCAAAATGAGAACTAGTCTTTCCGACTTCATTCGAATTTTTATAACTAGATACTACTGAAGTTATCTGTAGTTTTATTTTATGTTTTTCTATATTTCAGTATATTAAATCTTCTATGTAACTGTTAAAAAACAGGAATACTCAAACCAACTCAAGTTGTGGTAAATTCCTTTAAAACATTTTCGACGCTAGCGCCACTGCCAACTGTACTGATAAATTGGTAGAATTAACAATTTGCTTTTACACCAAACCGAGAAAAAACACAGAATAGAAACGTGGAAGGATTTGGATAGTCTGTTGACCATTTAATCACGGTTTCGATAGTTTCTATGGGAAATCGTTTATTGTTTGTGTTCTAAAAGAAATCTTTTTGTGAAAAAAACCGGTTCCCAGGCACTAGACTGTAAAACATTGAAAACCTAGCCTCGCTTGAAAATGGATTTTTAAATTAGTAATCTCATTTGACAAAAGAGATATTTAAATGACTAAATTTTAATGTGACTTGTCAAACCATTCAAATGCCTACTTGAATGGTTTGAAAGTCACATTAAAATTTAGTCATTTAAATATATCTTTTAGGTAAGTGCGGCAACAGGCAGTCTTGGTGATTTTTTAAGCTTTTCCAATAGGAATAAAATTTTACTTATACTAAATTATATTATACACCTAACAGAAGTTAGTTTGGTAGGGAACCTTGTCGTAAATCCAGATAAATATGTATGTGTACTAAATGTAATTATACAAGTAAAACTTTAAATGGGTACCTTTAGGTAAGTTGGTGTTATCTCCTTCTTCTTCTTAGTCGGTCACTCTTGTCAGAGTGGTCGTGGTTATGATGCGGTCCTGATAAATGGCTGCTCGTGCAATGCGCCGCCATCGTTCCCGGTTGGTTGCGTTGTGGGAGCAGTCGGTCATGGTGGACTGTGTCAGAGAGCTGATGAGGTCCGACCATCTAGTTGGAGAGCGACCACGAGACCTCTTGCCCTCCATTCTGCCCTGGACCACGAGACGCTCCATCGAGTCTTCATTCCGTGCCACGTGCCCAAAGAACTTCAGTATTCGTATCTGCACAGTCGACGATAGTCTCTCCTTAACACGAAGTTCTTCGAGGATGGAGACGTTAGTCCGATGCGCGGTCCACGGAATCCTCAGGAGACGCCTCAGGAGAGAGTTGGTGTTATACAAGATGTGAAATTGAATTGTTACCATAACATTCTGCATTTTAGTAGCTAGCTACGTGGCACCGATTTGTAATAGCTTAAATTCTCTGATTTCTATAATATTAGCTCCCTCGACTAATACCATTAATCTCACCTACTACGGGACAGACAATGGAAACAAATGAGTTCATTTACGTAATTTGTTTTGTATAAAAGATCCTATTGATGAAATATAATGTTTTGTTTTAGAGGGATTGATGAAATTGTGCTTTGTTTCGACAAATTGATTCCGCCAAGGTCCCTTGTCAATCATTGAAGGTACAACTGTCGGGTTTCTCTATGGCATATACATAAATGGCGTTTCTACTTCTACTTGTATGCTTTGCGAGATTTTACGCTGCTGTTTTTTTTTTATTTCATTTATTTATTGATAATAAACGAGCAGCCTGTGGCTGATGTGTCCATACCACTAAATTCAACACTGTGTGCAGTGTTGAATTTAGTCAGTGTGTCACATTCTTGGAAGTGAAAACTTCTTTAGCGGCGTTGTGCACTTTTTTCGGTATGGATAACAAATTGTAAACTCGCGTCAGATCCTGATCTAGCATGTTAGATCAGAGGTGACGTACCACGCTTGCGTTACTGTTATTTTAAATTGGTACTTTATTGTAAGCTACCTGTGTAAATAGTTCACTTAGTTGAAAGAAGATGTCGCTAGTTCCGGGAGCAACACAGAACCCACTGATGTGATGACCTTACATACATAGAAGTAGAGAAGTGCCGCAGCAGGCTAACAGATGGCGTTATCGCAAAGAACAAAATTGCCACTTGTGGTGTTAGTTTTCACTTCTGCAAACACTCCCGGAGTGCAACCGTTGTTTTTTTCGTTTCTTTTTCACTTGCTTTTGAGCAGTAGGATATCAATAAAAGTTAAAAGAACCAAATTATAACTTATTATTAACTACATACCGACCCCGAAGTAGTTTGTTTCGAAGAATCAAAACTCTGTCAGTTATTTTTCTTCGTCGGCTTAAAGTTTTGAAGACAAACTACCGACTGTTCTCATCCTTTTTCTACAAAAGACTTGGTCTCTCGATCGATTCGCAGTACGCTGTGACGTGCGATATCCGGTGCCAGACACATAATCGTACGAAATATTATCTAAAGACGGTCTTTTGTACCGTCGAATTTTTTTGTAACGTCGTATGCGTCAGCGGTAAGGGGCAGTAAGTAGTACGAAGCGTAGTGCGTGTGGATCAACAGACCAAAGCTTCAGAGGAAAATGCATATTTTATGTGTAGGTTTTTGATATGCCATGACAATATCCGAGAACTGTAATGCTAAGGTCAAGTACATTCTTAAATGCATTGTGAAGATTCACGGCCTGTAAATTGAGAAATTATAAGTAGGCACGTAACAATTGACACCAATCAAACTTGTTTTAATGTGTGTGATTCATTCAAGATACTAGTCAATAATTATCCATCCAAGGTCTATCTGACAATCATCAAACAAAGAAATAAATATTTGAAAAACAATAAAACATCCAAACTAAACGTTGCGCTGCTGTGTATGTATGTATAATGAAGTATTTAAAATGGATAAACGTACCGTCTACCGTTTAAACATAATAAAGAAGAGCGAAAAAGTAAACAGCAAATCAAAAAAGAAATAAACCACTTTCCAGGGTTAAAAAAATTCCACCAAACTTGCATTTGGTTCTACCCAGTTTCCATATGACGAACGTTATGACGAATAACAGTGTAAGGTTTTTTTTCTGTTAGACAAAAACAAACTTTTAACGATAATTTGCCGCCCTGAGCTCCTGTCTACTCAGTCAGCTGCTAAATTCATCATCAGCCTATATTAGTCCACTGCTGGACACTCCTTCCCGGGGGCTTTTCCATTTTTAAGCTGTCTTAGAGCTAACACGATCTCGTCTTGACTGATGTCAGGCAGTTCGTCGGTATAGTGGCCTGCTAAATTCGCCACTGGGTATCTCACATTTGACCCCCAATTCGCCGTCAAATTACTATACACTACAAAATACTTTACTGTACACCAACAAAAATAAAATACAAAAGAAATTACATAAAACAAAAGTACAATGCGGCCTTATCGTTTAGAAGCGATCTCTTCCAGGCAACCTTTATAGGTATACTAATACTAATATTATGAACAAGAAAGATTTAATTGTTTGTTTGTTTGTATTGCATAAGCTCCGAAACTTCTAGGCCGCTTTAAAAAATCTTTCACCATTTGAAAGATTACTTTCTAGGGAGTTACAAAGGCTATATTTATCCCGGAATTCCCACGGGAACGGGAACTACGCGGGTGAAACCGCGAAGCGCTGTTAGTTATGTATAAGTACATAAGACTTTCTTGGACAACTTTAACATAATAGGTACTTATATCTTGCACCAATCGTATCCAAGACAATGGGTGTAAGCGGTTAGTAGATCGGGGTCAGGACAGGTCACGAACTGAGCTAGTTTTGGGGTAACCAGCTACCTATCAAAAGCTCTGTGTGCGAAATCTGTATGACGTTAAGAATGCCGCTGGCGATGTTGGCAATAAGTTTGAAGTGGCAACATTTTGTAAAGTTAAGTTGAGATAAGAGATAAATAATAATCTTTGATAACAAAGAAAATTAAAGAGATAAAGAACTAGTTAGTATTTATAATCGAAACAATTGAGTTAACTGCAGACTGTTGCAAACAACCTACAGATAGCTCAACTGAATCATATCAATACCAGTCGGTAGCGTCCCCAACTCGCTTTAATTTACAAGGTGTACAGATTGCGCTAAAGTCAAGTAGTAAGTAAAGATCTCTAAAGTCAAGTAGTAAGTAAAGATAATTTTACGTTATAGCGTCATTTAATTGATCTATTGAAAATCTAACTACGAGGTATAGTTTATATACTGTTTTTGCCATTCTGGTGTTAGCTAGCTATCAACGCTATCTATTAGACGAAAATCGAACTGTAATCTTCAGTGCTTCAGTCGTCATGACAACAACGTGACACTTTTTTGAACATGCTACCGAAGTTTATCGATTTTATTATTAATAAATTGACATTATTAAGCGTTATATTCTCTATGGACGTTATCACGTAAAAAAATATAACTATTTTCATGTATATTTTTGATTAAATATATCTTTCGTTCCAAAAGAGTAATGCATCGAGGCGATTTCCTGAAAATTGGTAACGTTCAGTAATTTTTGTCGCACCTTTTTGCTCAAAAGCTTGAAATCTGTGGCCAAACACGTTGGTCATAGGTGCGTTTTCGTAAGACGTTGTTGGGAATATTTTCCGTAAGACGTTGGGAATAACTCCAAAAATGTAGTACACGTACTTACTATATTTTTTGAAAGTAACTCTTATCTGCCTGAAGCTCAACTAAAGTTCGTGTAGGAAGTCTGAAATTCCAATCCCCGCCCTAAGAAACAATTTTAGTCTATTGTTCCATGCAGACAATCAATCATCATTTACGGATGTGGTGCTTTATATCCTAGCTAGTACCTACTGGACAGATAGCTATTAGTGCTATGATCTATTTATCTATATACAAATAAATAAAATTAAGGTGTCTATAATGTCGAAATAACAGCTTTTTACAAAATTTTATATGAATGCGTAATTCAATTACACATAACTTTTAAGTATATACGATGCATATAATAAATAAAAACAGTATTACAAAAAATACATGTAGAACATATTTTTTTTGGCTAATCCCCTAAATGGCTGGATTGATTTTGACGGGTTTTTCACCGGTAGAGCTGATGTTATAGCTACCCGTTGTAAGAGCAGATAGTTTGCCAGTAAGTACGCCTATTTTATACACATAATAAGTGTTAAGTGCAAAAAAACATGAAATTGTGATTTATACGCAGGCAAAGACGCGAGCACAGCTAGTATGTATATGTGTAGGATTAAATCTATTCAACTAAACGACACTGGACAGTAAACATTATTTATTAAGACAGTAATGTTTAATTCGATCAAGGCTACTGTATTGTCTCAATTTTATGAGTGTAATTAAATGAACAACGATTAACATAGGTATTCATTATTATTATACCAATCTGGGCTACCTGTACCTACTGTACCAGACTGTAAAGTCTTATATTGTTCGTTTCATATTAAATTTCACTTAAAACTTAGAAAATATTGAATCTTAGATTATTAACTCTGCTAGTTTGTTTCTAAGCCTTTATGATGATTAAGGCAACAATCTCCGTCACTGCAAAAAAGTTTTCTAATTGGTCACACAACGCAAAAGCATTCAAATTTATTTTAATTTGTTTTAATTTTTTTATTCTTGGAGAAACTTAGAGCTAGGTTTACAGAAATTCTGATGAAAACATAACACATGTCTGGATACACCAGTGAATGTTGACGGCTAATTACAAATTTCCGCAGATAGTATTAATTAAAAATTGTAAAATAAGTTGGCGACTTATTAAAAATAAAGAAAATCATAAAGCCTAAGCCAATTTGTTTCAATCAGTCACGTCTTAGATTTGTTATTATTGGTCCGACGGCGAGAGTGTCAAGGAAACTATCAAGAAATAGTTCAACGTATGATGATGTCATCCTAGCTGAATTTTGGCCAGTTTCAACGGAGACTAGCCAATGGCCATGTGTGCAGGACATAATATAGTGAACAAATGTATGTGCGCAATCACAGGTACATTGTCTATTCCTTCAACCCGATGGGACACCACACCGACACGCCCGAATCAACAAAACCGACATGACCTGACAAATAGATGATATTAAGCGATCCCAGATTAAATTAAATGTATCAAAAAATTCGATTAAAGTTTTCGCTGGCACGGTAGGCCGCGAAATACCTGATCGATGATCACAAAACATGAAAACTTCACATGCTTTGCTTATTTTAAGTCTCCAATTTTCGTAAAACCACTTGGGCAGTTGATGGCTATAGTTTCATCATCCTTTAAATTAAAATTACTAATTACTATTTGTTTACTGTAGCTACTAGCTTCTCTAGACAGAGATCAACTATATCGCAAACCCTTCCAATAATACCAGAGCCAAATTTTTCCATCTTCAATTCCCTTACAGTTTCTCTATAAACTAGCAAACCCACGAGCCGTCACCGAAGTACTGGTAGCTCGTTAGTTTCATACTTCATTAACTGCTTACACTCCCACCAATACTTGTAATTGCTGAACGTACAAACTCGCGCTTGTTCAATAAATATGCAACATAGTAGTTACGACTAGCGAGTGTGAACGCGACACAACCTAGCAAGGTTCACTTATACGGGGTAAAGGGGGGCTTTATATGGGGGCTTTTTGGAAATTATAGAGTCTAGAGGGACAATGAGATCATTCGGCCGCTCGTACTCAACGCATTAAGAGGTCTTTTTTAATCTAATAGACTTTAAAGGTGGAGACGAATGCATAAAAACAGTTTTTTGTAATTTTTGCAGCTAGCAGTTATATACGCAGTTTTGCGCAAATTTGCTATGAACCCACGCTGATATAAACTACGAATAAAACGTCGTTTTCTCTCCAAAGATGCACGCGATCTGTAAGTTCTAAGGTAAATATGGTTTTTTCTGTTTTGGAAAACACCTCAAGATAAAAAGAGGTTCATATCGACGTCACAGATGCCAACAAAAACTTACGTAAGTAAAGTAAAAAAAGTATTTATGTATTACAGCAACAGACATACGTTATTAATTACATTAAGTGCACATTCTTAACTATGCATAAAAGCAAATAGAAGTCCTAAATTTATAGGGTATTTATCGCGTACCTTTGTAACATAACAAATGTACGCGATAAATACCCGATAAATAATGTAATGTCAACAAATCGCGAAAGTTTAAAGTTTTATAGGTCCATATGTTTCGATTTCTAAAATAATACATTCAAATTCAAGTTTGCTAGAATGGTTTATTTCCATATATACAATAAATGTACACTTAGAAAAGGCGAAATCGTATAAAAAAACCAAGCTTTTTTATCCTCTAGCTAGATAATCTGATATTTTATAGGGGTTTTGTTGTAGAAGCGTATATAGCCCTTTAAACGATACTTGATAGATATTAGTTTTACGAAGCCTGGTTGTGGGTACAGCGAGTTTATGATCATTTCTAGTATTTAAATTATATATATCGCTATTTTTTGGGAAACTATATAATGTTAATATATTGACTTGGTACTATCATAATTGGTGGCGCCTAAGATAGGCATTTATCGTGGTATTTTAACAATGCTAGAATAGTTTTAATGACAGTAAACGATACTAAAATTGTTTACGATTTGATCACACCTTTAACTTTAACACGGTTACAGGTAATGTAATCAGATTAGGTACAGAACAGCGAGCTTGGAACTACACAAGGCACTTAACCTGGATCAGCATCATGTTTGACAGGTACTATCACGGTAATCGTTAAGTTATTACAATCGGATGAATATTAGAGACATAGTTAAAGTAGGAAGCTAGCAAATGGCTCAGTCAGCTAGCAAATTGCTGTCTCTAGGAGAATACTACCTGTCAATAAGCTCGGTTATAATTTCTATGAATTCATCTGTCTTCGCCACAAACGTCATCAAGTTAAAGTTGTTGAATTCATAATAACCTTTACCCACATTGAGATTATGTTTTGTCAAGCTATGATTCAACTAAGCCTTTAGTTAGTGAGTATGTATGTAGATCTGTAGCTGTGTGGTGCCAGCTTAGAATTTGCACCTAACTTTTCCCGCGGGTGTCGTAAAAGGTGACTAAGGGATATCCACCGGGGCCGGACAGCGCCCCTGCAGAACAGTTCTTCCACCGATCTGCGATCCCCAACTCGCATGCCAGACGTGGGGATTATGGGTATCAACCCCCATGAGATAAACGCCAATAAGGCGCTTACCAGGGTAGGCCTGCGTCCAGCAGGCTGTAGAGAGATATGTGTTGGACAAATCTTGCAATTGAATTTTAAAACAATTAAGCTTTAATTTAGCATACTTATGTCAGTTTGAAGACAATGCAATGTTGTGTCTTCTGTCTTCACCAATCCGGTCTGATGGTGAAGACAGAAGGTGGCCATAGGAACTTGTAAACGAAACAACGTAGACCGATTGGATTCGTTGGATTTATCATGCCAAGCACGTTGGTCTTAGATGATGGATGACCTACTAAACTACTAAACGAAACGACGTAACCTCATCGATTGAAGACGGAATTTTAAATAAATATTGTTTTTAAAAAGGTTTTTTAATGTTCTATAATTTTTATATTCATAGGTTGGGATTCTATGGAATGGTTGCAGCATAACTCTTGTGACTGTAGGTAGTATAGTTTTATTTTTATTTATATTTGTGTTATGTTTTAATTTATGTGTAATGTTTAAATATGTATGCTGTGTAACTGATGGACATTGTCTGAAAAATATACTTTTTATTTGTGTTTTTATTTTTAAATTTTTTATTATAGGTGACATTTAAAATATTAACTGTATTGTCATTGGTCCATTGTGGCTAGTCTAGTAAGTTATTGTATCTCTGTTTCATCAATGTCAAAGTTCCCCCCAACTATGCACATTCAAATGCAACAATGACGTACAACAACTCTACAAGTGCAGACTGACAGAACACAAAGCCCGTATTGTAAACAACACGTGTGACAGTGACAGGTAACAAAACGTCACAATAAATTGAGAGGGAAAATAAAGCATTTCGCGCCGTTTCTAGGCCGCTTTGGAGACGTTGTTCAACTCAGGCGCAGCATCTTGATACCGTTTCTGTGTTCGTGGGAACACTCCACTCGCAAGTCTAATTTATTGCCTAGAACTGTGCGAGTGGATATACTAACAAATGGATTCTACAAGTACTGAACTTTACTTTTCTGTGTACTAAAATGATTGGTAAAAACTTGCAAACTTCTTTAGGTATGCAAATCTGCCGACTAAGTGTGAATTATGGCTTTTCGCGCAATATGAATTCAAAATAAAAGAACTTTTATAGACGAAGAAAATTACAATAGAAACAAATTGGAATTCGTTTTTACAATAATAATCGAAACTATTGAGCTAACTGCAGCATGTTGCTAACAATCTACAGGAAGCTACTGATTCATATAAATACCAATCAGAAGCGTCCCCTAGCGTCGCTAGCTCAACAATTTGCAGCAAATCAGAAGAGTCACATAGTATCCTTCAAAATAAAAAATGCAAAATGCAAAATCAGCGACATGACATCATTACTAAAGTCATTTACAACGGGATATTTACAATCGTCTTTGTGCAATTGATAACTGACATTGGCAGAATAGTGTCAAACCATGACGCAGCAGAGCCAAAATAAAAAGAAGAAGCAGAAGTACAATGATTTGTGTTTAAATTTTTCAATAATGTTGTAAATGACTGTAGTGTAATTAATTATACGGATTTAAAGTTTTATGACATCCTGATAACTAACGAAAACTTCAGTGATCGTTTGGTCTTGTGAGAGTCCAAAAGCTAGCAGCTCTTTGGATGGTCTACATGCCAGTGACGACTCTATACCGTCTGCCGTAATCGTAAATTCAAATAGCAAATGAGAGCGCAAAAATCTCGCGGAGTAAGTTGTCAACGTACATTGTCTAGC
Organism: Eupithecia tripunctaria; assembly: GCA_955876795.1. Classification (NCBI taxonomy): domain Eukaryota; kingdom Metazoa; phylum Arthropoda; class Insecta; order Lepidoptera; family Geometridae; genus Eupithecia; species Eupithecia tripunctaria. The sequence continues at coordinate 5,672,223 of OY041619.1, read as the reverse complement.
GATTTGTAATACGGAACCATGCTTATTTTGCAATGGCTGAGAGGGAAAGGGGTCGGGAATGTCATCAAGATTAAAAATATAGAAAGGTGCTGACAAATTCGTGTCTAGACATGACGTGTTGCAAAGTACAACCGACTTTGTGGCTTAGCTGCAATACCTTCAGAATAAAACGCTAGTAACAAGCTAATTTTACATAAAAATCTAAACTTCCGACGATTTCACTTTCAAACTTGGGTACAGTAGCGTACAGAAATGTTTCACTAAACGAACACAGCTAGATCGATTTGCATAAACCATGCCAAACTTACAAATATCAGTTATGTACGATGCTTGAAAAAACTTTTCGAGTTACCAAGAGACAGACCTACATACAGACTTATTGCCTCAGACATTAAAATTCCTCTTATGAATCGAGGGGTAAATATAGTTATGCATTACCAATCAGACATTAACAGACACGTTTATCAAAACTTAACAGTATAGCCGACTTATTTTTTTTAAGCGACTTCATTATGTAAGAGCTTTGTAGACTGGATTAAATGAATATTAAATGAATAGCTCCAGGATTTCCGGCATTCCGATGGCTTGTAGTCACAGTGTAAAAACTTTTCGATAGCTGTTACTTCTAACTAAATGGTGACACATTGATGCTAATGTACCAATATGTTAATGGCATTTGAACAGGCGGCGTTCGCCTATTTCGGAATTACCCCCTGAGCGAGCGAGCGAGCGGTTGCAAAAATGAAGAAATTTCACTATTTCTGATATTTTTTCGTACTTTCCGATTCATTTTGAATAAACGACATATTTTTGTAAAAAAAATGTTATGTATTTCTAATGGCGAATATATTTCGGATGTTTTCAACGCGACAGATTTTCGAATAAAGGTGTCTATCATGCATTAAAAATAGCTAGAAAATGACTCGTTTTGGTAGTCAAAATACGGCAAATTAGTTTCGCTCTCATTTAAAGATCATAATGTTTTTTAAAAAACTAAAACGATACGAACATAGCTATTTCTTATCCGATTATGTATGGAAAATTTCAATACGACGGGAGACGTAGTTTCCAAATGCAGCGGAACGTACGTTTGTATGGGGGCTAAGGTATCCGCACCGTTCTTAAGAGTGCGGGTAACAAGAGCTACCAAACCAATTAGTACATGTGGGTGAGAGAAGTGTGTGTTGAGGAGCATAATGTCTTTTAGGGAACATAACATAGATGGTATACTACCTGGCCAAGGTAACAAACAGAGTGACTTTCTCACTTTTAGAGCTGGTTCAGACAAGGCGGATTCCGTGCGGATGCAAATCGCGCGGTTCTAAACGCAAGTATTCAGACAGGGGTGCGGATGTATTTGCGGAGTGTAGAGTGACAGTCCAATCATGGAAGCTCGGTATCGAAGCGATCCATTGTCACCGTCCGATACGCGCGGCGTCCGCGCAGCAACTGAACGCGCTCCTGGTACGTCAAGTAAATAGATCCGAGCGGCAACCGCGCGAATTCATTTTCTAGCGGTTGAGTGGCGGTAGCCGCGCGGATTGTCAATCCGCCTGGACAGGTATGAACGAATGAATAGGCGCTAATGTAAATAAGATCCGCGCGGTTGACCCGCGCGGTTTGGAACCGCGCGGATTCCGCCGTGTCTGAACCAGCTCTTAACATGAAGATTGGATTTTGTACATCACCACACGAGAATTATCAATTATTCTCATCCTAATAAATGTGACTGAAACATATTTCGCCTTCGTGATGTTTGTTTAGTCAGTTTTCATGACCATAGGACATAAAAGATACTGTTGTCTTGTATAGACGCGACTTGATACAACGAATGTAAACCAAGGTGCAACTATGTATGTATATGTATCTAGTCTGGCTTCCTCGATACAGGCCTAGCCTAGTGAGGAAGTTGATGAATATCACTATTTAAATTCGCTCAGCAAATTATATACAAAATTTCATATTTCATGTGTGTTAGGTTAAGATTATCTGTCTTACAACTGTATTTTTTGCTGGAATCAAATATTTTTATTATTATTTTTAACTAATCCTGTATTTTTAGTGGTGAGGGTAAGGCTAAGACAAGCTTAATTTTTTTCATGTTGCTTGTCGCTTACAATGAGTCGCTTCATACAAAAGTCCTGTTTATGCTTGAGTTTTCATTTCATATTAAAAGATATTTTCTATAGACATAAGTTAGATTAAAAAAATTAACCAATCTTACCACCTCCACAAGTTTAACTACGTACAATGTAATGTAATCAACTAACCACGGACGCCTAAACAGTGGCCGTGGTCAGATCAATCTAACAAATTGATCTGAAAACGTATCCGTTGTCAGGTATATGCATCTGGTGTGCCAATTTTCAAGTGTCATGTCCATTAGTTCAAGAAAACATTCATGTGTAGGATCAGTTTATTATTGAATAAACCATCACTTGACATTGTTTGTATCAGCAAGATTGATTTTTCTTCGTCGCTGCAAGAAAAGAAAAGGACTTTGTACCCCATATTTTTACAATGGTCCCTAACTACTTGTAACATGAGGACCAGGCTGTTTCACATCTATAAAAGCGCTTAATACTCTACCCTCGGCAACTCTTGCGCAACATAAGAAGCAATGCTTCATTTTGTGTATCATCCCATGCAGTAAATCAGATTAACCGGTAAATTGTAACTATTACCGCAGTAAATAAATAACGAACGTGGCAAATGACGCACGAACTGCATCGCGGGTAACGTTAATCATTTGCACAATATTTGGGACGAGATGGTTCTGGATGTGTCTATTGCGACATCGTGAGAGCTGTTTGCAATTTTGCTTTTCGCGGATGTGTTAGTATAATAATTTAATAATAGATGCCATAATTGGGTTTGTTTAAAAAAAACTATAAATCGACATCAATTTTAAGGTTTTCTCATGGAAGCCAATGTCAGAACTAGACCATATTAAAATGGGGCAACAGGGGAAGCACCAGCTTTCAAATAAAAAAAGAATCATCAAAATAAAAATCGACAGCAAAAAACAGTCGAATTGAGAACCTCCTTTTTTGAAGTCGGTTAAAAAGAGTTTGCTTTTACGTTGATGTTTTGTTAACAGGAGGGTTGTAGAAACGTTCAAAAATAACGCCGCTGCTAAACGAACTTACGAGTAGTATAGCTCTCGGGCAGCAGCCCGGGACCATTTGCACAATTTGGGGTAAGTTGGTACTGGATATATCGCTTGCGACAAGGTGCAAGTTGCTTATTTGTTTTTCTGAGTCTGTGCTTTAAGGCCCGTATTATGAAAACTTACTCAGTCGTCGATCTCTGCTTGAGAAACGCTTTTCTATGGAAGGAACGTCACTCAAACATAGATCTATGACTGAGCAAGCTCTCGAAATTGTCAACCGATGTGTTTTTGTTTTCTTCTTCATCCCATCATAAGCCAGGAAAAGTTCTCTTTTATAACTCGGATCAATAGTTTTCACGAATTTGTTGACATGCCGAAACATCGGTGAGAGGGTCGACCAGGCTTCCTTCATTGTCCACCTAGAAAATACCACTGATTTAGGCGTACCTAAAATCAGCGGTATTTTCAAGCTGGTTGGCCAGCAGTATATCTTTGAATCGTTTATCTTTAGGAGTGAGTTTCTGTAATATTTTGTTCAAGCCACATGCCGATTTGCCGGCGCACTGTAACTTCTAGTTCAAAGATTTGTTACCAACAAAGTTGTAGAGACCTATGGATATAGAAATAGATTTAGCTAGAGTGCCATGTAGGGCGAAGTGAAGCGAAATGTACGTTTACATCAATGACACACGCAACATGCGAATCAGGCTCGCTGTGTCCATGGTTTTAGCACGTAGAGGTGCGTTTACATTGGTTAGAAAAAAAGTATTATTTTTTTTTTTTTTTATAATGAGACTATAAACAGGATGGGGAAAATTTTTGGCCCCTTAAGGGTAGCTACCGTTTCGTTTGTAGTTAGAAGGTTTTGTTCTTAGGAACTTTCTATTTTATATTGCAGATTAAAATATTGCTTATTTAGATTTTTTTTAAAAGTACCTTACCTAAGATTCGCCCAAAAAATTACATTTGTCAAACAAAAACAAATTGGTCTTAGTGAGGATAGTTTTTATTTCGTTCCCGGCTGAACGAATTTTGATGAAATTTGGCAGGGAGGTAAACGGTATCCCGGGGACGGACATAAGCTACTTGAATAGAGCGTGCGAAGCCGCGGGCAAAGTTTTCTATAAAAAAAAACGAGAAAGTGAAAACAACAATGTCGCTCATTCAATTGTTCTTAATTTAAACTCGTATGTAACTACTTTTTTACGAAGGTAGGCTAATTTTGAAATCTCAGGAATTAAATTTTTATTCTCATGATATATGGCGTGAAAACTGTGGATGAGACACGCACTGGACTGCTAAACGTATTCACTGCCCAGCCTCTGGCACATGCGTCTTGGGCCATGAAGGTGTTAAGCGCAAGCCTATCTTTATACACTATCTATACTGAAGATTTATTTGGTTACTAGCTGCGCCCCGCGGCATGGTACGCGTTGTTCCTATGTTAACGTTAAAGGTGATTTTCATCCCACGGGAACTGATTTATGGGATCAAAAGTATTAAAATTCCTTGTATGCAAAATTTCAGCCGGATCCGTCCAGTAGTTTTGGCGTGAAGAGGTAACAAATATCCATACATCCATCCATCCATCCATACATCCATCCAAACTTTCGCATTTATAATTATGTGATAGTGTGATTATGAAGCATGCCTTTGATTATTTCTTTATCTCTCATGAACATACAAAAGTTTTTGATTTGCATTGATTTAAAAAGGGAAGATAGGTTACGTTCTCCCAGCGCTTACTCAAAAATTGGCATGTGTTACAACGCAAACACATACGCTCACAGTTACATTTCCAGTCCTGTGCAATACAAAGAAGAACAAAGACGGAAAGACGTATCTAGGACCGAAGTGAGACTGAGACAACAATATTTCACGCGAATCACGACCGCTCGTGCCGCCGGTCAGACGGTGACTGATGTGGGAGAACACAATTTTACACAATTTGAGGTTGCCACTTTCGAGCAACCAGTACCTCATCTTCGTTTTTAATAAATCAATGATGATTTGTGTAGTTAGAGTTCGGCGCAGGCAACGTGTCTAAATATTGGGAAGCTTAAAATATAAAAAAAAACACTTGTCATACGACAAGACTGCCTAAGGTTGCTAAAGGGCTATTGGAAATGATAATATTTGATCCAACAATCCACCACATTGTAAACCACCCCTAATAGTATACATCCGGAACTACAAGTGTCAAGGAATAGTCGCGATCCGATTCGGTGCCGATGAAAGCAAATCGATTCTGCTATTTGTCCACATTTACATTGTCTCATTCCTACGTGTAAATAACATGTACTTATGTAGTGTTTGATAATTCTATGGGATTGTAACATGTATTGTTGCTGGCGTGATTGTGTTTTGTTTTTTCATTCAGTTTAGGAACATTTTTTGACAAGTGAAATAACGCACCTATCGCCCTATTTGGGTGATTGCTCGAAAAGAATAGCGCACGAAATGCAACATATCCAATTATCCATGCTGACCTCACAAATCTAGGCCTCTGTTATCTAAACGATAAACAAAAGGGGAACTCGCCATCTATTAAAGATTTACCTATGTGTCACTAAACCGTAAGAACTTATTCTTGCGCTAAGCTGAAGACAGAGCGCTATGGCTTTCATTAGACGCGGCCTATGTCCAGCACAGGACTAAAATATGCTGACGATGATGAACTTCTTAAGGCGTTGTCATTTGAGATGGCGGTTGAATGATGATGATGATTTAGCTGGTAGGTAAGTCACACTCGGCGGTAGCCCTCGCTTTTGAACACCAGTCCTCGACTTAGTAAAACGAGGAACTTCATCACATCAGTCATGTCAATCTTAGGGCTTTGTGTACACAACAATAAAATAATAAAAGCATCCAACCTCACAAAAGAATTGCGCTATTTACATATCTTATATTAAGACTTTGCCTAAATAACAAAACTGTACTATTTTAACTGGCTATCAGAAAAATCTCACAATAACAAATCTACACAAAAATCAATTCAATCAATAGGTAACCATAATCGCTGTAATATCGAATTCAATAGACATCAGAACAAAACCAAAGAAACATTTCCACACCATGCATGATTCATAACTACATTTACTGCCGCACATAGTTATTGCTCCCAAAACGTCACATAAAAATAAATAAAACATTATCAGATCTTTAGAAAACGATTCGAACAGCGAGTTTAATCAACACTACATAAAACTTCTGTAGTCGTTACATGCGATTGTTTGCCACAGTCCAATTTAGGATACATAGATCAATATGTGAAGTTTATTGGTCCAGCAGTTTCCCACAAGTGCAAAAGCCTATAGCAGCGTGACTATATCAAAATTAAACAGAAGTAACTCGGACGGGTACGTTTTCGATAAATATAGGGGGGAGAGACGATTTTATAGTTTTTTATGTAGAATATATCGCGCTAATCCGTTGCAAATTGGCTTCCTTTCCCGCTGCCTCCCGAATCATTAACCAATGTTATAGGATATAATGATACTGTAGATTTTAATGTCGAAAGATTTTTTGGAATCGGTGCAGTAGTTTTTGAGTTTATTCGTTACAAATATACAGATCTGCTCTCTTTATAATATTAGTGTAGATTAACAGAAGCATAGTGTATCAGCTATTTGGTTACAGAATGTGGGACGGCCATGGTCAAACGTAAACACAGTCTATATTTTACAAATAATGGTACTCATATAAATTTATCATCACAAATAAACATGTCAGGTGTAAATATCCAAGATACAGCCTCTATAATGAAATATACCGTGTTATATTCAATCATACGATATTATTATATATAATTTATTTTTACTGATATTATAGGTGTTTTGGGATATGATTTGATTTATGCTTTTGTAGATTGAATAATTTGTGAGTTATAGCTTCTGTGATGTCCTGGTTTGATTTGAATTTGGGACTAAACAACGATTAGCGCTTACAATAGTTATAAATCAACATGTTCATACAATTATTTTCTGTAGCACAAACCTATTTAAATTCCAATTTTTATATACATGTATGTCTTTTATTTTAGAATTAGTTCCAGAAAAATCTCAAAAGCAAGTTTGTGGACAATTTGTTTGTCAAAGCTTTAATCGCTGATATATTTCTTCCAAATACTTGGGAACTGCGTCAGTATCAACTATTTTTTGAATCCTCAACATCACGAGCGCTCTTAACCACCACAGTTTACAGCTAAACTATCACAAATCAGAGTACAATCGCAATCTGGGCCCTTCGCTATAAACCACGGTTCTCTGTACCGAGTCATCCTTTAATTGTGCAAGGAACAACCGCCATACATTACACTTGCTGCCATCAAATTGTTTTGTCTCGGTTCACCTTTACCGCTATCAGCTAATCGGGGAGGACAGATGTGAGAACAAACGCTGACCTAGTAGACAAGCATCTGCCTGCGGCTTCGTGTTTTCTCCAGGATAAGTACATATGTGGCCTTTCCCAGGATACCATCTGTCTCAGTGACAAAATTCGTCATGATAAGCCAACCCGTTTGAGTGTCAAAAGGTAAAGGACAGACAGAGTTGCTAAAGTATTTAAAATATACGTTTAGTTTCCCAAGAAAACAAGTAAGTTAGAAGCATTAGATGCTTTTGAAATGTCTGGGAAAGTTTAGAAATTAACTGGATAAGACTCTATAGAAGAATAGACTTTGACGGATTCCGTGAAATACCCTCAAAGTATTTCTAAACAGTTATTGTTACAACAAAATTTAAAGTAACAGTGTTATGAAAAGACGAGGAACTAAAGATTTAGTTCTATAGAATACGGAAAGCTTTTATCTGATGTTTCTTAAAGGGCCATGTTTCTCGGTTACCATTGCGACAATAATGCCACATTATGTAACTTTAAAATAATTAAATGAATTCACATAGTAAATCAAGCGAACTCTTGAGGGCGAACCGTTTCACCGTTATACAGGGCGATCTATAAATTCGCGACTTGACAAAATAATAGGGTGCCCGATAGTTCTACGCTATTAACGCCCAGAGAGATATATTGGGTCTGGCGGTCTCAATCAGATACCTTAATATAGGCTGTTGGAGCTTAATCTTTTGTGTTCGGCTTTTGTTGTAGACTGCTATCTGGTCTTAATTGATCAATGTCTTTACTACTTGCGTTTCCCTGATAGCTTAGTGGAACTTTCGCTGCAGCTTTGGACTGATCGAGATAAATTAGTATGGCGGCGGTTGGTTTTATTGCGGTTAGAATGATCGGTCTGCTTTTGAATTTGCTCTAAACCAGGCTGATCGTGTTAGGATACTATTTTTTCTGTGTATCTAAATTTTAAGGGTGCTTCCCTAGTTTTTTAAAAATATTATATGAAAATCTCGAGTTGAATTATGAGAACTCAAACGATGCATGCTCAATGGATTAGAGTGGAACACGATATGGAATAAATATAATCCATTGATAGAATAGAGTGGGGGAAAAGGCGAATCATCCAATCCATCATTCGATTAATCCAGTGGATCAGACTGAATGGAATAGGGCCCATATGTACCCACGTATGTATGCACGGAACGGAATATAATGTCATAATATACGAAAGTCAACTGCTATGGTCTATGCACACAGCCATTTGAATTTGACGGTACCGCCGCGCTTTTCAGAAGGTATGTTCGAATTTTATTTTTAAGAAATTTGTCTTATTGTACTATTCAATATACGTTCATTTGGACAATAAAAATGTTTTGTAACTATTAATATTAAAAACTAGTAACGAATACATCCAACAGAGAACCAACGTTATCGACATACTCGTAGCTTAAAGAATTAGCAAGCTGAGGTGGCAGTCGGCCGTTCATAACTCGCGTACAGTCAACCGCTGGGGTAAACGAGTTCTTGAAGTAAAGACTCTGCAAACGTAGTGTAGCACAGGTGGGATGACGATCTGCAGGCAGATGCTGGATGCGTCAAGCTGAAGACAGGGCGCTATGGCACTTATTAGGAGAGGCATATATCCAGCAGTGGACTAATATAGGCTGATGATAATGATGAATATTAAACCTATTAACAACTAACGCTTCCTACCGCAGGTCTATGACCCGACAACATCAAGATCTGACCATGTAGATACATTTTGGGTAACCGGAGACTCCAAATAAGGCCGCACTGGACCATTTAGTCGCCCAGCCCCAGTCTAGTATGCGTGTATTAAATACTCTAGCAAATCACATCTTATTCGAGTATGGTAAGGGCCCGCTGGCTGATTTTATTACTGCACGTTTGCTATTGCAGGTAGAGAGCTTTTACAAGTGCCACAAGTTATGTGTTTGTACTAGACGCAAAAGGAGTGATTCCAACTTTTGCTATAGGATTTGAATTATTTAAAGAAGGATGGCAACACCCGCCCCTGCACGAATAAAAACAAACAAGGGCTGTGCAGACATGTAATGTCTAATGACGGATAAATAATATTTTTAAAGATTTTATAACCATCATTTACATTTTTAGCTGTTGGGAGTCAAAATATATTTTTATTTTTATTTTGTGCGACAAATAAACGCTAGGTAGCCGACATAAAGCTTAGAACGTGACTCCTTTTGTGACTGTCAATGTCATCGTAAATCAAGTAACACAAATTGAAACAACGACATTGATGTCTATTCAGATGTCGCCAAAACTAAACTACACTAATTTGACAGTTCTAAAAATGTCGCTGACCCTGTCAGAACGATCAAAATAATAAGGATGGCATCATTTTTCGTCCTGTCAGATTAGTTTAGTCTAGTTTTGGCAACATCTGAATAGACACCATTGTCTCCTGGCGAGTAGATAGATTTGTTGTCTTTCGACGTTTTTCGACGAAAATCTTACAAATTGATACCACGGCATTCTCCTGGATAAATTGATTAGATTACGTTACGATTGGACTGACTGAAGATCTAAAGATGTCTTTGAGATGTATTAATTGTGGGCTTCGGGTATCTCGTGTTAGAAGGCATTCTTTGGCGGATGAAAATGCAGCCTAACAGTCATTTAACCTAAAATAACTTTTTTTTCCCAACTTGTAAAAGGTTTATTCTATTGATTTCTGAATCCTTTAGGTACATATTGTTTATTTTATAAGGCCGGGGTGATGCTCGTCGCCAAAAAAGTTGGGTCAGCAGATGTATGGAACCTTGCCATCCTTCTTTAATCTGTAAGTAGAGTCTGTTCAAAAAGAGAAGAGTCGAGGGTATTGAGGGTGCTCGTGTGCCAATTGACAACGTTTGTTGCGTTGACAACACTGCTATGTCATTTCAGTGCGACTGAAAGTGTTAGTTCACGGTAACGCCACGACTCTTTTCTTTTTGAACAGACACTAGGTATCGGTATACCTAGAGTCTTTTTTATATTAAACTTTTATTTCATCGTCTTATCGAATAGATTGTTTTTTTTTTACCTAATTTCTAAGGAATAAATTGGCGGCGACGTTTACGTTATTTTAGTATAATATAAAGCATGAGTTACATTTAGTTTGTAATTGGATCCGGAATCTGTTCCGGCTACAATATTTTGTACCAAGTCCACCTTTTATTATTCCTAGTCCTAATAGTTTTTAATCAGAGAAATTAAATCGTTTTGTTTTGTTTTATGCTAATTTGAATAAGATATATTAATATATTTCGTAAATTATTTTCAGGGTAATGAATATAACACCTGTGTGACAATAAATAAAAAATAAGTCACAAAATTATTCTAGAAATTACCTTTTAAGGCCCATACACCAGCGAAAGTGGCGCCCCCAACTATTTTATCTTATTATTACGTTAAACGCAGGATTTTTTAAAAATTCTACGTTCATTTTGTGGTATCTATTATAAGCTATTTATTAATGTCTCTGTAATAGTTTCATTTTGTAAAGCTTAGGCAGAGATACGAAGTTGCGCTTTTTGGCCACCAAACTCTATTTTCGCATCTCCTCCAAAACTATATGAGATAAAATTATTAAAAAGGTATTAAAAAATAGCTTATAATAGATACCACAAACTGAACGTAGGATTTAAAAAAATTCCTATGCTATACGTAAAAATAAGATAAAATAGGTATCGCTGTCAGATTGGCTCAGTTATGCGCCTTAAATAGATAGATTTTCTTCTTTCTTCTTCTAACTTCAACAATTAGGCACCTAACCTTATTACCAATTTCTATTATTTTCACCTTCTTAATAATTCCTTTTTAAACAAATCCTACTCAACCTCAACTCAAGTCAATCACAAGACCCAGTGACGACACAGCCCGTTCATAAAGCAGTGTTGCATCGATCAGTCATTTCTCTAAGTAATGTGGGAATAGCGGTGAACAAAAGTCGCCGCAGCTGCGCCAGAGCGTATATAAATCATATCCATACTTACAATATAGCTTATCTAAATTAGGATGGTCGCTCGTTTAGATCGTAATTAGAAGATTCATTCGGTTTGGCCGGTTTTTTTGGAAAGTGTGTTATTCTTGTTTTCTATATTTTGGTCATAAAATATATATAATACACTTTATTGCAAACAAAAAAAAACTATCACACTAATATTATAAATACGAAAGTTTGAATGGATGGATGGATGTTTGTTACCTCTTTACGCCAAAACTACCGAACGGATCGGGCTGAAATTTTGGATACAGGTAGTTCCTGGATACAGGTAATCCTGGAATCAAACATAGGCTTTTTTATCCCATAAATCAGTTCCCGTGGGATAGAAATCAAGTTTAAACGTTTTCATAGAAAAAACGCGCGCGAAGCGTGGCGCAGTTAGTTTATAATATGTCAGTCACCTAGTCGGCAGGTGATACAAGCTTTGATTAAATTGGAATAAACGATGCAGTGTGAAATTTTTTTTACGGGTTCCGTACTGGAATTAAACCGGGGTTTATTTAAGGCGCATACCCGAGCCAATGTGACAGCGATTCCTATTTCATCATATTTTTACGCTTATCATAGGAATTTTTAAAAATCCTACGTTCAGTTTGTGGTATCTATTATAATAAGCTAGTTTTTAATACCTTTTTTATAATTTTATCTCGTATAGTTTAGGAGGAGATGCGAAAATAGAGTTTGGTGGCCAAAAAGCGCAACTTCGTATCTCTACCTAAGCTTTACAAAATTTAACTATTACAGAGACATTAATAAATAACTTATAATAGATACCACAAACTGAACGTAGGATTTTTAAAAATTCCTACGCTTAACGTAATAATATGATAAAATAGTTGGGGGCGCCACTTTCGCTGGTGTATGGGCCTTAAATAGATAATTAATCAAATAAATTTTGTTTTAGTAATATCTAGTTCCTTTTTTTTGGTCATCTTTATTTTACAGAAAGATTTGGCACCTATCGATGAACTTACAAAATGTGTGGTGCATACAAAATGATACTAAGTATTCGATACGTTCTTCTATCATATATTCATTATATGGACCTATCAGTGACAAAATGTTGCACATATTCAGTCTGACTACAAATACCTCTTCTTAATACTCGAATAACATAGCCTCTAAGCCGAGCTATTCGATTGCCCCACACCAACCACCGTAACAACAGAATCGAGCCTCATAATCGAGTGATACATCACTCGATAAAACCGAATTGACTGTATCTAACAACTGTCAGAGTTCCACAATGAGACGCTATCGCGGTGTCATTGCAGTGCCACAACAAAAACTCTTGTTTCGAACGTCAGTTTCGGGTCTCGGAATCGATAACGCATCGTTATCGATTTAATTATGATGTTTGTTTTGTGGTAATTGTTTGGATAAACGACGGGTTGGTTTAAGGAAACGTAACTATCTATTTTGCTTGATATTGTTAGAGAGGAGGAACGGTTTGCGAAGTGTTCGGGTGAAAATCTAATGCTGCGTACTATTCTACGAACCGCGCCTGCAACTGCATTGCATGTTACATTGCATGCGCGGTTTGTAGATGTGTACGCGGCATAATGAGCCCCGAGTTCAAGGCTCCTTTATAACGCCTAGCCTACATGAAGCCTTCAATCCTGGCTTCATTTAGGATTATGGTGTTTGATTTTAGTTGACGTACATAGGTAGAGCATGGTACACGTTGAGTAATAATACCGAACTGAAAGGATTTGAAATGCCATAATATGGTGTCGCCACAATGTGGGTGACATCTAAAAGCCATCTGAAGGAGACTTATGCCTTCTGATGCAATAATAAAGGTGTCTTATTTTTTCTTCATATTATATTTTAACATACTGACAAAAATAAAATATATTATACACACAGACGAATATAGAGCTGCCTTCTTTTTATTCAAGTCGGTTTAATAAAAATAGTTTATGCACAAGTTAATTTTACCTTACTGTAGACACATAATAACGTCTGGTGCCGGCTTAAAATTTGCACCAACTCAACTTCCCGCGGTAGTCGTAAGAGGCGACCAGGTGATATCACAAACAAAGGTATAAACTCTTTATATATACAAATTTACCATTAAATTTTTTCGATAACTTTTGGACTATAACTGAGCGAGTATTTGTTTAATTTATTTTGTAATCGCAGGGTCCTGTGATTGTTCTAGTTTCGGTCTAGGCAGAATAACAACGCCTTCTGTTCTCAACAGTTGGCATTATGCTGAGCCTAGGTCCATTTGCTACTGCAGCACATACTTTTTTACCAATAGGTATTTACCTACTTTTTCCTACATACTGTTAACATAATTTGTTAAATGCTACCACTGTATGTTATCAATTGTATAATTTAACATTAAATATTTTATTTTTAATGTGTTCTGTAAATGTGTGTGCAGTGGCAAATAAATGATAAGTCTATGTCTATGATATCCACCGGGAGCGGGCAGCAGCGCCTCCAGCAGAACAATTCTACCACCGAACTGCGATCCTTATACTCGCATGCCTTGGGATTATGGGCATTACCCCCATGAGATAAAAAAAAAAAAAACCATTAAAGGCGCTTATCAAGATAAGGCCTGGGTCCAATACAGGTTGTAAAGGCAAGGTGAGACACAAAACACGTTGCAGGGAGAATCACGTTAAGAAAACTGCTAACCAGTCATCCTCATAATCCCCCCCATTTCCCCATCAATGAATCCCCGCACTCATTACATAAATCGCGCGAGTTTCACGGCCCCGGCGCGTGCGCAGCCGATAGCATCTTATCTCGCGATCGACGCGCATTGTCGCGCGAACTGCGTGTCCAAACACCGGTCAGCTGTAGCTGACCAATGGCTGCGGATAAAAGAACTTATCTGCAGATCTTTGCTATAGCTTTCAGATGGTGTGTCGTTTGATGGATGAAGATCTTTCGATCAGAATTTACATTTAACTAATTATAAGGCCGAATTGCTTGTGCCGTGGCCAGCCACCAGGTGGGTTTTACGAATCATCGCTTCAAACAAGGCCTCTAACGTTATGCATGTCAGAAACCCCTCAAAAATTCACTACCTTTAACACATTCACTTTCGCGGTGGGACCCGCAGGGCCGCTGCGATTATGGCAATAGAGATGGACAAGTGTTTTCTGGGCCTTGGAAATGTTGGTTATATCGCATCTACTGCCCAACCTCGCCAGTGCGACCCGCAGGCGGAGACATCTAGCAACGGCGTGATGGAGTTGGACATGCAGTTGTGGACCATGAAACTGTTAGAGTTGAGAACTATTTTCATATTCTATGATTCGTTATTGTTCAGAAAGGGCAAGCTTGTAGAAAGACTTATGGCCAACCTTGTTGGATAGGCACTAAGCAGATGATAATGAGAAGGATCTCATAAAATTAAACAAAAAATAATAATAAAAAAACAAGTGCTGGTTTGGTCTTATGAACTGATGCATAATACATAACCCAAGAAGAACAGGTCCTAAGTCTAGCGTAAGCTTTCAAAGCACAGTAACTCATACAATGCTCAGCTGAATCGAACACAGCTATTCACTAGAACTCGCAAATCAAAGAACGGAGAGATTTAGGGCAGTGTAACACGATCCACCGTATTGTCGTGCGTGTGATGCAACAAATCTGTCGTATGCGCGAGCGCAGGCTGTACACTAGGGATAGAGATGTTCCAGTATCGATTGTAATTTTTTTCGACTGGTGAACGAAGTGGTGTTACTAAAATACACAGAGAGAACTGCTCTTCCTCTGGTTCCCTATGGGCTCATATACACGGATGGCAAGTTACCGACTTCGAGGCAATTGCACCCGTCGACTACAGGCGACGACGTCGAGAGCAGTAGATTCGGCGGAAGTCGAGCTTTGCAGTCGACTAATTCCTTCCGTGTAGTCCGTGTATTAGTGATTTCGTCTACTGTTACGAAATCTACAGACTGAGCTGAAAAAGTCGATGTGTAGGACGTAGCAATTTGAAAAATTTGAAAAATATTCAACATATTGTCGTGGCAGTAGCACCACCCCATCTCATCCCGTGGGTGTCGTAAGAGGCGACTAAGGGATATGCTATGGGGGTGGGCAGTAGCGCCCTCTGAAAAACAATTCTACCTCCGAACTACGATCCCAAACCCGCATGCCCAGCGTGGGCATTATGGGCAGTACCCCCATTTGACAAACGCCATTATGGCGCTTATCAGGGGGAGGCCTGCGTCCAGCAGTGGACCAATACAGGCTGTTGAGGTTGAGGAGTAGAGGCATATAAATCGACACCCCCAACTCAGTACATGGATGTCGTAAGAGAAGACCAAGGGAACCAGAAGAACGTCAGAAGCTTAACTCTGAGGCAGGGGAATGGGTGATTACAGTGGTAGTCTTGTTAAAAATTCAACGGCGCTCCTACTGCGATCATCAATCCGCCTCTCAAGCATGGTTATTAACATTTGTTTGGGGGAGAGGTATGTTCAGAAGCGGTATCTCCGCTTCTGTGTAAGTACTATTAAAAAAACATGAATTTATTAGGTTATGTGTGAGGCATAAACAGATTAAAAGAAACTATTTATTATTTGTCAATTGTGTCGGACAGATGGCATAGCCTAACTATCTAATAGACTGCAATGATTCCGAAGACTTTGATTCAGATAATGATTGTGATTCAGACTTTGGTGCAGTAGAAAAAGCAAAACGGAGATACAGATCCGAGAGAATAAGGTCTTCTGTGAGAGGGAAACAGTTTTTCAGGAAGAACGGTTTTACGACCGTAAGCAACAATTAAGCTTTCGAGTTCAGTTCTTCTAGCTTCAAATCATCAAGATTGTCAATAATCAAAGTATCAATGAATTCGTCATAAACCTTAAGGTTAACAACTTGACGATCAGTGAAAAGTTCAAATCGTGAATTCATAGATAGGTGGCTAACACTAGTAAATTGATCAGACGAAGTATTCGTAGTGAAGGTGACAAGGTTGACATTCGATGAAAAGTGCAAGTCGTGTTGTAAAATTCATCGATATATAGCCAACACTAGAGGATTGATCGGGCGACAGGCGTGGCGAAAGGATGCGCTTGCGCACCGTGAAATCCCTCGTTACGAGCTCTTGTGCGAGTTATAGACTGCGGTCGGTTACAATCACACTGTTTGATTGTACATAACTAGAGCAGTTGGGTTTCGAAATTTAGAGGTATTTTACCGAAAAACTACATTGAGAAAAAATAATATAAAAAAAGTGTTGGATATTTACACAGCGATTCTAGGAACAAAGTAAGCTAATTTTATTGTTATCTAAGCTCTGCTTAGTTTGGGGCTATATTATGTTGTGTGAATTGTCTAGCATTATATATTACTAGCACCCCGCGGCTTCGCACGCTTATCCCACGTAACTGATTTATGGGATAAAAAGCAGCGTTTTAAGTATGTGTTATTCCAGGCCTAGAACTAGTATGCAAAATTTTAGCCCGATCCGTTCAGTAGTTGTTGCGTGTAAGAGCAATACATGTTTACAAACTTTCGCGCTTATAATATTAGTAGGATTTATAATTATTAATAATTATTATCATTTGTTGGGATGATTTATGAATTTCGAAAATTCTTTTTCTGAGACGAAACGTTAACGTATACCCAACAGTGGGAAAAGTTGGATGATAATGACGATTACTTTTAATTTCACCATTATTGTTTCGCAAAAGTAGGAATTGCTTTGCTTAAAATTTGTATCAATTTAGTAAAACAGCATGGCAGTGCTCCCAGAACGTCTTGGGGCAGCTTCCTGTTGGTCAGATATTGTTCAGGTCAGTTAAGCAACCTCTAGATTGTCTGCAGTTATCTCAACAGTCTTAATAATTGAGACTGTATATGCAATTATTGTATATACTAATAAATTTTCAGTGTTGTTTGTTTGTTATGAAGCACACAATATACTATTTTAATGCCGAGAGATCAATCAATATATTGCACACTAGCAGCGCTTCGCGGTTTCACCCACGTAGTTCCCGTTCCCGTGTGAATTCCGGGATAAAATATCAGGTTTAAGAATATTTTATTTTTCAAGAATAAATTCACTTACATGAGAAAACATAGTTTTTGTAATGTAGAGCTAACTCGTATGCTAAACACTTAAGCAAGCAAATATAGCCTATGTCCCTGAAAAGTAAGCTTTTTAATGATGAAAGAATTTTTTAAATCGGTCCAGTAGTTTCGAAGCCTTATATAGCCCATATTCAATGCTAACAAACAATCATATCTTTTCTCTGTATAATATTAGTGTCGATAGATACATTTACCTATTGTATAAGACTGGCAACACGTGTGGGACCTTGCGCTGCACTTAGCTAAATTATAAGTTACAGAACATTACAGAAAATAGAAACAAGATTAAGTTGGAACATTTATTTGTGTCCGTTTTCAACTGCAGGCATTAGACGTACGAACGTGCAGTAGAGAATTATAATAGATTAGACGGAAGGAAAGAAAGAAATAGGTAGAGAATGGGCCTGACGACTCAAAAATTCTTATTAGTCCGTCAGTTTTATTTATTATTTATCAGAAGATATTGGACACGTTTTTTTCTTTTTTCAATCAAACAAAATATGACAAAAATAAAAGGCGTCAAAGTTTGGGAGGAGCTAGTGACGTCACGGCTAAGTAAAATAAATAAATAATTCTGGACAATTCACACAGCATTACCTAGCTCTAAGCTAAGCAGAGCTTGTGTTATGGGTACTAGATATACTCGTATAACTAATATAGGTACTTAATAGAATACACTACATAGATACATATTTTTTATTATACATAGAAAACATCCAGAACAACCTGAACAAATGTTTGCAGATCGTACAAACATTTGTCCCGAGGCGGGAATCGAACCCGCAACCTCCTGCGTCGCAGGCGGACCTTTGCCCACCGCACCACAGAGGTCGTCAAAAAGTGTGACACTTAACTGAGCCGTAACGTCACGCGGAAATTTAACTGGCTACATCTTCATCATTTTTTGATTAATCGACAAAAAAAATACGTTTCTAATATCTTCCGATTATCTAAATGACGGTCTTATTACAATTTTTGAGTCGTCAGTCCTAAAAAGATGGAAATAATGTATTTGCGTTGCGGTAAAAAACAGCACAAAACGTTTTAGATTGGCACTTACTACCATTTTATAAACACTTCTTACAAAGATGCACATTCTGTTAGCATTTTCAACTGTCAGTATTTGAAATTCAGATTTTGTAAAATTATTTTCTAAAAATCCGATGACATTATAACGTACGAAACAAAACTTGAAAAACTTAGCTTTCTAAGGAAGGCTAGCACATTCTGTCAGCATTTTCCGCATTTTCAACTGTCGGTATTTGAAATTCAGATTTTGTGAAATTATTTTCTAAAAATCCGATGACATCACAACGTACGAAACAAAACTTTTAAAAACCTAGCTTTCTAAGGAAGGCTAGTTTGACATGGTATCGACCTGTTAGGTATCTTGCTTAAATATGCGAAACAAAACAAATAATTTAGAAGAAACGCCTACAACGGCATTCAACACAGCAAGAGACAAGTAAACTTAAACTTTACGTTCAAACACTATCGAGCTCGATATTTTGTTAAACGCAGACTTATCTATACCAAGCATCGATTATCGACAGATGTCGATTACGAGATCGATAATGTCGATAGATTTACCTAATGTGTGCACGGCACTGACTTTGATGTAGGAAAATCGTTTTGTGCGCTGACGTGTTGATTTAGAAGCTCGGGGAATGTACAATTATGACATTTTAGTTTGTACCGATAGAAAATAGCCTTTATGTTGGGTTGTTTGAAGTTCTATTTTATTTGTCGCGTTAAAGTTTGGGCGAGAGGGATATAAACAGAGTTATAACTATTGGAAATAGTTTGGACTAGCGTACGAGATAGCTGACAGGTGCGTGTGCATAGAAAGGTGAGTCATTCATAAATAAAATTTATATTGGTTCTCTGCAGATCTCGTCCATTTCAGTCATAATATCCCATCTCGCCAAGGACACAAGAAGACAGAAATGTGACCCTCATACGTCGAATTTCTACTCTTACGAATTTCTATTTAAACCCTACTACCCTTATAATGTTGTTTTTGTGAACATTTATTAGAAAATCGATGTCATATAATTATAAATTCATATAATTATACTAACTGAGACATGGATTAGAAACGAACAAGAAGCCTTACGCCAAACAGTACCAAATTATACACATTATTATAATTTTAGAACTGCTACAAGAGGAGGTGGTGTTTCCATCTACATTCGCAATGATTTGAAACACGAATTCTTGGAGGAAACATGTGAAGACAATAACCATTTTCTATGGATACATCTGCATACACTTTGTCTTGATATTGGGGCCATATATAAACAGCCAACAGCAAATACTAATACATTCCTGGAGACCTATTCATTAAATTTGTCAAAAAGAAAAAGGACAATTGTATTCGGAGACTTTAATATTAATCTACTAAATAAAGACAAAACAACACAAGAATACAAATACGTAATTAAAGAGAACGGATATGAATTGATTAACAGGATAACAAAAGAATACTGCACGAGGGAAACTGACACTTCAAAAACTATCATAGATCATGTTTCCACAAGCCTTCAAAATAATATTTTCCATATGGCTATAATTGAGAGTGCCTTGTCAGACCATAAACAGATATATCTGGAAGTCCTAAGAAACAAACCTGAACGAAAGAAGCAAGTCCAATATCAAGCTATCAACTATACTAACTTATATAATAACATAAAAGAAACGTCACAAATAGATCTAGATAACAAATACGAGCACTTGGAGAATCTATTAATGGAAGCTATTGCTAAAAACAAAATAACGAAGACAAAACACCTTAATTTACCAAGAATGGATTGGATAAACAGAAACATAATTACGTCAATAAACGAAAGAAACTTACTATGGCAGAAAACAAAACAAAACCCTGAAGATGAAACACTGAGAAGAGACTTCGTAGAACTAAGAAACAATACGCATAAAGAAATACAAAGAGCCAAATATCATTATTACAACAAATCGTTTCAAAACTGTGCAAAAAAACCTCTGAAGATGTGGCAACTTATAAATAGCTTGACTAATAACAAATTTATACAAAAATCTATCCCCTCAAAGTTAAATTCCCCCTCAGGCGACATTACGGACTGTCAAGAAATATGTGAAACTTTCAACAATTTTTTCGCAACCATAGGCTTTGAACTTGCAAATAAAATACTAACGACAACTTCAAACAATTTTACTAGTACGCTTTCTTTTAATGAACAACTCAAAGATAACGGTAACCTTCAAACACTTAAACCAGCAACTACAATAGAAGTTGGCAAAATAATTACTAAACTAAAAACTAACACAAGCACTGGTATAGACGGGATGAGTGCTAAAGTTCTCAAATGTATCAAAGACCTTATTCTTGAGAAACTAACCAAATGTATCAATGATTGCTTAAAATCTGGTAGATTCCCTGACTCGTTGAAAACAGCCAAAGTAAGTCCTATTTTTAAATCAGGTAGCAAAATGGACCCCGGTAATTATCGCCCTATATCCGTACTTCCTATTCTATCAAAAGTTTTTGAGAGAATACTACATAATAGACTCAGTAATTTCCTCACAATTACCGATTATCTATTTAAAAAACAATATGGGTTCAGAGCTAAATCAAATACGCTAGCAGCTACTGTAGACCTTGTAACGATGATCAAAACCAATATCGACCAAAAGAAAATTACACTTGGTATATTTATAGATTTAAGAAAAGCATTCGACACAATCAGCCATGAGTATCTGTTGTCCAAATTGAAACAAATCGGTATTGGAGGAAGTGCACATGCAATGTTTCGATCTTATCTTAACAATAGGTACCAAATAGTCAAACTAAACGACCATCAGAGTCACCCCCAACTAATATACATACGGCGTCCCTCAAGGATCGATCCTCGGACCCCTACTATTCTTAATTTATATTAATAATATTCACGAAATCGGTCTCAATGGAGAAATCATCCTTTACGCCGATGATACTAGTCTTTTCTACTCTGGTAACTCTATGGAATCAATTGTACAACAAGCACAACATGATTTGGATTTATTAAGTGCCTGGCTACGGTCGAATTTACTAACTATTAACATATCAAAAACAAACTATATTATTTTCGTTCCGAAAAATAAGGTAATTAGTCACCACAATCCTCTAACTATAGATGGGAAGATGATTAATAAAGTATACACAGAGAAGTACCTAGGCCTAACACTCGATAGTCAACTCACATGGAAACCTCACCTAGAAACGATCAGAAGCAAACTTACATCTCTTAGAGGCTCTTTGCGTGGAATTGTAAGCTGTTTACCAAAACGTATACGATATTTGATTTACAACTCAATGGTAAAATCTCATCTTGAATACCTAATAGAAGTCTGGGGAACAGCTGCTACAACAAACTTAAAAGTACTACAAACGACACAAAACAAAATAATTAAAACGTTGTTTGTATTCAACTATCTAGAACCAATAATTAATATCTACAAAAATACTAAACTAATGAACTTAAAACAAATTTACAAATACAATACATGCATATTAATAAGAAAAATTTTAACAAAAGACATACACTCTCAGATAATTTTTACAAAGAAAATAAATATTCATAAACGTTTAACTAGACAAGCGAACAACATTCATTTAGGAACACCTAGAACTAACTATGGTAAAAAAAATATTATGTTTGAAGGCGCTAAACTCTACAATAGCTTACCAAAAGACATAAAAGAGGTTCAATCAATGACAACATTCAAAAGACTATTAAAAGAGTACATTTCAAAAGATAATTAATTCAAAAATCCACATAAGTATTATATTTTAAATAGTAAAGTTTCTCTGTATTTTCTCATCAGAAGCCACGGTGCGATGCTAGCCTTGCTAAGGCAACATAAAAGACAAAAAATCGTTTAATTTTGTTATTATTATTATTAATTTAAAAAAAAAAGATAATATTTGGCTCTTTCCAATAACTATTCATATATTATACTACACATTTTAGATACTTACAATTTGTATTTACCTAACCCACTTTTTTATATTCTTGCAAAAATTTGTTTGTAGTCTTAATAAGTCAAATTTGTTATTGGCCTTCTGTATTCTTTGCACTATGGCCTAACTGGCTTACATTTCTAGCGCTGGACCATTGTACTTGTAATGTTATCACACTAATCACCAGCTACCCGCAATTTTTTTTAGATGTTAGAAATAGACGTAGTTAATTATCTTTTGTTGTCAATAATGAATGTTTTACAAGCAATGTAATTAATACATTTACGTAAGTTAAATTTTAATTTTAATCACACTACGCATTAGGGCACAATATTTAGACTAAGTTTAAGTTTTAAGTTCTCAGTAAGCGAATTTTGTAAATTCTTTTGAGAATAAAAATATCTAAAACCGTAAAATCGATGTCTACTTGATTACCTGTTTAGCTATTTGACTATAAAAACTTTCGTAATTTACAATTTACGAATCGTAATGAATGTGTACGGGTTAACGACGAACCATGTTTGTGTTGGAAGAATACCTCTAAAGAAGAACAGCTCGATCGTATTTTTATTGAATCTG
This sequence comes from Eupithecia tripunctaria, assembly GCA_955876795.1. Taxonomy (NCBI): domain Eukaryota; kingdom Metazoa; phylum Arthropoda; class Insecta; order Lepidoptera; family Geometridae; genus Eupithecia; species Eupithecia tripunctaria. The sequence continues at coordinate 5,649,108 of OY041619.1, read as the reverse complement.
TATGCTGAGTGTGAACTCGCATCGACTGTATAGTGGTTTACTACAAAGTTTTAATCTATTTTCTATCAATCTATGTGACAGCAGCGCTCCAAGCGGAAAGTTTCACATTTCCATAAAAAATAGAGCTCATAAACTTTGTTGTACATACCTAAATAATATGAAAGTTCACCCTCAGCATATTGGTACCTATTCGGTACCCGATATAAATTTAGATAGATAGATAACTCTTTATTGTACCACACAAACATAAAAAACAAAACAGAAGGAAATGTACCGAATCATGGAAGTACAAAGGGCGCCAGTCCAGCGCGATGTCCAGCTCTTTTATTTATTTATTTATTGAAAAAAGGTTTACCAACCACATACATATCAATCACTTAAAAAAAAACTTAAAATTAGGTTCTGAATATTACTTACAGGTAAACACGACATTTGTAGGAATTACCTTTCCAAATCTATATAATTCGGCATTCTTATCTCCCATTTAATTACATGGCTATATATAACATAGCTGTATAAACAAAATAATAATTATAAATGTATTGTTGCGAATAATATTTCAGTTTTATCCCAACACATTTATTTTACTTAGTTTTATTACAATGGTTTTCGATTCACACAGGTTGTCTCCGGGCCATAGCCAAAAGTGTCTTCTTCTCTTGTCTCTGGTCCCTCCTGACGTTCCGTTCCTTCTTTGCGTTCCGTTCCTCATTGCTACACTTATCGCTTTGAGCGATCTCTTCCATGCAACCTTGGGATGGACTGGAGATAAAAGAACAACATAGACGGTGGCATTTAAAAAACAACTTAAGGAACAGAAATCAATATGAATATACCTACACTACTTTAATTTACTACTCCAGATTATTTTTCTACACCGTTTTCTAACCAAACTTAACAGGTAGACAGACAGACACATAATATAAAGTACCTAGGTACTAAAAACAAGGTGTCTGTGTAAGGAAAACACCATAAAAAGATTCCATCGGTACCTAGGTAATCTAGGAGCGCTTAATAAACCTATGAGTATGGGCATGAGCCCAGCTTTTAGCTGCTTTTAAAAAGGCATTTTCCCACGGTCGCTGAATCCTTTGTTACTAGACATGCCCAACGGGGCATCGATGCTAGTTTATAGAAAATAGCTATGTTATAGTTTATCAGGGTTCGTTAAAAAAACCTATAGGTGTGCTGGTTAAAAAGTTATTGTAAAGACTTGGGAAGAGGGTTTTAATTTTTAAAAAACCTCTGAGGTTTTACAAAAATTTTGGATAATTTGGATGGTTAGAAAGGATGGATGTTTGTTTATTCTTTACGTTAAAACTACAGAACGAATTGGGATGAAATTTTGCATAGAACTCGGGCAATTTTACTGCACTTTACTGGAACTACTGAACCTCGTACGGATGATGATGCTAGACCTGATACAACACTTTTTAACCCATAAATAAATTCCCATGAGATAGGATAAGCCTTTCAAAGTTGTAATAGAACATCGCGTGCGAAGCCGTGAGCAGAAATTAGTTAAAATATATAAGAGAAAAATATTTTTTTGCCAAAAAAGATGTGTACAAAAAGGTACTAAATAATAAAATAAAAGTACAAGTAAAATTAAGTGAAACACACCCGAGATTTTAGTGTAAAATTATCTGACTGGTATAAATAGGCAAAACGTTGATTTAACAATATACTGCAAATTGCTATAATACACAACAAAAAATACGACTATAAAGAAAATTACAATCAAATACCCAATTGAAAAAAAAATGCATTTACAATTAAAACAATCGTCTGCAAATCAAACAAAAGAATATAAAGAATTTTCAAAATTATTGCATCAATTACATAATACTCAAGACATTATAAATCAATAGTCATCGATCATCGTTCCAGTTGACAACTCAGTTGGAAAGTCATCGATAAATCGATATCGACACAACATGCACATCACTCAGCTACCGTAAACGTGACCGCTCGCGACAAACTGCGCCGTGACATCGACAACCAGATATATCTCTCACTAGCACCCGCCTGCGGCTTTGCCCGCGCTTTTCTTAGATACAAATAGTCTAAGGTCAGAGATATTATAATCATATCATCATCATCAGCCTATACTAGTCCACTGCTGGACATAGGCCTCCCCTAATGAGCGCCATAGCGCCCTGTCTTCAGCTTGACGCATCCAGCATCTGCCTGCAGTCTTTCGCAGATCGTCATCCCACCTGGCCGGATGGCGTCCTACACTACGTTTTCCGAGTCGCGGTCTCCACTCAAGAACTCGTTTACCCCAGCGGTTAAAATATGGCCGGCCCACTGCCACTTTAGCTTGCTAATTCTTTGAGCTATGTCGATAACTTTGGTTCTCTGTCGGATGTATTCGTTACGAATTCTATCCTTCAGAGAGACTCCGAGCATAGCTCTTTCCATAGCTCGCTGAGCGACTTTAAACTGGTGGACCAGCCCTATCGTGAGTGTCCACGTCTCAGCTCCGTAGGTCATGACGGGTAGGACGCACTGATTGAAAACTTTCGTTTTCAAGCATTGCGGTATGGATGACGAGAAGACTCGACGTAGCTTTCCATAATCATATAACGTTAAACAAATATATAGGTAATGCTTTTTGCACATAGCGCCTCCTAGAAAATAATCAATTTGAAATTTCTGACGCGTTTAAAAGTGTTTTACTTTATTTAGATTAGTCCATATATAGGACTAAAGACTATGACTCGATTTTAATTTCAAGTTCTTAGAAAAGTTACGGTAGGAATCTATCTTCTTATCAAATTTCATGAAAATAGGTTCTGTGAGTTCAGTCATTTAGTCTTCAAAAGGTACGAGACGGAAGGACAGAAATAAATTCTCTAGCATTTATCATATTAGTTTGGTTTCTACTCTAACTAATATGAACTTTATTACAATACGCAAGAGTCTATGTTTGTTTTCAGTACACTTAGTTACATCGTAGGTACTATTCTGCACAAATTATTGCAATTGAGAAGGATCCAAGATTGTGCAATAACTTGCATACAAGGAGTTTTTAACGGAGGAGGTTCTCAATTCAACTGTATTTTTTCATGATTATTTTTTTATACAAAAGCTGGTGCTTCCCGTGTGGTCCCATTTTCATTTGGTTCAGTTCTGACACTGGTATCCATGAAAATTCATGGAAAAACTATAAAATTGAAGTCGGTTTATAGCTTTTTCAAACAAAATTATTATTTTTTAGACTTGAATTCATATCGATTTTACACTGTTTCAATTACTTTAATATCAAAACGCTTACACATTTAACATAAAAAATTAAAACTAAGTTGTGTCGGACTCGCGTACGATGATGGGTTATCTATGGAAACGGTATATAAAAATAATGCCTGTTTTATGGGTGTTCCATTTTTATTTTATTCTGTTTTTTTTTAGTACTTATTTGTTGTAATAGCGGCAACATAAATATAAAACATCATAATCTGTGAATACTTCAACTGAAAAACTATCACGGTTCATGATACAGACGGACAGATAGACAGCGAAGTCTAAGTAATAGGGTCCCGTTTTACCCATTGGGTACGGAACCTTAAAAACAATCACTATCGCGATCTTAGCAACCTTATATATGTTTAACTAGCTGCACCCCGCGGCTTCGCCCCCGTGGAAATTTATCACACATCCCACGGGAACGGGATAAAAATCCTATGTTCGTTTCCTGGTTTTAAGCTACCTCCCCACCAATTTTCAGCCAAATCGGTTCCGCCGTTCTCGAGTTATAAGTGTAGTAACAAACACGACTTTTTTTTATATATATAGATATGGCTAAGGATTTCCGACTTCCCGTTCAATAACTTTATAAAGCATATAGTCCAATCATTTATTTGATTTCTTATTTTGACTGGAATACGTATAACGGTAAAGTTTACTTTCCCATAGAATTTATATTCAGATCCAGTAAAACCAACATTGAAATAAATATCCTACAGTTCCAAGAAAATTTCTCACAATCCAGTTTTGTAAATCTATATAACACTACCGGCGAGCGATCAATTTACATCAATCAATCTATAGGGTAACGTGGGGTAACCTATCCATCGTTAATCTAATTTAATTCGAAACACGGAGACTCTGAGCTAGACTGCGATAAGGCAAATACATACGAATAGCGAGAATGATAAAAATATTTTATTTGGAACATTTTTACATAATGATTTGAAAAAATGTTAATTACAAAATGTTATTATATAGTCTTGACGAATTTTCAAATGATACATTTTAATTAGTTTTTAATTTTTTGCATGATTAGATTAAATGCATGCCATCTCTCTACCCAATTTGCACACCGTAACTGGTCAAGCATGTTGTTTCACCTATATTTTTGCCATCTTTTATACACATGTTTTCTGCAAATAAATATATTTATCTTTAAAATGAAGCGGCGACATGGTGTCTAATCAGATGTCGCCAAAACTAGACTGAACTAATTTGACAAGACTAAAAATGATGCCATCCTTATTATTTTGATCGTTATGATGACAGAAACGGCGACAATTTTAGACAGTCTAGTTAGTTTAGGTTAGTTTTGGCAACATCTGAATTGATACTATTACCGAAGCTTTCAAACTGTGTGAGATTAACAACTGTCAACTCCTAGAATGATTAGGAATAATAATCTAAAATATTATGTAAATGCAAGTGCAAATGTAAGGCAAGTGATATCTGAAGAAGATCAGAAAGTTGTAGGGAAGACAAAAAATCTAAAAGCGTCATACAACCACTGAAAGACGAAAGAGTTAAAACACCAGAAGTCTTGCTAAAATGTCCACTCAAAACTACACAGGCTATTGTTGGTTTAATTCGATTCATATAACTTATTATAAATAAGGTAAGGTACTCTGTTGCTAGTGTTGGTGTTGTATTAATAAATGCTCGTCAGATTTCAGCAGTTATTCACATATTAGTGATGAAAATAAAATAAAATCCGTGGTGATTTGCTCATAATGAACAATAAAACCAGCATGTGTGAAAAACCCTAAGCGTTTGATCCTCATCATTCGTCCATTGGATTCAAAGCGCGCAAACTGCCTTTTAATCTGTGAACCGAGCGGAGATGTATGACCTTATTCAATAACGTGAGCATTCACGTATCTTCTACCCAATTATCCGACAAAAAGATGTACTGGCGTGGAAGTTTACCTTAGTTATAAGACCTAGATCTAGCTAGCGGAGTTGCGGATGACTCAGACTGACAAAGGGTATAGTTTTCTTGAACAACGAGTTAGTAAAACGAAATCGTAGTTTAGGAGTTGTCTATTACACTGAGCATGTAAAGTCTTACTGTTTGGCAAAGGTTTCTTAAGTTTTTAATGCTTAAAAACACGAAGTGGAATTAGTTTATTACTGAATTTCCCAAGAAATTACCAAAATCTCACAAATCCGTTAAGCGATTTAAACAATTTAGCTTAGTTGCTAAAAGTCGTAAATCAATCAAGTTATTACTTAATAAAAATAATACGGTACTCAAGAGAAACAGATATATAAAGATATTGATGCAATTTATGAATTCGTTTCGCTACAAGCAATAATTCCGCACTCAAGTTAAGAAGTTTACCCCATTGACAAGAAAATTGGCCTATTGAAGGCTGAATTAATATAACCAATAAATATAGCTTTATGTGTGATTTTTATTTAATTCCTGATTAGTTCTTTGGAACGTATTTAGTTGTATTTACCTCATTTTACTCTGTGCAAAAATATGATATATACTTTATATAAACCTTATACCAAACAGCTAGGTAATAAAACGCACAGTTATTTATAACTGAAAAGTCAAGTCATTGCGAACCTTAACCATCAATATCCGGATGTACCATGAAGTCATTTTTAACAGTGACGTCTAATTTTTAACCGACTTCAAAAAAAGGAGATGGATGTTACCTCAGAACTTTTGAATGGGTGGTCCGATTTTCATGATTCGTTTTTTACATGAAAGCTGGTGCTTCCCTTGTGGTCCCATTTTAATTTTGTTAGTTCTGACACTGGGATCCATGAAAATTACTTATAAAACTATAAAAACTGAAGTCGGTTTATAGTTTTTTAAAACAAAATTAATTATAATAAGTTATAACTTATTTTAAGCTTACTGATTCTTACAAATGATAAAATCAGTAGGTGTTAACAGTATGCGTACGCAAAACAAGTGAAACCGAACCAAACAAGAAATTAATTTAATCTGTACAAGTATTTGCAACTCTAATTAATTGAAACGATGTATCTTGACTTAGTGTATTTAGATTGAGAAGATTTATTTACGGTGAGAGCTTTTAGATAGTAATTATTAGTTTAGCGATAAATTTTCAATTTATCAATAGGTGTTATGTATTTATCTCAGAATATAACACTTGAACTGATGAACGGTTTTAACTAGAGGCTTCGACAGAGGTCGCATAGAAAATTACTATTAGATAAGGTACACCGAGCTTAATTACCACTAGATATAAAGTTCATCTAACTAACCTTTGTAGGATGTAACCATGTCACTTAACGCGACGCTGCAATACAAGGTGTTACAAACAAAAAAATTACTTTTTCTATACGAAAAAATTGGAGTAACTCAAGGTCACTGAATGGGCCTGATTTTTCTAATAGCATTTATTTGATTGTGATGTCTTAGAGTAATAAAAATCATTATAAACATGTTGGTAAAAGAAACAAACATGAAGTCAGCTGTGCACTACATATTTTATTTCTAACTCTGTCAATTACATGCGCCTATCAGCTTGTTAGCGTGATCGATCTTGGGCGAAGCGAGGTACCGTATGTTAGTTAAGTTAATGTGTAAGTTGTTTGGAGTGAGGTCAGTAGATCTACAGCCCAATCGGACTAAGCAATTGGACTGGATTGTCTGAATAGTCGAAGAATTTATGGACACAGGACATGGTTTTATAGATGGCGTTGGAAACGAAACCATGGCTTGAGGTAAATCACGTGTGATGGGTGTCATATACAATTAACATTACAATTTTTTATTCTACTGAAATATTGGCTATGTGTTTATTGTGATTTAAGAATAGCTTGGAGTCTATTTGTTTTTAATGTAAACCGTTCATAAAACCTAATGCCTCGTACGCAGGTCACGTATGTATCCTTCCTTTGCACTAAACTTGCGAAGCCTTGTAGTAATTCATTACAAACTATAAGCGAACTCGTAGCTCAGGCGGCAATACTTGATGGATCTAGGGGTTGAGGTTGAGCTATTTAGCTATTCTATTACTTACCTTATGTTTCAAGAAGGATAGATCCCTCACTGCGACTTTCCTCCTCATCACACTGAGTTCTGTTTGTAGGACCTCCATCGTCGATATATCCGTGAAGCCCTGCTCTTGAAGGGCTATGCAAGTACGCTGTACTTGCTCTATGCACGGCGAGAACGAGCAGAATCGTCCACCTTGAAGAAAAACATACATATAACAGGTAAAGATTGATTTAGTCATATTATTCGGTACTGATCCTGGACAAAAAGCCTATACTAGGAAATCGGTTTATTTTCTACTAGCTTGGCCGTTTCGCACGGGATTTTCCGGGATAAGAAGCCTATGTCCGTCTCGGTTTACCATCTACCTGCCAGTCAAATTTAATTGAGACCCATTTAGCTGTTAAGACTTGAAAAGATAACAGATAGACAGGAGTTTATTATAATTAGTATGGATATGTGCGCTAAAATTCAGCTGATCTGGTCAGTTGTTTTGGTGATCTTAGGAAAAAATATGTGCAAATACATCTTCGCAAAATTTCACCTTTGTAATAAGATATTCTATATATTTTACAGTGGGTTCAAGAAATGGCTCAGGCACTTTAAATTGTCAATGAATGGGTCCAACTCAGTTATGGTTAGCCGCTAAAGTTTTTGAAACCTCCCTGACCATTGCGTAGGTAGTAAATGTGTACAGTATTAATCAGATTGTTCGAAAGCCCACGCTATTAAAGTAGGTGGGTCAGAAATACAGCGGTCCACATTAATCTGACCCAACCTTACGGAAAATTCCGTCCACATTTTTGCCACTCCGACCCTTTGCACTTTACATAACAGCTTATCTATTGATACATCAATTCTCAATGGTCGGTACAAGTTTGTGCAGTTAGTTGACTGCAATAATTGATTAACTAAGGAAATTAGCTTATAATGTTGCATAGTCAATGGAATATTTGGGTGTTTCCACACTAATCGATGCTTTCGATCAATGATGGCAGAATGAGATCAATCAACATCGATCCTGCCAAACCAGAACGATGTTTGATCGATGACTGAATGGCTCTCGTAATAATCGATTGAATTTTAATCGACTCATATCCGCCAATCACCAAAAGCTACCATAATATGTCCATTACAACCAGCGACTTCAATGATAAAAGAATACGTAATACATTACTCCGGTTATATCACACTGGCACGCGATACACATTTAAAATTGGAACAATTTTTAAATCCGACCCCCGCTGAGCTGCGCCCGCTCCGCTCAGATTGGCAGACTGAGTGACGTTCGCTGTCCTTATTGGTCGATAAGATGTGACAGATAACGAGCCGGTAACATAAAAGAAGTCGCGTCTTTTCCGTAGCATTTCGGGCTTTTCAAAAAAAGGCTCTATCTGACGCGCGGTCATCTATCTATCACTGGGAATGAAAACATCCGTCGACGTTTGCCTTTTTGTGGCGCATTATGAACTGGCTTGTTTTATTTGGATTGTGTAATAGTGAGGTCGATCGCCCCTGGCGCGATTCAAACATTGTTAGTCGGTTGGACGATCCTGACGCGGGCAGTGAAATCCTTTCGGACATTATCGACTCCTACCATTGTGATACGCGGCACAATACGCTCGATGGCTGATAGTGGTGGTTTGAGAATTGAGACCCGGTATCTTTCATCTTCGATGCACAAATTGAAATGGTACTGTTATACATTTAAAGAATTGAAAGGGAACAGTAATGCGTCTGGTCGGTTACAAATCAATAACGATTGTTGGAAGTCGAAGTATGTTTCAAAGGAAAATATATTATTTTAAAACAAATGCGTTTATCAAGAGTCTGAGACTTGATTCTTACTTCCTTACTCTATCTTAAAACATAAGCTTCACTTACCTATATGAAAATGGTTAATTCAACGAGTGCAAAGGTTATGCAGTTTCGAAACTAACAGCTGCATTATTATGAATATTCATAATCCCTTGTCAATTTTCAATCGTTTATACCATAAAAGAGCTAAAAGTCGTAATACGGGCTCGTTTACTTGAAACGGCGCGAAAAGACACCTTGAAGGTGTCAAAATTACCATCACGATATGTATTCGAAATTCTATTGCTTATCTTACACATGTCTATTTGATGACCTTCTACTTGCTAAATATAAAATATCAATCAAATATCAAAGTGCTTTATTTCCTTTAGACCTTACTCCTTTAAGGAGGACACGTCAAAAAAATTCAAATTACATAGTACGAGTATATACTATGTAGCTTATAGCACGTCAAAAATATTGCATGGCAAAAAAGTGATAGCTTTGATTTCACTTTAATCTTTTTAAGTAACCTAGGTGATAGCCGGCAAACATTGTATAAATTGCAATTCAAAAAGAGCGATGTATCGCATATTCCACCAGGGTTAATATTCTTGGTAATAGGGCGCCACTAGTTAGGTCCTTAGGTCCCAACAATAAGGTTAGTCATCATATTGGGTGCTTGCAACACCGGGTCAGGGCACAAGAATGCCGGTTAATTGACAGATAGGTGAGGACGCCCGCTTGATGTGTGTCCGGTCCGGTTAGCCGTTGTCTATGGTGCACATATTTGGAGCTTGTTAGGCTTGTCTGCTTTTATTAGGTAAGTGTGGGCAGACTTCGAGTATGCCACGTCTGAAAAAGTTACTTGCGGCTTTATGTGTGGTATTATCGGGTGAAACAAGAATTTTGAGATGAAACCATGTAAAAGACTATTTTTCGCAGTTTCGGAGAGTGAAGACGAGTACCGACTATGGACTAGGTCCATATTGGTATTTTTAGATCATCATCCATCCACAGCCTGTATCGGTCCACTGCTGGACGCAGGCCTCCCCCTGATAAACACCTTATTGGCGTTTAACTCACTTTAGATCATCATTATCATCATATTGTAGCTGGATTTTTCCTACTGCTTACGTTTTAAAGAAGAAGGCAGTGGGTTACTGTCCCCAGTACAAACTTCAAAACGTCGGGTAACCAGCAGTGGGTAAAATCCAGCTGTAATATGATGATGATCCAAGGAGACTAAAATGAACATAGTAAAGGACCGTGGGCGGTCCTGAACGTATGATGAGGGTTATCATCATCATCAGCAAAATGCTGGTTCGCTGTTGAACATATAAATAATGCCAGATTATAAATGTTCAACAACGCCAAATATAGAATGCCAAAGCGCCTTGTTTTCAGCTTGCCACATCCAAATCTGTCTGCTTTAATCATGAAGTAAAATATTTAAAATATCAAACGTAAATTCAATGGCTCAATCACTTAAGCCTAGGTAAAGGTCCTGAGCTGAACTTAAGTGGTGCAACCTACTTTAAGTTCCGAGAAAGATTGCAAGAAGAACTTATAAAGGCTGACCTACAGATTTTGAAACGTATAACTGAACGTTATGTAACAACGGCTTTGTGCTGTAAATACTCCCATTCAATCACTACGTACGAAAGAGTATCAAAATTAGTGATGGGAAGTATCTTAATGATAAATTTATCGATAGGTTTGACATGACAAAGTCAAGCTTGGCCAGTAAGAGTTCCAGAATGTAATAAAAAAATATTGTATCTTGCTTGAGTAATACATTAGACTAAAGATTAGCACAAGTCGAAATAGAATTAAAATTTTATTTGTCTACCAAACCGAATAAAATAATGAATATTTCGCTTATCAAAAACGTGACGAGCGTAATGAAAATGAAAACATAACGATAATCACGAATATTAGACGGTATTTTTAAGGGACCCTAAAAAGAAGACGTAGGTATGTAGTTTCCCGCTAAAGGCAAGATGGAAGAGGCATAAAGTCTAAAAAAGTTGAACAAATATACATTAAAGAAAGGTAATCGATATTTTCATCAGAACCGACAGCCAACACTACAGCCAAGGTATGACAATAGCTCTAGCCGCGTCACTAACAATACTGGACAAGTCATTGATGTATCAGCGTAGATAACGCGGTGAAATCATATGTGCCCTCCAAGTAATGAGGTCGACTTACAAACGGTATTGTTCTTTAGATTAACCGATTAATTATTGAATGTTGAACGCAGCTGCACTGCTTGACGGTATTGATTTGGAAACGCTATATCTACCTCCGTAAATGAAATTCTAGGCGTAATATTGTGACTTCTAATTCTAATGAATCTAAGGATTCTAATTCTATTGATCTCATCTCATCTATGGTCATCATTTACATCCACGAATACTGATTGATGTAGTGGTTTCTTTGCTTATTAAATTTCTGAAAGTTTAGCTAGCGAATGTTTAAATTAGAAAACAATTACATATATTTCTTTTGACTTACAAAATAATCCGTAAGTTATTATCATATAGAGGTACATAGTGTTAACTGATTTTCTCTTCACTTAAACTTTTTGTCAAGTGGAAGACGTGAATAACGAACTCGTTTTGTCTAATGTCCACTTACTCCTATAATAGCAGAATTGACATCTCGATCGGTCGAAGAAATGTTGATATAAAAGAAGTTCCACAAACTCATTTCGCTTGGATGGCTTAAGCTAAGATTGAACTTTATTGACCGCGAACATCGTGAGACCTTCAAACTTTTCACCTTTGCATATACCCTCATATTTGTTGAGTGAAAGACACTTTCTACATGTATTCCCTCATCCTCGATGCATGCAGCGCGTGTGGTGCTGGGCGTCTACGCCAGGGTGGCCGTACTGCGTCCGCCCCGCCCCAGCCTGCGGCGTGCGCCTTGCCAGACGACTCATAGCTGCTAGGGCTACCCAGCCAACGTAACATTGTACAACATTGACGTCGACAGGAATTGAACCCGCATCCTTCCCTCAGTACACTAATGCAATCACACTAATATCATATATGTGAAAGTTTGTATTTATGTATGTATGGATGGATGGATGTTTGTTACCTCTTCACGCCAAAACTACTGAACGGATCTGGCTGAAATTTTGCATACAGGTAATTCTACAACGCGTGCGAAGCCGCGGGGCGCTGCTAGTACAATATAATTATTTATTAATAACGCCAAGTTACAAGCGTGATTGACTTGGCCCGTATTATGAAAGCTTGCTCAGCCATAGAGCTATGCTTGAGTGACGTTTATGCTATAGAAAAGCGTTGCTCAAGCATTCGATGACTGAGGAAGCTTTCATAATACGGACCTTAGAACTCTAGAGCCGTTCCCTAGAGTTATCCGTTACGTATAAAGTCCCAGAGATTTTAGACTATGTTGACACAATCTCCTACTGAGAGGAAGGATGCGGGTTCAATTCTCGTTGAAGTAAACTTTTTTATGGAATATTATTAGATTTTATAGGCTGATTTTGATTTGAGTGTCTATGAATCCGCGTGCGAAGTAGAAGGTAGAAGCTAGCTAGGATATAAAGAGTTGAATAGAGCTTCTATTCAACTCTGATCCAGTGGATTAATCCATTGATTGATTATATTCGACATTATTCCACACTGATCCATCAATGTTATTAGATTCGACATCTTGTTAACGCAACTCTTTTGTCCAAAACTATTTCAGCTATTATGCAATTGACGAATGTGGTTTCGGCAGTATTCTGTGCCATCTCTATAGTTTCTTTTAGATTTAAGTGTGCACTAAAGTATCTTCTATTCTAATCTATACTATCTTTAGTAGCTTGATAGATTTGTTTTTCACTAAAAGTAAAAAAAGTTTCCACCAGCATTTCGTCAAGAAACCTTAACAAAGAAGAAGATACGTCAAGAAAACGCTTAGGCACCAATTCAAATAAAGTTATTATAAGAAAAAAATAGGAATAAAATATTGGAAAAGAAATGCTAGGATATGTATTTTTAATAGTTTTTTGCAGTCTCAGATTGGCAACCCTGTGGCAACTATTACGAACACACCACCTATAAACCGAATGTTGTAATTTAATGTAAACAATCCTGGGAAATGGCGCGGATTGTGCTGTCAAACAAACAAACATAATTTCAATTTAATATTATTTGCATTAGAGAATTATCTCTGCGAAGTTATGTATTCAGAGCCTGTAGATATCGCTTATCCGCGATGAATAAGTTTACATTACTTTATAGATGGCTGTCTCATAAGTAGAGCTTAGGTTAGGTTATGTTCGTAACCCAGCTGATCAAAATACGCCAAAAGGAATGCCGGTTGAGCTATACAAACTTATTATGCTATCATCAAGGTTATTATGCTACCAGGGGTAACATATTTGCAAGAAAATTAATCGAATTGATATGTATCGAGAAATTCAGAAAAAAATTACATGAAAGTCACTAAGAAATGAATTTTTCTTCAGTCAAGTTTTCTCGTTTATTGTACCACCAACAGATGTTACATTCGACAATTAAATTTCAAATAGAACAAAAGGTACTAATTACGTAGCGTAACATAATAAAGTTGAATGTAAAAAGTGTAACCACAAGCGCCCTTCGTGAGAAAACTCCTATCAGACATAATAAACTTAGAAATACCCAGAAAGTATCCAGGATAGCGCAGTTCCCCGTACAGGTTCAATTAATTTAAACTGCATTCGTTAATTTTATTAATGCGACGTTCCCTGAATCTACCATCGTAGATGCCATCGCGAGGGCCTTCTCATTTTCGAAATTAGCAAATGGATAAAAAAAGGCCAACCGCCAACAGAGTGGACAAGATAAAGAAATATACGGAGAGGTGGCTGCGTTCGAGGCTGCAGATAACACCATTAACGCCGGGAAGGTTTACTGTGCAAAACAATAGAAAGGGACACTGATACCTTTCGGACTAACGAATGACCCAAGCCAGCGGAACCAACACAGTAAAACTGACCTTGTTTTCTTGATTATAAGGTCTGCTTGGCAATGAAAAGGAATGACGTAAGCCACATTAGAGGACAAAAAGGTTTTGATACTTAAGCGAAAGAGAGAAAAGGACAGCGCGTGATGACAACGATAGCAAAATGAGTGGAGTAAGTTTTTCTCAGCCACCCAGTCAGCAACATAATTAATGATTCTCGTGTCTCAGACGAATTTATAAATTGGCTTTTATTCCGTTTTAACAAACTTGGAACACGCGTGATAGTGCCGATATCATATCGACTCAAACGCTAAATAATTATGGGAATGTGCAAGCATAGATGATACGATTGCAGGTTAGTATTGGAGATTGTGAATCTTTCGATGGTTTCTATTTTAGTTTTATTTGCAGTTCTGCCCTTATTATTTTCTTTCAGGATTATCTTTCGTTCCCTGTTATTGTTGTGGAAATTAAATAAAAAGCGGCGCATATAGTTTGTAAGAGCAATTTAAAAACCTCATTTAAACTGAGCTTCAGATGTGCACTTTTTAGTTACGTATTGTTTTCAATCCAGTCAACTCGACTTATCGCGATATTTTACTTTACTTTTATAACGTTTATAATTGTACCATTATTATGTGCATGACGCAAAATAGGCGTAACAAAATACCAAAGATTACTCATCCAAATACCATTCTCACTGGTATAAATCAAGCATTATAAAATCTCGTATTTGCCCGCATATAATAATGGCATATTTAGTGTTCGATAAGGTTTAATGTGTAGAGGTTGGCATAAATCGACGCAGGCGCAATCTAACATCGCACCCCGCCCCGCCCAGAGAGTAACTCACTGGTATCTACCCCGAATATTGTTAATCAGTGGATCATTAGCTGTGAGCTTCGTGATTCACTATGCGAACATTTCACTCAATATATAAGTTTTTGGTAGCTGATTTCGAGCATTTACATAACATCACACAAGCTTTGTTTAGCTTATGCTGTGCTTAGATTATGCTATGTGGATTGTCTAGCATTATTTATTTATTATTTAATTGGTGGTTGGTTGTTGTATAAGTTCAAATCACATAACTGTTGTCTGTCTCTATAAAATATTTTTTATTTAAACACTTCTCAAAAGAAATCGTTAAATATATGGTAGGTTTTAGGTACATGGTAATACACATATAATTCCTTTTTTTTTGTAGTTTTTTTTGTAGTTTATAATCTAAATTTTTCAAACTTATTTAACAAATTATTAATACTGTAATACTTTTAATGCATCTTTTCTGTGTAGGTTGATTTTTTCAACAACTCTTATTACAGGTTACAGTTATACAATAACACTTCTGTTTTTAGGAAAAATATCATTTCAAAATTATGAAAGAACATGCAATTATGCCCTTTGCTTTTCAAATTAAAGATTTTTCACTGTCCAATTTGCGTGAGATATCACCAGCGAAACCCACAGTGTGCGCCGGTTTTGTACTAAAGCTGATACCCTCATACCGCACAGCTGATATTAGATAAAGCTAACGGGGAGGCGCAGCTATAAATCCAAAATTGAACCAAACATACTTCTGTCCTGCTCTTTCTAACTCTCCCACCCTTATTCTGGCATCCCTCTCTTTGTAGTTGGATTGAGATGGTTTGGTATTTCAATCACAAAATGTAAATGTTTATGTATTCATTCTTTGAGGAAGCAGAACTACTTCCACTTGCCACTTTTTCTATATTTCGTCTATCGTGAATCTAAAATTTTAAAGGTACATTTTGTTTGTCATGTCGTTGCTAGTAATACGTCACAGAAAACTGTGTTTCATTTCTCAGATAAGAATTATTCAAATAACATTTCAAATCTATTCAAGAACTTTTTCAGATAGTAGAACAGTCCAAATCCTATCTAAACTCAGTAAAGTCAGAAAGGTCTCTCCGTAATAAAGAAAACATTTAAATTGAACGGAGACCAATACAAACTAGCGCACAGTACAGAGTACAGACCAATAAAGTATTTTACAAGTGATACAAGAATGTAGCCCAATCTGTTGGGCAGATCGCCCAGTGCCTTAGCTTTATAAATACTTTGCTATTTATTTCTGGGAATCGCCCGATCAATGTGTTGCCCCGGCTGTAGATAGGCATCCGGGGCCTTAATACGAGAAAAAGCCTAATCTAAGGTCATCGGCCGGGGAGCAATTAAATTATGGGCTTGGTACATCGCAGAGTTATGTTTTGAACAGTTGTTCCTTGCTAAGGCTGTGACCTCTTTGGTATTTATCAAATGCTTTTTAACCGACTTCGAAAAAAGGAGATTCTATGTTCGTTTATGTATGTTTTTTATGTATGATCGTTAATTCGCTGATTTCGCTTTTGCATAGAAAATGATCCCGGACACATATACATTTTATTCCCGAGGGATTAGTATTTCGCAAAACTTAAAAACAGTGTCACATTGGACATTTGTGTAAGTAATGTATTCTATTTTGTAGTATTTATAATGTATTACAAGTTTATCAAAACGAAAGCTTTCAATCAGTGTGTCCTACCCGTCATGACTTAAGAAGCTGAGATGTGGACACTTACGGTAGGGCTGGTCCTCCAGTTCAAAGTCCATTAGCAAGCTATAGAAAGAGCTATGCTCGGAGTCTTTCTGAAGGATAGGATTCGTAATGAATCCGACAGAGAACCAAAGTTATCGAAATGGCTAAAAAAAGCAAGGCCGGCAACTGCTGTGGTAAACGAGTTCTTGAGTGGAGAACGCGACTAGACAAAAGTAGTGAAGTACGCTCTCCGGCCAGGTGGGATGACGATCTGCGAAAGACAGCAGGTCAATGCTGGATGCGTCAAGCCGAAGACGCTATGGCGCTCATTAGGGTAGGTCTATCTCCAGCAGTGGACTAATGATGATGATAATGATGAAGTCGCCAAGTCACACGGTACAGTAGCGACAGCGCGACACAGCAGCATGTCGCGCGACAACGCACCATATACGCACGGAACATGCGCGTGCGCGTATCCCGAGCCACAGTAATTAGGTGTAGTTCAGTCACGATTGGAAACCGATTAAATTATATTTCGCAAATGAGGTAAAAGGAGGGAAAAGCAGTGTACACCTTTTGGGGATTTTAAAATGTATGTTCTTATTTGGAACGGAGGTAAAAAATACTTATGTCCCACATACATACGTTTATCCGAAAATGTTTAAAATAATATGTCCACCCGTGGTCTCGTGCGAAGCCGGGGCGGAACGCTAGTCTGATTTAATTTTGAAGACAGTGGTTAAGGAATTTCAGCGTCTTGACCAGCAGTGCAAAACTCTACTGCAAAACCTAAGTTCTCACCATAAAGAGGCTTTACCTTCAGATGTCCCAGGTCTAGGTGAGTAAATTTACTTAATATTGTAAAAAGCCTCATCTAAGACAGACATGTCAAAAACCATACACATTAAAATAGCTAAGACAGCCGTTGCCATGTCGTTTTGCGATGCAAGAGACCTGAGCCTTACCTATTCATATTTGCTAATTTGACTTTTCTCTTGATTTTATGACCAGAAATCATAATCTGGGTCTGTAGATTTCCGTCGATTGCAATACTCTCCAATTATGTACTCTAAATACCCACGCCCACGCCACAAAGCCTAATGAATCAAATCCATAACAACATCATTATACAAGGAATCCAATCGCTCCAGGATAAATGGTCTCAAACTGAGATTGCGCTGTTTTCGTGAGGTTATAGACGTCTAACGCATACGAGAAACGATCATAAATTAAATCGTTGCCGTTTGTAATATTGTCTTAGCCCACAATGGGGTTTTAGCCTCGAAATCGCTTGAAATATGGACTGTTAGTTGAACTAAATAGTCTGTGGTGAGGTAAAACACCCAGTAAATCATTAAGGGACGTGCCAATGCCTCCCTTGGAACGGATAAGGCAATAAAACTCATTCACACGTTCGTCAACTAAACAGGTGCCTTATTAAAAACGCACCGCTCTCGATACCGGAATCGATTCCATGTTCCAAACCCGATTCAATCGACACGCGATTACACAGTGTAATTCTTAAGCAGTAAGATCAGAGAGGAAAGAAACTTGTACCTCCCAGGATCGTTATTTTCTACCTTACTGGGGTCTCATTCTACTAACCGATTGCTTTGCTATTGAAATGAATTGACTGTGAATTGCACAACATTATTTATTTATTTAATGATATCTTCGCAAAATCACCACGTTCGTCGAATGCTAAGATGAAAGAAACTCGACATAGTGCCTGAGGAGCTATATGCAGGGAGAGATTGATATAATTATTACAACCTTGACAGCTTTGACGCGCTTCCCCCCATCTGTAGATTTTTTTATATAAGATAGAATGCTAAAATGTATCATATTGTGATGATACCACTGTCAAAGTCAATTAGTTAATCAGAATAGAGCTCGGGGCCCGATTCGATGTTGTCCTGTGGTTGCAGGTAAGCACTGAATTCAAATTAATATCGGCATCGGTTGCGTACGCGTCGGCTGTGCTTCTATATTTAAATTTATTCGTGTCCTATTTTGTGACTTATTTCTTATGTTAGACTTCAGGTAGCTATGATTTATTTCGCGCTATTGGGCTATTAATTGATTATTAATAGGTCTCTGTCGACGTTTACATGTTTATATGAAATTCCTGGCGATACAGTTTTATAAGGCTAATTCTATTTTAAACGAACGGACATGACAGTTTGTTAACTAATAGCTGTTTTGACTTTGTAATTCTTACTAATTTTATTCACGGAGGTTGAGGTGCATCATATAGGTAGAAGTTATAGTAGGTACAGCATTTGGCTACCTTAAAATGTCAGGTTTATCGGATAAACAGATGTTGGCAGAGTGTCTGAAAACTATTCTGACTCGCAAGTAACGTAAATTAAATTAAAAGCACCCTTAGGAGAAAGACCAGGTATTTTTGCTGGACTAAACTAGTATAAGTAAAGGCATAATAAGAGACAATTAGTTCAAACAAAAGATAGTCACGCAGAATAAGAACATTCTCATACTTTGAAAATTTTCTTATCTCTTTTTTAGACGTACCAAAACAGTGTGTGTGAAACAAAAACTTAACTGAGAGTAAACCAAAACTGGGTTATCCTTTACTTTTGCATATTTTCAAGTCAGTTTTTAAAGTAGTGCTTCATCAGACTGAGGTCAGGTGGTTTGGAGACCAAAAAATTATTTATGATACACTGAACCAGTACCTTTACCAGATCTTAGCTTTATCAGTTTCAAACCCAAAAATAGATACCTGTAGGACCGGACTGACCTGAAGTGATATGGTGACCTCACGCAGAGTGGATTTGGACTTGATGTGGACTCTCACTTCAAAAAACCATCATCCATATCACCAGATCTAAGCCTATCTTCACACCCTAAAAACCTACTTGTAGAAGCGGACCGACCAGTCTGATGTCAAGCAGAGTTTAGACATGGCAACTGTAAAACCATCTCCTTTAAAGAACTATAACCCATATCACCAGATTCAAGCCTAACTAACTTCACACCACAAAAACCTACCTGTAAAAGCGGACCCACCAGTCTGATGTCAAGGAGAGTTTCGACAAGGCAACCGTAAAACAATCTCCTTTATAGAACTATCACCCATATCACCAGATCTAAGCCCAACTTCACACCCCAACAACCCACCTGTACGTGGGAACGTTCCCTATTCCCTAATTACCCTCGGCAGATAACGAGTCTAATTCGCGGGCTGCGTGCGCCGGCACTGCTCTCACGCACGCATTGTCTTCGGTAATTGCCGATCCTGTTCAATTGGAGGTCCTGTTCAATTTGTTGCCTTCCCCGCACTGTGATTCCTTTAAGTGGGCACTTTCAATTGCTAAATAAATCGTATGCGTGCTTAGGCGCCTATTTCACGGGTACGAGCTGGACTGTATATCTGTATAAGGCGCAATTAAAAAGGTTTCTGGGAATGGTGCTACTGAACTTGATCATGAGGTTCTTGACATGAACAGTTTCTGGACAAGGTATTTACAATCAAAGAAGTTCAAGTGCAGTTACGACTAAAGAGATGATTGTACCTACTATTATTGATGAAAGAGATTTTATTCAGAAGTCAAATATGAGGTGTTCATATTTATAAAAAAATACGCTTTTACCAAAGTGCTTGGTAAGACAAATCCAATAAACTCAAACTTGACGGGGTTACGTCGGTAGTTTCGTTTCATTGAACATTGCATTGTCACCGAATTTACAAAAGTAAGGCAAATTTCAGCTCAATCGGTTGAGGGTAACAGTTCTAAAATTCTGTTGAAAGATTTGTCCCATTCATACGTAAGTACGTACAGGGCAAGTTCAAAAATCTTGTAATAATTGCAAAATAATCAAATCCGTCCAACGTAAAAAGGTTAAGGTTTGTATTTTTAGTTATATGTTTCTTTCTTCTTTACGACAAAACTGTAATAACATATAAGGCTAGTTTTTTACTTCACGCGTGTGAAACCGCGGCTAAAATCTTGTCTTAAATATTGAAAGCAAAACAAACTATTGAAACTGTAGTCGGGCCGAAGTAACCTTATTTGGACAGACCCGAAGAGCGCAAAAGATTTACGTTAACAAAATGGACTAGATTATAAATAAAGGTAAAATAAATTATTCAAATTTAACATATGGGTAAAATTACAATAGAACCACAACATTGGCGTAGAAAGGCGAATAGGTGCGCAAGCGCAGGGCGTAACCCCCCCGAGCGGCTGATGAAGACATCACGCGACCGCGCCAATTGATTAGTCGCGCGACGGCCGCCGAGGCGAGCGGACGTGTTATTATGCGACTTTAGACACGCGTCTTGCTTGTAATTGTAACGCCTGCTCTGAATAGACACGTGCGAATGCGTGATATAATCAACGTTATAACTATGAACTAATCAGCCAGTAAACCATGAATAGTAATTCATAAAAAAAACTTCCTCATTTAATTTGATCCCGAAATGTAAAGTTGCTGAAAATTCGATGTTAAAGATAAGTAAGCTTTCAAATGTCAAATTGGCAAGTTTAAGTGAAAAAAGAGCATTATTTATTTTTCAATAAAATCTTAATAAAAATAACCTTATACTTTTTACAGCCAAGGTTATGAAAACACCAAGTGACGAGTCAAGCAATCTTTCTTAGAACCTACACTTTCACATAAAATGCATTTAACAGTAGCGAACAAGAGAATTTACGCCTATCTCCAGCGATCTAATTTAACCGACCAAAGCGGACAGTTAGTTATTGCACAAATTAACTCCTCTAATCGTCGGAGGCACGCATTATTGGATAGCCAAAGAACCGTCGTCCTTAGCGGGCGTGTAACAGGATAATCCATCGTGTAATTAAGGCCTTAAGACCAGCATAAATTGAACAGCTGGGAAAATCATCGCACCTTGTACATTTAGTTACACATGCAATGTTTTAATAATCAACTTGGCAAGAAATGGAAGGAGAAGACGAGCCAAGCAAACTCTACCGTCAGATAGGAATAAAATAGCTAGAGTCTGTTCAAAAAGAGAAGCGTCCTGGCGTTACGGTGAACTAACACTTTTAGTCGTACTGCAGAGCAGTGCTACAAAAGTCAATGCAACAAAAGTTGTCAATTGGCACACGCGCGCCCTCAATTCTCACGACGCTTCTCTTATATAACAGACTCTAAGGAGATTGAGATGTATTTGCTCTGAATTGTGGAATGGTGGCCTACCGACGCTCAACGGAAAAGTGTCGGACCACCCAACCGATGGACAGACGACAAAGGTCAAAATGCAGACGATGTCGTCTTTTGGAGCAAGAGTGGGAGATTTTACAGTGGTAGTACTGGTCTGAACAGAATGGCGTGAAACTACGTATAAACAGCATTGTATATTCACATGCTTAAAACAGAATTTGGAGCACGGAGTCCGGTTACGTCATATCGAGTAGTCACGTTATCGCTGTCGTCCAAACCCCATACAAAAGTGGAACCACTCGAGGACGAGTCAATATTGCCGAGTAACCAAACTCAGGGTTCAGTGTGATGGATGAGTGTGAACTGCCATTGACTGCATGTCACACAGTTTTCTACAAAGTTGGCGTTTATCTATTTTCCATGAAAATGTGACAGCGCTCCAAGCGGGAAGTTTACATAACATTACAGCACAGTCAAATTTCCATATAAAAAAATAACACAAACTTTGTAGTAAATAGTATGGCAGTCGATGGCAGTTCGACAACCTCTGTGGCGCGGTGGGCGAAGGTCCGCCTGCGACGCAGGAGGTTGCGGGTTCTGTTTCTGCCTCGGGATAAATGGATGTACGGTCTACAGATATTTGTCCAGGGTGTTCTGGATGTTTTTTATGAATAATAAAAAATATCTATCTATGTAGTATATTGTATTATGTAAATCAGGTATCTAGTACCCATAACACAAACTTTGCTTAGCTTGGGGCTAGATAATGCTGTGTGAATTGTTGAGAATTATTTATTTATTTATTACTTCGCACTCAGCATACAGTAGGCCTAGCACGGGGATTGTCATCGAATGCGTAAAATGTTTGAAATTCATTCCTTCAACTACAATAATTTACGCAATGGATGACGATGCGATGTCATTTTTCTCTATTCTACCCTAGACAACGATCCTCGTTCTAGGCCGGCAGGTGACTATATACTGGACGTTGTTATTTTTCGAGTTGGAGCAAAATCTGACCCAAGCTTTTTTATCCTCTATCTATATAATCTAGTATTTTATAGTAAGCCTTTTGCAGAGTAAAGTTTTGACAGTTTGTTTGAATTTATTTACTGATAATTTTTGCAGCTCAGTAGGGGTTTTGTTGTAGAAGCATATACATTGCCCATTAAAAGATATATTAGTTTTATGAAGCCTAGTTGTGGGTACAGCGAGTTTATGTTTATTTTTAGTATTTACATTGTGCTGTGTGAATTGGACTACATTATTTTGAATTGTCCGGCATATTCATTAATATTTATACGTATAAAACGATTTTATTTTGTAGCAGCATTTGAATCCCTTGAAAACCAATCATATGCGTGTAGTGGTAGTACTTGCTTGTATGGGCTGTTCCCATAATTGGTACCGGTTAGACATAATTCACCATAACCACGCATACGAACACCGAAAGCTCCTCTATTTAGAAATTTGCCTACAACCTTTTAACTTACGATACAATAGTTTAGTACGATAGCCTAGTAGGTAATTTATTTTACATAGTTGCGGCCTATGTTTGCCTGTCGCATTGCAACGAAAATTAAGTGAAGAATTATAATGACAATAAGAAAAGATGTGTAAATTTTCTATAGACATTTAGCAGCTCCATGAAGTTGTGTGGAATCATGCAGTATTAATTTGTCTAGTTACCTAGATGATGCTGCTAGGTGCATGTTGAACTAGGAGGTAGGATGTCGCCTACCAATGGGACGTTGCAGGTTAATTGTAATTGTAACATAAGCGTGAGATTATGAAAAGAAGAGTTTGAGATCGGCACAGTAATCGAGGTGAGAGGGTAGAGAGAAATGTAGAGTAAATTAGTGTAAAAAGTGTGGATAAGGATATACTCTAGAATCTAGAGGCAATATAGGTCGTCACAGATTTGAGGGTACTCTAGAACTCTGGCCCCTTATTAAAATATGATTTATAGTCTAGATATTTCAATTTGGTGGCGAGTCCTACCCTCAAATCTGTGACTACTGATGACAAGGAACAGACCTTTATTCGGCGTGGAAATTCGTTTACGAATAGACTGGTCTGGTGAAGGACCAGAATTATGTGGGACTCAACGTCCTGAGAAGGACGTAATACCCAAAACCTCTCCGGTGACTCTCTCTCGCCGAACCACGGGAACATTTTAACCGACTGGCGTCCCCTCTTCCTCCCATACATGGCCGGTGAGCCCACCATTCCACACACTCACCGACCCCATTATTCTGAAGGAACGGACTTATAGAAGACCGAAAATAATGAAAGAAGAGGCCTTTGTCCGACAGTAAAGTACTCAAGGCTTCAATTAAAAATATGAGGAATAACTTCTGCAGCAATGAAGCGGTGTGCAAATCCTAGTAAACCCCATTATTAGCTACGGCATGTGGTACATTCCCAGCAATCCATAACTACAGGTAACCCGCTAGTCATAGCGTGCCTAGAAACATTTGTTGGGAAACCGCCTAGAGGCCCTCAAGAGCATCGTTTAAAACATTCACATCGAAATTAATTGCTGGCATAAATGAATTTAATGCGATAACATTAGTCGTACGTGATAGTTTTTTGTCGTATTCAATTTGTTAAGGCTTTGGAGGTGATGAATGATGATGATGATGTGTAAGAAGTGAATGAGGCTGGATGTTGGTCAAAAGCTTTTATTGTTTAAGTTGTACCTTAAATACAACCATGAAGACAATTTAAATGCAAGCAGAAAAGGCAAAAAAATGTGGAAACTCTAAAGGAGACCTATGTCGAAGGACAAGCTGGAAAAAAAGATATTAAATAATGAAAAGTTTCAGCATTAAAGGCTTTTTTATTGTCTCATAGCTGAAATAATACTTATAATTCACAAACTGAGAATGACCTTGTTGGTCAAAAGCTTTCATGAGCTTTTTAAAAATAACTTATTTCTGCTCGTGGTTTCGCATGCGTTGGTTCTATGGTATTATGTATCATTCGAAACAACAGATTGCTGTAGATTGTTATAAGATATTTTCGTGAGACGCTGAGAATTGGCAACGTGTCACGAGAGACGTTGGGAATAACCCAATCCATCCAAACGTTCGTATCTATTTATTAGTGTGATGTGATCAACGATGTAATACCATGTAAACGATGTAATAGCAATTGAACATGAAATATAAATTATCAATAGTAAAAATACCAAAATAAAAAACTCTACTTTTCATTGAAGATTAAAAGAGAAAAAGTAAATAAGTACGAGTAGGTACAGTACTTATTTACTTTCAAACTATTCACTCGGTGAATTCTAGTTGAAACTCAATCTTGCTTATATCGCTTAAATCAATTCGTAATCGAGAAGGCATTTTGATAGACCGATCGGTTGAATGAATCGATACCAGATTTTGATACCTACCAACTACCTAGATATAATTAGTAATATAAACCCGCCCACCGCTTTCGATTTTTATATTTAAATTAAAGTTTCGGGGATTTCGGAGTCGCTATTCATTTCCTTTATTCTACTGATAGAAAAGATAAGTGATCATAATGACGCATGTACAAAAGCGTTATGCAATTAATTGTCCACTATTATTTATTAATTTATTCCTAGTCTAAATTAAGTAGTGAAAAGTAATTTTAGTAATAACTTTTTAATAATTGTATGACATATTACAAATAATCCAGCACACGCTCTGAATAACATCAACAACATTTATATGTCTATCCATAGACTGATACTAAAAAGCACTTAGAATAAAAACATAATGTTCTATCGTGTATCCTAAGGTGCAATCTAGGCTCTCGCAGCCAAGTAACGCATTACTCAGCCCAGCCAAACTGGTCTCTAAGTAGATCAAAGCACAATGTCATTTGGGCCGAACTTTGAGCTTGCTAACCGCAGCTGATTACCTTCGTAATGAACTGAACTATAGTCCTTATTATCATTGATCGGTAGACGTAGATGTTCGCGAGGATTGATGTGTTAGTGCACAATGATTACTAACCGTCACGTCATTGAATGTCATTATAATTCGGTAAATTTAGGAATTACATCACACTAAATAAATATAAATCCCAGTAATATTATAAATGCGAAAGTTTGAGTGTTTAGAGGTATGGATGTTTGTTACCTCTTCCCGTCAAAACTACAGAACTGATTGGTCTGACATTTTGCGCAGTTTTGTGCTTGGAAGAAAACATAGGTTTTATCTCACAAATCAATTCCCGTGGGCAGAAACTAGTAATACCATATTAAAGTAATAAATATGGCTTCATTCTAAATCAAAATAGTTTGTCCACCGCAAATAAAACAAATACTTAAACCTGATGTGCTTGTTAGTCTTTTTCGGCACGTTTCTAAACTGACCAAAACCAAACCAAAAATTAATAGCTAACACAAACTGTGATCTTTCAAAGGGTTTACACAGAGTAGAGTGGCAAATAAACTCGTAACTGAAAGTACACACGTGCCCAAACTGGTACATTTCACGGCCACTAAAGACATTAGCTAATTGCTATTAATATCTGTAAAATTTACTTGGACAGGCGTTCCTTTCTCTCTAACCTCTCGCCTTGACTCGCCGCACCCTGAGGCATTCCACACCACGTCACATACAGCGTCATACTCGTATTTGTTTAACCTATCTCGGGGCTATTGTAAAATGAGTTATGTTAATAGGGAACTACAGGCTTTCTAGGCAGCTGAGAATGCTGACAGGTCGGGAATCAAGATAGGTTGACCATTGAATTGAAGATCGGCAAAACAGTTTGGTAACAAGCTTTTGGTTTACGATGTGATAAATATCCCATTGGGATTGATGATTTTCTTTCATGTTTTACAGTGAGAATACTTTACGGTGACATAGGTCAACCCTCTGTGGTATTTTAAAAGACCCAACATCTTTGACACGAGGTTGACAGTAAAAGAACAAATTAACCGGAATCAGGTGTGTTTGTAATATCAGATTTAGTTTTTTTAATTATTATATATTCCGCCTTAGATTCTAATGTTGGAAATATATTCTCGTTCAAGATCATCTCGATCAAACGAAAATATCATGAAACAAGGGTTTTTAAAATCAGGGATCTTCAAATCCGTCGGGTGAAGGTTTTGTTACTTAGATATATTTACTTCTTTTTAAAGGATTTATAGTTAAAGTAACATTAAGATATGTTAACAAGTAACAAACTAGGCCACCAAGGTAGAATCTTCTCAAAAAGCACAAAGCTTGCCGGCGTTATACTAAACGTTGAAGTATAACTTACATTCACAAATACCTTTTGAACTCTATTTCGACTTACAAAAGGACAAATCATTTCGTCATACGATATGATTGGGAGTATTGTTACCGTAAGAGGGTTACGTAATAAGCCGAGGGCTTTTGCTGATCGAGAGCAGGTTTAAGAGCAACATAACACTACACGAAGGAGTTTGCATAAATAGGTATATACACAAGCAGAAAGATACTTTTCAAAAGAGCTTAGCTCACACATCACAAGTGACTGCAAACTGAATCACCGTCTTTTCAAGACTAGAGTCACAGACAGCTGCCAGTGTTGTGTCTGCCAGGAAGAAGAGACTATGGAAGATGTTGTGGTACACTGCACGGCCTACAGAGGAGGCCAGATACAAGACGGGACTGACGAATCTCATTGAGGCATCAAACTGGTGTAGAAAAGCGGTCACGAAGCTGACGATCAACAAGACTTGCTCCGGTGCTTGAAGGTGTTGGATTGGTTAGGGTCTAATTAGGTAGGGGGACAGTGCTAAAAACACTCCCCTGCGAGATGTCAGTATATATCTCAGTGCCCCGAGGTCCTTAGGGTAGCTATAGTTAGAAGAAACAAATATTAGAGAGTTAACTGATCTAATAGCTGTTATCGTGTTTCTAGCTGCAAACATTTCGGGAAAATCACTTTACATAAACACATAAAGGTATGTAGCTTTTGAAACTAGTTATAAGTCCTATAAGAGATATTAGTGTAATCTTTGATAAATTAAATAACGGTTAATTGGCAATCAAAGTAACCATTGTGTTATTAAAATGAAATCCTGCCAACAAAATGCGTAGGTGATTCAAAGTCAAAATATTTCACAGCAGGAATTCAGATTAATTAATGCAATCAACTAACGCACAAAGGTTAGTACAGAAGCCGTAAATTTATTGTTGATCGTAAATAAATCAATGATCCGTATTGTACCTGAACTAGGTACTTGGTTTAGTATTCTGGTATTTGCAACGTAAAGATTATCTAAATCTAACTTGGAAAATTCTCGCGCAGGTGGCTTATTTGTTAGACTATTTGTCGCGGCAAACAGACTCGAAGGTGAAAATTTTAGCAATTTGCAATGATATAATTAAGCCCGACGCCGAACATAAACCGAATAAGTAGTTCTTGAATTATATTGAAATAATGTATTGTTTGGAAGGCTTGCTATGACAGACAATGAAAATGAGGTTTTCTCTCAGGAATACAACAAGGGGTTCTTGAAAAGTCTTCTACAATTTTAAAAGGGTTGGTCCTGATGCCCCTGACAGGCTGCATATGCTGATGTTACCACTTTCCATCAGACATGCCGCGTGCCTCTTTGGCTTGGTGTACGAAAAAAAATATAGCCAGGCACAATCTGGTAAACATATATATACATTTACATTTAAAAAATCCATACCAATATAGTACCTCTGTCATAACCTCTTCAAGCCTAAACGTTTGAATAGACCTAAATAAAATTTGGCACGGAGATATCAAGTATGCCATCCCGGGGACGGTCGTCCTCGGAAAAAATCTGCGAAGCCGCGGGCAGCATCTAGTTACTACATATGGCCTAGTTCGGTATCTATTGGCAGCATTTTTAATTTCCTATAATTAAATTACGTAACTGATCGACTGATATATCGATAGGAATTCAATTCACCCAATCCGTTGTAATTCAGTTAGCTAAACAAAACGCTGTATTAGTCATACGCACTATTGTCCATAGCTGTCATTCTAGGCGCTTTATCTTAATTGAGTGCAATTTGATTTAGTGGCGCAACTACTTACCAAATTAATTTTACTATACAACTATCTCTATGCATACTAACTATATCATCGAACTATATTTCGTCAACTGCATTTGTAAATTTGTTTTTCGGTAGCACGTGCCGATCTATTGGTTTTGTTCTGATTGTATATTTAATTCGAAAGTTATTCTTATCACAGGTGAATAAGGTTTAGGTATATTTGAGATATGGCATTTCAAAGTTGGTCGCAGAATATGAGACGCTTGAGGGGACAGGTTATGTCATACAACTATTCCATGTCCAAATGTACGAAAGTAACAAGGATATGAGATCTGTATCATGTGTGGATTTCGATTAGATTTCTATTATTGTGATTGAATTAAAATAATTATAGTCAAGTAATTTGTATTGTAGGTTTAGGTAATATATGCAATGGCTGAGTTCTGAATGTTCTGATCTTTATCAGCATAGTTGGTTAGCAAATGAAACATGTCAGGGTATAAATTTATCAACATTGATTTGATAAGATTTGTATCCTTGTTTGTGTAGTTTTGTATAATATAATACAATGTAAATGCGATTCCCGGTTTTGTTGATGAATCATTGATGTGTCGACGTTGAGTCTGAGTGAGATATTGAGTAGTTTATAGTCATGTAACGGATTCATAACGAGATGTAGGCTCATCGGTATGCTTGTTAAAACTGAAATATTGCGTAGGTACATCGAAAAATGGAAATAATATTCAAACATTCATAAAAGGCTAAAATTATGTTGAAAACTTCCTAGCTCAATTTGGGCCAAGGCTGGAGGCTAGTCTCAACGAAGATTTGCCATGTGTGTAGGACTGTAATTAAAGTGCACAAGTGTGCGTGCAAACATAATTGCACTATTTCCTTGCTCTCATAATCCAGTGGGATGGCAAACCGATACGACCGGGGAGAGGTAAGGCGCTGGACCACAAGCTTAACGTGTTTTCAAAGGCACGGGTGTATAAAACCATTAAGCAGCTTCTCGCTGACTTTAAGTTGCTACTGTGACTTTTTATTGCTACAAAAACACGAAAAAAACCCAATAACACAAATCTTGGCTCGACCCGCTAAAATATACTTAAATAACTGTAAGCAATCAGTCAATCACAGGATTTGTATTGTATATGTATAAATTTATACCTTTGTACGTCTTTTTGTAGTTTTTTATTCGGAACATTGATATAAAAGAAACAGTGCGTACTTGTTGTAACAAGTTATTGAATCTAAGGTCATGGTTTAAATTTAACCTAAACCTTTGATTAAACACCTGTAATTCCACACACGATGTAACCATTAATCAATCTATCGTCGGTGCTAATGCTAATCAAATTAAATGCTTCGTTAAGATGTGAGATACTATTATATGATCCCTAAGCCTTATTGGGTGTTGATGACGGAGCTATAGAGATGAATACTAGTATATAATTAACTGATTATTGTGATATATATGAAGTGATGGTCAGTAGGGTGTCAAAATAATGTATATTAAAATACATATATTCAGTGGCAAATTAATAAACGTTATAAAATAATTTTGTAATCAATTTAGGTACTAAGTAAAATCAAGGATAAAAGGTACAGCTGAACGATATGTTATCACATCATATTAATAATATAAATGCGATAGTTTCGATGGAGGAATGGATGTTTGTTACCTATTCACGCCAAAACTATGGAACGGATCGCGCTGAAATTTGCTAGGGTGACATCTGAACAAATCATCCATACAGTTAGTTCAAGGCCTCTATTAAAACATAGGCTACTTTTTAATCGACTTTAAAATAAGGAGGAGATTCTTAATTCGACTGTTTTTTTTGATACCTCAGTACTTTTGACTGTATGATCCGATTTTGATGATTCTTTCTTATGATTCTTTTAATTTTGGTCCAGTTCTGACACTGGCATCCATGAGAAAACCATATAATTGAAGTCAGTTTATAGTTTTTTAAAACAAACTCAATTATTATCCATATATAAATCAGTTTCCATAGAAACAACGACATAAACTAGTAATTAATAATGAGATAATGCTGGAAATTTCACGCAGCATATCCAGCCCGAAAGTTAGCAGAGCTTATGTTAAGAAGCTCGAACACATCTGGACAAATCTACAAAGGATTCCCACGGTAAAATGAAAATATACAACACTGCAAAGGTCAGAGGCAAATTTCGCCAGCACCATAGCAGTGAGTGGCTACAATCTAGCCATTAACAAATGTCCGACTAAACATGACATATCTAAGAAACAAGAGCCTCTCCCATGGTGGTCTTATGAGACACGAGAGAAACTGTAATAGGACAGCCCCTTTTGCTCAACTGTCGTAGGTTAGACGTTATCTTTCGGTGAAAAATAGCACCCTTTGTGCTTTTGCAGAACCATCCTAATGGGGCATGTTTGAGAGAATTTTACAAAACGATGTGTTTTAGAGCACTGAACGTTCCGTCTAATCAAAATGGTATCACGACGTATCAAATTCATAAGTTTCAGTTGGATATTTTTGTATGCCAAAATCGCTATAAAACTCAAAAGTTAGCACGCATATTTTCTTACCAGTAATGGTAAAATAATCGAACCAGGCTTTAAAGATAACTAGGTACATGTCTTTTTTAAAGTAATTATCCTTGAGTTACAACGAAAATAAGAATCAAATAAAAAAAACAAAATTAGAATTAGTATTTACAATTCAAATGATTGAGGTAACTTGCAAACAATCTACAGATAGCTTAACTGATTCATATAAACCGAAACCTTCACTGTTTTATAATTTTGTTTTTTGCGTTTACTGTGTTTTCTTTCTCTTTAATTATCTTGCATAACGTTTTGCTTTGTTTATAATGTAACATAAACAATGCACTATGTAAAGTAAGCAATTGCCGAGGTAGAGAGCCCTCGCGTCTACATTACAAGTCTCGAACTTAGTTAGAGCGAGGGGTTAAAACTAAGGCTAAGATACTAGGTCTAAACTCTGTATACTGATACTATTAAGGCCTTTTGAAATAAAAGTTTTTATTATTATTATTATATATACATCACTACATACCAGATGGAGACACAAGATTGAAAACCAAAACTCTATCTACCGTAGATCAACGACGATCAAAAATACAACACTAGCAAACTCACTTTTAAATTATGATTTTTGAGATGAATACCATTTATGTACTCTTACATCCTTCTTCATTATTGCCTGCTATTGTACCTCGCAAGGGCTGACGCGAACCATTTATAAAAGTGACGTATTTGGACAAGGAACTACACAAGACGTATTGGACCGAAACGACCCTTTAGTTACGGTGTGGAAGGTTTTTTAAAGAGAGATACTTAGATAAGGTACTTTGCAAAGTTACAAAACTCCTTAGGGATGTTAATAATCATTGAAGTACGATTACTGTTAAAAAAGTAGTTTCTGATCTAAATAGATGATGGTGTCTATTCAAATGTAGCCAAAACTAGACTGAACTAATTTGACATGACTAAAACTGATGCCATCCTTATTATTTGGACCGTTATGAAAACAAATGAAACCTTAAAAGAATATGCAGCCAAAACATAAATCCAAATAAGATAGGCAAAAAGAGCATTTTTGCCTCAACCCAAGGACCGAGGGGTCGTCACCTATCGAGTTGAAGCCGGGGTAAAGAGGCCAAGCCTCGCGGTTCCCCTCCGTGCCCTCACAAGGGCCGGAAAGAAGTTCACTCTCGTTATGACACGGACGGCGACATTTTTAGTAATGTCAAATTCGTTTAGTTTAGGCAGCAACTGAATTGACACCGATAAGTGGTCAAATCAAAATGAACTCGGTAAAGATTTCATCATAAAAACAAATGAAGCTGGTGATTTTCATGCAGCATTTGAAATTGTCCCGGACGAAGACCACAATCGCAGCACCTGATGGTAGGTGACGATGTGGCTGACGATGTATCGCGAAGGTCAGTGGACCAGAAACGCGGGATTCCGAGGGGTTTGCAGGACTGAAAATATGAAAATCGTAGAGATTTTATTATATCGTAATTTACATAGACGTTCTTTTGAAATTTCAGAAAACATATTTATGAGCCTCATTAACAATCGATTAAACAACTTTCTTTGAAATGATATACATATTTTTTATTCATATAAACTTATCAGACTTACGAAACTAGTACACTTACTATAGCTAACTCTATTTAAAATTAACCTAGAAAACTTAGACTAGTTACAATTATGGATCAATCTATACTAATATTATCAAGAGGAAATATTGTTCGTTTGTTTGTATTGACTAGGGTGGTACGCTGACTCGCTCCGAAACTACTGAACCGATTTAAAAATTATTTCTTCATTAAAAAGCTTACTTTTCAGGGAATTACATAGGTAAATTTTATCCCGGAATTCCACAGGAATAGGAATTACGTGTGTAAAATCGCGAAGCGCTGCTAGTTATGTAATAATGACATATGACTACTTCTTTATTTTCATTGATTTCCTTAGAACTTATAAATCTGACCCCCTATAGAAAAGTACGTATTTGCCTTTCTCCTATAGCCTATGTGCTAATTCTAAAAATAGTAACTTAGTAACATTTAAGAGCGTATACTTTCAAAGCAACATCCAGCAAAAATGATGTTGCTTCATAGGTTTCCATAGAATGTGTAGGTAATTCGTTGGTATAATATGTTTGAAATACAGCGATTAGGTACATTATCCGCTATTGACCACATAATAGCGTAGTTATGTTGTATTAACTGACGACCATGGACTAATACTGAAGCAACTGTTAAACCATCTGTGCTAATATGGCCAGCTAAGGGGTTAGCAGAGGTATTGAACAAGCTATGGGAATAAATTACATTAAAAGTTTTTGGTTATTATATACGGGTAACTAAAGTCCGTAAAAAGTCTCAGAGATTTTCAATATTAACGGCACCTGACTTTGTGGTGTATTGGTTATCACATCCCCTATGAGGGTAGGACAGGACAGGGTAGGACGCGGGTTCGAGTCCCGTCATAAATAAATTAAATTTATGAAGCTTGGAAGGTGGATTATTAAGATCAGAATATATTATACTTACCTTCTTAGCTTTGATATGGAAATAAATATTGGGACAAATGTTTGTACGATCTGCAGATAGTTTTTTTGTTTAGGGTGTTCTGGACGTCCTTCTTTGTACAATAAAAAAAATCTATGTATGTAGTGAATTGTATCTTGTATATCAGCTATCAAGTACCCAGAACACAAGCTCTGCTTTAGCTTGGGGTTAAACAATGCTGTGTCAATTTTCCCATATATTTTTTTAACCGTCTTCAAAAAAGGATGGGGTTGTCAATTCGTCGCGTATGTTTTTTTATGTATGTATGTTACTCCCGAAGGAGGCCTATACCCAGCAGTAGGTAATATCCGGCTGTGGATGATGATGATGATGTATGTTACTTGATATCTCCGCCCATGGTTAAACGATTTTGCTGATTCTTTGACTATTGTATAGAGAATGCTCCGAATTGTCGTTGAATGGTCAATTTTATTCCCGAGGGATAAGTGTTTATCTCGTAAAACTTAAAAAGCTAATAACTTTATCAATCATTGGTTCAATTGTGTCCACGGGCGTAAACAAGAGAAGAAAAAATTTACAAATTTGACGAATAGCGGACTGCACACGAAGGATGACCGTTTTTTCAATGACCTAATAAAAAATAATATAAAATTTATTTCTAGTCTTGGGTCATTTCGCCAAAGAGAATACAATAACTTCGTAAGAAGTGACGCGTCCAAAGCAACGCACGTTTGCACGTTCAGCAGAAAGGTTGTTAGTTTTGTGCGAACGTCAAACTTCGTATTTCGTATCTCAAAGTAAGCCTTTTTTTATTCGTCGTTTCATCTATGTGTCATCACATAAAACTAAATTAGACACGAATTTTAACTGCTACTACGAGTAGATGTCGCGTCGAAGAATTTGAAGTCTTTATGTACAACATATGATAGTATGTACTTTGGTTGGTAGAGTACTTATTTATTATTCTGAAGACTTGAAGATGTTTGAGGAGAAAGGAAAATTAACTTTAGGAAACATTTAGTAAACGGTCTGTAGGCATTTGAAGGCCATTTTGTTTTAGCAATAAGGAAGATGCATTTTATGTACATATAAGAATCGTTGCTCGTTGATCAATTTGAAATTTTGTAACGACGAATCTCAATTGCTAATGGAATTGGATGCCGTCATATCATAATTACCGTACCTGACTCCAGGCTGTTAATCATCGGCCTATATTATTCCACTGGTGGACGAAAGCGTCCTCTAATGAGCGTAATAGCGCCCTGTCTCCAGGTCGCTGCCTCCAGCATCTGCTTGCAGTCTTTCGCAGTTCGTCATCCTACCTGGCCCGAGGGCGTCCTACACTACGTTTGGCGAGTTACAGTCTCCACTCAAGAACACCTTTACCCCAACGATTGTCGATTC
The DNA here is from genome assembly GCA_955876795.1 of Eupithecia tripunctaria. Lineage (NCBI taxonomy): Eukaryota > Metazoa > Arthropoda > Insecta > Lepidoptera > Geometridae > Eupithecia > Eupithecia tripunctaria. The sequence continues at coordinate 5,613,947 of OY041619.1, read as the reverse complement.
TTCGCGAGATATGGCTGGCCCAATGCCACTGGCAGTTTGCTAATTAATTGAGTGACATGTAATGTATGTGCTAATCGCCTTATAGGTTTCACCCTCGGCTTTGCTCACGTCGTACACGCCAGTACAATAATGTCAATAAAAAAGTCGACGCAAATCGATATACAGGGTGTAATCGTTAAGTGTGCACAGGCGATTATTCCGTAACTATTGCAGATATCAAAAAACTTTAAACTGATATCGAAAGTACTTTACCTAATGAGTAAAATGACATTAATAACTTTTTAAAAATAAAACGAGAAATATCCAAAAAAATTACATTAATCACTGCCATTCATTTTATTTCTTAGTAAGTACAAAATTTTGTGTTCAAAGCATATGTTCGAAGTGACGTCCTCCTTGTGCAATACAATGACGAGCTCTATTTACAGTTTCTAAATGAACTTTCCTTAACATTTGCGGAGTAATTAAAGCAATTGCACGACGTACACGATTCTGTAACTCTTCTAGGCTGTGTACTCTCTCAGCGTACACGTGGTCTTTGACAAATCCCCATAGGAAGAAATCACAAGGCGTGAGATCCGGGGATCTGGCAGGCCAAGGGGTTGCACTATTATTGGCTATTAAGCCATTATAATTGTTTCGTAAGAAATTCATTACAACATTTGTATTATGTGCAGGTGCTCCATCTTGTTGAAAAATTATCGACCTTCTTTCATCGTCTGGAATTGGTTCTAAGAGACTTGGCATATCGTTTTGTACAAAGGAGAAATATCTCTGTCCATTTAAGGTTCCACTGTAAAAATATGGCCCAATGATCCGATCTCCAAGAATACCACACCACACATTAATTGAGAATCGCACCTGAGCTCTAACTTCAGTAGTTAAGCGAGGATTGTCAATTGACCAATAATGCGAGTTTTTTCTATTGTAAATGCCGCAGTTTGAAACTTTACTTTCATCGGTCCATAAAATTGACCTTACATTGACATAATTATTGACTAGCCAATTGCAATAGACCGCCGACGAGCAGGGTCATCATTGTGCATCGTTTGAGTAGGTTTTATCTTAAATGCTTTGAAGTTGTGTTTTTTTAATAACTTGTGTACATAATTGTGGGACACTGGAAATGATCGGGCCACTGAACGCGTTGATTCTTGTGGATTATCTACTACGTAGTTAATAATATTGTTATCTAAGTCATTATCAAATTCCGGAGCTCTTGTTCTCGAACCTTTTTTTCTGTTAAAAGATCCATAATTTATCAAATTGTTATCCAACTTACGTAAATACGTACCAGAAGGAACTTCTCTATCTGGGTACTCTCTTCTGTAGGCGATAATGGCCGCCCTATTGTTACAATCATGTTTGTAGTACATTTTTAACATGTCCCTCTTTTCTGTATTGGAATATGCCATTTTTCAATCAATAAATGCAAAAATCACGATTATTAACGCAAATTGAAAAATACAATAAATTGGCGGGAACGAGAACCCGCGATAAAGAATTTGAATTTAGAACGAACACCAAAGAGTATCTTTCTTTTTGTTTTTATTTAGTATGTTGCTTTTCAGCTAGTTCAAATCAATACAATATTGAAACAAGGTTTATTATAAATTTGAAGTGGTAAGATAATTAATCTACACGTGTATCTACTTGAAATTCATTAATACCTTCATATCGTACATAATTATAAAATGACAAGGGTAAAATGAGTAGGTACTATTCCACTTAAAATAAGGAAACTAAAACCTTTCTACTATCTCATACTAAATGTATGGGAGTGATTAAGGTAATTTTTTTGGATATTTCTCGTTTTATTTTTAAAAAGTTATTAATGTCATTTTACTCATTAGGTAAAGTACTTTCGATATCAGTTTAAAGTTTTTTGATATCTGCAATAGTTACGGAATAATCGCCTGTGCACACTTAACGATTACACCCTGTATAGACCGAAGCGTTTAGCGTAGCCAAAAATACATACTTACAGGGAAAGAAAGAAACTGATTTATTAAACACTACAACTATACTACTAATAAAATAAAATAAAAAAATACTTACTAAGAATCTTTTTTTTTTTTTTTTTGTAGTACGACACGAAGAAAAATAGTGAACAATTATTACGAAGCTAAGGCCCGTATTATGAAAGCTTCCCCAAGCATTACTTATGAAGTCATTACGTGAATTCTACCTTAACCCTAGAGTGGCGCGCTATGTCAATTTTGCCGCCGTTGGTGAACAAACGTAATTATTTTTACAGCAACTGACGTGTCAAGGGCAAGCTTTCCAGTAGCTGCCCTTCCTTTCTTCATCTACCTATATCGTAAGTTTAAACCCAAGAAATGCACAGACAGTCGCAAGAAGAGAGAGTTGTTGCCATCGGGTATCGCGTTGCGGCAAATTTGTCATGGCGCGCGTAAGTAAAATTTTTGCTCTGCTTATAGCTAAAACTAGAATTTGTCTAGTTTTTATATTCATTTTGTTACTATTTTATTATACCCAAAGCAGCTGACTCACCCTGAATGATTATCATACATTTTACATGATTTTTTTCTAGCTTACAAAGTAAAAACCGAACTCTTGATGTTACGAAGACTGTTTACGAAAGATATCTATCTGGCCCTAACCAAACCCTTATTACCAGAAGATGTTGCCTCAATACATTTAATTTACCATTGTAATACCAACTCACTTTGTAACACCAAAAGACTAACTCTCATCTTAAGGAAGGCAAGGAAGATGCGCGATCTAAGAAAAATAGGAAGACCAAAATAGGGCGGATAACTTTGGTTTTCTGTCGGATGTATTCGTTATAAATTCTGTCCGTCAGAGAGACTCCGAGCATAGCTCTTTCCATAGCTCGCTGAGCGACTTTGAACTGGTGGACCAGCCCTGCCGTGAGACGTCTCAGGTCTCAGCTGCAGGTCCGGACTGTTACTGTGATGTTTTCAAGCTCAAAAGGATCCTAGGTCGCCCCAAAGTTGTTATTGGGATTTAAAAACAACTTTGGGGCGACCTAGGATTTTTAGGACCAACTCTTTTGTCTTTTTGTCGCCTACAGATTCGCATTTCCACGAGTCCCGGCAGTGACTGTGAATTATTCTTGCTAGAAAAACCACAATAACAACTATTAAGCTCGACCCGGGATTTGAACCCAGGACCTCATAATCAACGGTTGAACAAGCTGACCGCTAGACCAACGAGGCAGTCAATACAGTCATAAATATATCGAGTTGACAATGGAGCTATACTTTCAAGATCTGAAAGGTACTGCTGTAACAATGGTGGTGATGCTGATGATATCTAGCACCGATAGTTATTAGCTACCAATTAGGCAAATGATTTAGTGTTTCCGTGATTTAGATAAACGGTTTTATTATTAATTGATTTAAAGTTCTGTTTGGTATTATTTTATCTAGAATTTCGTATAACAATGACTTATTGATTACCTATCTGGCTGTTCTTACTGGTAACAAGCACCTGACAATAAAATAAGATTGCATTGCAGGATGTAAATATTTGTCGAATATGCAGTTATATTTTTTTTATAAGTACCTTCCTAACTAGCTGCACTTTGTAAAAAAATGTAATTCATTGTTTACTTTATAGTTTACTAGCTGCGCCCCGCAATTCGCACGCGTATCCCACGGGAACTGATTTATGGGATAAAATGCTAGTATAGTATTATATTATCTGTGCCTGTGTTATTCCAGGACTAGAACTACCTGTATGCAAATTTCAGCCCGATCCGTTCAGTAGTTTTTGCGTGAAAGAGGAACAAACATGTTTACAAACTTTAGCGTTTATTTATGGAAAAAAGGTTTACCAACCACATACATATCAATCACTTACAAAAAACTTAAAATTAGGTTCTGTTCTGATACGCATGTTACTAACAGGTAAACATGACATTTTTATAATTATTATAGTAGGATTTATTTTTGAGTAGGATTAAGTTTTGAGTGTGAGTAAATCGAATCGATTCACTTATACTCGAATCGAATAATAATTTTCTATACAAACTTTACCATTCGTTTTAACCCCCATAGAAATTTATTTTTAAAAATTAGAATAAAAATATGTAAATTCTAGAACCTCAACTATCTAGGTACATACCACATTCCACATATACATATATGTGAAAGCTTATCCAGAATATTAAGACCTTGTAAACGACATTTTAGGATATAAATATTGATTGTTGTACCATCATCCTCACAATGCATCGGTCTCGGCATGAATTTGGATAAAACCAAAATCATGATCAATGGCCTCATTGATCCGGGACCGGTCGTCGTACATGGCCACCCTCTCGAAATTGTTTCCGAGTACACTTACCTTGGACAAATTCTGCAGTTGGGTAAAAACAATTTTGAGAAGGAGGCCAAGAGGAGGATCCAGCTAGGCTGGGCAGCGTTTGGAAAACTACGTCGAGTCTTCTCGTCATCCATACCGCAATGCTTCAAAACGAAAGTTTTCAATCAGTGCGTCCTACCCGTCATGACCTACGGAGCTGAGACGTGGACACTCACGATAGGGCTGGTCCACCAGTTTAAAGTTGCTCAGCGAGCTATGGAAAGAGCTATGCTCGGAGTCTCTCTGAAGGATAGGATTCGTAACGAATACATCCGACAGAGAACCAAAGTTATCGACATAGCTCAAAGAATTAGCAAACTGAAGTGGCAGTGGGCCGGCCATATCTCGCGAAGAACCGATAACCGCTGGGGTAAACGAGTTCTTGAGTGGAGACCGCGACTCGGCAAACGTAGTGTAGGACGCCCTCCGGCCAGGTGGGATGACGATCTGCGAAAGACTGCAGGCAGATGCTGGATGCGTCAAGCTGAAGACCGGGCGCTATGGCGCTCATTAGGGGAGGCCTATGTCCAGCAGTGGACTAATATAGGCTGATGATGATGATGATGATGATGTTGTACTATACTAGTACAAACCTAAGGAAAGCTACGACTTTCTGATCCTATCCATTCTTCCAAACTGCCTACCCGTTTAGTTAAAGTTCTTACAGTATTTACTTTATCCACACAACTAAAATACTTGAACTTTCAAATCAGCAATCGATACAATCGTATCAACAGCCCGATTAATGAATAGAACCGAATAATTTACAAGGGGATCTGAATAATCGTCGCGGCTATCCGATTGCTATCGATTTATCGATTATTTGTCGAACATAGACTTAGCAGAACGTAGAAATGCCTATAGGCATTGATTTATTAAAAACGAAGATGAGGTACTGGTTGCTCGAAAGTGGCAACCTCAAATTGTGTAAAATTGTGTTCTCCCACATCAGTCACCGTCTGACCGGCGGCACGGGCAGTCGTGATTCGCGTGAAATATTGTTGTCTCAGTCTCACTTCGGTCCTAGATACGTCTTTCCGTCTTTGTTCTTCTTTGTATTGCACAGGACTGGAAATATAACTGTGAGCGTATGTGTTTGGGTGTAGTTGTAACACATGCCAATTTTTGAGTAAGCGCTGGGAGAACGTAACCTATCTTCCCTTTTTAAATCAATGCCTATAGGTACAGTTTTAAACTTCGGCGCAAAAAACGCGTTGCAAGATTGACGAGTTAGTCGTAGTACTTTGTGTCATCGTATCTCCCAAACAAAAAAAGATGAACCGAATTAGGATTAGGTTTTTTTTTGATTCGCAGGTGGTTTTACTGAAAGGTTTCTTAGGTAATGTTTAATGACATCGGTGCGGCCTTTTTAATGGCATGATGGTACAAAGCAAAATCGTCTAGGTTTTCGTTTACATGCTGACAAAAAGGGGCTCCGGAGTCTTTTTGTTTTAGCCCGTTTAGTGTTTTTAGAACGGATAAAGCGTTAGGGTCTTAGTTTCGCCCAATTTGCATTGTGTAGAGAGAGATGCCCCTTGTCTCGACTCTGAGACAGCTGTTGGTCTGTCAGCTATCAGAAGGAGAGGCACAAGCTGAAATGAGCTTTTTTGCGCTGCAGCGCTGGAGCAAATAAATTTTTTGAAGTGAATACTTCTTATGCGGCGTTGTGCACTTTTTTGGCATGGGTAATAAATGGTTAACTCGCGTCAGGGTCACGCGATGCTGATCTTACATGTTAGATCAGCCTCACGTGACCGTGGTGACGTAACACTCTTGCATTACTGTAATTTTATTTAGCTCCAGTAGGATCCATGTATTCAGGCCTTTATTCTTCTGAACAGGGTAAGGGCAGCAAGAACAAAAAGAAAATACTTCTAGAATAAGCATAGCCAGTCTAAAATTTACAAGTTCTAAGCCAAGATCCTTGACTTAAAGTTAGCATTCTACTAACTTACCTATACCTACGATGCAATGAGATAATGAGCAGTAAATCCTGGTTTGCCTCATGTGTTACCAGTTGGTTTATTTGACATAGAATGGATTTGTTAAGCATGGCTTGGACACAGTAATCGTTCGTAATTAGATTTATTATAAGGTAGCATAGCATTGGTAATGAGCGAAGCGGTCTTAAAGTTGTTAAACGATGTTGGTTAATGAAACCAGGTTGGCTTTTAGAAAAAAATCTACTCATTGTCGATATTAAAGTACTTAAAGATTACCAGAGATGATAGGCATCCACCAGCCCAGAATTCTATGGGCAATTTACAAGTTCTAAGCCAAGATCCTTGACTTAAAGTTAGCATTCTACTAACTTACCTATACCTACGATGCAATGAGATAATGAGCAGTAAATCCTGGTTTGCCTCATGTGTTACCAGTTGGTTTATTTGACATAGAATGGATTTGTTAAGCATGGCTTGGACACAGTAATCGTTCGTAATTAGATTTATTATAAGGTAGCATAGCATTGGTAATGAGCGAAGCGGTCTTAAAGTTGTTAAACGATGTTGGTTAATGAAACCAGGTTGGCTTTTAGAAAAAAATCTACTCATTGTCGATATTAAAGTACTTAAAGATTACCAGAGATGATAGGCATCCACCAGCCCAGAATTCTATGGGCTGAACACTTCATTCACACTTAAACTGCAGTTCTTCCTCTATTGGTCTACACCTGGATACAGACCTCACCCTGATAAACGCCTTATTAGGTACTAGCTGCGCCCCGCGGCTTCGCACGCGTTGTTCCTATGGAAACATTAAAAGGTTTTTTTCATCCCACGGGAACAGATTTATGGGATAAAAAGTAGCCTTTGTTTTATTCCAGGATTAGAATTACCAGTATGCAAAATGTCAGCCAGATCCATCCGGTAGTTTTGGCGTGAAGAAGTAACAAACACCATCCATACAAAATTTCGCCTTTATAATATTAGTGTGATGTGATGTGATGTGATTGTGACGGGGGGTAATGCCCCTAATCCTCACGCTGGGCATGCGGGTTGGGAATCGCAGTTCGGTGATAAAATTGTTTTGCATGGGGCGCTGCTGCCCGCCCCCCAGTGCATATTATATAGTCGCCTCTTATGACAACCGCAGGAAGAGGTGGCTACTTGTTGCAAACTGCTATATTTCTCGTTTATTTCCGTAAGGCCGTACAGGATATTGGACAAATCGAAACGAGCTTGATTAATGACAAGTTATATGTGTAACTAGCTGCACCCCGCGGCTTCGCCCCCGTGGAATTTATCTCACATCCCACGGGAACGGGATAAAAAGTATCCTATGTCAGTCTCCTGGTTTTAAGCTACGTCCCGACCAATTTTCAGCCAAGTCGCTTCAGCCGTTCTTGAGTTATAAGTGTTGTAACAAACACGACTTTCTTTTATATATATAGATTATTGCTTTGAGGGGGGAATGCGGGCCTTGCCACGACTCAAACTAAGGCGAGGTGAGAGAATATTTTTAATTAATTAATTAATAATTTTGTTATAAAGAACTATAAACCGACTTCATTTGTAATAGTTTTTTCATGGATTTTCATGGATTCCATTTTCAGAACTGACCCAAATCAAAATGGGAGCACACGGGAAGCACTAGCTCATATAAAAAAGATTCATGAAAATCGGGACCACCCAGTAAAAACTTTCGAGTTAAAAAACATTTAGATGTTTACGATCGCGATCTTTACAAGGAATGAGGGGTGGGCTTTTTCTATAGGAGGAAAAGGGCTTTAAATAAAGGAAGTCTACATACCAGTATCTTTCAAGGCGAGCACAGCATGAGCCACGCCGATCCAGGGGTTAGGCAGGTCCAGGAACACAGCATCAGCTTTACCTTCCAGTTCAGGACTGAAGCCATCTTGCAGAACGTCTCTGTGCTTCGCCTGTTCAGTATTGATGCTGTTATTATACTTCTCCTAAACCTCAACAGCCTGTATTGGTCCACTGCTGCACGCAGGCCTCCCCTGATGAGCGACTTATTGGCCTTTATCTCATGGGCGTTTTGTCCATAATCCCATGTATGTTTGCTACCTCTTCATGCCAAAATTACTCAACGGATCGGGCTGAAATTACACATCATCATCATCATCATCCACAGCCGGATTTTACCCACTGCTGGGTAATAGGCCTCCCGAAGTTTGTGCCATCCACCACGGTCCTGTGCTAACCACCTCCATAAAATTACACATACATACAGGTAATTCTAATCCTGAAATCAAACAAAGGCTACTTTTTACTTTTTACCTTAAATCAGTTCCCGTGGGATTTAAATCACCTTTAAACGTTTCCATGGGAACAACGCGTGCGACGCCGTGGGGCGCAGCTAGTAAGTTATTATAACTGGAACCCCTACACTTAATTTTTTTCTGACTAAGGTTGCCTACTTATGACTATGAGGTGCAATATTTTTTATTATAAACTAGCAGCACCCCGCGGCTTCGCCCCCGTGGAATTTATCTCACATCCCACGGGAACGGGATAAAAAGTCAGTCTCCTGGTTTTAAGCTACCTCCCGACCAATTTTCAGCCAAGTCCATTCAGCCGTTCTTGAGTTATAAGTGTTGTAACAAACACGACTTTCTTTTATATATATACCTAGAGATAGGTAGGGTAGGTTATGATTTTATGATAAGTACTCACAGTAACAAATTCACCTATCCCATGTTCAGTGAACTCTTGCTGTGCCAGTTTTGATCTACATTCATGGAAGTCGAAGGTATGGACGTGTCCGTGAGGCTTCACTCGACGGACCAATGCATGTGTTAGGGATCCACTGCCTGTGCCTATAAATTAGAATAAAACTATGATTTAAGTTGCATTATTCTACTTTTAGACCTAACCATCTTCTTAGTGATTTATTAAGATAAGTTTAATCTTAGATAATAATAATAATAATAATAATAATATATTTTTATTGCAGACACAGTGATCCATTTTTTACACGAGACAAACTTACAAAAATTCTACTAAAAATACAGTATTTGTACATAAAAAAGTCACTTATACAATTATATTTTAGGAGGCAATATCCACCCACCGTCTAAATGTAATTGTATGAATAAGTCTTTCTGCCAGACTTCTGATAATGGAATTATCACACGAGTCAACTCTGGACATAAAAGATGCAATCTTTCAGAAGCACTACAGAAGCACTTCAAGCCCATCAGTTGCCTGAAAATGTTATTGTAGGCCACACATATTCTATCATGATACGCTTGTGAGATAGTTGAGCTAGATCTACTATCTCACTAGCAATAAATAAAAAATGTTGCACTATTCACACAGCATTAACTAGCTCCAAGCTAAGCAGAGCTTGTGTTATGGGTACTAGGTAACTGATAGACATAATACAATACACTACATAGATAGATATTATGCACGGCTACAGAGGAGGCCAGACACAAAACAGGGCTGAAGTGCCTCATGGAGGAATCAACCCCATCCACATCCACAGGAAGCTGAAACGAAGCTGTCAGTCACCTAAAGTCCTGCTCTGATACTTCAAGGAGCTGGGCTGGTTAGGGCCTGCTTAGGCAGGGGGATAATGCACAATACACTCCTATGCGAGACGTCCATGCAGATCTTAGTTCCCCCACTTAGAATTAGAATTAGAATTAGATAGATAGATATTGTTTATTATATATGGAAAACATCCAGAACTCCCTGAACAAATATGTGCAGATCGATTAATATTAAAATTTTAAGTATCTTAGATATTACAAACCTGCTTCAATAACAACGGAACCCGGAACCAAGTCAAGTTGCAGCAGTATCATGCTAATATCTGGTGAGTAGATAATCTGAGTGCGGTGGGGAAGTGTCAGTGACCATAGTTCAGGAGTCGGTTGCAGAACGTGACACCAACCTTTTGACAACTCCACCTTGACAAATAAAATTCAAGAATTGAAAAGGTTATTATGATTTTGGCCCTAACATCGGATACTGTTTTGATTTTTTCCAACATCGCCACACACAATTAAAGTTATAATTAGGATAGAGGATACTAAAACAAATGAAAGAACGTCAGGAGTACTTACCCGGCTTCCGAACTCGGTGCCAATTAAGTTTTTAACCTTCAAAGCACCGTAAGTTGTCTGAAAAACATGCTCAACCATTTCACCTTTCTTGTTTTTAATTTCATTGGTTGCGTCCAAGGCGTACAGGTTGTTGCTGATATACAGAATCACTGTATCACCCTCTTCTATTGTATCTTTGTAAGTTTTGAAACTCATTTTAGCGTTGTTCAAACTATGCACAGGTTCGCAATGTTTGTAAACAAATCTTGAGGTTAGGTTTTTTGACGTTTTATTTTGACAGTGGCTGGCACCTTTGTAGAGAACGTTTCGTTTTACGTATTACACGTGTATGCTCCTCAGTCATAAATCCGAATTAATTTGAAATCAGAGAAACTAAACAGTCCTCAAATGGTACAAATAAACGTCTAATTAAAGAAAAAAAAACAAGGTAAAGCTTTGTATATCCTAACCTAACACGCCAAAAGTATAATGTAACGGAGCGTTTTAAGTCTGTTTTCCTTTACAGAATATTCACCAACTAGAAAGCACCCAATCAATGAGCGTAGTATCTGACTTTCAATGAAAAATAGCAAACGTGCACATGAAAACAGCCAATTGTTTATTAACGTGACGCGGACGAAGGACAATTTTTCGCGAAATTTAGACAAATGTCCAAACAAACTGATACTTTATTTGCAATAATCGCTGCAAAGTGAATCAATAAACATTGTTGTAATGTGCCGTGAGAACTCTGGAATGTCGTGTTACTGAACTATCCGCTTGAAATCCAACTAAAAGACAGAGTCCAGCCATGGACGCATCAAAGATCACCAGTAAAACTAGCTCTCTGAAAGCACTCATCCTGAAAGCTTGGAGAGAGCGATGGACTGATATTCAATGGGGTATCAACATCAAGACTATTCTACCGCGAGGAGTAAGCGGAGACTTGTATAACCTCGCAGATTGCATTCTCCAGCAAGCCATGGTAGGCTGCGGAGCAAACCAGCTAGTAATCTCTTACCTAAAGCATTCGCTGGCTTCTCACCTGGTCTCCTACGCAGCCGTCCTTCAGAGAATTGCGAAATTCGACGCTTTTCAAAAACCCCACTGCGTGAGTAGCCTCCTAGAATTCCTTGAGAGCTTTTTAGACAGCATCACTTGCCGGGGAAAACTAGAAGAAGAAACTCTCACATATGCAGTCTCTTCGATCATCTTATGGCTGTTACAAGTCTACCATCATTGCATTAGCAAGCCATCATCAAACCCTGTCCAAAGTCAAGAGATACTAGAAAAGTCAACTATTCTACTCAACCAGATAGTGAGCTCTGATTTCCTTCTAGCAATGTTTTATTTAGCTAAACAGAATGATCCTGAAGAGTATGTAGAAGTGAATAAGAAATGTAAAGAAATCCAGGCTTTTATGATGATGAATACTCAGTTTAAAGCTCCAGTAACTATACATGAAACTATACAGAAAATCTGCCATATGGAGATTGACAAGGTCGCTCCGTTGAATAATGTAGCAGAGCCGGTGACACACTGCTTACAAGCACTTATTACTGTCAATGTTTTGTCGAATCCTAGTGCAGATATGCAGCAACTTTCCAGCCAGTTACTAATGGTCCATAGGATAAAAAATTACTCATTACCTAGGTTGTACTGTGAGCTTATCAGATCATGCTTCATATCCCTCAATGACTCAAGTAAAGATGCATCGAAGCAAGCTCTGTGGGCTGCATTCACCTTCTTAAAAATACCTCAAGTGATGCACTATATTCACAACACTTGCGGGATAGCTAATAAGGACACAGAATATTCCATTGAGATAGTTGAGGCCTTTGAGAAACTGTTACAAGCAACTCCGTTACTTGATGTTGTTGATACTAAGAACTCTTGCAATAGCATCATCTCACTACTTGAACCGCTGCTGAAACTCAATGTAGTTTCTGAAAGCCATCTTGCTTATTTCCAACAGAAAAGAGAAACGAAAAACCAAATTAAGCTGCAGAAGTTAGAACCTACTGGTCTACAAGGGTCGGTGCCTTCATTCATCACTAGAGCTGAACCTACACTCACAGGAATCTTGAAAACCATGGGTGGGGACTTCCATAAAACTCAGGAATCTTTGTATGCCATGCTCTGTCAGATAGTTGGAGGAACAACTCTAGATACGATTCTAGCTGTCGCTACAGTTGAAGGGAAATTAAAACTATTTGTATCAAGACTAATCAAGTTTAATGACTTTGCACTGATTGCCGCTAGCGAAAAAGGAGCTTCCCCAACAAAGGCCTACATTTTTGACATCTCATTCTTGATCCTATGCTCAATAGTACAAGACTACGGACCTGATGCAGTACTAGAGGAAAATGGGGATTCGTTCTTTGACAAGTGGGTCCGAGAGTGCATGCCCCACAAAGGTGTTTATAAATCTCCTGAACAAATCCTACAGAAATGTGAACCCCAAGTCATTGACTACATTATCCACACATTAAGCTCTCCCGAGTTCGACTTCAAAAATTTAAGTATGAAACCCCAAGATCTCTGTATGAATGTAAGTGGGGCTATCAAAGAAATCTTATACGCTTGGGAACAAGGTTCACTATCCGCTGTTGATGTAAAGCGTATGCTGGATTCGTTGCGTCAAAAAATGGCGTCTTTGAGTGTCTGTGCTTCCGTGTGGCTCTGCTCGTACGTCAATGTCGTGCACCAAGATGCTGTTATGAAACCTATGAACATGGTCCAGCAGTTTTTGAACCCTCTGACTGAACTTGAGATCCAGATCGATAACTTCAAGGAACGCGCGGCTCTTATGTATCAGATAATAAGAAAAATGCAGAGAGACATTCATCCACCATCAGTACCTAAATTCAAACCAATCATTCTCTCTCATAGCATTATTTCTCGTCAACCAATCTTAGAGCAACTGCATACTGTCTGGGATGACATTAAAAGCCGTGGTTACCTACACATTGATGCTACTCACATTATTGAAAGTCTCCTCAACACTACGGGACCAGTTTGGTTTGTCACGAATTTGGTGAAAGAAACTCTAAAATATCGATACCAAGATGATCTTGACAGGACTGTCGACATTGTCCTAGCGATGTTTCATTTGGACATAGAGAAATGCACAGAAGCGTTGATAACGCATGTGCTACCACAGTATTTGTACAATGCTAAGCTATGCGAAGAGCTGGTAGAGCCACAATGTGCGACGTTGGCTAAGCTATCCGTGTACTGTATCTACGCTGCTCTTGAAGCCAGCAACTGCAATCGCGCTCAGTCTAGCAGGAAAAGAAGACATGATGACGCTGATGATTTAGATAATATTTCGAGTAACAAGCTTCGACGCTTGAACGATAATTCTTCAGATGGAAGCGGCTACTACTCGCAAAATTCAAATGCAACTGGGATTGTGTTGAAAGAACCTCTCTTATCAGCTTTAGAGACGCTGTTCGTTTCGTTTTCTCAATTAGCGGGCAAAAATGGTGACGTTACGCCGCAGACTCAGTTCATACTCCAATTTCTGGTGTATGTGGTAAGATGTGGACACGAAAGATCGCAAGTGATTCTACAAAAGATGTCAAATGAACTCGTCCCTACTTTGATAAAGGCTCTGCCAGATAGTTTTAACATCAGCTTGATACTTAGACTGTATGATTTGTCTAGTCCTTACGGCAGAAAAGATACTGCTAGAGATCTATGTCTTCTGAGAAACATGAGGCTGAGACCAGACTAATAGGAGGGAATACATATAATATAATAATACTTAATAGTAAGTAATGTATGTGTTTTATGTAAAAGTACCCAGAATTATACAGGGTGTCACAAAAAGTAAGCTTAACTTTATGGAGGGTTCAGCTTCAATTACCTACAGGTCGCGGAAAAAAATCTGGTGTTTTAGTTTTCAAAACAATAAAAGACAGCCGCAGTAAACATTGTTGATTTTTTTAAAGACAATAATTACATGTATGAGTCATTGCCTTTTCTAGAGTTCTTTTTCTTTTTATTTATTTTTTCTAATACTAAAAGTCGGGAATTCTGCCAAATATTATACTTGGGTGGAGTTTGAACCACACCTGAAAGTTCGGTCCTTACTTTTTGTTACACCCTGTATTGTATTAGAGACCTATAAGTTAAGTATAAATAAAATCATATATGATTTACTTTCCTAACTTTTTAATTAAACCTTAATATGGGAATGGGAAAACATAAACTACAGAATTCAAGGTCATTAATTTTTACTTTTAAAATCAATCAACAAAATCATAAATAATGCTATAATAGGCACATGCACCTAATCTTTCTCAAAAAATAGCAATGCTACACAGTAACATCTAATTAGGTAAAATTATTTAAAATAGGACTCAATTGGACGGAATAACGTTTATATTAGAAGACAAAAACGAGATGATAATATTCATTGCGAGAAAAGGCCATATTGGTCGGAATAATACATAAGTATGAGACTGAAATCTAGCTTCGTAATTTTATAATTTAAATCATATTTACACAAAATACACGTATACACTACAGATTACATCTGTATGGTATGATAATGCTAAGATCTTTCGTTACAAATACGTTTTGTACAACTTACTTACAGAATACCTATTAACAAGCATTTACAAAATTCTTACAAACATCACAGGAGAGTTCCAGAGCTCTTATATTTTCTAAGACCTATACACATTTTATTACAAAGTAAAACTCAATTAAAAGGTAACAAGATTATACTGTAGTTATAATGCAGGCTTTTTGGCGTCCGGAGAATCGGGATGAGGACGATCTGTAAAGAAAGGTCTAAATTAGAATGACAGTACAGAAAATAGATCTAAAATGGGCACTTTCGATCGAAAATATAGAGATACCAGCTTATCTAGACATAAAAGGCCCATAAATTGAAGTGTTCTGTAGATATGATCGCACTAACTTACCAATTTGCCTTCGGAGCGCCGCCTCCCCTTCTCTCGCGTTATACGCTGGCGGTGGATTACTGACTCTCATCGATAAACTTAATCTATTAGGATTGCAATTCTCGTCCAAGTTCTCTGCGCCAACAGCGAACGTCCTCTGACTTCTATTCCACGTTTGCTGATAGGAACTTTCTGTGCTTACAGTGTTACATCTATTGTTAGTATGAGGAACATATTGCTCTGGTGACCAGTCGAACACAAATGAATGACTATAGTTCTGCGTGTAAGCAGACGGCGTTCCCGAAGGCGTCGGAGGTGTGGTGGTCACGTATGGACTCAGATCTTGGTGACACACGTCTGGAACTTTTTGTAGCGCTGATTCTGACCACGTAGGGCTAGGATTCCACTGGTCTATTTCTGTTTCTGATATGTTAAAGGTTTTTGATCCTGGTCTTCTGCTTGCAATTGACCCTGCTGACACGGCCACTAATGTATCTCCTGACGTCACTGTCGACGGTGTACATCGGGGAGACATGCTTGCAGTTATGGTCCTATCTTCTGAGACTTTCCCTTTCCGCTTTGCATTTGGCTGGACCCTCGTGTCTTCTATCCGAATATTGTGGTACCTAAAACAGGAATCTGAAGTTAAACATGCGGAATAACTCACAATCTATTTGGATGGTCATGTACAAAAACTGGACAAAAGGCCTAAGTGTGTCCGCATTCCATAACATTTATTGATCGACACTACAAGGTTCATTTAAATGGCATTGCTCATCTGCAGTTCAATTAGACTGTAGGTAATTAAGATTGAACCGGAATACGATTTTTATGTTCTAGTTAGGTACCTGTTATCCTGCAACGAGACGGAGTAGTCCACTGGTCCAGGCACGTTCTCTGGTCTTTCGTAGGCGTAGTGCATAGGAGCCAAGTGTGGCGGCACATGCGGTATGTGCGTCTGGAGTCCAGCATTGGGCATCATGACTGGCTGGTTTCCGTTCAAGCACACTGCAGGAGTCGGTGCGTATTGCATCGTTGGCGGGTAAACTTGAATATCTGAGGGCGGCGGCCCATACATTCTCGTAGCCGCTTCGTACGCTAAGCCGTAATGGAGTTTCGACTGGACGGCGTAGTAGTGGTAGAGCCATGGGTTCGCCTTCATAACTTCAGCTTCTTGTTCGCTGTTGACAAAAAAAAGTTGTCAGTTATTAAAGCTTTGGTACATTTGGTCCTGTGGGTAGATAAGATCTACTTTTACGAATTGATTAAGTCATAAAACCAAGATTAACAGTCATAGTTATAAATCCGGTCCCTGAGTGGGTTTTATTTAGTGCTTTATAATTTAGTTCAATGCTCTTTAACAAGATGTTTTTTATAAGAGTAATTTGTACCAGGATGTGAAAGAGATTGTGATCATTTAAAATAGCTTACCTATAGCTTTTACATCGCAATGCAGTTACGATTCAAATGGTTAGGTATTTTCATGCGACAAAATGAGACAACCATCGGTGTTATCTGCTATTAGCAAGTGCTTAGCTATTTGTGAGAATCAAATTATTACCGAGATACGCAGTTAAAATAACTTTTAATGGGTGATGGTATGTTATTGCTTGGAATCCGCGACATTGTTACAAGCTTTCCCCATTACGAGTACCTAACTATAACATGAAACAAAAGATGGGATGGGAATCCTTTAAGTTTAATGTTTATGGTTAAATACTTTTCTGTATATGTAGATTCAA
The DNA here is from genome assembly GCA_955876795.1 of Eupithecia tripunctaria. Lineage (NCBI taxonomy): Eukaryota > Metazoa > Arthropoda > Insecta > Lepidoptera > Geometridae > Eupithecia > Eupithecia tripunctaria. The sequence continues at coordinate 5,596,923 of OY041619.1, read as the reverse complement.
TTAAATAGTCCGCAATCCGTATACAAGCCTTGCTTCTACTTTATCGCGGCTTTCTTTTTTCTCATGTCCTTTTCGTATTTGTTTACCTGCTAAATCAAACCAGCTCAGCCTGTAAATCTTAAACGCGTTTTAAAATCCTTTACGCAAAATCTTAACAGGCAAGTTCATCTGCAGTTCAAGTTCATTAATGCAGAACGTGTGTTTACATCGGCTGGGTTTATCCTCTCGCCCTTTGATTTGCCACCAGTTATCTTGGTTTCCTAATGCGAATGCTAAACCGATTTGTCGACGTCCAAGACATATCTAAACTTTTGACGTACACTCGTTGAGAGAGGCTTTAGTCAGAGCTCTTTATTTTAAGTGATCATTTTTTGGGTCGTCAGTGTCTGCATCGTTTTGTTTTCGTGACATTTTTGTACCTATCATTTAAAAGTATCTTGGGATGGCTGGCCTAAACCGCAAGTTACAGATGTAGGTAGGTCTCTGTATCTGAATTTGGTTTTTTAAGTCTTTGTGCCCTACAATCGTATTTCGCAGGTACCTATTGTATCTTGTGTTTTTTCGGCAGTTTGTCTAGGTACAAAGCTCAGCTTATTTGCTATGCAGAGCGAATGCTAATTTGTAGGTTCCTATAAGTACTCCATATTATGTCCTATACCTCCTATGCCTAGCCTACTTACTAATAATTGTTTATCTTTCCTCATTGCTCTTAAAATCATTAGTCAGGTATCTGATAAACCTGATTCTTTCTTTGAATCTCACTGTACCTACAGGTCCAGGGTTTAGTCCAACTATGTGACATTTCCCTATCCTATCTAAAGGTAACGTTAGCTGCGAAAGGTTACCGAGTACAAAGTACAAATTCAATAGGTACTGAGCACCTTGCGATTTAAATCCCTCCTTTGTTGAGATCTGGCATAATTCCCAGCCTTTGGGTAAGCTTGTATGTTTCTTCAGTAGATGCTTTGGTGTTGTGCTAGATTAATTGAAACTGTAATGTGGCCTTTTCTGTTGGTTCTTGGTCTTTGAAAATATCTATATACTACCTTTGTTCTGTCTAGTGGGTAATTAAAATTGAAACCGAATATCCTCATTAGGTAGGCACCTACAATTAAATGGTGGATATAAGTAAATACAGCCAAATTCGATGTGATATGTTCGTCCACACTAAAATTCACTGTGTTGTATATTCACTGAAAAAATATTATTTTAACAAAGTACCTTTTTGGCTCGGTTACAATCATATCTGTAATTTTTAACTAAGACTTATTTAAAAATCTATAAGTGAACTTGGCATAAAGTAGACTTGTGAACATTGTTATTTGTTCTTGGCTAATAACAAATAAACAATAATTATTTTCAAATAACATAATGTGTTAATTTTAACACTTTCGATCTTGATTCGAAACTACTAAAGAGAAATATTTAATATTAAATAAGCAAGCTGTTGTTTTTGAACAAGTTATTCACTCGGTTAATTTTTAGAAACATTTTTATTTAAAGTTAGATAAGTTGAACTCATTTGATTTTAAGCGGAGTGTTTATTGATTTTAATCGAATAATTTTCGGTTGATTTTTACACACCTTCTCATTTATCAATACACAAGATAAACTTATTTAATTTGAGACAAGTTACTTATTTCCTTTTAAATAAGTAAATTTAATCGGTTGGTTCTAGCAAATGACCATAGTTAATAGCAACCGGCTAGTGTCATTTAAATATAATCGGGTACGTTACTCGGTAGAAAACAGCCGAGAAACGTATTTAAAAAGAACCGCTCCGCTCGGCTCCGCTCATTGTCCGTTCATTTTCTCGTTCATTTCTCCGTCATTTCTCCGTCGACTCGCGCCCTTCTTATACAAAAGTTCTTTGTGGTGTTATGTGCTCCGCCGAAAGCCGAAAAAGAAATATTACTGTGTTATTTTAGGAAATATTTAAGTGCAGTGCAGTATTAAATACGGAAAATTATGGATGAAGAGGTCCGAAATTTGCTTGGAATCTCGAGTCTTAACATCGAGATGTTTAAAGGTTGGTACCTACTTTACTTTCATTGTGTTCTTATAATAGGTTAGCCTGTATGATACGATGTGGATTCAATAAATATCACTTCCTTTCTGTGTTCCTCTTTGTGTTCTCTGTATGATCCCCACGCTTCGCTTTGCAATCTTTAATTGTAAATACTAGTTTATGGAAAAGTACCTCACAGTTATATTATTTTTAGACTAAAATTATGATTTTGTTTTCAGCTCCAAACGGACTTTGAAGTGAAGAGTTATATGCTGGCATGTACACAGATATTTTTGAGAGTTTTCCTCACTTAAAAGAAAAAAAACTGGCCAAGAACAGAATTAGTGCTCTCAACAACGACATAACTAAATGAACTTCTCAGATTGCAAGATTATAAGTACACTTTGAAATCTTTATATTTATGATAATTTAGCATAGGTACTTTTTAGGGTTCCGTACCTGAAGGGTGAAAACGGGACAATATTACTAAGCCTCCGCTGTCTGTCTGTCAGTGGGCTGTATCTCATGCACCGTAAAAGGTATTTCTCTTGCCTCTAACAACAAATAATAAAAATAAAATAAAAGCTGAAATTAAAGAGGGCTGCCATTTTTTAGGGTCCCGTACAAAGGAATAAAGTAACCTTTATAGGATCTCTTCGTTGCCTGTCCGTCTGTCTGTTTGTTACTACACTGCAGTGCTAAGAAAATATTTTTGTTTCAGCATCAGAAGAGAGCTCCAACATTGCCTGCCTATTGTTGATCCCTACACCTTTGGCTGTGTCTGTCAGATATCGAAAGCTGAAGTCAGGGAAGGATTTATCACACATGTAAAAAATAACTGCTATAGAAAAATTACTATTACTACTTACAACTTAACTTATAATTATGTGAATAGTGAGATTTAATATTTTAATAATTTAAAAGGTTTAAAATATATCAATCAAGGCTCAAATTCAAGTACGAACAATATCATTGCCAAGCTATGGTATTAATACTGTGTGTGTATTGATTTGGCTTTGACATTTTGCTAACAAATTCAACACTATAAATCAATAATTGGATTTATCTATTAGAAAAACGCAAAATTTTCATCATTAGTGATGATGATGACACTTAAGATTTGTTTTTATAAATTATAGTTGACCTAGACTTGATTAATTTTGAAAACATTGTAATACTATATGAAACTCCTCTATGTATCATTTTGTAAGTCAAAAATAAATCAGTATTATTTTATTTATGATTGTTTTCAGTTTCCAAATAGCCCTACGTTATTTTACAGTAATGCTACTCGGTCACTACAGCCTCTTTATAGTAATGCTCTCAGCAACTTAGTATTCTTAACTAATTTAGTAAGTAAATATTATTAATAAAACTTGTTTATTATCTACAGGTATCTGCAGCTAGTCAGCAATGTTATTCAGTACTACGTAACCAATTCAATTGTTACATGGACATACATACTTACCGTATTATGAATAAAAATGTTTTTATTAATTATTAATAAAATATTTGAAAGTACTTATGTTGTAGGTACTTTCAATATTTTATTGATATTTAAATTAAGATTTTCTGTTCATAATGACGTCTGCACCATGCTGTACCGATTGAATTGGTTTCGTCGTGTACTGAATAACATTGCTTTATTTTACCCAATAACCTAGCTGTATTTACCGAGTAACATTACAGCAGCTACCGAGTTAAACGGTTGTAGTTACCCAATAAATTGGCTGAGAAAACCGAGTAACATTGCAGCAGCTACCGAGTTAAACGGTTGTAGTTACCCAATAAATTAGCTGAGAAAACCGAGTAACATTGCAGCAGCTACCGAGTTAAACGGTTGTAGTTACCCAATAAATTAGCTGAGAAAACCGAGTAACATTGCAGCAGCTACCGAGTTAAACGGTTGTAGTTACCCAATAAATTGGCTAAGAATACAGAGTACCATTGCAGCAGCTACCGAGTGAACCGGTTGTAGTAGCCCAATAAATTGGCTGAGACAACCGAGTAACATTGCAGTAGTTACCGAGTTAACCGATTATTATTAACAATGTAACACTGATGTTATATGCCGAGTGAGCCTGCTGTAATTTAGTAAGTTGGTTGACTGTGACGACTAAGCTTGGTGGTGACATTTCTCAGGTTACCCAGTAAAATTAGCTAAACGCAGCCAACTTTACTGTGTTGTTACTAATGTAGGCAACTGTGTTATTAATACTAAAATATTTTAACCAATTGTAACGGTTAATATTTAACAAGAAATGATAGCAAAGTTGACTTATTTGTTTTTAGCTACAAACTTTGCAGGTGCTATATTGACAAACATGCTGGGTTATTTTCAACAGTATTTTGTTTATTTTTAACCCACACGTTTTTTCAGTGTTGGTCTGTATTTTCTTAAGTAATTTACTTACTCGTCGATTTGAAATCTTTCTTTCATTAAATATTATTAAAATTATTTTATCTGAAACTAGACGTCCAGCAAATACTATAGGTAGGTACTTAGATTTTTTGCGTAGTGGTTTATTTACAAACATTTCACATCTAGTTTGACCGGTGCAGGTAATTGTATAAGTGGATAATGTTAAGTTAATATTGTGTAGTACAGATATACTTACATACCAATACCTATGTATTAAACAATTACCAACCTACTATTTAAAGCAATCTGAACCTACAAGCTAGTTTCATGTTGCTATAAAGTTAAACAAACAAATATTTATTCAATGTGGCATTTAAGACTTCGAAATAGAAGCTGCATTCGAGCAAATCGAATCTAAATGGCAATAAGGCTGAGCATCTTAATCTTCAACCGGATTCGTTCGTACTCAGCTGAGTGGTCTTTGTATCGTGCTTATTAATTTAACACATGCATGATACAGTGAACGACAACAAATTGTCAACGTGTATCCCGCCTACGTCATGTCCAGGAGATTTATGCGTTTCGCGTAGGGCTGCCAGCCGCCACGAATCTCTTAACGGATATGTTGTACTAGCTGCGCCCCGCGGCTTCGCACGTGTTGTTCCTATGGAAACGTTTAAAAGTGATTTTATCCAACGGGAACTGATTTATGGGGTAAAAAGTATATAAGCCTATGTTTGATTCCAAGATTAGAATTACCTGTATGCAAAATTTCGGCCAGATCCGTTCAGTAGTTTTGGCGTGAAGGGGTAACAAAATCCATACAAACTTTCGCATTTAGGTATAATATTAGTGTAATTTTGTGTGTTGCTGAAATTCTAAAGCAATTACCCAAATAAGTCGCATTACGGCGACGACGACGCACCGAGATGCGACTTAAACTTTGACTTCAAAAAAAGTGGAGTTTATGTTTTGGACTGTTTTTTTATTTATTTTTATGTATGTTACCTCAGAGCTTTTGACTGGGTGATCCGATTTTGATATTTTTTTTATATGAAAGATGGTGCTTCCGCGTGGGGTCCCATTTCAATTTTGTCCAATTCTGACAATGGCATCCATGAGTAAAACATAAAATTAAAGTCGGTTTATAGTTTTTAAACAAACTCAGTTATTCGAAAATTAAAAGTCGCTGCGCCTTTACCTAATTATTCTATTTATATTTTTCCCGTGTTCTGTGATCAAATCTGAACCACCCTATAAAGTTTAGTCCTTAGTTTTTGTAACACCCTGTATTTTAAACGTAAGAGACAGCCCTATCGCTAACCTGCGCGGACGCACAAATTGGCGTCTTGGTGGGAAACTACGAACGTACGGATACGATATTTCCATTAACTCGGTTATGCATAACAAGCGAAGGATTACAGAGCAAAAAACAAACTGAGAATGCTGGGGAGCCTTGAAAATAATCTACATCTAGGATACAGCGCGTGCGCTATCTGGGACGCAATGCTAATGCTACGTGTTCCTTCTGAGGTCAATTAATAGATAGGCTTCACTGTTTCTGTCTGTTTGTAAATAACTAATGAGTTTACTGTTCATGCTTGTTTTACAGTTAAATAACCAGGTAGGTACTTATCTAACCCGCTCTCGAATAATTTCAATGGTTGATGAAAAGCATACTTACAAGTACCTACAACATCAGTAAAGCCAGATCTTTTTTGGAGATTTTTTTTTATAAAAAATAAATAATGCTGGATAGTCCGGCATCACAGACACATCATCTAGCTAGAGAATGCTGTGTGCTAGCCCCGAGCTAAGAAGAACTTGTGTTATGGATACTTTCTATGGATTCTATGGATGGCTTATATACTTAATACAATAGGTACACTACATGATAATTAATTTTTATTATAGGCACATAGAAAATAATGCAGAACACCTGAAACAAATATCCGTAGATCGTACAAACATTTATTCCGCGGGAACGTAATCGAACCCACAACCTCCTGCGTCGCTGCGCCATAGAGGTCTTCAAACCTAATTATTACAATTTAATGTATGTATAAGAAAAAGAAATCGTTTATGCTTGCTAGTAAGTACCTAACTACGTTCTAAAACTATTTTAATGGTTGAAAAAGCAACAAGAACATCATTATCCAGTTTGTTTTTAGAACTTTTCTTAAATTACCAGTAGGATTTAAAGATATAAAAAGATTCGTAACTTAAATAATAACGACGGTAGAGTACAAAGGAAGTGGTTTAGTTATTTAGCACATTCTTGTCCTAAGAAAAGAATGGAGGCCATTTGATTTCTTTCAAATTATAACGTTTTTCAAAGCACGAAGAAACCTAACTAAAGCTAGCAAGGTACCGAACATCTACTTGTTTATGATATAACTAGCTGCGCCCCGCGGCTTCGCACGCGTTGTTCCTATGGAAACATTAAAAGGTTTTTTTCATCCCACGGGAACAGATTTATGGGATAAAAAGTAGCCTATGTTTTGTTCCAGGATTAGAATTACTTGTATGCAAAATTCCAGCCAGATCCGTCCAGTAGTTTTGGCGTGTAGAAGTAACAAACATCCATCCATACATCCATACAAACTTTCGCCTTTATAATATTAGTGTGATTGTTCCGAAGTTTATGTCTCTGCCCAACAACTTCAGCTATTATACGATAATTTGAGACCATTCAAGTTTCACATTTAAATGTTATTGACGATTATAATCAAATCAAACAAAATAGATTGCATCTATGCAAATTAAAGTGTGGTATGGATTGGACCGAATCATAAACATGCTTTTAATCAATAAATATGTTTAAATTGATCTTAACAAATATTTATTGATCGGTTTTGCATGGAATTAGATAAATCTAAAGCGTTTATTGCTCACATATTAAATTTAATCACCCACTATAAACCCATTCAGCTAACGATGCCTGTCCTAATGTCTAGAGGACTATTCACCGAGGATTGCAAATGTAGGACTTAATTTTCACCGTATTCAATTTTTATTTGTACCATAAATAGTTATATATATAATATATATACCTATAAGGTTAGCTTAGCCTACGTTAACCTACGTGGCATGCGGGTAGGATTATAATAGCTGTTAAAATTTTATGATTCTACTATCTAACAACTGAACAACATCAACCTATACAGTCCACTGCTGGGCTTAAACCACAACGCTTTCCTTAACTTATTAACTGAATAATGACGCATTCTTTATAGAATTTTATTTGGAGGTTTGTTAAACAAACCAAGCTTAGTTCATTGAAGCTTAACAAGTGACCAAATACGAATTGAGACGATTGTATTTCTGAGTCAATGACCCTTACTAAATAATACCATTGAAAAACGTAGGTAACCTAAACAGTCCATTGGCATCTAATTGGCTTAAAGTCGTACCATTAAACCTCTCGATAAACCCTCGGACCCACGGAGCGCTAGACTTTGAAAAATGACCGGCTATAACTTAACGCGGTCACTTACAGACTTCCCTATTGAGATATCAATGGTAGATGAGCGACGTACGCCTCGCGTAAACACGGTTCTAACCATGGGATAGGGTTTATAAGTCGAACGATAGTCACTTTTCTATAGCCATGTCACTAAATAACTTCATTTCTTTTTGCAAAGTAGCTGACCCGGTGAAGAGAGATCGAACTTATACCGCCTATTGGCGGTTCAAAGTTCTTTTACTTCTCTTCTTAACTTCGCACTTCTCCGGTTTCGTTCTGATTTTTTTTGTATTTTCTTACCATTTAAACCATCAATTGGACTTCTACAAATATTTAAAACTAAAATTATTAAATTTTGTGTCTTTGTAGACTAACAAACGTCAATTCATTTTAATATATTTATGTACTTAGCTTAGTCGCGTTCTGATTATAGCTAAAGTTAGCAGGTACCGGCAAGTTTTAAGCAAATAAGTATGTCAATAAAGGACTTTATTACCTTAAGTTGCTGTTCGTATTTTAGTAATAATAACTACTAGTATGTTATAGGGATAACCTACCAGGAACGAAAAACTCAGGATTTTAAATTAGTATTCAGACTAGAAAAACTGTCAAAGAATCTCTGATGAGTTTTCAAGTAACCCTCAGGAATTAGTTTTTTTTAAATAGATGTTGGGTTTCTCTTTTAAGCGTAGTTGTTGCACACTTGTGAAAAAGAACCCGCTCTACAATAAAATACAAATACAAAAATCTTTATTTGGAACGAAATATTAAGTACTTATGGAGTACAATTGTAAGGAAAATGGAAGGTGACATTTGTTCGTACATTGAAGTAAAATGGCGTAGAACTCTGAAGGTGTTAAACGAAGCCCTTGCAAGTAAGGGATAACTCGAAAGCAGAATTTCCTCGATCACGTAACACCTCACCAAGCCTATAGTGACGTTACCTCGAATAAATATTGTAAAGGGTGATTTATTGAACAAGAGCGGAGTTCCGAAGCGATCTGCCGACCGATGTAGCTATCAGGATAGGTTGAAATATGCCTGCAGAGCTATTGTTGTTATGTGAGAAACGGTGTTTAACAAGCGCCGCTGTTGATCGATGGTGCTGGCAACACCGCTTTACGGCGGGAAATGCGAAAAGTTCGCTTTTTGAAAGCTCAGTGACGGTAAATCAAGTAATTTTAGATAGGCTAGGCCTGAGAATGTTTTGTTTGTTGAAAGGATTATAGATAGCTAACTCGCTAACTAAGCTCTGCTAAACTTTCAACTAAAATAATAAAATCAGTCAATGAGTATATATGCACCCATTTATCCCATATCTTAAATTTATGCATATTGGAGGGTAAGTATCCGGAACAACTAAAACTATCCATTTTTAAGAAAGAAAACAGAGAATTGATGTCAAATTATAGACCCATAGCACTTATAAGTGCTATGGGTCTATAATTTGACAAAATATTCGAAAAATATTTATATGGCAAGATAAACTCATATCTTGAAAAAAATAATCTGTACTGTAAGGAGCAAAAAGGTTTTAGGAAGAATAAAAATATAAACATGGCTATTTTTGACTTTCTAATGAACATTATGTTAAACGTTGACAAAAGAACGGCAGTCTGTGCTATCTACTGCGATATGACGCAAGCTTTTGACTATGTGGATCACAAGATACTGAGTCAAAAACTTGAAGCTTACGGTATTAGAGGAAATGTACTAGCTCTACTTCAAAGTTACATCACAGATAGAAAACAGATTACCAAAATAAGTAAAATTAATTTCGATACAAAATGTCAAGAAACTCATGCATCTTCAGAACGTAGACTATTCTATGGAGTACCACAGGGAAGTGTTTGAAGTCCGCTGTTATTTTTAATCTATATTAATGATTTGCCTAGAGTGACATGCCAACCAATGACCCTTTTTGCGGACGACAGTACCTTAACTGTAGCTTGTAGAGACCATACATCTTATGAAAATGACATTAATAAATCTTAGACATCCATTATTTCATGGCTTAGTAATAACAATTTAAAAATTAATCTTAAGAAAACGAATATCATGCATTTTAATGAAAGATCTAATAATTTCTCAGAAATTGACATAAATTTTAATAATCATTCCATAGCCGAAGTAGAGGCGGCTAAGTTTCTAGGATTAATAATTGACAAAAGACTCAATTGGAAAAGCCACATTGAAAGTTTATGCAAAAGAATGAGTAGTGTAGCCTATGCTCTACATAAACTAAGCTTCACTATTAACACAGATGGTCTTCTAGCCGCATATTATGGATTAGCTGAATCTTTGCTCTGTTACGGGATTATTTTTTGGGGGAACAGCACCGAACACAACAGAGCTTTCAAAACGCAAAAACATTGCCTGAGACCAGTGTTTAACTTAGTTACTGTTGATAGTTGTAAGCCATACTTTGTTAAGTACAAAATTCTTACTCTACCAGCTCTTTATATCCTAAACGTAGCTATGTTTGTGAAAAATAACTTACTTTTATTTATTAGTTTCTCCGACGTTGTGGTGCGTAACCGGCGAAACAATAACAATAATAGACTTTGTACGCACCCATCACAAACTGCCCTAATACGAAAAAGTGTTTTAGGTATGGCACCCAAAATATATAATCAGGCTGTAAAATGTTTAAACAACAATTACTCTGATACGCCAAATGTATTTAAAAATAGACTCAAAAATGTACTCATAGAGAAATGTTATTATACCGTTAACGATTTTCTTCTTGACAAATTTTGATTTTATATAATGTATGTACCAATTGTAATATATAATTAATTTTAAGTATTTTTGATAATTTTGGAATATGGTTGTACTACTATTTAAAAAAGACATATCACATTAGTGACAAATCGGCAGTGTGCCCTCTCCTATTTTGCACGCCAGCAATGGCAAAACATGTAGATCTTAATTAATTTATGTTTTAACATAATTGCATGCTCATACCATGTTAATACTCATGTTTTGGCAAATAAATGATTCTTATTTTTATTCTTATTCTTAAAACTTTGAAGACTGGCGTCTTCATAGTAAGTAAAATAACACAAGCTCTGCTTGACTTAGACTTGACATTAGGGGGTTGGATGATGATATTTGAAATTTTTTAATTTTTATTGAGTGCAAACTCCACAAAAAAGGGCTCTTATTTTTCCATTTTGCTACTGTTATATTTGTTTTTAGAAAAATTCTTAAGGTAACCTTTTATTTTCAAATAGGCGTTGCTACATTTCGGTCTTACTTCATTTTATTTTATTTCACCATTTGACCCTATCTCTCACTCCCATTTACATATTCAGCGCTTTGCAGGCAACAAATGGGTTGTGTTGCACCTATTCTACTTTACTTTCTATTGTTCGAGTCATTGAATTGAATAGGTACTTATGTACCTACTGACTACTGAGGTAGGTCAGTTTGGTGCAGGTTTCGCCTGTTACTGTGGCTCTGATAAGCCAGCACTTAGATACCTATGTCGCTAATTGCAGCTGGCTTTTAAACCTCACCTCACCAGCCTATATTGGTCCACTGCTAGAAGTAAGGTTCCCCCTGATAAGCGCCTTGTTGACTTTTATCTGATGGGGGGTAGTGGCCATAATCCCCACGTTGGGAATATTCCTAAGTCGCCTCATACGACACCCGTGGGCAGAGTTGGGGTGGCGCAAATTCTAAGCACGCGGCAAAATTTTTGTAACTGAGACTGTCTGTCCTATGGTAGCCCCTAAACGGTTGAATCGATTAAAGTAATGTTTTATTTGTAAATGAAAGGTATTTCTATCAGTAGGTTAGGTTCCTAATAATAATATGTTTGATAAAAACAGCGCGAAAGGAGAGTTATACCTTCCCAGCAGGTGATACCAGGCTATGATGATGACGATAAGTCAGTAGTATAGAAAACTTGGTGATGATTCCGAGGCTCTACATGAATTAAATGCAAGGTATTCCTTGCACGAAACATCCTTCCTGTAAAGGTTTACACACAATGAGGATAATACGGAGCTAAGAAAGCAGGCACCGCGTTTCTTACCTTAGAACCTGGTTGGTGCAGACAATGACAGGCCGCTGTGAGTTCTCCAGGTTGTCCTTCAGCTGCATAACAGAGTGGACCCAGAGGAACTGCCCGCAGCGCTTCTGTAGCCGCAGAAGGGCGATGCAGGACCGCTCTTGTTCTGATTGGGTTACTGTTGGAGATAGAAGATGGTCATTTAGATAGTCTAAACTCACAACATATAGGTTAGGAATCTTAAACATGCCGTATAGCTTAGGCCTGAAGCGGGATACTTTAGGCTTGCCACTTGCTGCATGGCTGAGGCCTCCTCCCCTTTTCGGTATTTCATCCCGCCACCACATCCGGGGCTGTGGGTTTTTAAGGCTGTCATTTGTCCAGACGATCTTCGTCTACTGCTCATCTGATATAGGTAGAGCTAAACTGTTGCTTCTTTTAGCAGCGTTGGCTCTTAGCCTAGAAAGTAGAGGTAATGTAGATTAAGTTTGAATCTCTAGTTAAAACAGACTTTTGAACAGATGTTCTACCTGATTAAGTACCTACATGTAATGCATTAGTTAGCAATGAAAGTGTAATGTTACTTAATTATGAATAAACTACACTAAACAAACAAACAGTTCAAATTACAATAGTGACATTGATACTCTCTGGAATTAGCCTTGGCATCCTTTGACTTATTGTCAGAGTTGGCCACGGCACACAGCCACAAGAACAGACTCATCTTTATCATTACCGATTATCGAATCATTCGAATGATGTCTCGAATGCCAGCTCTATTCCAATCCCACAAATTATTTACATTTCAGATCAAACCATAATGAGTTTTATTTGTGTAATAGCAAGGTTTGTTTTGAGGAATCGGATCGGCGGAGAAGTAATGAGGGTTAATGCCAGATGGTTATTTGTGCAATCCATACTGTTGGTTTTAGAATTACACAGGTTGGTAAGAACAGCTAGGACATTTGCACTGTCGAAAAGCCCCACTGAATAACTGATAAACATTCGCCTTTAATAGGCTTACTCCACTACCCTCGATAAATGATTGGTTCCTATTCTAGATGCATTTCTTTTTTTTGGGTAGGTACTTCTCGTCCGCGAATAAGCTTGTCTTTAGACTAGATTACCTATGTACATACATAACTTTTCTTAAAAGCATAGTGGGCAACTCGTCGAACTCAAAAGTCTTTTGGTTTTTGATTCTTCTCACTCCACTTTTTACTTTGGGTGAATTTTAGTAGGTACAGTCAGCCAAAACAATGTTACAGCATTAATCTCTACCGAGCTTTATGTCGCGTTCGCGTTAACCTCAGTTTAAAAGTGAGTCAGCTGTTTCTACAGTGTTGGCAACGAGATTGACTGACTGTGATTGTGGTAACTTATCTCAGTTTTGCGAGTGTGTTCGAGGAAAGTGGAGCTAAAGTGGGATCGGTAAAGTAGGTTTGATTTGCGACGTCCACCGCCTACGCGCTGATAAATCAAATAATGTAGAGTTTGGTTTGCGCGATTAATTAAGGCAAGAACGCCTATTTTTAATAAGCTTAGAATGACGAATTATTGAAATTTTAAACTAACGAATCGAGTGTTAATTCTTGATCAAGCTCTTACAAAGCGGTAGAGAATTTGGTTTGAACTAAATTAGCTAAGGTACCTCTTAGTACCGTAATGGACCTATTTACCTATAACGTGGTAGGTTAAAAAGCGTTAGCGTGAAATTACGGTGGTACCTATAACTTGAATGTTTAATAAGATAATTGGAAAAGAATCACAGAAGAACGAGTGACGCATCATCAAAATATTGCAAAGCACCGTGTCATTATCTTTGTAATCTTGACCCGACGATAACCCCTTCAGTTATGTTATGCGACATCCATCTTCACACGTTAGAGAAAGTCGCGATGTGTGTGAGCGGCCTAATACGTGAGCGATTACATCGAGTTAGCAGAGACATGTCGCGAAAATATATACTTACCTGTTGTTCTTACTTACATAGGTAAGGTATAAGTAACTTTTGTACCTACTTGAATAACGGGGTTATGTAGTAGGTAGGTACAAAGTCTTGCAAGAAAAGAGCATTTCATAAGGTACATGAGGGTATTAAGGCCTAGCTAAGGGAAATTTGTCATAAAATAAATACATTTAATGTAATCAACTATATTTATAAGGTAATCAGTCGTTCAATTCAGCAACTACAAAATTAAAACATAAAATAGCAACTTCTGCATAAAACTTAAATAAAATTAAACATTTTTCAAAACACTCTCAAAAGGCCTTATTATCATAAGTACATACGATACTTGCGACTGGGCAAACGTAGTGTAGGACGCCCTCAAGCCGGGTGAGATGACGATTTACGAACGACTGCAGGCGAATGGATGCGGCAAGCTGAAGACAGAGCGGTATGGCTCTCACAAGGCAAGACCCAAGTCCAGCTTTCAGCAGTGGTCTAATATCGGCTGATGATAATAGTACATACGATAATTACAAAAATCTGAGTAATTAATTTCAAGTCTTTTACCTTTTATTTTTCCTGTTAAAAGATGTTTAACGCGTTCACTGTCAAACTTCAGCGACGCGATCCGGAAGTGCGGCGCGAAGTCATCGCTGTGCAAGCAGCTGTCGTACATGGCCGTGTGCATCATTGGCAGTCAAAGTGTTAAGGTTAGACATTGGTACTCACTTAACCTGTGTTTGGTCTGCGCCTCCTTGCAGCAGTCAGGGTGGAGGAGATGGTACCAGCTCACGCCATGGAGGGACGTCCGCTCCCAACCAAGGTGCCATTCACTACTGGACAAGGAAAACTGTGCTTAGATAGGTTATTTTAAAATTAAGAGGCTCCTTACTTATACTTAACTATAATAAGTAGCTGTACTTTTACGGCCTAAGACACAGGAATTTCTTCACACCCGTGTCGCGGTCGTGCGCCCCGCAGGAGTGCGTTAATATTTTTTCAGGTAGACATACAATACAATACAATACAATACCTAGTAACCTAGGTTAAAACCTAGGAACTAGTTTAAACCTAGCAGTTGCTAGCAGTTGCATAGAAAAAAACGAGGTATATTATTCAATCTCATTACTCCGTAAAACAAACTAATCCATATTATTACAACCACAAAAGACATAATTAATATAAACTTCGACGCCAAACAAACACTGATGGGGTCAAAGAGACGATTAATCATCTCTCGGCCTTGTCGGCATGATTCGAGAGCGAATAACTTTTTATTTTCGGCCTATTCTTTTCGGGTGTGGACTTAGGTATTTTGTCAGTAATCTTCTACGAGACCAAGACAATATTATTTTACATTAACAATGAAATTAAAAATTCCAAAAATTAGGATGATAGTATGGTAAAATAAAGCCGTAGGTCGTACCAACATGTTCTTTGAGTAAAAGCTTGGGGATTAAGCCCCAGACGATACTTGTCCGATTTCTGCACTAGGAAGCCAAAGGCTCCAAAAAGAAAACTTGGATTTCGGTTTTGTCATAGCGATATACTAGTTGGTCAAGCTCGCCGAAATCACTCGCCTTGTTATTTGAACATAGTGTTCAACAACAACGGAAGTCAAAAAAATCATCTGGAGTTTTTAAAATGTGAACACTGAAAAAAAACACTGAACTGAACCCATCGATTTTGTGGAAGGTTTTATTTATTGCTTTGGACAGTAAAAATGGAGCTTATTGTCCGAACTATAACTGTAAGGTTTTGCTGGAAGAAAACTCTTTATCACGGTTAAGCTCGCCTTTATAAATATCTTCTACGAGTATTATAAGTTCATAACATGTATTATTTATGTACAATATAGAATTACAGAACAAGTGACTGAAACAAGATAGAGTCTGTTCATAAAGAGAAGAGTCATGGGAATTCAGGGCGCTCCTGTGCCAATTTATAACTTTTATTGCGTTGACAACACTGCTCTGTCATTGCAGTACGACTCTATTACTGTGAAGAAGACCGCGGAAACGAAACAAAAAATGTATTTCGCGTGCCATCTTTTTTTGTGCCAAGTTTTTTTACGATTCCTACATAAACTAAATCGCTGAAACAACTGGCAGCAGCTAGCTCAACGCATTACTGGTAAACAATATATAATAATTATATATATAGATGCGCAAGCCACAGCGGGCAGATATCAACATCTCTATTGAGAGCTTCATATTCATGCACTCGCGGAGATAATGTAGGTAGCTTGAAATAATATGCAGGTGAACAGTCAGTTTGTCACTCAAGACGGGTTATTTGTAAAGGTTTATGAAGGTAGGCGTCATTTCGATTACTCGATAGAATCGGTTCCATTTTTGTATTTGATTAGGTAAGCACAGCGCCTCTAACAATGTTAGAAGCGGTTGTATGAGATCGGTCGTTGTCGGGACCTTTTTGTCTTCGGGCTGAAATCGTGAACTCATGATGATCAAGCAAGAGCTCTCGTAAATTTACTGATTGTGTTACTGGGGTCTCTCTCAGCGGCACATTAAAAGACTGAAACTAGTTTAACGCATACATTACGTAAACAATAAGCAATAGATAAAGATGCGTAAGCCACAGCGCAGATGTCAACATCTCTATTGAGAACTTCATATTCATGCATAATGTAGCTCGAAATAATATGCAGGTGAGCAGCTGAGCAGTGAGTTTGTCACTCGGGTTGGGTTATTTGTAAATTTGATTATTTGTAATTTTATTTCGAAAAAAAGTAAAATAACAAAAATATCTGGTTGGTCCGTAATATGTTTGCTTCCTTTCATTCTTAATTATTTTCCCGGAGGACTTCGTCAATCAGTGACTGTAATTATACGTACGTACATCACAATCAATATTTTTTTATTTCGACATCGAAGAACGGATTTTGGTTTTTTGAGTTGCGAGTCATTTACAAAACATAGAATGTTTCACTTGAGTTCAGAGATATACACCAATCTGATCAGTGCGTGACAGATTTTTCCTCCGAACCTTTACACCGTTTATAAATAACACTGGTCAAGTTACAGACCAGTTTGGATCCGCTTTTCGTTGAATTTATGGAAAAGTTCGGATGTTTTATTTATGGCTGAGGAGATGGACATTAATCTTTAAAACTTCAGTATAAAATAGGAATCTCGAATATAAAGAATAAAAATATAACTCCTTTCATGAAAATAACCAGTACGTCAATGCGTTGGTAGGTTTGTTTGTTTTGAAACTTGCATTTTGACTATATGTAATTTAATTGGAAAAAGTGATTAATTTGATTTAATTTAATTTATATTTTACCTTATGTAATTTATGTTGTTAGTATTTAATTCATTTTGTCTATATGTAATTTAATTTTTCTATTTAATTTAAATCTATTTAATTTGATTCAATTTATGCTCCTTAGTCACTAACATTTAATATAAGAAACTACCTACTAACAAAATATGGATTATGTAATCTGAAATAAAATAATTATTATTATTATTAAAAGGAAACACTCCTAGCAGCCGTTTAGCGGTAAGTCTGTTCTGAGGGGTAAGTCTATTTGAAGTGAGAAACGAGACGTGATCGTAACGTCTCCTTTTAGTATGGGATTGGCGTAATTCCCTGTCCACACGATAGAGGCACTGTACCAAATTGGATGCAATAAAACCGGCAAATAAAAGTGCGAGTCGCGCACGAAGTGTTCCGTACCAATGATCTATGAAGACGGCAAAAAAAAATCATGTCTGTTGTACAAGAGTCTCCTTAAGGGGCGCATACCCGAGCCAATCTGACAACAATTCCTATTTTATCATATTTTTACGTTTATCATAGGAATTTTTAAAAATCCTACGTTCAGTTTGTGGTATCTTAATAGTTTGTGGTATCCTAATATAAGCTATTTTTTAATACCTCTTTTATAATTTTATCTCATATAGTTTAGGAGGAGATGCAAAAATAGAGTTTGGTGGCCAAAAAGCGCAACTTCGTATCTCTTCCTAAGCTTTACAAAATGAAACTATTACAGAGGCATTAATAAATAGCTTATAATAGATACCACAAACTGAACGTAGGATTTCAAAAATTCCTGCGTTCAACGTAATAATAAGATATAATAGTTGGGGGCGCCACTTTTGCTGGTGTATGGGCCTTAAATACTTATTTTATTCTGTTTTAGTTATTTGTCATTATATCGGTAACAATTTCTGTAACCAATATAATAACAATCATCTGTGAAAATTTCAACTGTCTTACTATCACAGTTAATGAGATACAGGTTAGTGACAGACGGATAGACACACGGACGGCAAAGTCTTAATAATAGGGTGCCATTTTACCATTTGGGTACGGAACCCTAAAAAGTAAACGTCACGATCACGTCTCGTTTCTAAGATCAGGGCCTATACTCTTAAAAACAAATTCGAAGTTTCCGATTAGTTTTCGTGCAAACGCTAATCTTATATTAGCGACATAGGCGTTGGTTTTTCACGACAACGAAAACGAAACTTCGATTTTTCTTTTCCGAGTAGACCCCCAGATGGACTCGCCCTGGTTTACTAGCTAATGTCAAAACTTACTTAGCATCAATATGCAGGATCTTCATGTCCATAGCGTGCACAGTGGTGAACACATTAGTGGCGCCGTGCACTACGCACTCACGGGTCTCGGGCATGGCGAGCGGAGTGCATGCGCACAGGAACACTGGCTCGTTGCGACTGCAGAGGGGGAGGTAGGACACGTAGTGGCCCCGGATTAGGACTACCTGAAAGAGAAGATAGACTTTAGGACGAAACAATAGGGTATATGCATGTGACTTCAAAAAAGCTAATACTTTTTCTACGTATTCTCTAGTGATATAGAAATATATCTGTATATTTATTTTTGTATTTTATGATGTTTTTTCAAAATCTCTAAACGCAACGCTATTGGCACGTGAAGCGTGACGTCATACTTGAACATTTTTGTATGGGCATGAAGTTTTGACTTTGAGTTTACATATTATGGAACTCGATGATCCGTTACGTCATAAAATGCAAGGGCTAACATGGCAGCGTTTTTATTACCCGAAACTGAGTGTAGTTTTACTTTTCGTTTTTTACCTCAATAAATAATTTATTTTTGGGTGTTATATTTTTTTTTCGTTTATGTATTAACCTATATAAGCGATAAAAAAAATAAAAAATCCCTTAGTCGCCTCTTACGACACCCGCGGGAAGAGTTGGGGTGGTGCAAATTTGTAGGAAACTAACCTTCATAATTAAATTGCTTTATCACTCATTGGAGGGGCTAAAATTATTTGGATAAAACCAGTATACGTTAGGTTAACATTATTTAAAATCTACCAAAGTTCGGGACTAACATTAAAAACTCCTGCGAAATCGGGTAATAAAAGACTGGCATTTTCAAATATTCTATAACCAAATCAATGGCTCGCCATATCTCATATCAGGAACATTTATAGCATTGCAATAGTTGAATACCATCTGGCGTTGAACTTTGATCCAAAATTCAAAGGAGGTGTGTCGCTATGGTGTCTCTATGGCATTCTTTGAAAGTTTAAATACATATACTCTGTACACTTCAATTCAGACAAATGGATTGTTTATAATTTTAACCACCTAAAATTTAAAAAGAGAACCATGGTAATAAAACCATGATTCAAAGAAGTTTCGTCGACTCAACTCAGTTTACACACCAAATTGTTTTCGAGAACTTATCTCGAAAATAAATAAATTAACAATTCAATTCTTTTAGCAATGACGTGGTTGAGAATGACTAAACTTAACGTACATATAATCAGAACAGGGTGTACGTACCTAACCTACGTAAGTAAAGTATCAATAGCTATCGTATTGACTGACAGATAAGACGCGTACTAAACCAAAAAAAAGACGTGTGGCACTCGGGGACTGCCGCGGTAAAGCTACTGCAATGCCATCTAGAGGCGAGTTGCTGAACTAAAGAGAAAAACGTCATATTTCAAAAAGTCATTAAAAGTTCTACTATTCATCGATAGATGGCAAAACTAAAAAGTATCACCGCTGTTCCGGTCGGAGTGGGGAGCGTGAGGTTTTTTCGTTACGGAATTTCTGGATTCGGTCCCCGCGCTCAAGGCCCGCGATAGAAGCTATGCAATAGCTTAAAAGTGAGATCCATACTGTTCTATGACCTCCAAAT
Source organism: Eupithecia tripunctaria (assembly GCA_955876795.1). Lineage (NCBI taxonomy): Eukaryota > Metazoa > Arthropoda > Insecta > Lepidoptera > Geometridae > Eupithecia > Eupithecia tripunctaria. The sequence goes on along the minus strand of OY041619.1, from coordinate 5,576,950 downwards.
GACCTCCAAAGGTTTTCGTTAAAGGGTTCGCTACCAACGCTGGGCGTTTATGCAACCCGGAGGGAGAGAAGGAACTCGTTATTACTACGCCAGAAGCTACCAAAAAACACTGCGTCGGTGGTAGTCAGAATATTAAAAATATATGGATAACTTACAATCTATGGTAAGGTATCAATCGTATCGACACAATAGTTCACAGTTCACCGCTCACCGATCTTCGATCCGGATACAGTTGGCCTTGGACCACATTTTATTGTTGACTGTCTTTTGGTATTCTTGAATATGGGTCTCGTTTGTTTCAATTACTGTACAAGACAGTACCTTAATAGGTATATTAATTTGATAAAAAATCGGTAATGATAAATTTAAAATCGCAACTGCTTAAGAATACTTGCGATTCAAAACTTGTAGAGCATATGTTTTGTAGAGTATTCTTACATTCGTATCTCGTGATACATTTTGAATAAGAATCTATTATTGTTATAAATTAAAGAACCCAGCTAGTGTGGGTGTAAGTATGCAATTTCCTCCACTTTTATCCTGAATGCAATCTCTTTTACTGCTTTATTCACGACACGACAAGAAAAGTTTCTACATTATTTTCATAAGGTACTTTATTTACTTTCATTACATTATTTTATTTTCATTGTATTATTACATTATTTTCATGACAAATATATCTCCATGTTCTACATTATTTAATTTTAAAGGAACCCGTTCAGAACTTCGAACTGCACCTTGCGAACCTTAAAAATGCAAAGATATCAAGCTAGCTTCAAAATGCAGGAAGCATTCATTCCTTCTTTTGAAGCTAGCTTGATATCTTTGCATTTTTAAGGTTTACAATCTTAAATCCTATAGAAGTACATATCTAGTTATAATAAATTAAATCGAATACGGATAAACCATGCTGTTTCGAGTTCCTGGTTACTCATTCTTTGGGTGTTACAATAAATCATATCCTGTCCGTGCATTTTCCGTGTCATAAATTACCCGTAGTTTGCCTAACCACATACATTTTCACCAGGTTTAGTAGCTCAATAATTTATTAGGGTTTTTGAATAAGTTGGTATTCGTTTTGATTTGTTGGTATTCAATAGGCTTAATAAAAGTGAACCTGATGTAAAAACGTTTTTTGTTACGTTTAACGTGGAACAAAGAGCGCGTTGAAGTCTTTTATATCGAGGCTTAGACCGAACTTTGATCGAAGCTGTTCTGTTCATATTAGACGAAAACAATAACATTTTCGGTTTGCTTCTTTATTCCGTATTTGTGTAGTTATATAAGCACCCTTAATTTTTATAAGACACGAAAAATACGGAACCTCTTAGGAATAAGAAGTAAAAATTAGATTTTATAGAGTGCAGAAAATTTACATTTTTAGATATCTTAAAAAAATCATATGGAGACTTTTTTAGTATCCATCTTTTTGGCCCGAAATTTTGTTCATGAGGATAAAAATATAATGTTATTTGAACTTAAGGTCCATACACCAGTGAAAGTGGCGCCCCCAACTATTTTATCTTATTATTACGTTAAACGCCCCCCAGTGGATATCCCTTAGTCGCCTATTACGATACCCACGGGAAGAATTGAGGTAATACAAGTTCTAAGCCAGCACCACACAGCTGTAGTAGGATATATATACCTATAGTATTATGCTCTACATTAAGTTCACACGTAGATCAAATACCTACGATCTGCAGTGGGCTGTCACCGACGGTGTCCACCCACGGAGTCGTTCCTAATGATGATAGACCAACCGGATATAGCTCGTAATGCGAATAACCGATACCTACGCCTTAAACAGCTTATTTGATTTTCGACCATTTGTTCTTATTTGATCTTCTGATAGAAACGTGCTTTATACGAATTGGTAGATGGGCAAAAAGATTAATTAAAATGCGAATGATTGAATCGATGAACTAAATAAAAAAGACAGTATTTTACTAACTAATATGTAAATGGATTTTAAGGATCCGGTGCCATGTGACATATACATACATATATAGAATAAACCATTTGTTTACATTATTGTTGAAATTTTAAAATTTTACAAAAAAACTTGCTTTATGGCCGAAAGATTATTTGTATCTATTCCAAAAACCTAAAATAAACTTATGCGTAAATGGAAGTCTTGACCATATGTATGATTGTATAGGAGACTCGATCGTTCGATTCAATCTATACTAAAATATAAAGAGGAAAGATTTTATAGTTTGTTTTTTGTACTGAATAGGCTACGAAACTACTGAACCGATTTAAATCATTAAAAAGCTTACTTTTCAGGGAGTGACATAGGCTATATTTTATTTCGGAATTCCCACAGGAACGGGAACTACGCGGGTGAAACCGCGAGGCACTGCTAGTTCTATAGTAAAATTGCAATTGTCAAAATGAGCCTACGTTACATTTAATAAGTAGCCAGTAGCTAAACATCTACCTAATACGTACAATTAATTAGTATTTATGTACATATTTATTAGCTAATAGTAGGGTATCGGTGGCGCAAAATAGTAGCGGAAGGAGTTGCTGCTCATGACAAAGCGTGGTACCAAAAGCTGAATGACAAGCGATTACTGAGGCACCAACGGGTTGTAGCGGCTGCCGCAGACCCACCATTATCTACCGGGGTACACGGATGCCAATACTGCGGCCGCATCTGTCGTTCCCGTATAGGCCTTACAAGTCATCTACGTAAGTGCCAAAAATCGAACACTATTTAATCCATCCTTCGTGGATGTAAAGGCCATTGATGACATATTTATTACCTAATAGTAGTCGCCAAAGGCTATATCACAAGCGACGGTGTCGAATGACCAATCGTGACTTATTATCCCCCCCCCACTATAAGCTCCCAAATCAAAGCTAAGGGGAACAATGAACCACTTTCTATAATACGAGTAGGTATCTTGTAGGTACCTTTGTCGTGACCTGACTGAGTTACCCTTTATAGTGTCACAGAATTAAAAGCGCCTTTGGTCATGGTTATTGAAGAAGTTAGTTTATGTACTTATGCGGTAGTGAAAATTATTATTGGGTGAGGATAAAACCGCTTATTGAAATAAAGTAAGTACTTAAACTTATCAAAGATCGTGTATTTCGTTTTTAGAATTTCTAGATTACTACGTTTTCGTCCCGCGGGTTTCGTAAGAGGCGACTAAGACTACAAAAACTCTGTAATTAAAAATAGAAATGAAAATATATAAGATAAAAGCTAGTAAAGCGATTATCAGGGGAAGGCCTGCGTCCAGCTGTGGACCAATGTAGCCTGTTGAGGAGGTTGAGGTATGGAAGGACATATTTTAAGAAATCCCAATCCCAAGCTAGGTAGAGTCATTCTACGGTAGAGTCATTCCGCAGACGAGTTTTAGATTTGGCCGAGATGTACCCTTACCCTCCATTTTCCCCAATGTCAGATTGCTTGGCAGGTGCTACCAAACCTCTTCCTAGATATACGCGTATATAAGAGGCACAAGCTTTAACCGAGGTTTTTTATACATTTTGTATAGTGTCGGCGCCAACCGAACGTTCGAGTGGCGGTGCTCGAGCCACAAGCTGCGGAAGTCGCCCGAGTTTGCTACTTTTGGCCGCGTTTAGTGGCCGCAACTAGTGGCTCAATGCGCGGTTAGACAAACTTTCGATTCGTGTGACACTATAACTTATGATTCGTTATATTGTAATTAAGCAACAGTTAGTAAACATGTGAGTACTATCAGCTGTACAATATGGTCTGAGATGTAATTTAAAGTGATTATGCTAAATATAGGCAAAAGCACCCACCCACGTCCTAAGGATATTATATCACGCACCTACATTACCTATACATCAGCCAAATCGGATGTGAAATGTTTGTAATGTGCCCATGCTTAATCCAAAATTCACTTAAACCTTATATTTTTAAATACAATTTAGGTTGGTATTTGCTTTTCAATTGTAATTTTGTTTGTTAAGGTAGTAAAACGGATGTTAGGAAGTTTAAATTAACTTCAATTATATCTACTACCAAGGATGTTTACGGAACATCAAAAACCTGTTACTATAAAAAACAAGCTGCTTTTCTGAGCTTATAACTGCTTGTTTCGGTAGAGTCATGAAACTACTTCGCTAGAGCGAAAATCTTTGATTGCTCATTTTTTCTTTACACATAAATAACTAGGTTCTTATAACACCTTTATCCTAACCTTTCAATATAAACAAGAGTGTTTAGTCTCAGCCGCCGAGGTAGCAGTTATGCTAAGTGAGATACGAACAATGAACTGACTGGTGGATTTTAGTAAAGTCATTATGTCGTGATAGCGAGGCTTTTAGTATAAGGCTGGCTTACACGAGGCGAGTGACTGGTAAGTGCTGGTTGACTAGATGTTTAGAAGTTAAAAGGAGATGAATAGACGTCAACCTAAAGGAGAAATCATATGCTGGGTGCGGGTTAAGCGAACGAGAGCGAATGCAAACGGGATACAACGATCAGTACGTTCGATCCATTATTCTTTAAGACATACAGGAGCCAATATGACAGCGCCACCTATTTTATCATATTATTACGTTTAACACAGGAAATTATAAAAATTCATTGTACAGTTTGTTGTATCTATTATAAGCTTTTTTTAATACCTCTGTAATAGTTTTATCTTAAATAGTTACGTAGAGATGCGAAAATAGAGTTTGGTGGCCAAAAAGCGGAACTGCGTATCTCTGCCTAAGCTTTACAAAATGAAACTATTAACTATTACAGAGGCATTAATAAATAACTTATAATAGATACCACAAACTGCACAAAGGATTTTTAAAACTTCCTGTCTTTAACGTAATAGTAAGATAAAATAGGTGGGGGTGCCACTTTTACTCCTGTATGCGCCGACGTAACGAAAGCCAGCGCACGGCTGAAAAAGAACGAAGGCCAAGTCCACGCGTTTGTTCGTTAGCCTTCGCTTGCCCTCGCTCGTTTGGTCTGTACTCGACATCAGGTAAATCTAAAGTTTTTTGACACATCCCTTATCAGCACGTCTAATGCTGTAAATACCTCCCCTACTTAACACGAGGGCTTTGTCAAAATCCCCACGTTTGGCAGGGGGATTTCCCTTCCTCTTACGACGCGTGACGTCCACGGGCTAAAAGAGGAGTCGATTCTACGCCTCGACCGCCACTACAAAAAAATATCAGATGCCTTAGCCTTGTTAATGTTTATAATCCCATATTGATCATACAGTAAATAAACTATTTGGTATAAATGTTAAAAGACCAAACCATTTATATCTTCTTAGAAATATGGCCTCCCATTGTGAAACTATGGAGGCCTTATTTCTATGTCTTTTCCTGTATTTTTGTATTTTCTTAGTGTGCAATAATTTTCCCTGTTTTTTTATTGTACATGTAGAGGGTAAAGATTTTAAATTTAATATAAGAGATTTGATATCTCGTTGCTTGTTTACACCAACCTACTAGACTCGTGTAAAACAGCCTCTAACTTAATATCTTGTGTAATATCGTAAACATTTTTACGTATCGTGTTGACGCTCAATAAACTCAGCGAAATATAAAGGCTCTTAGATTATAACAAAACTTGCGGTAATATCATGTAAATGTGAGCCACCAACAAAGAGACCTGGATTTATCTAAGGCGTAGAGTACTTTGGTACCTAATCTAATAGAAAATAGTCCAGCTTGGGTGGTATCGAAAAGCTTTTGGATAATATTGTAAATGTTACATCCTAGAGTCACACAAACACTAAAAATCATCAAAAGATAATTTTTAGTGTTTGTGTGCACGTACAGGTGTAGAAAATGTATATAAGCAAAAAACTCCTTTATACATAAATAACCCAGAAAAATAAGCATAATTTGTTTTGTAAAATTTGTATAGTCCCCAGACTCTAACCTTGTACGGTACGAGCTATGAACGAATTTGACTTTTCCATACCTAAATTGTAACTCGGATAAAAAAGGAAATCTATTGTAATTATTGGTGTACGAAACCAATTAATCGGACCCAGACAAAAAATGACCCATTCAAAACGTTCCGTTTCCATAATTACCAGCCAATAGAACAATTTATTTAAATACCCCTCAGGCCGTTAGCTACCCAAACAACCCATCGTCAACTCGTGGTCAAGGGAGTCACGCGTAGTCAGAGAAGTCACGAACCGTGACGTCAGAACACACCTCCATCTTTTTTATTCCCTATGTTATCCTTTATAACGGACCGGCACGTGCCTTCAATCACGACGGTCGATTTGACCACGACGCGACGTGTTAAAGACCTTTGGGTTAACAGGTGCGATGCCCTGGGCTGGGATTGTCTTTTGTTTTTGTTATGAATTGGGGCAAATCGACACTATTTAGCTACTCAGGTAACTCGAATTTGCATTTTTCTTATAGCATAGGGCTTGAAATTGCATGGATGCTAATTTTCAACGATGAGATGACGATAATTTCGACAATCGACAAATTTTAATGTTGCTCTCTTTATTTTGTAGTTTAAATTAGGACAAATCGTCACTATTTAGCGACTAAGGGCACTCAAATTAAGATTTTAGTTTCTTATATGACTACTCTATTGTAATAAGTCAATCTGTAATAATAGTTGTAATGATTTAAATAAATACAGATATGAACAAATATTTAGCATGAAACTTAAAACCTACCTATGCTAATAGATATTTTACATCTACCTACTTATTAAGAAAATGTTGTCGTCAACATTTTCTGAGACTTGCAACTGCCACTGCCAAGAGAGTCATTAAAAGGGTCTCTCAGACTGTCGCGGCCTGCGGTCGCGGATGGTCAGATCAATTTAACAAATATATTGTCAAATTGCACGGACTGCCGCCACAGCAGGCCGCATCTGCCAGACCCTTAAAAACAATAAATATTTTTTTTTCATACATAATCTAAATACACTAGAACATTACAATCTAGTCATATGTTTGGCTAATGGGTTATTTTGTTTCAATTTAATTTTATAAAAAACATATCACTAAGAACATGTCCATCGGCACTTTTCTTGGTCTCTATTTAAACGGAAGACACTTGGTTCATGTGTTCTTAAAAATTAGCACTTATGCACTTACACTTTAAAACAAAATAATGATGACGCATAAAATCTCCGTATTGTACCTAGCTCTAAACAACTCTATAGATCTAGGTACTCGTAGCAAAAGTAAAAAACATTTTCTACGGTGCATTCACTTTCAAGGTTACTTCATAGACACTCACACGTTGACAATGCAGAATGCAAATTCTACATCTTAATATAGAGAGCGGTTTTGTTATTACAATCAGTTGTATTTACATTTCATAAATAAATGCAACTCCGCTCTAACGACGCATAACGTTTTTGCAGCAAACAAACTTGAGTTTGAGTGCAGCTGGTGTAATATATGTGGAAGTGGCCCAAAGACTGACTATATCAGCGTTGGACACCAAGTTTATTTCCTCTACACCACTCCAAGATGGGCACAATAACCGGTTCTGCTTTATCCACATCAACGCAAACCACATTCGTATCCTGAAAATTTGTCCATTATCGGTTAAATGTATCAGAGAGAGAGATATTGGAGAAAGTTTTATTTTGATTTTTTTGATTAACAAAAATTATGAAGATCAAGTCTGTTAAAGTTTGACGCCCTCCCAAACTTTGACACGCTTTGTTTTTGTAATTTATGATGTGTCTAAAATCTTTTGATTATCTAACTAACGGACTAAACAGAAATATATATTTTTTAACCAGGACACTACCCTATTATGTCGCTGCTGGATCGTAGAATTAGGCCGTTAGTAGAATGGTTAAACCATTGATTGAGTTGCGCTGTTTTGCTATCCATTCTATAAATGGGATGATTCTACGATCCCATGGCGACACATACATCAGAACTAAGCTGGAGCACTATTGAGTGCATTTTTCGCATAAGAGATTATGCATTATCTGGTCTAATGTTTACGTCTTTTGGATCCTTTTGGTTTTTATATAATATGTCTATGTCTAGGTCTATGTCTTGCGAAGATCTGTTTTGCATGGGAACCCTTTTTATTATTTTAGTACACAATCTGTCTGCTTATACGCGCAAAAAGCCTGTCGCTTGGGCCAACCAATGTCCTCGACTTTATTCTAAGGAGCTAGGTGTGAAATTCCTTGTTTTTGTTTCTCTGTCCTATAGCTATACCTACAACTTGTTCAGTTTGGTTTTGCATTTGAGTATAAGCGCGTCGAAGATTTAGCATAAGATGGGATTGGTGGAGCCATAAGCTGGGGATTTTAGGTGTATCGATCAATAGAATTGCGAATAAGTTAACAAATACACTAAAATGGAAGCTAAGAAGGCCGCGAAAGATGATGTGTGGTGTGTACCACATATTAGCAGAGTCATAATGACAAGACCTAGGCCAAAATGTGAGAGAACGGACCAATGTTTATTTAATTCAATAATCAAATATTTTCATCCTTATATTTACAATGGATTCCCGCAAAGTAACGCCTGAATCTTAAATACTCAAGTTTAAAATAAAATAATTTGTTTTAACTTTAGCGATTTGTTATTAGTAAATGATTATATATCGGGCATTTATCGCGTACCTTTATGTTTTTATTTCCCCTACGTTTCTACCGCGTTACAGGGATCGTGGTTACGGGGCGCATGATGTAAGTACTTGAAGTTACAGCCGAAAATTGATGGCAGTATCCACGACTACCCTCAATTCGTCTAACGTAGAGGAAAAAACAAAAAAGTAAAAATATAAAAATACCCAATCAATAATCATTAAATGAAATAAAATAATAATTTTCCCCTGCCTCCTCACGAAGCCTGTGAATTATTTATTAATGTTGAGAAACCAGACCCATCTTCGCCGAAATTGCATTCAAATTACGGAACATTGATAATTGAAAATTAACTCGCGATTCGGCTCATAAAGGTGAACGAGATCTACTTATGATTTCATGAGTCGGGCCAAGTATTAATTAAAGTTCATTTGGGTTTATGCTCATAATAAATATTAATAACTTCTACTTAATAAAAAGTAGGTACAGTCAAGACCAAATATAATGTCTAGGACTAAGAAGATCTCATAAATGTATGAAAATAGCATTTTTATGTTTATCAAAAGGGTAGTAGTAGCGTATTTTATCGTGATGTAGGTAGAAGTATTTCTTACGGGGGTGATTTCGATAGGTTGATTGGGGTAGCAGAAATCTGATTAGATTTTGGCCACTTTCATGGCAAATATCGCTCGTGGCAGATAACCTATAGAACCATTAAAAACCGTCAAAGTCTGCTCCAACTATCGCTGCCTACAATTCAAGAATGAATATTTTGAGCAAGGGGCTGTCTGCAGCTATACGGACTTAAAGAACAGCTTAAGCGTCCTAGGTAAACAAAGTGTTAGTATAAATCGCATTCACAGTGTCCATCCTCTGCGTTGCGACACGGGTTGGCACGCCGCTGCAGCTTTTGTGAAGCAGCATATGATTCGTGGGCAATGAAAGTGTTATCGTTCGCGTAAAGCTATCCGACATATGTTTTGTACCTACTTAGGCCACCAACGCTTGCAAAAGCCAGTGATTACCGACCACACATTCTTTATGGCTTGCAAGTGGCATATTCGGCAATTAGAACTTTCTAATTTGAGTTGATTGAGTCTACCCTATGATTTTAAAAATTAATTTATACCATAACCACCTTCGATTTACTCTTCGGTTCATAGTTCATGGTTTATGTAATGTTTTGAGCAATTTTTTTAATTGGCCGCTTGTAAATCGGTAAATTGATGGGCATGATAATTTCTGTGGTCTTGTGCATGATCGATTGAGTATTTCTAGCTGACACGGTAGGTAATATGAAATATGAGACTCATCCGTCAAAAATGGTGTTGTAAATAGTAGGTTAGATGAGTGTTATATGAATTAGAAAAGCTACTAGCTAATTACTCTTTGTTGGTAGAGCACCCATGTCTTGTTGACTTGATAATGGCAATCACAAAAAGTAGTTTGGTACCCGGATCTCTATGTTTGCTACCGTCTATCTATATAAAGCCATCCGTATCTATACATAAAATCGGTCATACAGGATGGATTTTTGAGACGGGACCATAAAGCAGGCATCTTAACCGTTATAGTTAGAGGAAAACGTTCCTAATAGATCTTTCATAACCTTTTGAAATATTCTGACCTGCATTAACAGTTTTTGAAAAAAAATACAGTCTGCAAGAAAATGGTAGTGTTACGCAAAAACTTTTTTGATGCCAATCGATCCTGTTTCATATAAAACGTTCTTACAAGATGTGTGAATTGTCCAACATTATTATTTTTATAAACTTAATTTTTTTTATCACGCTTTAAATATATTTTTACCATAGAAAATCAAATATTACAAAACTATTCTACAGTAAAATATTAAAACGGTGAAGCAGCCGGTGACACACCCGGTGACTAGAGCTGCAGAGAGGAACTTCCTGACGATAAGCGCCAAGTCCAGACTATCGATTTTTAGATTTTTATTATTGTATTTATGACACAGTAGGCAGGTATTAGAGGCAGCTTGTAGACAGATTTTTAATTTTTATCGTATATGTTTGGTTACAGACAGGGCGTGAATTGGGGCTCATTCATTGGCACAAAGATCAATTGTTATCATTTGACTATTCAGCTATAGATCTGCCGCTTCATATTGATTTCTTTTATCCAACTTACATATTAAAGATATCTAATTTCCTAACCAATATCGGCCTTCATAATTAAAGAATACGGTTCACAATTTATACATACGCAGTAATTATGTATACTTGTTTTGTAGTCTGTGACGAAAGAATCATCTTCTTTGGTCATTATAGATTAATATACCTACGTGCCAGATCAATAGGTTCCGTAATTATCGGTACCCACATACATTCAATACTGTGTTTTGTGTCCGTGAGAAAACAAATGATAGTCTGTTTTTACTTGACTGACCTAGAAGGTACCGTTTTTTCGGTATTGTTATGTAGGTAAGTATTTAATTTGTGACCTCTTATGTGGTTATTTTGCTTCGTATTTATGGAATTGAGAACATCACTATACGGTGAATAAAAACAGACCATTACGACCCGAGCTATCTGTCGTTGTTGTACATTGAATTACTACATTGTTTTGCGTTTTTACGATAGTTTAATTTTACGAGGTTTCTTTTTTAGTTTCCAGTGTTAATTCCCACTAGTCCGTGGGTGATAACTACTCGTTTGTTTTAAATTACCTTATTTATATGAATAAATAAGGTAATTTAAAAAAAACGAGTGCAATAAAATCGGTGGTGATCAGACAGAATGATCTGTCTGACTCAAAAATTGATGCTTCCAAAATGGCAGTCTGATACATTCAGTAGTTTCGGTGTTGTCTTGTGGGAATCACAATCCTTACATGTTCACAAGCTTTCGCTTCTATCATTTGCAGTAGAATTCACGAATAAAAGCTATCTCATTACTTAGATTGCCCCACTGGTCGACAAAATACTAACCTTGAGTCTTTATGTTGCTAAGATGAGCTCTCTGAGTATCTCAGTATTATATTCTCTAAATCTCCTTGAGTGGTCCAAACGATCGATTACCAAACTCAGAATCACAACACCATTGTCAATTTAACATTCAATAGGCCTATTACACTGACGAACCTTTACAGACATTATTTGCTTTGCGTTCAAGATCAAACAAGCTACTTTTTCTTTCAAATAAAATAAATTGACTCATAATTTCAGAAAGGTAGAGTTCAAAGTTGTTGATCTGTTAGGGAGAGGTAAGGTTGTAAAGTGCAACAAAGAAGTAGGTATGTGTATAAAAAACTGTAAAAGATTCTTGGATCGGTGAATGAATGTACATGTATGATGACTTCTTGATGACTTGTAGAATATGAACGAAAATAATGTTTTGAGTCTGGAAGACAGAATGGATATCTTGAAATCGTGGAAGAAATCAACCATCGCACAACAATAATTTTGATAGGTTTTTTGAAAGAAGTAGCTTCCATCACAGAGATCTCTTTGTAGAAATTTCGCTGCCCTTTATACATACTTCTTTTTTAAGTTTTCTCTGTATTTATTTTACTGTTTTGTGTAGTATTATAAAGAGTTATCTATCTATCTATTAATACGTTTACCAGCCTTTGTGAAACAACGAAATACGTTAAAGACTGGCTTTCTCGTTCGCTTGGACTTAATAACTGTCAAATTCAAACACAAACTGAACATGAATTTCCAATAGTAACGTAATGCGTCATATAGAAATGACAGATTAACTGTTTTGTAATGCGCAAGAGCAGGAATGTATGAGCTATCTCAACCATTATTGTAATGTGGAATAAGGTTACATACTGGAACTGATCTGTAGCGATGGCAAAAAAAAACAGTGTAACCTGGATAGATACCCAGGTTACACTAATTTTTTAATTATAGGGAGGTAGTTGGATTATTTATTACGTAGGTATCTAAATTTAATTTAATTAACTTGCCTACCGTCGTGATTGAATTGCGTTTGACAATGAAATCGGTGGTGGTAGCGTTCGTAGCAAAAGACAAAATATGAGGGTAGATCGATATATCTGCTAATAACTCTAACTCACTCGCATTCTCTTCAGTTATCCCTGGGTCATGGCGAAATATATAAAAGCTCAAAATTCGTATCATGCTATTACTCCGATTCAGAATCCAAGATATTTTATGTCAACAAAGACATTCGTCAATGAAAACTAAACAAATCTCATAACTATAACAGAAAACAACAAGGTGATAGCAAGGATATCACCAAAAACTAAAACACTTACTTCAACAACCCACAATCTCACATGCGCAGCGAAAAATATTCAAATTTAAATTCAAAAACGAATGAGAGATCAATTAAATGATGAATAAAAAGCTTTTACATCCAAAAATTATTTCGAGCCTACGTGCTTAGGTTTTTGTATTTGTATTTGTTTATTTATAAAAAACTTAATCTAATTTAAATTTTAACATTCTCTAAACCCGTCAGGATTTGTGCAGAATGTTACATTCCTCGGGTTAAATACAATTAGTGGTAAGAAGTGTACGAACATAATAGGCACCTACGTGCGGGCCATCTTCATAACCATTAGATAGGTACACTTATTTTATAAAACTAGAAACAGGCATGTAATTATACATTAAACAATTTTTTTAAGGTAAGTAGATATTACCTACTTTAGATTAAACTTACATACACTATCATTAAACCAGAGTGGCTAAAAAAAACAGGTGACATAAGTAGGTAGTTTGTAGTCAACCAAAGTGTGCAGATTATCAACGCATTGTTCGATGTTCGGGTGGCCGAGCCGCCCGAAGTTAGATGATACCAATGTCGTTAATTTTTTTTACCAAGTTCTCTTAGGTTTTGTAAGTTCTTTGTATACAAAAAAATATCCAGGTTTTGAATCGGATTATAAATATCCCAATTTAAATTACTTTATACGAATTTTGTTTCTGTTTATTTCCATCTCTTCTCTGCTCCTTCTTTCAGTCAAGGACCGATAGAGTACACTCTGTTACTGAGCTAAGAAATGAATAAATCATTACATTTTCTCAATTTCATCATTATCTCCTAATACTTTTTCTTCCAACCGTACATAGCAGAACACACATTTTAAGTAGAGTTGCACAAGTTCCTTTTGTCATTGTATACCTAATGATGCCAGACGTTTGTGATGTTTTGTTTATCGGAATGTGCTACAATTAGAGGCTTTCCTATAATGCACGTAAATGTAGTATATTATTAAACGAAAAGATGTTGGAAGATCACGCAGCGCACCGAGTGGGAGAAATTTGGGTATGGGCATTTGCCCAGCCGAGAGCACAATAAGTAAATATTCTTAAGATTCTCCCCCCTACCATTATCACACATACTCTTCATCTATAACTGAAAAGTCAAAAGTCAACACGATTTTCTTTTGGCATTTTACTGCTAGAACTAGGCCTCAGAGAAAATTATCGCCTTATTCGCTCAGAGAAAAAGGGGGATTACCTGAATTCTCATGCTGGGAATGCGGATTGGGGATCGCAGGGCACAGCTTTTTCGCACTGTCCATTGACGACATAGAATGTATCATAGTCGTGATAGTACCGATTAATGTCAACTACCGCATCATAGCGCTACTACCGCTATGATATATTTGTCATAAAGCTGTAAATTATGTCAACAGATTCCAATAACATAAATTAAAATTAACATGCTCGGAGTCGAGATAAAGAGATATAATTTTGAAAATATTTATTGAAGAAAGAATCTCAAATTAGCAAGTACTTTCCATGATGTTAAAAATCGTCAAAAAAAGTTAATGTGAGTACTGCGGGTTTGTTTATAATTGGTGCAGGGCTTAAAAGAATCGAATATAAATAAATACTTTCAACAATATCAAAACCAATAAAATTACCGTCAGAAAATCGACAGTTTATTAGAAAATTGTGGGTATTTATGAAATAATACGACCATTAGAACGATATCAGGGGCTTATATGTCGGATTCGTGACTTGGAGATCATTACCGGTGCTTGCAAAACGTTTAGTAAACCGCTGGATCGGAAAACGCGCTTTTGTTTCCATTACTTGAAGGGGGAAAACTAAGAGTAGGTGATCTCTAAAATCCATACAGTTTGTATATATACAGTTAGCACAATTGTGTCACTTGCAAATACTAGTTCTGATTTGTTTCTATCTTTAAATTGTTATTGTTGTTATTCATCAGTTTATACATAGTACCTATCTATACAAATATTACAGTCTGTCTGTTTTTGCTGTCTGTGCTGACCTTTTCACGCCTAAACGGGTGAAATTTGTCAACTATCATAAATATCCCAGGGATAGATATCAGCTATTTGAATAGTACGTGCAAAGCCGCGGGCAGTAGCTAGTAATCTATCGCTTAAAAGGATAGGCCGAATCAGAGCTTAGTCGAGACTTAGGACCCCAAATTCATAAAAATTGGGATGAATAGGTATTTCAAAATAGTGAGCCTGTTTATGGCAGAGCTTTGTTGTAAGGATGATGCATTAATTATATGTTTTCTTAGCTGGTCGGTCAGGTAAATAGCACGTAAAAATCTAAAAGTTCTACGATTTTCATTATACAAGGAGCGTCTCGCGATTGCTTCCGCGTAGTTGTCGTTCCCGTGAAAATTCTGGGATTAAATATAGCATGTGTCACTCCCTTAAAAGTAAGCTTTTTAAAGATGAAAGAATTGTTTAAATCGATCTAGTAGTTTCGGAGCCTATTCCACGCAAACAAACAAATAATCAATCAAACCTTTCATCTTTATAATATTAGTATAGACATAATTATACAGACAGACAGACATTATTGTATCATACATTATTATTATATAGACATATTAGTATAGACCTATTGTACTTAGTATAGACATTTTTTATATTAGTATCGACTATAATAGACTTTTTGAACAGACTCTACAATAAAAATTTCAGTAAATTACTCCTGTTCCTGTTGGCAAATCCATAAACTGTTGTGACCGAAGAGAACAAAATCACTGATGACTCGTGACAGAAAATCTTCATCTTCTTGCTTATCTATTTATTGTATTCTCTTTGCTTACCTCCCCCTCTTTGCTAATTGAAGTGACACCGAAATAATTCTGACAACATCATAATCAAATCGACAAGTAAAAAAATCACATTAAAAAAAATTGCAAAAAATTTATTATAAAAATATGAAAACATATGCACAAATACAATGTATATTCGCAATTCTGTTTATCCAAAACACACTATGCACAATCGACGTCGACATTCCGGAATACAAATACCTATCCCAGCAACTGACCCCTGAAGAATGCCGAAGGCTCTTTGCCTCTTTGCATTTCGCAACCTTCGACCTTCCACCATACCTACCCGTCGCAGAGAAAATGATCGCAAAACTCCCTTGTTTCCAACTACTCACAAGATGGGACAAAGGCGTCAGAAGGTTCCAAGGTAGAGATAAGTCCCATACGGACGTTGCTCGCCGTCTAAAGCAAATCGGCAGAGATGACCTAGCTGATTGGCTAAGAAATACTGTGCTGACGAAACTAGTTGCGGATGTAAACAAAGCTTTAGATACGAATTTCACGAATGTGACTACGAAACGAGAAGTGAAGATGCGCGAAAGCATTCACAGAATAGAATACATTTGGCATACGTGTGATTCCATAATGCTGGCTGTTCTCAGCGCGCTGACATTAGCAACTATATTGTTAACTATTCGTATATTTGTAATATGTTATAGAAGAAGGAATAAGAAAGCAAAAGAAGATGAGATAATGGAGCTTCTTACGTACGGTTCGGTTGACAGTGATCAGGAAACTCTTTATAACTTTTTTGTGCCCAAAAACAGTGTGTTGATAGATAGAGTTGATAAATAAAGATGATTAAGTATCTATGTCACGAAAACAGAAATTACTCAAACATTACGTGGGTATCATTTTAATTGAAACATAAAAGTTTAGTTTCGTAAAATATGTTTACAAAATGACGTCATACAAGAAACCAAAAGTTTAATGTCTGTGGATTTATTTTAAGAAAAATGTACTTAGGTAGATAACTAAAACAGAATAAATAAAAGCAAGATGGGATGTGAACGCACTGAATAACGCAAGCAAATACTACGGCTATGCGTAAGTTGAAAAATATTTATTTATTTTAAACCATGGTATACTAAATTAAAATGGGTTATCTCAATACCGAAAGATATAATTTGGAACTTTGTAGGTATTCTTAACAGCAAACCTTAGTATTCATTCATGACACAAAACAATAAGAGATCGAGTAACAAAGGTATATAAACAGAATTCTCTAGAAGAATAGGTCCATATGTCGATGAATGCAGTACCTATGTATTCAGACTTAAGAGTGCAATCTACGAAGCAGACGAGTCTAATGAGGCTTATCAACTCGATGACACGGTCGATGTCCATGCGTACAGCATAAGTAGCTGAGTGTGTTGAGTTTTTAAAGCTGTTACATTGTTGTAGCACAGAAGTAGCTGAACACAAGACTCAAGCTAGCGTGCAAAACTGTGTTGAGTTCTTTTTTATATGATGATAATGTCCTCCGAATGTCCAGATGAATTTCTACCACGGCAGTCAGTCTTCTCAATTTCACCTGATGGACGACGATGTAACACAAAGGTCTAGACGATACCTTTTCACCCTGGTCTCGAAAAGACAGTCTCACCGAAGACGAGCCATGCCATCTAGATATACCTACAGTTACACAATTGAATTATCCATCGTATGCACCATATTTTGGAAACAAAATAAAATAGCATGGAGGCAAAAAAATCAATACTATTTTCTTACCTACATATTAAGTTCATGTCAGTGAGAGCTGAAAGTAATGCCAAATTTTCACTATCTGTTGCGTTTATTCTTTTATTTATTTACAAATCAGTTGATAATTTGAACTAACTTCTAACTTACTTTATTAACTTATTTCCAGCCGTTAGCTATTGACATCGCTGTACACGATTCAGGCAAGACAATCTACGCCCACTAAGTTCGCTCAGCTACTTATGCATTTATCAGTTGTTTGTACAGCCCTTGTTAGCAGGCTTGCCTTGATTTGCACAGAATTGCAATTAAACACTGTGATTGGTCCCGGATGGCTTAGCCGATAGTCCAAATGATGCCTACAGGCTGTTTAAGGTACTTATGGCGAGTCCGCGATGGCTTTTGTGATTGTTTCTTTACGATTGGAGACAACAGGTTAGCTTTTAAAACCAACGCGCAACGGTCTTGCTTCTTTTGGCTAATTATTTTCTGCTATATCTGAGATTTCATTATAAAAATATTTTTATTCAACGCATTCATTGCCCACCCTTTGCATTTCACAGGGGCACGCACGCCGTCGTTACACCACTGAGGGAAAGAAGGACTTCTGCGTTTTGGGCCATGAAAGTGTAAATTAATAATGCAGAATAAAAAGGAAGTTATAGAGAATACATACCTAAGTTAATACGACAGGCAAGAAGGTTCTTTAATAATCTACCTTTTTTCTAACATAGAATATCTATAAATACACCCAAGATTTAAAGATAAGGGATAACTGCGCCATACTAAGCTAATCATGTGGAAAATTACTGTTTTTAGACGCCATACAGATACTTTACGTGGCTGGTCTGTTACGAGTGTAAATGACATCATGCATTGGTATCATTTTTCACTAACTAGCTGCGCTCTGCGGCTTCGCACGCCTATCCCACGGGAACTTTTTTATGGGATAAAAAGTATGTGTTTCTCCAGGCCTAGAACTACCTGGATGCAAAATTTCAGCCCGATGCGTTCAGTAGTTTTTGCGTGAAAGAACAACAAACATACATACATGTTTACAAACTGTCGCGTTCAAAATATTATTAGGATCCATGGCAAGTATGGTCACATACACAGGGTAACACCACCAGGGGGGGTCCCCCTGGTGGGGGGGCCCCCTGGTGGAATCACCACGCTTGGCCTTCGGGTAGATCGCACTGAAGGTGTCAAGTACAGAAATGCCCTGCTGGATTTAGCCCTGCTCTCTCTCTCTGTTTCAACCACCAGGTGGTTGAAATAGAGAGAGAGAGAGCAGGGTAAAATCGATTCCTCTAACTTAGAAAGTGAGAGTCTTAAAAATTAACTAGTTAACTTACCAGAAGAAGCGTAGCAGTTTCCTTTTTTTTACTTAACACCTTCAATGAAAATATTCATAATCTAAAATTATTCAAGTACCCGAAGGCCAGGCGTGGTGATTCCAATAGTGATACTATTATTTAAAGGGCAAATTATTGCGTGCAAATTGTCAATATTTTGTGATTACGTAAATCAGTGACAATACTGTGTGACCAAAAATTGCTGCTATTAATTATTGTACAGTAAATAAACCAAGATTTATTGGGTGATCTATATTTTATCGAAACGACTTGAACATAATAACTTATCCTTTCTTACAACTATAAAATATGCATTAAAATTATTCAAAGTGCGACACTTAGAGTGCAAAATTAATGATCGAAGTAGAAGTGAAACTAGAAAATTCAACTCTACCTACATCTTGGTTTTCCCTTTAAATGTTACCAACTTCAATATTTAAATTGAAATTATTGGTACTTTTCGCCGCACAAGTGGTCTTTTATCACAGACGGGTATTTTTTTGATTATTACTTTTTTCAGTAACCTACCTACTATAGGTAAGTTTCTAGTGCAACAGAAATCATAATCAACAATCAACACAGCATCAACTAACCCTAAATGTGTCGAACGTTTGACACATTTCGAATTGTATAGTTGCGGACATACGGGTTCGGATTTGTATTGGAGCGTACGAAGCGTAATTAATTTGCCGGTACCGATGTCAAAGACCGGTATTTCTGCAGATGACGTCATCAGCAAGCTTGAGCGCATTGAAAATACATATAAACATAACCTAACCTATAGTTGATGCTAATCCGAAAGCAGTAACGCAACACATTGGCATATTGTAAACACTGACGTAGTTGCGGCCGCGTATGCTGCGTACGCCATTCCTACGCAGTGGACTTGGGTTTTGGTGTAAGGTAGATCCTAATGAGATTCACATCTACGCCCCAGCCTGCATAATTCGCTCTACACCCACAGTAAGTGGTAGAGCGATAGTGCAGTGGCGTTAAAACACTCTAAAATAACTAATGTTGGCAATTACCGAGTCACTGTATGCGATTAATAAGGGTGCACGTGCGTTCTTGCAAAATATCACTGGTAGCTTTTATCTTCGGTTTGGTTGACTGACAAAGAGAAACTACGAAATTACAATACGAGAGACTGTAATATTCTTAATCGGTTTCGGAGAATGAATTGAAATAAATAAGAAGTAGGTTATTTTTTAAAGTGAATACAAACAATTTTTATTTAAAAGTTTGTACAAAAAGTTTTGCCTTTGTGTCAGTAGGACCATTGATTTGTACCATTAATGGTACTAGTGACAATTATTTAGGATCAGTCATCATAAATATGTATTGATGCATCGCTAGTACCATGAATGGTACCTACAACTAAATAAACTTGAAGTACCGTAGAGTGGTAATAGGGCCCAGAAAGTGAATTGTCGCAATTATTAAAGTATTTAACATAGAGTTTATATAATATGATATCTCTATGGTATTTAGGTTTTATAAATTTTGGCACTTTTTGTCAGTTCGAAATTCAAATTTTAATATATTAACAAGGTTGGTGTTCAATAAAAGGTAACCGGACAATTAAGCAGCTTTGTCGGTTAATTCTGACGTATAATGTATGAAACCTTGCGTCAAAACAACCATTTAAAATTTAACTATCTGTTAGTGAACCCCGATTAGTCAAATAGTATATTCTAATATAAAATGAATAAGAAGAATCTTTATGACTTGCCTACTTCATTCAATACGTGCTTAATAATTTTGTCCATGTTCACTTTGATGTTACCGTAAAACCGGTGTGATCTTAATAGTAAAAGCGGATAAATCAGGCAAAATTACTCTTAACACTTCCGGCCAAGGTTTGGATTCCCACGAAGATAGTCTAACAGAAACCCGGTTTAGTGAAGTCAAGATAGCTGGGTCAGTTCTGCAGTTAGGAACAACCTTAAAAATATTTTTGATAGAAGCGATACAGGAGAATAATTTAAATACCGAGCATATGTCAGCTGCTTTGCTTGTAGTAGGGTAAGACGTTGTTAAGCACCCATTATTACAAGGTGGCCACTGGCCAGTAACATCCCAATGGAGCGCAGAACATATTATCGTGCACAACTGTGTGCGCGCAAATACAGGTGCACAGGAAGTGCACCTGTGTTTATTATTCCCTCAATCTGATATGTCACTTTATATATACACACCGTGGCTGAAAATTCGGTAAGGAGGACATCATCTTTAATTTGACTTAGATGTGTTTATACACTGCATTAATTAAAACTTACCGATTTAACACCGAGAAAAATAAAATCGAAATTGGATTAAATCAAATTGTTATAAAATCTTTTCATTTTCGTAATACCTTTAATATTATACTTACCCATAAGTTCGGCTACTATACAGTTGACAAGATATATCTAACTTAGCTACAACATTGATAACCCTCATTGGTCTGATGATTTTACAGCCAAGGTTCTTTAATTACTATCATTCAAAGCATTGGAATTGTAAAACCCAGCTTCATCATTTAGTAAATTGATTTATGCCTGTGAAAAGACAGCGAGGGCGTGAAATCAGAATAACTACATGAATTCCGGTTACTTCATCATATACTAATTAAATATTGGAATAATAAATTGGTAATTTTCACTGTGGGTATGAAATTGACAGGTTTATTTAGAACCCATAACCTCGTAGCTTCGAAAGTGATCGAATCACTTTTAATATAGTTAAAAGTGTTAGCACTACGTCAATCAAAGTGATGTAAGATTAAATGAGTGTGTAATTGATGAGGAACGTTACTTTCAAAATTGAGTAAAAACTTAAATGGATGAGCTCCCTTCTAAGTGGATGGATGTTGATGTGTAATGACAGGAGAAAACCAGGTGCTTTTTAGAATTTTAGAACTTACAGATCCACGGAAAAGTAAATCCTAGATTAAATACTTTTTATTTAATTTATTTATGCCTGTGAAAAGACAGCGAAGGCGTTAAATCAGAATAACTACATGTATTCCGGTGACATCGTCAGTTTTTTTTGTTAATTCTTACTCTTAGCTTTTGTTGTTGACACTGAATGACTCGTAGAAATTTATCTCTAATAATATTTAATTAGTATATGATACATTCAAGTTCGAGTTATTCAATGTCCACAATAAAAGTTAAGAGTAAGAATCCACCGATAGTTAGAGTAAAGAGTAACTGTGTTAACGAGTCGCTCTTCAATATTTCATCAAAGACCGATTAATAGATCTCCGTGGTGTGCAAGGTCGATACTGTCGACAGTTTCTAGACCTTTGTACCTTCCTAGTATGAGCATTTTATCTTGGCATCACGGTTTTAGCATTACATAAGTTTTCTATCCGTAAAGAAACCTTCTAATCCCTGAATCGCGTCACCTCTACTCGTTTCTTGCCACGTTCATAGAAACACTCGGTCTCGAGAAAGCTCTGTCCTCACCACTTGCTGGTTCTGTTTGGCAATGAAGTTATACCTATGCTTTGACTATGAGTTAGAAAGAGACATCCTACCTTTTAATCTCCGAACCGCATCTACCTCCGCTTATTTCTGGCCACGTTCATGTAGCCTAGAAACACTCGGTCTCGAGTAGGCTAAGTCTTGTTTGCCAATGGCGTCATGGCCTATGCTTTGACTTTGTGTTAGAGGGAGACACAATAATCCCTAAACTGCAGCTGCCGGCCGCGTTTCTAGCCACGTCCATGCGGCATAGAAACACTCGGTCTCAAGAAAGTTTGGTCCTGACTGCTTCTTGGTCTTGCTCGGAAATGACGTCATGACCTATGTTTTGATTATGAGTTAGAGAGAGATATTCTACCTTCTGATCCCCGAAGCGCATCTGCCGCCTTGCATTTCTAGCCACGTTCATGCGGCATAGAAACACTCGGTCTTCTCCGTCGCTCGGTGCTCGAGAAAGCTCGGTCCTTACTGCTTGTTGGTCTTGCTTGTCGATGACGTCATAGACACTGTCGCCGTGGATCAGCAAGTCTTCCTGTGGGCAATGGTTGAAAATTAGCTAGATGAATAAAATTGGTGCGGGGTCAGACCGCCTAAAGGGTCTTCCATTGTAAATATATATTATTTTCCTCATTACGACACCACTTAATATTCGAAAACTGTGCTTTGTGCTCATTTCAGTTGGTTTTTGCTCAAAGTGTGAGTATTCATTAGGTACTATGATAATATTCATGCAGATCCAATGCATTGCGCTAGATTGTAGCTCAATGACATATTTTATATGAGAGTTCCTGTATTAATACTACTTACAGGTAATTTTAGGTCTGGAATAATATGAAAAGGATGATTTTTGGAGGAGGATTTTGTTTGCGTCAAAATATATTTTCATTCATCTCAGCAACCCAGAATAACTGTATAGTGCAGAAGCAACTATAATTTCCGAAGTAACCTGTAGCAACACCCGGCAGTTTGAAGACTCCACTAGCAAGCCAAACAAAGCTAAACGTAGGAAGCGTTAGACAAAGGTGCCGCATTCGCGATTAAAATAATATGTCTTGCGGTTACAGAACTGATGAAAATGTCTGCGCAATCTCGCAAAGTATAGCTCTGTTTAAAAATAAAAGGTAAATGGTGACGGAACCCGCTAGGGCAATTAGCATTCTATCTTTTGTGTATTACAGTAGATAAGTATTGTTTCTTTTGTTGTGATACATTTCAAAAGGATTGAGTTCTAGATAAATGATATAACTATGTCAATAAAATGCGTGTTCTTGATTTCGCATTAATTGCTCTCCTAATATAATTTGAACAGTTGTTACTTTTGGTGTGAACGCCTAGTTACTACAAAGTTTGCATTACTTTATTTTCTACGGAAATGTGACTGTGCTCGAAGGAAGTTAACATAACTTTCTCTTTTCTATAGTAAACTAGCTGTGCCCCGCGGCTTCGCACGCGTTGTTCCTATGGAAACGTTTATAGGTGTTTTCCCGGCAATTACAAGAATTTTTCTCGCCGTAAAAACCTTCCTTGAACTTCAACAAACATTAAAAAAAAGAATTGGTCGAGGCGTGATTGAGTTATGCGCTTACACATGTAGCGATTCATTTTTATATTATAGAATAGAGTAACGCCTCTTTCACCCGTTCCACCTGCGATCATCAGAGCTTCTACAACGCAATCCTTCAAAAGCAAACTAAAGTTCGCGGTTTCGCATGCGTTGTTCCCATGGAAACGTTTATAGGTGTTTTCCCGGCAATTACAAGAATTTTTCTCGCCGTAAAAACCTTCCTTGAACTTCAACAAACATTAAAAAAAAGAATTGGTCGAGGCGTGATTGAGTTATGCGCTTACACATGTAGCGATTCATTTTTATATTATAGAATAGAGTAACGCCTCTTTCACCCGTTCCACCTGCGATCATCAGAGCTTCTACAACGCAATCCTTCAAAAGCAAACTAAAGTTCAGGCTTATTGAAAAATGTAACTACGTATATAATCTTAATGAATTTTTAATTGAATTTTATATCCCGATTTTTATCTGTATTCTATTTTTAAACATGATTTTGTATCTACCTATGTATAAATGTAAACAATCTTATTAGAATTATAATTATTTAAGAAATGAAATGTTACCCAAATAAACTGAACTGAACAGAACTAAAGCAATCTTTGTAGTAATAAACAGTATCGCAGGACAAACTCAGCATTAACTGTTACGGGAAATTATTTTGGCATGTGTATCGATTTCTTAACCCTCGAATAGGTAAACCATACTCTATGTTTAACTCATCTAGATTTAAGTCATTTAAAAGGATTGTTTAAACTGTCAGAAACATTTTATATCTCTTTTGGTTGCCTTACTCACCTTACTCACATTTGAGACTGAGCTATAAGTCAAATGTAGGCAGAGCCTTAAAAAGTCGTAATGTCTAATGTAGTATGAAGGTATAATAACATTTGTGTAGCCCCAAGTACTACTTACATTCTATTGTGCCCGATAGAAACTCTATAATCAACATGATTACCTTGTAACAACATTGAATTTAAACCTTATAATTATGACTTAACCCTTCCACTCCGACCTCGGCTCGACGGGGTCAATTTTGTAGTTCAATTTTCTCTATCCGCATAAAATTTCAATTAGCCTGACTCTGGTTTAATAACTTTAATTAAATCATATGCCTAGAGTAAACTTAGGTTTACTCGGAGATTGTAAGATTTAGCTAGGGCTGGCAGATTGTTATTCTGCCAGCCCTTATTTTTTTTTTTATTCCTACCAGTAGTAAGTGACAATGGGAACTGACTTACTGAAATGACCCACTCATTTCAGAACATAATCAGATATCATTTCTGTATACCGTAAAATTAGGTTATTATTAAAATTCTGTCTTAAAAATTCTGTAGGAACCCATCTTTTAAGTTCCTTACAAATCAATAAATTCCGGGCAATTAAAAATTTCAACGGATAAGTGAAAGGACGTTGATACATCGCTCTGAATCGACAAAGCCATCCATCCTACTTATCATAAACACCTTCACACACCGACAACCCTGCATTACGTCAGTCGTCACATCGCCCCGCCCACCTGTCGCGCGCCCTCCGTTAAGACATAATTACACCCGCCGCCCGCCTACGTATGCGCCCGGGGGGTTATGGAAACATGAGCTAAGGAACCAATATTACCTACCAGTATTTGTATGGTATGGTGAAAAATTACGCGCCTTTTAAGGGTTAAGATTATATTGGTAATAAACTCTGCAGTACCTGACCTCACACTATGGTGGCTGTGTTGTGGTTACCTTACCTACCGCACCGTTAAAACCAAAAAGTATGCAGTCCATGGAAGTGAAGTCATTGAGGAGTAAACTTGTATCTTGTATTTTATTTATTTATAATAACTTTTTCTAATCTTACATTTTAGCGTTTTCTTACTCCGTCAGGATTTGTGCAGAATGTTACATTCCTCGGGTTAGGTACAATATCATGAAGTGTATTTATTTATTTATTAAAAAGGTACGCCAACAGCATATACATAAAGCATTTTGTTATAACTTAGTATCTAGGCAGGTTCTAATATATAAGTGTACGAACATAAAAGGTACAAAATCTTTTGCTGTAAGCCGGCATCGAACATTGCTTATCGCATTAAAAGGGATAACTGTCGCAAAGGTTATACAGCTGAAAAGGCACAAGCAACGACGTAATAAACAAAATATGGGCAAGCTAACTGTCAAAACCATTAAAATATACCTCCAGTACCGTCTCAAAGCAATAGACCACCCACCAAAATACTGGGCTTCATAGGCGAAAGTGAAATCAACTCTACAGAATAATTGCTCTAGGCATTCCCGCCCTGTCATGTAGGTAGATTATCGATATTTTTCCTTCTTTTTAGAGTCTGTTAATCCTATGGTGAAATAATTTATTTTTAGTGCATAAATATATCTTATCGTGTAAAATTAGCTTTTTGCGCATTGCTTGAACGTTTGGACAATACTTTCCTATAAACTGCAGAGTTATAATAATTATTTTTATAAATAGTTTTATCTATTATAAATAATAGATAGCTAACGAATGTTTATAAAGAAGAAAAACCCTAGTTAGTGATAATTATAATAAGTCCATGTACTATACATTTTCTGTTTTCAAGTTCGAGAAGAATAGAGACGAAAATAATAAAAAAACTTACGATTTTCACGATCGATAATTTTCAGATCAATCGATAAATCAATTCCGAAAACCTGACAAAACTAACAGAACCTGTTATTTTCCGTATCTGCTATCTGTAATAACGGTGCGAATACAATAGTCGATAGAATCAATCGAAATATCGAAACTGTTTCTCATTGAATGCCTTCAAACACTGGTTTTAAAGCCCACCTCGGAGTACAACATCTTAGTGTCTTGCAAAACTTTTGTCCAAAGTTCTGTATGAAATTTGACAAAGATTATCTCGAAGAAGTACATGTTATGGGCTAACACGTACGAAGCCACGGGCTACATCCATTCAAGTCTTTGAAAATATAAACCCAGTTTACAGCAAACTAACAAATTTGGTGAATGTCTGATAAAATAAATCTCTGATGAATGAAAACTAAATTTTATAGTACTTATTGACCATAATGTCTTTTATTTTTAACCGTCTTCAAAAAAGGAGAAGGTTATCAATTCGAAAGTATGTTTTTACCTCAGAAGTTTTGACTGGGTGGTCGGATCTCCATGATTCTTTTTTATTATGAAAGCTGGTGCTTCCCGTGTGGTTAATTTTGATTGTTGTCAAATGGGATCCATGAAAATTCATGGCAAAACTATAAAAATTGAAGTCGGTTCAGAGTTTTTTAAAACAAAATTAATTATTGACTATTAGAGTACATATGTATGTGTATACAATTTTTTTTTAATTATTTTATTGTGACATGTCCATATTTTAAACTATACAATTGACCATAAGTATTATTATAATCTCTCCTTGACTGTACTCTTAATTTAATTACAATTTTACCTATAATTGTATAATGCTTGACGTTTCGGAATTTATGTAGTTCTGTAAGTCAAGTAAATAAATAATATACCAGTTGAAAACCTTTGCAAAAAATCATGAATAAGGCAATAAAGTGGACATTATGGTCTCAAAAATCCATCAATGAATCTTTGTAATGCATTTTAGTGGACCTAGGAAAAACTTGGGTCTACCTCTTACAGACTAAACTCACACCTAAGGTGGTTTTGAAGTCTAGTTTTCCACCTTGAGAACTACCTAAAAAACTTTTAATTTAGAAGAAATTGATATGCACAAGCATAAAATACAATACAGAAGGAAATGTAGACCTTCAAGGAAGTACAAAGGGCGGTCTTATCGCTTTAAGCGATCTCTACTAGGCTAGGCATAGATACTCCGCAGGAACTACTAGGCTAGGCAAATATACTCCAAACAACAAAGCTCTCGACCATGACCGCCAAAAACACATTTCAACAGTCAATAAATCATAACCTGCATTATTTACAGTCCAACAATTACAGAAGTAGAACTAATGTTAGACAAACACACAGTATGTAGATTAATGATATATCCAGTGTATCGCATATAATTGTGTTACAAATGATTCTGTGTTGTAGAGATTGATTGAGGCTGAAATGTAACAGTGTAAACGCCTTGTAAGCATTCATTTAAGACAGTGAGGTCCAAATACGGACAGACTTATTTTAAGTTTTGTTCTTCCTACTTCGATGACCTCAAGTGTGGGCACAAGCCTGTTAGCAGGTTATGCGGGTTCGATTCCCGCCGGGGCAAAGTTCTGTGCGATATCCAGGGTATTTTGGGGTTTTTCTACGAATAATAAACTAAAGCGCCTCGCAGTTTAAGCTGCGTAGTTCCCGTTCCCGTGGAAATTTCGGGATAAAATAGCCCATGTCTCCCGAAAGTAAGCTTCTTAGTGATTAAAGTATATTTTATATCGGTCCAGTATTTAATGTAAACAAACAAAAAATCAAGTCTTTCCTCTTTATAATATTGGTATAGATAATATCTAGTATGTATTTTATGTACCTTTATACTATAATAAATAATAATAATAATAAATAATGCTGGAAAATTCACACAGCATTATCTAGCCTCAAGCTAAGCAGAGCTTGTGTTATGGGTACTAGATAACTGATATACATAATACAATACACTACATAGATAGATATTTTTTATCATACATAGAAAAACATCCAGAACGCCCTGAACAAATTTCTGCAGATACATACTCGTACTAGTATTCACATAACACAAGCGTTTACTTTGGGGCTAGATGATTCTGTGCTGGATAGTCCAGCAGATCAATAAATCAATAAAGAAATTTTATACACTACATAGCATAGATATAATCTTTATATTTTTGAAAACTTTATTAAACTCACCCTACTATAGCTAAACTTAAGGTAATATTAAGTTATCTTAAGTTTACTTAGTATGTTTAGTTGAGTTGCCTTGCTATTTACGCATGTTGTTCTAACCTGTAATTTAGAGAGCACTAGTATTTTGTTTATAATTAGTATTCCTTGTGTTACCTCAATTCTTTCCGTGGGTGTCGTAAGAGGCGACTAAGGGAAGGGGGGGGGGGGGGGGGGGGGCAGCAGCGCCTCCTACAGAAAAAATCTTCCACCAATCTGCGATCCACAACCCGCATGCCTAACGTGGGGATTATGGAAATCACCCCCCATGAGATAAGCGCCAATAAGGTGTTTATCAGGGGGAGGCCTGCGTCCAGCAGTGGACCGATACAGGCTGTTGAGGTTGAGGTTGAGGTGTTACCTCTTGTTGGTTGCCCTAAATAAATAAAATAATAAATCTGATGTCTATGCTACAAAGTCGCTGAATGGTTCCCGAATTCACTTGCCAGATCTGAGTAAGCAATAGATTCATATAATCGATCATAACGCATAATATTCAGCACATCGTAAATCTACCCCCAACATTAGCATATCAGCCATTATTGTATGGAACAATCGGCTTGCAACAATAACGACACATCATCGAGGAAAGGGCAGCCACAATGTATTGATATGCAATTGCCTTATAGGAAGAGCAACTGGCATGCATCAGGGACGGTGAAGATCCGGGAACAGAAAGCTCAATAGTATTAAGAGGAATCAGAATATATTGATTAGTGATAGAAAGAAGATACATTTATTTGGAGCCAGTTACATAACACGTAGAAATTACAGGTCAGTAAACAATAAAAAAATAATTACATATAATGGAGACAAGGAAAGTAGTACATAAATGAAAGAGCAGGGTTGAGGAAGAAGATTATTACTTAGAAAAGTAACTACATACATACGATATTTACAGTAAAACTGATCACTGATGTTGCAGGCGTCCATAGGATGCGGCTATCACTTTTCGTCAGGCGAACCGCACGTTTACCACTTTGGTGGTATAAAAAAGCACATAATATATATATAAATAGTCCAATATACATGTGTATAGATTTTATGTTTTGTTAGGTTTATATAAATTGAAATATTATTTGTTTTTATGTTTAAAAAGGAATATAATAATCTATTTTACAGTCTTTGATACACCCTCTGTCTTTCTTATACGTCTTATAATATCACATAATTCTTTCCATCCAAAGGTTGCCGGGAAGAGATCGTTTCTAAGCGATAAGCTCGTCCATTGTACTCGTTTTGTGTAATGTATCCATGTTATTTTTATGGTGTACAATAAATAATTGATCTATTGTATTGTACTATACTAACCATAACCATACTAAACATTACTGTAACTATAGGTATGGTCGCACAAGATAGAACGTTCCTTGCCTCTAAATACCGATCGCCTCGACTCCACCTCGACTTATCACTGAGCGACGCGCCCTAAGAGTCCAGACGAAACTTCATAATGATATTCTAAGTATACCGACTTTTTGGCAGCCGGAGTCAGATTGAGCACAGATTAGCTTGAAGTCAAATCCTAAACTATGTACACAAAGATGGCCAAAGTATTTAATATCTATGAATGTGAATCAATATGCCGTGTGGTGCCGGCATAGAATTTCCACTTCCCAACTCTTTCCGCGGGTGTCGTAAGATGCGACTAAGGGATATCTACCGGGGGTGGGCAGCAGCACCTCCTGAATAACAATTCTACCACCAAACTGAATGAAGTGCATAAGAGCAAATAAAACTTGTCTGCTAGTGAAGGAAGAATTTTTTTGCTGTGCGGAGTCTGTTTAAAAAGCAAAGAGTCGTGGGAATTAAGGTCGCGCGTGTGCCAATTGGCAACTTTTGGTGCGTTGACAACACTGCTCTGTCATTGCAGTACGACCAAAAGTGTTAGTTCACCAAACCGCCACGACTGTTCTCTTTATGAACAGACTACTGGTCGTCAGGCTCTAAATGAATCAAAATAGGCTTACTACAAACCGTTTCTTACTCCACCAAATAACTAGAACCGTAAACCCTTCAACATCAAAGGATTTATACACAAATATGGAGTTTCAGCTTCAATTTAGTGGGTCTTGTTTCGCTGGTTATATTGCCATCAATAAATCCGTACAGTGGTTAGCGCGGCATTGTCTATGGATGGGATTATCATTACATTGTTCGGTTTGCATATTGAATGCGTTCTCTATTGTCTGTACTCTATGGTTTGTTTCGACGTGTGTGGTTTATTATGGACATTCGATTTTCAAAATTAGTAAATAAGTACTTATTACTTATTGAAAATGATCACGTAAAAAGTACATAGATTGGTGCTAGATAATGTTGAGTGAATTGTCCAACATTATTTATTATTATTTATGATACAATCAAACATAGAACCTTCTCGTCTTTTGAGGTCAGTTAAAAATAGCAGTAATAAGTTTGACAGTTATTGTAAACTCATGTTCTACAAGAATGTACAGAATTTCCACATTTGGTGGATTTATGCCTTGAATCAATAAATCTATTTCTCATAGTTAATACTGTATTTTATTTAATCCCTGTTTAGTTAAGCTACACTAATAACTTAAAATAATATTACTATGTATTTTAATACTCTTGATATCTTAGTTTTGAAATCTATTATCCAAAATATTGTGTCACGGTTACTACTTAATTTCCAATAAACGTTTTATGGCCCGTAAAAAGGGTTGGTTAATCCATAACTTAACTAGATAATGTTGTCCGGGTGTGAACACCCACCGATTATCTGGTTAGAGTACCTAACCTACCTACCTCTAACCAATTTCTTGCGTCTGTTTTCCCATTAGAGTACAATCTTGGAGTATTCTGATTCGGGATATCATTTACCTCCCTGCCAAATTTCATAGAGATCTGCTCAGCCATTTAGGCGTGAAGAGGAGTACAGAAATACCTACTATCTAATTTCTGCCCGCGGTTTCGCACGCGTTGTTCCTATGGAAACGTTTTTTATTTATATCCCAAGGGAACTGATTCATGGGACAAAAAGTAGCCTGTTTGATTCCAGGATTCAAATTACCCGAACTTTAAACCAAATCTGTTAAGTTGCTTTAAAGTGAACCTCTTCACAAGCAAACATCCATCCAAACTTTCTACTGAAATTAGTGTGATAGCCGTGTCGTGCCGGGGCGGCATAGAATTTGCACCACCCCAGCTCTTCCCGCGGGTGTCGTAAGAAGCGACTAAGGTACGAGCAGCAGCGCCTCCTGCAGATCAATTCTATCACCAAACTGCGATCCCCAACCCGCATGCCCGGCGTGGGGATTATGGGCATTCACCCCATGAGATAACAGCCAATAAAGGTCTTTATCAGGGGTGGCATGCGTCCAGCGGTGGACTA
Source organism: Eupithecia tripunctaria (assembly GCA_955876795.1). Taxonomy (NCBI): domain Eukaryota; kingdom Metazoa; phylum Arthropoda; class Insecta; order Lepidoptera; family Geometridae; genus Eupithecia; species Eupithecia tripunctaria. The sequence continues at coordinate 5,545,048 of OY041619.1, read as the reverse complement.
ATATTGGCTGTTAAGGTGAGGTTGAGGAGTGTGATAGAGTTCATAAATTTGACTCTACCTTTGCATTTCTGACTTGCCATAGAGCACTATATAACAAGTCAGCTATCTGTTTTATTTGGCTATAATTTTGTTGTAAATATAATCATGGCATAAATGAAATAGTCTACTTAACTAGATAGGCTAGGCATGCACCAGACAAAGTCACAGCGTTTACTCTAGTTCATAATAAATTACGAACTAAACTACAGTTAGGCATACCCACGCATCAATTTGATCTAATAATCGGTATATTAACTATTTCGGCATTGTTTTTAACGAGGTATTTGGATTAAGTACTTACTACCTTATCATTAATCTTAATTGCAGAATACAATAAAATATTGGCTGGGAGGTTTCGATGCCTCACTCGAAACTAAGCTTTAGATGTAAGATTTATGGTTTGTTTTAGTTATTTTTGGGAGATAATAATAGATGGTATGGATCATTACGCGTTGGCTTATGAAGTATATCGTGGGAACACCGACGATCTATGAGTTATGGTACTATGGTACAGATGGGACTGTTATAGTTGCTATCATCTGTTACTATCGTCATCATCAGCTTACATAACTCCACTGCTGGAAATAGGGTTCCGCCAAAGAGCGCCATAGCGCTCTGTCTTCAGATTGCCGCATCCAGCTTCTACCTGCAATATTTCGCAGATCGTCATCTCATCTGGCCGGAAGGCGTCCAACCTACGTTTGCCGAATCGCAGTCTCCACTCACACGTTTTCCCCAGCGGTTGTCGGTTCTCGATCTAGCCAGCCCACTGCCACCTTAGCTTGCCTTGAGCTATGTATAACTTTGGAATGGATCTCTGTCGGACTTGTTACTAGGTACCTACCAATTATATCTAGATGTACCCGGATGCGAAAGACAGTTAGAATTTAGAGAATAGATTGATCAATGGTTCGATATTTTGAATGATTGCTGTACAGTAGTCGCATTAATGAGTCTCGTTTTCGAGAAGAACAAGATAGACGTTAAAAAACTATTAAAGAAGATCAACTAATCTGAGAGCAGATATATAATTTATTATATTATTACCGTCAGGTCTTTGCCCAGCAGATGGACAAATCAGGCTTACCTATAGTCTTGTTAAGATTTTTGTTGAATCAGTCAAATTGTAATTAATACTTTTGGAGATATCACGATACTAGAATATTTCGAAATCTTTTTAAAGTTGTTATGAAACAGTCAAAAATTTGCTGTAGCTGAGATGAGAACAGCTAAGAGTCCGTTTCACCGAAAACAGACTCCAGGTCTAACCCAATCAAAACAAGAGCATTTTGATCCAATCACCGATCTACGGTGCGTTTGAGCGAAAACTTTACGAATGTGCGCTCAGATTAGATAAGGAACCAGTTCAATCATATTTTCGTCTAATTTATCATTGGTAGCTTGCGGGTCAATTCGAGTTCTATACGGGGTTAGCGAAGTACCTTCAACTTCTTTCTTTAATGGTGCCGCTGCTGAGATAAGTAACCAACCTTTTCGGAAAATTTAATTTTATTAATTCAAATTCAAAGATAAAATTCAAATTCAAAAATGCTTTATTTCCATAAATATAATAAATGTACACTTAGAAAAGATTAAATGATATTAAAAAAATACACTGATACCGAAATAAAGTGGTATTTTTGATATCGCCCACTTCGGTATTGGTTACTATAGTAAAGAAACGACGAAGAAACCTTTAGCCTGTACAAGGTTCTGTAGTATCCTTCCACCGCTTTTATGTGTCAAGATTGTTGTTTATTTACTTAGGTGCGTTGAATCTATGAGCTGTTTTTGTCATTCTATGTTAGAAACCAGTTCAATCATATTTTCATCTAATTCATCATGGTGGCTTGTGGGTTAATTCGAGTTCTATGTATACAGGGTTAGCAAGAGAGTACAGTTAGGAAAAAAATAATTTTCTGCAGTTCTATGGTATTCTTCCAGGACTTTTGTATTTGATAAGATTATTGCTTTATTAAGTACAGCCAGCACCACTCAGCTATTTTAATATGTATGAATAGATTTCTAATAATACTAAATGAGGAACTAATGTATACTTATATTTTAACGAGGAAATATTTTATTGTTCGTTTGAATGGAATAGGCTTCGAAACCACTAGACCGATTCTTTCATCATTAAAAAGCTTACTTTTCAGGGAGTGACATAGGCTATATTTTATCCCGGAAACCCACAGGAACGGGAAAGGTAAAACCTCGAGGCGCTGCTGGTTGCATATATAAAAACTACTACATACTGTAGTACCCGGTGTGGCCCGGCCCGGACACAAACATCCCGTCTGACCCTGAATTTGAAGAACTACTCCAAACTGTAGTACCCGGTGTGGCCCGGCCCGGACACAAACGTCCCGCTGACCCTAAATTTGATGAACTACTCCAAACTGTAGTACCCGGTGTGGTCCGGACACAAACGCGTCCCGCCTGACCCCGCATAGTGGCTCGTTACGGCGGCGCCCGCGCAGGGAATTAATCACTGCGTTTTATTGTACGCCGACTTATACAGGCTGTTTAGAAGGAAATATTAGTTTATATCCATAATTCCACGATAATTTTGTCTCAGCAATAAATAAAGCAATAAATGAAGTATCGGTGGTAAGACAATGTAATTAGTGTACTCTCTGGAGTTTATTCATAAATTTTAATCTTAAAAGGTCACAACATCGGTGTGCCCTATTAAAATTAACCAAGTTAACCCTACCTAAGTTGCGTAGTTTTTATAAAAGGAACATGATCGATTTCTTCAAAAAAAAAATATAATGAAACAGAATATCTTGTTTCCTCTCCACTATCTCTAAATTGACATGTTCATATTTTTTCCTTCATAACCAAGATCAAAAGACCGTTTCAAGACCTGGTTATGCGCTAATCTACTCGTATAATTTCACGGTGTATATTTTTTACATATTCAGCCATGATTAAAATAGTGATTAAAGACATCCTGTATGTACATTTTGGCGGTACCGCCGTGTGAAACATCACTACCTATAGAGGTAGTATATAATGATAGCCAGTCAATATCATCAAATTATGATTAATAAGCACAGCTGGGCGAACAATGGAAGAATGTCTGCTGAGTTGTATCGCCACACAGTACGAGGGCCTTTGTGGAGTAGGTATCTAGTATTTTGTGTTTAGTGCCACCACACCAGGACCTGTCTGAAAATCAGCGCCGTTATAGCTTCAGCTTGTAGCGGCTTAATGCTCAGACTTTTTAGCCCCTTATATAACATTCATTAACATTTTACTATAGAAACTTTCGTAGTTTGACGAATTCATTCGTTGGTGTTCTTCCAACACAAACAACGTTCGTAGTTAACCCGCTTACATTAAAAATGAATTCATTAACATGTTCCTGCTCTTTTATTTATGTACTACTTTCCTTGTCTCGTTTTGTAATTCTTATCTTTTTATTTTTACTGATCTTAAATTTCTAAAAAAAGTATTTGTCGTGATATGTGTGTTATGTAATTGGTTTCAAATAAATTTTTTTTCTTCTTCTTCTTCTTCTTCTTCTATTTAGTTGGTGGTTGGTAGGTGATTCCCGATGCTGAAAGTTTGTATGTTCCGTAGGCTAATCGTGACTGTACTTTATTATACTTATTTTTAAGGTGTGTCTGCTACCATGTCTGCTGTGGAGCAATATAATGCTGAGATGGGACTTTTTGGTTCACTGCATAGAGACACTCGATTCTGTTGTTTTAGAATTTGCTAATTTCAAACGATACATCGAATAAGAAATCCTTATCTTAGCTAGTTTTGATGTCAAATAGAAGATAACCATTCGATTTGAAAAGCTATCGTCTATTTGACATTCATATATTGTAAATCCTAATTTTAACTATTTCTAAAACTACAGAATCGACACCTTGCTATTATTTTTATTAGAATAAGGTTATTTTTATTTGTAATGTTCTTATTTATATAATTGCAAGCTGTACTTCATATTGAACTAAAACATAAATTTGCTTTATTTTTTCTGACTGTATAGTCATAGTTTTTAGCTTATATATTTTTGGCCAAAAAATTTCCTCATCTAGTTTATACTGCCTTAATGTCTTACTTGACTTACATACCAACGTATCATTGATTTTGCGAATATCTATATTCTTCTATTATTATTAAATTGTATAAAAAATCATAGTTAATAGTAGTTAGAGTAATTTCTTTTACTCTCAATAATATTTCACATTCCAGTTGTTTTTACTTGGGCACACGCTTGTTTGCGAAGTGGGTATAACTCATACGGAGAGTTTATGTCGGTGGTGTTCAATGGATTTTTTGTAATTTAGACATTATTACACATTTAGGTAATATTGAAGTATAGGTACCTAATTAAATTAGGTTTATTACTGGATCTGGGGGCGTAGCCAACCGGCATTCGCTATGAAGCGAATCGAAAACAATTGTAAGATTCGTAGGGAAAAAATGGAAACAGATCACGTGACATATCTAAGGTATATGTCAAACCCATACATTTTTGGACCTTTCTACTATCGCTTTCGACATTGATTGTTACATTGTTTAGACGCCCTTGTTGCGGTATTTCGTGCTTTTAATCGTAGTATAATCGCAGTTATCGATACCAATTTTGCTAAAAGCTTAAGCTGAATAAAATCACGAAGAACTTTCGTAGCTGCATGCGCTGAGAAACCCAAAGGAAATCATGATGAAGTACGATAGTTCTGTGCAACTTATATTAGTCCACCGCAAAAGACTCGGTGGACTAACATAGGTTGATGATGATGAATTTTGAGACTCACCATAGAATGTCCCAGGTATTCAGCTGCGTTGTCAGATATGTACAGCAGTTTGCCGTTTTGAGTCATCATCATCAGGAATCCGGTTAAAGCCTGTCGATAAAAATAGGACAATCAGATAGGTTAATAAAGAGGGTTGTTGTACATTTGCCACAAAGTAAATTCGTCACGAAAAAAAGTATGTGTAAGTTCGCCACACTTCAGTTTTATTAATTTTGGTTGTTGTAAGTTCGTCACATAGATTTTTCCGTAGAGACAGCAGAAAAATCAAACAATAAGTAGAATAGAACAAAACAAATGTTTTCACACTCATAACTACGGTTAAATAAAATTCCATAAAAACGATATTACTTTTTAATGATCAAAATGCTTTATCAACAAATCAAACAGACAAATAATTTATATAACCTTTAACGTGACAGTCTTTGGTTGATTTCACAGAAAGTATCGTGTATCAAGAAAAAAAATTACACTAGGCTGGATATTTTTCAAAAAAAGTTTGAAGTATTGCATGAACAATGAAACATAATAAAATTGCAATATTGATGAACGGACTGCTTTATGACGAACTACGTGCGGATTCTTGACGAACCGCTTATTAAACGAAACGCATTTTACACGATACGCGTTTTTGACAAACTGCTAACTAATTGTGTGTCAGATGCATAGGCCTTAAGGCGCATACACCAGTGAAAGTGGCGCCCCCACTTATTTTAACTTATTATTTCATTTAACACAGAAAGTTTTAAAAATCTATCGTTCGGTTTGTGGTAACTTTTATAAGTAATTTATTAATACATCTGTAATAGTTTAATTTTGTAAAGCTGAGGCAGAGATACGAAATTGCGCTTTCTGGCCACCAAACTCTATTTTCGCATCTCCTCCTAAACTACATAAGATAAAAATATTACAAAAAATAGCTTATAATAGATACCACAAACCGTACGATGGATTTTTAAAATGACCTATGTTAAACGTTATAATATGATATACTCGTAATTGCTGGCACTGTCGTATTGGCTCGTTTATGTGCCTTAAATGATACCTGCAAACTCAATCTGTAAGTTTACTTCCGTATTTTATGAAACTATCCGACTGTACTTTATAGTTGATGTTGTATTGTATGTTGAATTGAATGTTTTGTATAGCGTTTGAGCATTGTTGCGGAGAAATATGTGCTCTACTGTTGAAATTAGACTGTATTTAAAGCTTAACTAGCTGTAGGTGGAGCATAAACTATCCTAGGATAGGAATTCTTGATATTTATGAGTAGACTAAGCTCTCTAGCTTTAATAATATAGTATAGGTGTCAGCAACTTGTAGACACGCGAGTACATACTTTCTATATGGGATTATGTAGAGCCAATGACATTCATTACGGATGTAAGCGGGTTAACTACAAACCTTATTTGTGTTGGAAGAACACCAACGTGTTCGCCCTGAAGATGTCCCTCGTTAAGAGATGAAACGTTGGTGTTGTTCCAACACAAATAAGGTTCGTAGTTAACCCGCTTATATCCGTAATGAATTCGTCAAACTACGATAGTTTTTTATAATAAAATAGCCAATGACATGTTTGGTTTAGCAAATAAATTGAGTTTTCTTTCTGGCTTCAATATTTTTTAAGTCCGTGTCGGTGTGTTCGTACGTAGTATGTAGATGTACCCGTACATACGTTGCTCCGAAAGTGATCGACGACAAAACGCAGTAAAGCATTAACTACCTACTTGTGACTTCAAAATAATGTGGGAATTTGGTATGTAGGTGGAGAGATTTTGTATGAGTAGGTACAATAAAAGGGTTATTCTGGTTTGCCCCCTTAAAGAATTCCCCGGAGGAAACTGTAATACAAAAATGATTGTCGGTTCCCCTCATTTAGAAAATTTGTAGGGGAAAAAACAACCTATTCAGATTGATTACGCACAACTCTAATTGAACCTGCATAAGATTATACTCACCTTCCAAGAAGCTAACCTAATTAATAATTTTAAACACTCATGTAACAAAGCAACAATTAAAACCCTTTCCATTACAAATCTGTGATCTTATATTAAAAACCACTACAAACTAAGAAAACCACCGTATCATTATAACCCCTAGAATTACGTTAATTAGCGGTTACAGGACCACACCCATCAGCAACCAATCAAATAACACTTGTCCTTGTTACTCGTAAGCTATCATAACCTGTGTGAAAGGGACAGAAGCTGTAACATGCGTGTGAGTTAACTTGATCGTGGGAATGAAGAACAATGAGCAGGCGGTGAAATTTTTGATGAGTTTGAATTTGTTTATTGCATTGAATTAGAACTAGCGTAGGGTTAATCCTGTATTCCTAGAGATGGTCATCGGTTGCCTGGAAGAAATCGCTTTAAGCGAAAAGGCCGCCAGATCTACTGTTGTTCTCTGTGTTTAATTATGTAAAACTAGCTGCGCCCCGCGGCTTCGCACGCGTTGTTCCTATGGAAACATTAAAAGGTGATTTTCATCCCACGGGAACAGATTTATGGGATAAAAAGTAGCCTATGTTTTATTCCAGGATTAGAATTACTCGTGTGCAAAATTTCAGCCAAATCCGTCCAGTAGTTTTGGCGTGAAGAAGTAACAAACATCCATACATCCATACAAACTTTCACCTTTACAATATTAGTGTGATTTGTTTTATCGATGATGATGAACAAAGCGTTATCTCTGCCTATTCATAATTGTGACTTTTTACGTCTTTAGTATCTATTCAGATGTTACCAAAACTAGAATAAACTAATATTATTATAAACTTAACTAACTGGACAGGACTATAAATGATGCCATCTTTATTATTTTGATAGTTTTGACAGGTACTGCGATATTTTTGGTCCTGTCAAATTAGATTATTTTAGTTTTGGCGACATCTGAATATACATTATTGCTCAATCAAATGATCGTCTACACTACAGTGGTTTTTGAAGTCATTACCATTCGCAACTACGTGGTTGAAAGCGAATGATGGATTTTTTTATTAAAGACTAACACCTTCATGGCCCAAGACGCAGGAGCCAGTCTCCAGATTCGTGTAGCTGCGGCCCGGCCCTTTGGGTCGCACCATGAGAGCTGGGCAGTGAATGCGTTGAAGCCCATTGACAATCGCGATTGCATGTCTCGTTGTGCAAATGACAATAGATCGGTCATTCGCTAGCTACCTTTTTACCCAACTACTAGGAGGGTTGTAAGGTTGACCGAAATGTGGCTCTATGTTTGTTTGTATATATGATGTATCCTACTTAAAATATTATAAACGCAAAAGTTCGTAAACATGTGTGTGTTTGTTGCTGTTTCACGCAAAAACTTCTGAACGGATCGGGCTGCAATTTTGCATACAGGTAGTTCTAGGCCTGTAATAACACGTTAGATACTTTTTATACCATAAATCAGTTTCCGTGGGATAGGCGTGCGAAGCCGCGGGGTGCAGCTAGTGTATTATATGTATGTATGTATGTTCGTAGCAGATTTTATGTTCCTACTTGGCGCAGAAACTACTAGTCCGATTATAAGAAAAGACGTATTGTTTAGTTCTTTTCAGCATGCCGGTAGTAGTCTCCTACTTGAGTAAAACAAAACAACGATAAATAATTTTCAATCTGATGAAATGTTTCACATTTGATTTTAATATATCCCAAAAAAACCGGCACTAGAATCCCAAAGGAGTCCCAAAGATTTAAAATTTCCACGTCACTAGCGCGATTGGCAGCGCATCCTGAAGAAACGTTGCAAATACCGTCAATGATGCTTTTTAACCGACTAAAAACAAGAAGACGACGTCCCAAATTCGCCGGTATTTCTTTTTTTATGTTTGGCACCTCAGAACTTTTGTCTGGGTGATCCGATTTTGATGATTTTTTTTTATTTGAGTACTGGTGCTTCCCGTGTGGTCCCATTTCAATTTGGTCGAGTTCCGACAGTGTGGCATCCATGAAAAAACTGAAGTCAATATTTGTTATTATATTAATAAAGATATTATTTCATTTCTTAGAAATTAGCCCGATTGTAAGAATAACTAAAGCCTTATTCTAGGGATACCAATTAAAGGATCTTGCAGTGCTTTCCGAAGAGCAAAAAAGGAGATAAATGAATTATTTAGGTAGGTACCTTAGAAAATCCAAAGTTAGGTGCGTTGGTCTGTTGTTGGTTGATATCAAAGCGCTTGAAAACTGAAACAAAAAAAGCACACTTGAGCTTTGTTGTAACACAAAGTAGAACTAATAATATAAAATAGTACTAATAATGGTTTGCTGTCATGCCACACACAATTAACCATACATTTTGGTAGCAATTGACCTCTATTTGAAAAGATTTATTTGACAGTCACGGATCTACTGAAATTGATTTGTCTTTTATTAAAATCCTATAATGACTGGGCTAAAAGAATAATCAAATTATAGATTGCGACTTAAAACCTCATAAATCAAAATAAGATTGAAAACATCGATAACTTATCACGCATTAATTGTTGTGACACATCACTAAATACGCCCACGTTTCTCTATTATAGGACTGATCAAAATGGTGTAGTAAAACAAAAGAATTTAGTGTGTGTCAGAAGCGTATCGATAGGTGGTACGTATTAGTTGATAATCAACTTATTATACATGATTTAGGTACCATCGCCAAACACAATGCCTTTGCAGTTTGAAACTATATTGCTTTAAGTTAAAAATAAAAGAATATGAGCAAGCCGGGGTTGGCAACGATTCACTTCACAGATAAATCACCCCATAAATCACTAGGTGTACCCTAGTGGTAGTAGGGCGCAATTTTAGCTGACTATACATAATGAATAAAATTAATTAAATACCATTTGCTTCGATTTGTGAATTCAAGTTTTCCGGGATTTTTAGATTTCCAATTTTCAGGGAAATATAAGGCTTAAAAAATATATTATTTACCATTTAATTTAGAGGTATTTCAGTGTGTTTATGTTGGTTCATAATATAAATAATGACCCTGTCAGTAAATCTAGTAACCATGGAGATCATAATCAAATACTAGAAACAAATCAGAACAAGTAGAACAATTTACAATTGAACTAAGTGCAGACTGTTGCAAACAATCTACAGGTAGCTCAACTGATCCATATAAATATTGATTGGTAAATATTTCGGTATAACTACACTTTTCTGATTTATTATTCGATGTCATTGCGCACTTAGGGGACAGACATAGTTCGTAATTAATCAATAATATCTATCGATACTTTCTCGTCGATAAACAATAACCAAGAGCGGGCAGTCGATACTATCGATAAGATATGGAATAATTCTCAACTCTAATGGGCCCGCCACGGTGCTACCACAGATTATTCGCTAACAGAAGTAAAGCTCTTTGACAAGCTAATTTTCTCGAAAGGGTTTTTATAATTACTTAAAATATATATTTTCTTATTCCCTTTCATAGTTATAGCTACTCATTTTAGATGATTAATTTTAAACCTGGCTTACCCGATAAAATTATTGTTTTTTGTGTATATTTTCATGCAGACATACTATGCTCGTCGAGATCTAATAGGCCCTTTAGTTTAAATAGTATCAATTAATTTCTGCTGTTTTAAGACAGGAATAGTATGAAGACACGTGGACGCAACAAGATACTTTTATATTTTAAGGGTTGCAAATCTCACGTTTAACGTGAGATGGTTGTTTGTGATCGATTCTAATTGAACCGATCACAGCCTGGCATATTTAAAGCAAATAAGATATGGCGCCATAAAAAAAGAAGTTGACTGCATAGAGCTTACTCTCTGTATTATTTTTATACCGTGGCGAAGGATTTACACTTTCTAAAGTGTATCAAAATGGGTTATATCGATGGATTAGAATAAAGATAAGTTATGGGCGGTTTCACGGCAAATAAACAATGCAGTACGGACCTTATTTTGACAAGCTTTCATGATTAGATTAGGGAACGATAGTCATAGTACAAGTTTAATCTGTAGGAGCTCTACTACCGTCTAGAAAGGGAACAAGCCGCAGTTAGTTTTATGTTTATAAAATAAGTGTTTTTGTTTAATGTTATATGAAGTTATGTTTAGTTTTTTAATGTAAAATTAAATAAATAATGTTAGATAATTCACACAGCATTATCTAGACGACTTTGAGGCCATCGCTGCCCACTTATTGAAGCCAACAAACAATACCTACTCGACGTTCACCCTAAACCCGGACCTACAACCTGCGTTTCAGCCTCAGAAGCGTGCCGTAAAAGTGAAAAATGAAAAAGCGGGCGCAGAACTCGCTACCTCTTATTTAAATAATATTTTTTATGTTAACGATCCTATCTTGTTCATTCAAAACCCACGATAGGGCCTACCCGTTACACCCCAAACGAAGCAGAGCTTGTGTTATGGGTACTAGATAACTGATATACTTATTAAAATACACTACATAGATATATATTTTTTACTTTACGTAGAAAACAGCCAGAATGCCCTGAACAAAAATCTGCAGATCGTACACACATTTGTTCCGAGGCGGGAATTAAACTCTCCTGCGTCACAGGCGGACCTTCGCCCATCGCGTCACAGAGGTCGTGGCTACAAACGGGATGGACCTAATTGGACCTAATAAGAGCGTTCCCCTCTCAAGAATTGTACCTAATCTCTCGAATTCGGCTTGCATTACAAACCTCATCTAAGACGATGCAAGCTTCTCGGCGACTATTCGTCTATACATCGTCTTGCTTCACGAAATATTCCTTCTCATTAAAGTAAATGCTAACACGGAAAACATTGGTGTAGGTAATTAACAAGAAACGTGACTTCGCTGGTACGTTACATCTGTTCGCTTGGTTAGGTATTTTATCGTAGGTTTGTGTTAGGTCAGTGAATTTGAATCAATCCAGCGATGTACCGTGTTGATAAAACTTTAAAAACTCAAACTAAACTCAGATCTACTCGTAAGGACTGAGACTTGCCGATTTTTGACTTTCATTGAAAACAGCCAAAATTGGGGCCTTGCGAGTTACGTTTGAGTATTCAGGGCTTAATCGACAATGGAAACGTTAAAATAAGAGTAAACTTATGAGCAAAAGCACACTGCATAGGAAAAGGGCGTTTAAACAAAATAATTGAACTCACACTTTGCTGTTTTTTCTAGGGCACGTGCATTGCAAGGCGAGAGCTGCTATTGGTTAGTTCTATTAATTAGCAACTCGCATCTGCGCGCACGCAGCTAATCAACTATACCATACAATTATTTAGCGTCAACTTGTATGTTTTTGTGTTACTTGTTGAGCTATTTAAAAAGCGAGTTTCGTGAAAATTTTGTCGTATTTCAAGTTGGCATAAGTTTGAAATGAATTCAGGGAATGGGATATGAGAATTCACTGTATGAGTTTGTTTGAAACCACGCACACTAGAAGGCGCCAATCGTTATAGTTCATTAATTTGGTGTTGTGCTCTTGCCGTGTTTGGTTTTTGTGCTCGTGTGACGTATAAAAAAGGTGCACAGGCTACGGAAGGGGGTCAAAATTACAAATAAATTTCACTTTGATCTATTTTAATTTTATATTTCAACTAGCCATCCAATGCTGATGTGTTATACATATAAATCTTCCTCTTGAAATCACTCTATCAATAAAAAAACAGTATCAAATTCAATTGCGCAGTTTTAAAGATCCTATGAGTTAGCACATAACAGTGACAGACAGACAGTGGGAAGCGACTTTGTTTTATACTTTGAGTACCTACAGTGTACGAGTACTATTATCCTAACTACGTCTGTTAGCACATTAATTAGTTACCAAACTAAAAATACAAATACCTATTTTTTCAGAACACAATAAAATATCAAGATCATGTTTTTCGGGCTGCAAGCTCTGGCAGTTCCATTGCACAATATTTATAAACTTTAAGAAGTTTTAAAACTCAATAAATCGTTTAGTTCCAGCTAATCTCTGTTATAATTTTCACTGGCCGCATCAAACCAGCCAATCCGTCCTCCTGACAGCTGTCAATCGCAAAGTAGGCTTCACACGCTCGTGACAGGGTAATTTGGATGACCCGTGTGAATGGGTCAGCGGGCATGTGCAGGCGGCCTTTGTTGCGTAATGCCTCGGTTAACTGGGTTTTGTGACTGATGAAGTTTGGCTTGAAGAGCTATCAAAATATAAACTTGCTTGTAGGCTTCTTCACGCAAAGCACGACGTGAAATCGTGGTGCGAATCGCGGCAAAACTGCCAAGGCCATCCACACTGGCGTGCGAATTACACGTGCCTTGGGATTGACAAAATACGAGAAAGAGGCGCGAATATGCGAATGGGACCCATACTCGAGATCCGCTGCTTCGCACGAGCGAATATGGAGACGCTTACCAGATAAAAAGTAGCCTTACTATGTCGTCAAGAACTCTGTCGCACGTTTACTTTATTTTAGAGTCATATCAAATACATTTCTGTAATACAGGATAGTACCAATATATGAAATTATAAAAAAGGTCCTACAAAACATATGTAAATTACGTTTGGAAAATTATAAAATGCATGCAAGAGCTATTCATCAGCCGTTTGTCAATAAACTTTTCAGTCTTCCCCAAAAAGGATTCGCACGATCTAAAGTCTTAAACTTAAAGGCATTCTAGTAAACCTAAGTTCGACTCTTCTTTTAAATTGGCCGTGAATTTGCATAGCCTCGTTTCACGGACTCCTTATAAGGGTTATGTGAACTGCAGAGATAATTTTATATAATAAGGCAGAAAACGCTTCTTAGTTCTTACTGAGCTAACCTACTGAACTAAGGTTAGAAGCTAAGTAGAGTATGTTAGGTTATTATTATGTTGGTTATTTTAAGACTCCGCCCCCGTATAGTGGCGCCGGCTGGGGGGTTGGGAGGCTGGGCAGTGAATGCGTTAATACCATATGACTCACTGCTTGCATTCTGTGCTGGTTACACTAACTAGTAATACAATACCTAGAACGCTGCTGATTTTATTTTGGTCGAAATTCAATATTTTCTATGCAAAAGATTTAAACGCGCTCCCCGAAGTTCTATAACAGCTAATTAAACAGTAATGGTAATATTCAAAAAAGCCTTTTGACATTTTAAAAATTGCATCAAAAATAGGATTATCTGTAAGCAAGTAGGTATATCAGTCATCTACAAACCCGTATCACAAGCTCTGATAATATTGGGGCTAGGTTATTTTGGGGGATGAGTTAGAATTTCCCCCAAGTAGGTACAGAGGTCGAAAGACCACCGAACGGGTAGATGTATCGGGCCCGATTTAGAGAAGATATCCCTCTTGCCCAGCCCTATTTGGGGGAAATTTCACCTTAACTCCCAAAATAATGTGGAGAATAGTCCAGCATTATTTGATTTTACAATTTATTCTCTCACAACAAAGTATATTATTTTAAATCATTTTAGCTACCAACTTAGTTGTAGTGATAAACTCCATGCATAATGTAAGGCGTCAACACTACGTATATAAAGTGCGGTCGACAAACGTGGTGGGCAGATGGACCGATACATACATTACTGACTAACGAACATCTCAATTTTACTAACCAGTAACCACCTGCCTTCTGCTAGGATGCTGGCGTTCAAATCATTTTATTTACTTACGTACTTTTAAAGGGTGTAGAAGAGTTTTGTTGGAAGTGTGTTTGATGAAAACTATAATTTGAAATGAAACTCAACAAAATAAGTTCGCTTTGTTTCAGAAATATCCAGAAATCAAATATTTTTTACTTTTGAACTTGTCCTAGCTAGGCTATAAGTTTTGATGAAGTTTGTTACTACTTAAATTTGAAACTTCTCGTTAGTATTTTCAAATCCTGAGTCTTGTCGTCCGAGAACCCAAAATTGCATCAGCCGCCGGCTTAGTGAGTGTCGTAAGAGGCGACTTAGGGATATCCACCGGGTTGGGGCTGCAGCACCCTTGCAGAAAAATTATACCACCAAAATGCGATTCACAACCCTGGCATGAGGATCATGAGCACTACCCCCCATAGGATAACTGCAATAAGGAGTTTACAAAAGAGAGGACTGTGTCCAGCTCTGGACCAATGTCGGCTGCTCCGGTAGATTATTCGTAATTAGTACACTTCCTCTACCTATTCCATCGTCTCTCCTATAACTCTAAGTTTTTGCTGGAAGAAAAGTCTTTATCATGGTAAAATTCACCTTTGTACATATGACTCAAATAATAATAATAATAATAATATCTGTTTATTTCCTCTTCACAATAGGTTTTTCTTAAAATTTAGTTATCATAAGTAGGACTTAATTGAACCTGTATTGTGAGAGGCTGGAGCTTGCTATAGGTTTTAGAAAAAACCTGTAACTACAAGTCTCCAGGTCCCCCACTCCACGGATTACATACAATAAGGTACAGATTGGATCGTGAAACTAATCGTGTGCGACAGTGGTTTAAAAATTATGTTTACAAGTAACATATTACAAGCGTGGTAGGAAAACTTAACTAAAGAGTAAAATTTAATACGTACTACTAACTTGATATTTGTATGATCTATTGTTTTGAATATCTATTATGGTTATGTAATAAATTTGTGAAATAAAAACACTGAGTATAAAAGTAGACACCAAATATGTTCATACCATGTATTATTTTTGTTAAATAAAGAATTAAATAATTAGATGCCCTTTAATCGCCTCTCACGTCACTCCCGTGAATAGTTGGGCATATTAAAATCCACAATAAATGGTGACGTCTTAGAAAGTGTCAATTTATAGTACTTCCTTTTACTCACCAACTTGTATCAGCAAAAGGGCCTAACCAATGTTCGAATCGGTCTATCTATTGGCCACATAAATACAGGTCATTCGATTTATAAATCACTTTGGAAATCGATTTGGACAACTGGCTATTAATTAAGTTGTTGTTAGATTGGAAATTAGATAGGGTTACCGCTGGGCGGCGATGGCTTTTATATATGGGGGCTTTACGGGGTTAAGGAGGTTGTACACTGGACCGTGACGTACTGATTCACGTGATTGTTTGACATATAAGTATATTTCTATAGAGAAGAATGTAAAATTTGTGCTTTTGTTTTTTTTGGGTAATCTTCGTCACGGAACAACTGTTCCAATTTTGAATATTTAATCCCTTGCCTATACTTGTAGTACCGTAGACGTTTTTGTGGTTATTTTTATAGTAATTAAAATTAACACAAAAAAGTCTGCTAATTCTGCTGAACAGCACACACACACTAACACACACACACAAAATTATGCTATGAGTATTGCGCTAGATGTAGCCCCAAGCTAAGCAGAGACAGGCATATTTTATCATTGGGTTTTTTATGCAACAGTAAAGTCTTGATAAAACTGCAAAATTGCGACAAAAACATGAGTTAAATATTTCTGTAATACTTATAATAATAGACGGTACTACTGATTGTAGCAAAAAAGATAATTTTATGAACATAAAATTGTAAAACCTTTTTAAACTGTCAATAAAACATAAACCGCAAATTATGCAACGCTACAGTGCCCATCCGCCTTTACAGATCTTCACGTACCTTTGGTACCTACAAAACAAGAGGTGCTAAGAGGTGAAACACCATGCCGTATGGTAATCTTTCAAATTATAATTACTGGTTAGATATTGTACTAGTTTCTTAGAAAAAATTACGTTGTGATTAAAAGCTACGTGCAACACCTGTGTCTTAATTAAGTTTTGTTTATGTTTATATTCCACTCGCTTTTTCAAGTGGCTTTCTTTATAGGAGTCTGTTCAAAAAGAGAAGCGTCGTGGGAATTGAGGGCGCGCGTGTGCCAATTGGCACATTAGGAGGCGGACGCCTCCTGCCAAATCTGTCACCAAAATGCGATCCCCAACCTGCCCAGCGTGGGGATTATGGGCATTACCCCCCATGAGATAATGGCCAATAAAGGCGCTTATCACGGGGAGGCCAGCGTCCAGCAGTGGATCGTAATAAACAACGGGCAGGACAAATACTAACCCTTTGGAAATACAGTTTTAATGGTACAATCTAAGTTCATTTAAAGTTAAAAAAAAATAACAAACAAAACAAAGAAAATCTCGAGCCGTCAGTAAAATTTTACCTAACTTTAATAGGCGAAGAGTTGTGTCAAAAACAAGCTCTCTTCGGAAGAATATCAACTTTATCGGACCAAATTAAAGTCCTCCCAACTTTTAACGAAGAAAATTTTAATCAAATAATAGAAACAAAAAAAAAATAAACTAGTATTTACATTTGAAATAGTTGAGCTAACTGCAGACTGATGCAAACAATCTACAGCTCAACCGATTCATATCAATATACCATATCAGTTGGAAGTGTACCTAAGATGCTAGCCGCATTGCTCCGCCCTTTTAACTAATTGGTATAAAATGAACTTACGTTTGCAATTTGTAATACTTGCAATATTTGAATAATAAAAATGTATGGCTCTATGAACACTTCATTCATAATCTTGCAACATAATTTTATTTGTTGAGTTTGACAGTTCATTTTTGTGACTGGCATGTGATGATTTATTGAAAGTATGAGTGGCCGTGATCATACGTCTGTTTGTAGAAAATCATTGAAATTGATGCAATACAAAATTAATAATTGCTTTATGTATACTGAGATCAGCTAGAACGGAAAATTAATGAGACTTTTTCAAAAATGGAAAAAAATCTATTTATAAATAAAAAATAAATAATGCTGGACCATTCACACAGCATTATCTAGCCCCAAGCTAAGCAGAGCTTGTGTTATGCGTACTAGATAACTGATATACATAATACAATACACTACATAGATAGATATTTTTTTATTATTTATTGAAAACATCCAGAATGCCCTGAACAAATACCTGCAGATCGTACAAATATTTGTCCCGAGGCGGGAATCAAACCCGCAACCTCCTGCGTCGCAGGCGGACCTTCGCCCACCGCGCCGCAGAGGTCGTCATTTGCTTTAGAACTTATAGATGGTGGCTAGGTTGCCGATGGGATGTCATGTCCAAAACAGGAAGCTCTATACAATATACAAGGGGAGATTCGAATGAATCGCGTTGCGAACACTTCCCTACTGAAGCCTTCTGCTTTAAGGACGAACCACTCCGCATTCTAATAATGGTTGAATATTCAACTTACATCTAGGTAATAGCTGTAGTTGGTCTGTAATAGCACAATTGCTATACTGTAGTCATGTTATCCTGGTTATAGTAACTATAGGATTACATGTTACTCTGTGTGGGTCAAGGTCCCGCGCAAGCTCGACTGGTACGAATAGGGCTATCGGCCAGTGATAGCGAAAAATGTGTAACGTAGTGGGGTATCGTTTTTGCGCGATTCCTAGTATATATCTTACCAATGTCTATTTTTTTTCTTTAGTGATCAGAACGTGGCAGAATGTGGCCAGAATTCTGGGGATGGCTTAGACTTTTTTGGGAAAAAGGTAATAAGATAAATACTAGTTTTAGAAAAATGTAGTAAGATATTGAAGGTAGTAAGACGGTTTTAACGATGCGGTAAGCTGTGTGGTTCTGGCTTAGAATTTGCATCACCCCAACTCCTCCCCGGTTGTCGTTAGAGGCAACTAAGGAATATCCAGCGGGCAGCAGCGCCCCCTGAAGAACAATTATAACACTAACTGCAATCCCAACCCGCATGCCCAAGGTGGGGATTATGGGCATTACCCTCCTTGAGATAAACGCCAATAAGGCGCTTATCAGGGGGAGGCCTGCGTCCAGCAGTGGACCAATACAGGCTGTTGAGGTTAAGGTTGAAGACGGTTTTATTCTATTACTTATTGTAAATTTCTGTAAAAAGTCTATGGATTTCGATGAGAACAAATGTAAACATCTTGTATTCATGGTTTTACGTTTAAAAAGTTTAAAAAATGTCGAAAAGACCTTCAAACACGTGCTTGTTTTTTGATGGCCATGCGTTTGGTTACTATCTTTTAATTATGTGGAATAAACATAGCTTCATTTAGATGGAACTTTGGCTTACAAATTATGCGACGAAATAAAGTAATATATATATATATATATATATATTTTAAAGCTGTGGATACCAAAGTAAATTTTTGCAAATCTCGCAGTGGTAACCAACCTTTACCCTCGCACCGTACGCACGAGAAAAGATTTATGGCTCCGACTGTTCACTATTATTACACATAGTTTTACAATTGAATATTATTTTAACAAACATGTATTACTACGTCTATATTTCACTGGGCCTTGGAATGTTGAGAAATGATAGTAAAGTAAACGCAGAATTTAGCTTAGCTGGAAACATTCTGACTTATACAAAAATAATTAAAAAAGTTAGGTATTCAAATTTAATATTTTATAATAGAACCTTGTTTATTGCAATATACACAAGTTTCTGGTGTCGTACGCGTTGTTTCCATGGAAACATTTTATATCCCATGGGAACTGAATTATCGGTTTAAGTATCCTTTTTTTTTATTCCAGGATTAGAATTACCTGTATGCAAAATTTTTGCCCGATCCGTTCTGTTTTAGCGTGAAGACGTAACAAACATCCATCTATCTATCCAAACTTTCGCATATATAATAATTGTGTGATATTATCTTGTTTTTAAAGCCCCTTGCTTTATTTATTTTCATTTATTCTTATCAGTATAAAAGTGAATAAATAAAAAAAAAACTTGTTCTAGTATGTACCCTATCTGTTAACCTATTCAGTAGTATATATAGTAGTCTCATAATAACTCCCTAATATTTACAACCAAATAACTCTTTTACAATCCTTAATTAAGTTAATTGTTAAGTTACTCTAACAATTAACACCTCTAAGGTCAGATATTACTATTCACGATTATTACAATCGATTTATGCGTTAACGATTCGATTGAATGACCGATTCGAATCGAAAGATGTTACGTGTGCGTGTAACCTTAAATCATAGTTTGATGCATAATTTTAAACGAAAACTAAAGTTTTGTTTACCGGTGTACAAATTGTAAAATACACGTATTTTGCGACTCGACAATCGTAGTGCAAGACGCCCTCCGGCCAGGTGGAATGATAACCTACAAAAGATTGCTAGATAAAGACAGGGCACTAAAATGGTCTTTGCCCAGCAGATAATTATTATGACTTGTTAATTATAAAATAAATTCTACTTTCGTCATTACTAAAACGGCATTTTACCAGCCAAAAATATAATAATAATTCTTACTATTTTAATTTACATATTGCATAACAAGTATAAGGCTGTTCACACTAGTCTTACCAGTCAACTATTGGCAATTTTCTTCCCAACAGACTTACTGATAGTAATACTTCGCTGTTGTTATTTTTTTCCCATTAGTTTTACTTTATAAAAACTTAAGTATTGCCTCCTTTTTTCTGATTCACTCAACAAAATTCAACTGACATTGGAGCTAGGCTAAATTCCTGATTTTTAAAATCATTACGATTATTGACTTTTGACTGACATACGAAGTATATTTTACTTTACAAGTAGGTATAGTAAAATATACTTAAAGACGTAACAAATTCCTACCTGACGTTCAACGCAAGTAATATCAACATAATCATAGATTTTATTCTACAAGCAGGAACTCAGCAGCTGTCGTTCCATTGATTTATTGGATAAACGTTTGTAATTGTAAATAATGATACAATAAATAAATAATTCTATCAACCTTCAAGGTGAAACTGAATAGTACAGTATGACCGATCGGTCACTTTCTTTAAAGAGGAAACTTCACACTACAAAAACTTAAAGGCACCTAAAATTCTACTTTAATTATAGAGAGGTGTACTATGATCACGGGCAAATAAAAATAGACTTTTTTAAAATTGCGTATAGTGTGTAGGATCCTGATTATATCACACTGTTTGCAATACTATACAATCTTATTCCAAAATGGGTGACATCATCAAGTTGGGATAAACATTCTGCGTGTGCGATTTTTAATGAGGTAAAAAGAAAAATAACACAGAAATAACTGACACCATTATGTCACATTTTCTAACCGCGCAGTGCAATAAACCTTTTAGTACCTAGCAAAACTAGTATAAATCAATCGTTGATCATGACGTGACCTTAAATTAAGTATCAGTCTCACTTTCAATTGTTTTATAAAAAATCAGTTTAGTACCAAAGGTCAGTGTTACCGGCAGTGGTGATTTCATCAATACCTTTACAATAGGATATGATATGGAGTAATATAAAAATACTGGTTATTGTTTTTGTGGGGTCTTGTAAGGTTTTTCCAGTTGTTAGTTGCGTCTTACATGTCAATGAATAACATATTTTCTTACGGATCCTACGTAGGGTAAACAGAATAAACAATTAAATTAGAGAATTTTCCTTTTACAGTCTAATTTAATCTATTCATTTAACTATGTAGGCATATGTAGATAATACATTACTACTTAAGGATTATTTAAGATTCTTTTTGATTTAGAATGATGTCACTTTTGTTTCTGGATAAAACTAACCACTTACTGCAAAATAAAAGTAACTAAACTAAATACTTTTTATCGGAATATTCATAATATCAAAAACTTTTACTATGGGAAAAACGTGTTTCGTGTTAATTAGCTATGTATAATAAATCAGAACTTTGCCTATCTCTCGTTCCCCGACTAAAACAATAAAAAACTATCACCACAAACTTAAGATCATAGTATATTTATGTCATTTTACTACTTGTATCTCAGCTGCGCAGGTGCGAAATTTTGAAGTATTCAAATCAAAGTTTGCAATATTTTGCATCAATAAATCTGTTACTGACGGAACGGTTTCAACCACCTGGTAGAGATCATTAATCATTCACTAATATAAATTATTTGGTAAAAGGGTAAAGCAAGAATTATTACGCCAACCCACACGTGTTAGTCTCGTGACGTCACAGAAGGAAAATAAACTGTCAAAGGTCAGTTTACTAAACAAATTTACCTTTTGTATATAGTTACATAATTATTATTGGACAATTTCGGGATCATCCTCTATCTCTATACAATTGCAAAATAATCATTCAAATCCGTCTAATTAATGACGGAGAAACTGACGACAAAACATAAATAAACACATTGTAAAACGTTGCACATACATACATACAGCCGAAAATAGACCTTCCTCCTTTTCGAAGGTTAACATTTTCTTCCGAACTTCGGCCGGCTCTCACCTTTTAAATCTTTGTTGGACTTCTACAAATATTTCAAAACCAATATTAGCCAAATCAGTCCAGCCGTTCTCGAGTTTTTGTAGGACTGCAAACGTCAATTCTTATTATCACATCACACTAATATTATAAAGGCGAAAGTTTGGATGGATGTATGGATGTATAGATGGATGCTTGTTACCGCTTCACGCCAAAACTACTGAACGGATCTGGCTGAAATTTTGCATAAAAGTAATTCTAATACTGGAATAAAACATAGGTTACTTTTTATCCCATAAATCTGTTCCCGTGGGATGAAAATCACCTTTTAATGTTTTCATAGGAACAACGCGTGCGTAGCCGCGGGGCGCAGCTAGTTATATAATATATCATTTATATATATTCCTGTAGGTGTCGTAAGGGATATCACCGGGGGTGGGCAGGACAGCCCCTGAAGAACAAACTGCGATCCCCAACCCGCATGCCCAGCGTGGGGATTATAGGCATTATCCCCCATTCGATAAACGCCAATAAGGCGTTTATCAGAGGGAAGCCTGCTTACAGGAGACCAATACAGGCTTTTGAGGTTGGGGTTGAGATAATATCTCAACCTCAACAGCCTGTCTATTATTGTATACTAGCTTTTCCCCGCGGTTTCGCACGCTTTATTCAAGAACCCTATGTCCGTCCCGAGATACCGTTTACCTCCCTGCCAAATTTCATCAAGATTCTTTTAGCCGAGAACGGGATAAAAAGTATCCTGTGTCCATCTCCTGGGTTCTAAGGTACCCTCCCACCAATTTTCAGCCAAATCGATTTAGCTGTTCTTGAGTTATAAATAGTGTAACTAACACGAATTTCTTTTATAAATATAGATTATATAATAATAGATATACCTATGTATAAGAATATTTGAATTATCTATAGTGCTGTCTGCTATCCAAAATCTCAACGATAATAAACATGTGTGCATTTCTGCTCTAATCCAATTAGCGTTGAGTTAGCTCTATCGCATTAACATCGATTAGACTTTTAGATCCGGACAGAAATTACTTAGGAACTTGTTGTGGGATTAGCAGACAGGTGAAGTTAGACGTCGGAATGAAATATTTGTTTATTTTCATTTCAATTGAAACGGAATTTTGTTACTAACTCAACCTGAGGTATTAGTTATTATTATAAATCAGTATATTATTAGTAGATTGGTTAAGTAATTGGAATATATCAAGACAAGAGTAAGTAGGTAACTTTTAGACCTTCATGTTGGATCTTGGGCCACATCGTCACTTTTCATCAGGTGAGATTGTGCTAAAACAAAGGTTTACCGACAATAAAAAAAATATAAAGATGGAATCTCATCGAGCTATGCATCAGAGTGGAATGAAACTTATCCCGGACTATTATGGATCAAAGAGGAAAAAGTACAATACAATACAATATACAAAAATTATTTATTGTACACCATACAAATAACGTGAGGTCCATGGATACAATTTATAAAATAAATACAATGAGCGGCCTCATCGCTTAGAAGCGATATCTTCCTGGCAACCTTTGGATGGCTAGAAAAGTAGCACCTAATGAACGGAGTGGACGGAGGACGGAGTTGCTCGGTGAATACGAGTGGAAAGAAGCTTATTCAACGTATCGATAGCGTAGCAATTACCAAAACGCTCCTCAAATTTTTCTGAATAAGTTATCGAATAGCCTTAGTTAACATTTTTCAAAGGTTAAAACGTGATTTATTGAAACTAATAAATAGGAAATTACTGAACCCTAGAACGATGGGGTTCAGTAATTTTCTATCGTTACATCCGAAGCAAGTGAAGGTAACTTAAAACTGTGTTTAAAAGTTAAACGGCTTTATATATTGTCATCAGAACTAAAGGTGCGTGCCAAAATTCAGATCAATTCGTCAACAGAAAGAGGGACAAATTTATATTACTAGACATGACCCAAATAAAGAAACTGGGCAAGCTAAATAAAACCGTTTATAAAGACTCGTGTTGTATAAATTAAATCCATTTGTACACAGAATTCAGAGCCAAACCATGTAACGATATATTTGAAAAGAAAAGCTACCTAGTATGAGAAACGTATTCAATTTAAGCAAACCTATTACAAAATAGTTTCGTTTACGTGAAAAACCTCTGCAATACTATTCTTATTAAGTATTTTATACCTATTCTGATGTAACAGTAGATATTTTATTTCCTATGATCCATAGCAGTATATTCATCGAACTATCGAGTACAGTGCAACATACTACAGCATACCACAGTAATTATTTCTAATTACAGTGCGATTGCCAAGGAACAAACGATTGCGATATGTTGATAATGGCGCGCTAAGTGTTGCCGCCGCTCCCACTGTGCTTCTGACAGGATTGAGACGCGACTTTTTGTCGTGATTTTTCCATAATTTTATCATGTTAAGTATTGACACTGATGAGAGAACGTTTCTTTTTTCAATATGTACACAGATACATATTCAACAAGTCCGGTTGGAACTTATCGTAAATTCAAACTACTTAGGCTGGGCAGTGAATGCGATATCTTATACTTAATTATTAATTCCACATTCCAATGATTCAACGATTTATTAGGTTAGTAACGTGTTTTATTCATCTTCTCGCTTTGGCCATAGTTTAGTTCACAATAATACTGAACTTCATCTTTTGTCTGGGTTACAAACATGACTTTCTCAGCACACACCAAACACAGGAACTGTGCCGTAATCACCGCTTGGCAGGCGGATTGGTGATTGCAGTAGTTGACCTGCCTTTGGCCTACGCTGGAAACCAGCGCTGGGTAAACAGACTAGGTCTACACAGCATAATGCTGAGTTTGGGCCATATTTGCCTGCACCGAACAAAAAAAATGTAAATAGTAGTAGTAGTTGAGGTTTAAAAAGATAAAAGGAAGCTGCCCTTGCTCTGGTTGGTTCCCTTAGTCAGTTCTTAATAAATCCCTGGGTTACGATGTAGGGGTCGAAATTTACTTGACCACCATGGCTATAGGTTTATAGGACATACCTGGTGTCTTCACAAACGTATTCGTGATGATAGGCAGAACCTGCATTTCCTGTTATATAAGTGAAATACCAGTAATCCTGTATATTCCTCACCTCAACTCAATAGCCTATATTGGTCCACGGCTGGATGCAGGCCTCCCCCTAATAAGCGCCTTCTTGGCTGCTATCTTATAGAGTGTAATGCCCATAATCCCCACGCTGCTGGGCATGCGGATTAGGATCGGAGTTTGGTGGAAGACTTGTTCTGCAGAAGGCGCTGCTGCCCCCGATAGATATCCCTCAGTTGCCTCTTACGACACCCACGGGAAGAGTTAAGATGGTGCAAAGTCTAAACCGCCACACGGCAAACATAAATATCTATTGCGTCTAAAAGTCTCGTCTTAGACAACATTTCTAGTTTTCCTCTACAACCGTAATGATACCTTGATGCGCGATCACGAATGATGCGCATGCATTATGTTTTGCTTGTTTACTATAAAATGATTGTAGAAATTGGAACGTTTGATTCACGACATTCTTACCCGTAATGTAGTACTGCATTGCATTGGCATTCTTGATACCAAAGTACTTATCTACCCTATGAGAGTGAGGAATAGAGAGTAGGCGCACTTGTGCACTCCGAACACTTGGCTAGTCGTCGTTAAGTTTCGGTTCCGTGCCCGAAACTCGACTAGGACATCATCACCATCAGTGTTCTAACCATAGTAGAACGATATTGACCAAGTAGATAAGTAGATTAACGGTTCCAAGTTGTAGTAAAATAAATATAAAAATATTTAAAAGCCTTTATTTCCAATTTCCAAATTTTTTACATATTTGCAGTTTACATTTCTTACACATTATATTATAGTATTAAATTTATTTATATAAATGTTAAATTGGATACCCAGGATTGGGCGTAGGCCTAAGTTGTAGTAAATAGGTATAAATGATGGAGATTCAAAATAAGTTTTCGGGGGACCATGTACGTACAGTTTTTAATGAAAACTCAGCTGCCTAAAGAACTTCGTTGAAATGTACTCGAACTTACAAGATATAATCTATATGATGAATAAAATCTGAGGTACCTTCAAAAAGCATGGCATCCGATAAAATGGCAATACAAGGAAGACTTTTAGTTGAGTTTAACAAACACCGCTTAGCTTTATGCAACTGGTGCTTGCTAGCACTAGCTTAGCTGGAGAAGAAAATCTGCTATACAGTTCATAGTGAACAAAAAACATAATCAAAACTTGGCTTGATTCTTTAAGTACCTAGAGTTAACAAATAAAACCAAGAAATTGCTACTAATTTTAAGATCTTGTAACCATTCCATCGATAACCGATTTTTAAAAATAGGTTTAATTAACAATTCAAAGCTAAAAACCCAGTATTAACAAAGAGCTGAACCGAAATGCACCATACTCTCCACTTACTCTAATTATCCATTTTATGCGAACCTGTAAGGTAAGTAGGTACTATAAGATTCCCACGTAAGGTATGCAAAAATTGTTGAGAAAATTCCTCTGGGAGATGCGTGTGGGTAATTCCTCAGTTTAGGGTAGCACTGGGGTAAGATATGGGTAATTTGTGTCAATTCTTTTTGTGCGGTTATGGGTGCATGTGGGTCGGAGTTGCATACAACTCACAGTGACTCATTACTCATAACTCACTGTCATTTATTTTATGCGTACTCGTAGATAGTCAGATATTTCTTGTTATAAAGATTCCTTGCAAACTTCTTCAAATTATTGATATAGGAATACATCATAATTAGCCACATACTCGTACAGGTATATGACACCGTAATGTCTATTACGTATTTTAAAAACACGGTTGGTAAAAGTTTTCTCAATCGATTTTTTTTGAAAAAATGATGTTTTGCACATGTCTTTTTATTGTTCGATAGGCTATTTCATAAAAACTTGCGAATTTTGTGCACGTCGGGCTCAGTACTTATCGCTCGAGAGAAAACCATATATCTTGTCATCCCGCTCGAAATTCATCTCGTAGCGACGTTATTGCATACTCTTAAATAAGTAAATTTAGGAAATTAGTTTCATTAGTTCAGTAATAAATTGATGACAGAAACTAGTTGTTAAAATTGGTACCTGTCATCCTGTACCGGTTTTGTTGCCACCAAAATCTCAAATTCTTACCGTACGTTATTCAGGGACGTTAACATTTTTACGCTAGTTTCGGTTTTGGTCTAACATGATCAAATTCCCAAATAAAGTTCTCATGAGCAGCAAAGCGGTAATAAAAAAAAATAGCCATCTTCTGCCCTAATTGAGTTACCTAAAACAATCCGATTCAAAGTTTGACGGTAACATTTCAAATTGTATGCAAACTGCCGTTCCCACGATCCTATCGCTCGATTATCGAGTCCTTATTCTTTGCCGTTTGATTATTCGATTCTTGTAACCTTTTGTTGCGTAACTCTTAAGTTAATAACTCAAGTCGTAAACTCTTGGGCTTATTATTTTATAAAAACTTTAATTAAATTTTAAAACTAGCTTTTGTTTGCTATTTCTTTCGCGCAGTGTCTAGATAAAACAAAGCCTGTAAATATGCTCATAGTAATAAAGTAATCAGTATCTAGGTACACTGATTACACACACTGATTGTCAGCAACTCAAAAACATAAAACTTCAATAATAACAAAGTGTATCAATGTGTGTGGAGTTGAGTTTGAAAAATATTTGTCAGCATTTGCAGGAATTGTTAATTTTAAAATTGGGAACAAGAAAGTATAAAAATCGGACCAGCTGTTTTGGGGATAACTAATTGAAAATTTAATTTATTTATTTATGTATTTAGAACGGTTATATATACAGTAGTGTTAAAATTAAATAATATTTAGTATATTTAGATTAAGAACATGCTGCTAGAAGTAGTTAATACCTATGTCAAACAATATAAATGTATTAAGCCTAATTCAATTATCATAAGAAATATTTGTTCCATTGCAAGATTTAAGTACCTATGTACTTCATATAAATATCCATTTAAAAATTAGAAATATTGTAAATATGTCACAATTTGTCAAAATTAAAAATTAAGTAAAACAAGTGTCTTTTTCAAGTCACGCTTTTGGAATTATTATAACAAATGACAAACTTGAACATTTTTTTAAACGTATTGGAATAGAATTAAAATCAACATGAAAGTTCAAAACAAGCAAATTATGTTTTAAACAATAATTTCATATGCAAATGTGAAGATAAAGTTTGTATCCGTTTTGTAAACTATTCAGTTTATTTATGACATTATAAATATGCATAAATATGCAGTTATCAAGCTCAATTAACTTATCTTTCAGTTCACACTTTATAATGTTTTAATATTTATAAATCTCATATATCTCCTAGTAGCAATATTAACATTATTATCTGAAACTATAAACTTTAGGATCTTAATTTATCCGACCATGATGTTAAGTGCAGTTTTATGGCCATAAATTATCGGATAAACTGTTTTTGATGTGTGAAAACGTTAATAATTTGTCTGTAGTAGATAATGGTGTTTTATTTATAACGCCAAATCAAATCTTTAGAGAACATTGAAATTTTCGTCTCTTTGTTATCCATTTATTTCTTTACAGATATATTGGAGCTAGGGTTATTATTATTTTTTCTTGCTGATGGACTAGCGTTTTGCTACTAACTTACTTTAATAAAGTGAAGATGTAGCCTAAGATGGAGCACATTTTTCCAGAAGGAACTTATTTACCTTAGATGTGAAGACTCCAAGATTGTCCTCTAATGGGAAGACAGGCGCAGGAAGGTCATTCCACTCTTTGGCTGTGGATATTATTAAAGTAGAGCAGATTTTTTTGGTTCGACACTGTGGTATGTCGACCAGGAATAGGTGGTATAATTTTGTGCGTTTGCTGGTCCTGTGATGGAAGGGAGAAGACGAGATAAGGTCGTGCAATGCTTGCGCACAATCACCAAAGTGGTACTTGTAGAACACTAACAGTCTGGTTATTATAAGCTTTCAATATACAAAATGTACAACTAATATGTAATACTTTAAAAATTACTAATAATAGATACAGATTAGAATTTTTATTTACAATTGAAACGATTGAGCTAACTGCTGTTGCAAACAATCTACTGTTAGCTCAACTGATCCATTTGTTTGTTAATTATTTTCTTGTTTACTCCATAGGACTCGCCATGTATGAAATTTCACAACAGTTCTTACAAAAAATATGATTAAAAAGAAACGACCACTTCTAATATTCACTATTCTAGCAATGCAATACCCACTTATAACTATCATCGAAAGCTTAAATAAAAAAAACAAGTTCTATTTTTAACTAAACCAGTTCAAAGTTGTAGATTTGCGAATAAGGATGTAAAAGGGAAGTATTGTCACAGATTAGGCGATGTTACTTCGTAAGTATTGTTCCTTATTCCTTACCCTGATTCGCAAGTTAGCGAATAGATTCCTAGTCCCTAGGGAAGAATGCTGGAAGGAATGGGTTGGGCTTACATGGCGCATTCGCATTTTTTCCTCACCTCATCTCAACAGCCTATATCGTTCGACTGTTGGACGCAGGCCTCCCAAAGCGTCTTATTAGCTTGTATCTCATGGGGGCAATGCCCATAAACTCAACGTTGGGCATGCGGGCTGCATGCCCAACGTTGTTCTGCAGGAGGCCCTTCTGCTTGTCCCTGGTCTATATCCCTTAGTCGCCTCTTACAACTTAGGGGGCTTATAAGTTAGGGTGCTCGAAATTCTAAGCCTGCACCACACAGACATTACAGACATACCATTTCCTCGATGATAATGCATGATCAGATGATCTAATTTATCTATTTTTGTAGTTTTAGGTAGGTATATCAGTTATCTAGTACCCACAGCACAAGTTCTGCTTATCTTGCGGCTAGATAGTTCAAAAAGAGAAGAGTCGTGGCGTTTCGGTGAACTAACACTTTTAATTGTACTGCAATGACAGAGCAGTGTTGTCAACCCAACAAAAGTTGTCAATCAGCTAGCACACGAGCGCTCTTAGTTCCCACGACTCTTCTCTTTTTAAACAGACTATAATGTTGTGTGGATTGTCCAGAATTAATGATTCCAAATACTTTTGATATTAACTCCTAAATCATAAAACTTTTGAGTTTTATCACCACAGTTTTATCACATCTCAAATTCACAAGTAGCTAATCATATTATGTGAATTTTATATGTTTCCCACCATTTAAATCCATTTTCAAAAAGCAGAAACTTGATGGGTGCTGCTTTTTGAAAAGGGATTTAAAAGAATGTGAATCGGCATTCCATCTGCGAACATCTCCATAAAACCAATCCAGCTCCATGTGAACCTCCCGGGCGTGACAGGGCGCGGGTTCGACTCCCCGGGGGCACCATTAGCTAACCATCAGTCGGTAGCTGCCCGGACCGCTAATTTTCTCTAATTTTCCTATCAAAACCGATACGCCATTGTTTTTTAAACAGAAGCAAAATAACTGTTTCGATCGTGAGAACAAACTTTGTTATGTAATTATTGGGGGGCTTTATGGTAGCCGATACGATGTCTACGGTTCTTGGGACTGATGGCTTGATATTCGTTTTTTATTCAACTTCGTAAAACGAGGTTTTATGTACGGCTGTTCTGTATGTTAGCCGATTTCTCCGTCCATTGTGGGCTGATTCTACTGATTATTTTTCTATTGTAAAGAGTATAGTATAGTCCCGAAACAACTGCAAAAAACATATGAGTCGTATAAAATCAAAGGCGGCAATCTGTCAAATTTGACAGAAATGACTTATTGATATGGCCGTTTAGGGGATTTAAAATAACGTTACTATTTTTCTCAGTCTGTAACAAATATGGCAATATGCCGTTCAAAATCGACTTCAAAGTTCAACATTCGTTTCAAATGCGGCAATCTTTGATAGTTTCAAATCAAACCCGGCCTTATGACTCCATCAACCAATCACAGGCGTCCAAACGGTCGGGTGTTTTGATGGCGTCGGTTGAAAGTTTCATACAAGTTTGTCTCTGTGTTTTTAGTGTTTTTCAATTGTTTTTGCGGTGCAACTAAAGAGAAAGATAGAAAATTCTTACAATGGATTATCATCCCACCCCTGTAACTAATAGGTTTGCGCGGAAACGGCAAAAGGATCCAGAAAAATGGAAACGAACTTTGCAAGAGAGACTCAAGTAAGTTTTAGTACAGGGTTGTCACTTAGAGAAAGAACTTTTTTGATTATTTTTTATGGTGTTGGTTTCTTTTTGTTTTTGAGCTTTTTTTTCTTTCTAGATATTCTGAACTAAAAAAAAAAGAAGTAGTAGTATAACAGACAGAAATAAGCCAGACAATCGGCGAAACATCTACGTTGGTTAAATTTGGGACCGATTGTCCTGTGTACAACTGGAGAGAAGCAGTGAAAAGTGTCGTAAAGCCAACGACGTCATGGCCTATGGCTTTTATGCAGTGTAAAAGGTTTATACTCAAAGGTCAAAGACCTCTGGAAACGTTCTTGTCAGAGGGGAAAATTTCTACAAAAGAGATACAGCCAAAAGCGTAAACATAATGCCAACGCCAAAAAGCTATAGCCATGATTAGTCCGCAAGCTATGCCTAACATGGTTCTGGTGAATAAAAAGACGTGTGGCACTCGGGGACTGCCGCGGTAAAGCTATTGCAATGCCATCTAGAGGCGAGTTGCTGAACTAAAGAGACAAACGTCATATTTCAAAAAGTCATTAAAAGTTCTACTATTCATCGATAGATGGCAAAACTAAAAAGTATCACCGCTGTTCCGGTCAGAGTGGGGAGCGTGAGGTTTTTTCGTTACGGAATTTCTGGATTCGGTCCCCGCGCTCAAGGCCCGCAATAGAAGCTATGCAATAGCTTAAAAATAAGTTAATAGACGTGGACAAACTATTGTGTAAGCATTTTGGGACGAGCTGGAAAGATACAAAGACGTACTTTACGCACAGGAATAAATGAATGTTTCATAAGAAGAAGAAAACTATTGCGAAGGAGGACTAGATGATTGTGAATTACGCATTTAAATTTAAGCATTTTAACAAAATCTGAATTCCATAAAAGTTATTTTTCTTACCCTGTGTGACACCCCTGAATCATTTCAATTTGGATAAAATTCAAACACGGCATTCTGTCAATGGGTTGGGATCAAACATGGCAAAGTGCATAATGTTTGGTATTAAATGCGGCATTCTTTGATTTTGAGTATCAAAACTGGCATTCTGCAATTTTATTATCAAAATTCCGAGTATATTATTTAATAAAAACCACATCCTGTGCTATTAGATACTTCCTAGAGCTATTATCCAACTATTTTAAATATTTTTGTAAAATTATCTATAAAACAGACTTAATGAATCGTTTTTATTGATTTGCCAAAATTCAACCCAAGTACTGATTGCCGCTTTTGATTTTATACGACTCATATGTGCGATTTGTGTTTAACAATGTTTTAATATTTAATATATAATATTGTATTAAAGTAAACTTAAACTAATAAATATTCATGTAAACTTGTATGCGAAATAGATTTATATAGATTTAGCTGTTTTTGGGGTTTTGTTCTGCAATTTCATCTTATTAAGAATCTCATTCAGTGTAACAGGATTGAAGGTTAGTTCCGTACTATGAAATTACCTGAAACTTTGTCTCTAAAATCAATAATATTTATTTTTCTTTTTTATTTTTCTTTCAATTTAAATAAATTTAACGTAAGCGGTATGCGACTATTTTAATAAAAGTCTATAGCAATTTGGTTCATAAATAAAATTAATAAAAAAAATAAACGAAGCGCGTTTATGTCTTTTGTATGGGCATTTACATTGTTCATAATACCTCTAATATGATCGATCGCCGTAAACTATTGATGTTCATTTATCGTATCGTTGAATATCAAGCATCGATAAAAATTAAGCTTTTTACTCAAGGCTGTTGTTAACTATGTCTTATTCTATAGTTTTGGCTTGCGTGCGTGTGTTG
The DNA here is from genome assembly GCA_955876795.1 of Eupithecia tripunctaria. Lineage (NCBI taxonomy): Eukaryota > Metazoa > Arthropoda > Insecta > Lepidoptera > Geometridae > Eupithecia > Eupithecia tripunctaria. The sequence continues at coordinate 5,512,142 of OY041619.1, read as the reverse complement.
CGGCCTTGCCTAATGCGGTAAATTGGGCTTGAAGGATGCCATACATTTTGTTGGTGTTTAAGGTTCGGTCCATCCAAGCAAGCAACACGTTTGCGGTACAAAATGAAATTAAAGCATTACGCCGACAGAAATAGTGATCGAAAGTAGCCAATATTTTGAGGAAAGACTCACGTTTTTACTGTGTAATGTTTAGTAGTTATGCTTTGCTTAGAAACACTATATTACTTTTTACACCATTTGATTCCGTTATTCTTCATGTTATGTGATTTTTTTATTGGGAGCCCATAGTAAATAAGTAATGTTCCAACGCGTATTTTACTGACCACTTCTTTGACAGTTTTTACAAGAAAACTTATGATGGATTATGGAGGTAGATTGCATCGATCACTCGTCACTTTCGCTACATATTTCGTCTCCCTAACTTGTCGCTTTTCTAGTCTACACCGCACATCTCAAAAATTCACATCTAGATACAGACTAGTATCTTAAGTAAAATTTTACAGTGACGATATAAAATAGTAGACAGCTACGCGTGCATGCCGCTACGTAGGAACCCGTAAGGAGTCGTTTACATGGATGCCAACTGCAAGGCTCAACTGTAGGCGATTGCAGTCGAATGACAGTCGCCTGTAGTCGATGAGCAAATTGCTGTTCATATATTTAAGGCGTGCAGTCGGTGTAAACCCCTAAGCCACTTAGCTTAGGGGTTTAAGCCTTGCTTCAAACGAGTGGTCCAATTGCTAAAACCACGTGGACCGCTTACTTGAAGCAAGTACCGGCTCTTTGCTGACTATGCGTTGACAGTGAGTTTGCTGATAGTTGCTAATTGCGTTAGCTAAGTCGCTTAACTCTGGTGGGAAAGTTCCTTTAGCTTTTTAATTGACAGTTTAAAATAAATGACGGTGGCTCGTTTACATCCAGACTTATCTACTGCACAAGGTACTTCTAATTGTTTTAAATTTTGATGTGCGGAATAGTTACAAGGCTGCAGCGTGAAGTTTAAGGTAATAGTTATTGCCTATTGCACATTGATTACGTTTGATTCTCATGGCCGTGGTTTGAGATTGTATAGATAGGTACTTATTTCTATTTTATGTTATTTCTGAATATCTGCTTGGTTATTCACGTAAGCGGGTCAGGTTGGATCGAAAATTATTTGAATATGTTGGCTGTGTTAGTTTTTAAATTATTTCCATCAGTCTCTCTGGACTCAGATGGAAAAAAGTTCGACACCCATTTTTGCAACGAGGTGGGACATATGAATATTTTAATGAAAGAAAAGGTTCAATCTATCCCTCTCTTAGTCCTGGTACCGTTACAGTTACCCTGACGGATCGAACAATAATAATCAAAATAAGTTTGACGTGTCCCCTTTTTTGTAACGGTGAGATACAAGAAAATTTTATTAATCGAAAAAGTTCGATTTGTCCCCTTTTTGTATCGGGGTGGGACATATGAATGAAATGAAATGAAATAAAATGCTTTATTAAAAAGGAACAGCATTAATACAAACATTACCCAGTCGGTAAAATGCGATCGATTTCTTGTCAAATAATAAATATAAGTCTCTATTAATGGAAAAGGTTCGACCTGTCCCCCTTTTTGTGATACGTAAAATTTTTACTAACGAAAAGGTTTTCTGTCATCCATTTAGTGACGCGGACAGATAGTTTTATACTAAAGTGAGAATCGAAGGACAGCAGAATTGTTTATATGCTGTCCACTTATCACAGTTTTTGGAGTATGGTACACGAACGGTGAAATAGTTCAATTGAAAACTGTAAGCTCAACAACACCAAATTTACCGTGACGCTTTATTTACCACGGCACATATACCGCGCCACATGTAGCGACCTAATAAATTTTAATACAAACGTGTCCGTGGCGTGCATCGCCAAAAGATTAATGGGCCCACTATATAACATACATACACATTTACAGTTTCCCAAAAAACTTACCTAACTTAACGTACTTTTACCTGCCGAAAATTCTGGCTTGACTTACCGAACTGCTGGTGACTATCGAAAAATTTGCGACTGAATTTGGGGTAGAATATAATTATGTAACTATAGCTAAAAGTTTTGCATAACCCTATACCTAAATACTTAATGAACACCGTTTAAGAGGTTAAAGATGCAGGTAGTTTCTCATTACTGGCTTACTGACAGGCATACACGTGTTAAATAATTTATGCATGGTTAGTTGCATGAGTTGGCATGGTGGCAATGATGTGTCAGATAGACTAGCTGGTAACTGGTTGAACTTTTAACAGGGGATTGAGGCTTCATTCTAGTGACGAAGTGAAGTTTTTAAATAATACCAAAGTTTTATATATTTTTGAAGATATAGTAAGAAATATGACGAATTGACTACGACCGTATTGTTTTGTTTTTTTCTAATTACCGCAAAAAGTATTTTAGCTTCTAAGTGCGAGGACACATAAATAGTTATGAGTTATTATGGTAAGTTTATATAAAAACTGTAAAATTGTTCGTTCATCGAATACTACAAAATAAAATATCTAATTAAAAAAAAAAATTACTGTCATTCAGAGGGAAACCAATTTTAATAGAGGTAGGTATTTGTCGGGAGTCTTACCCCATGGCTCTACAGCTATTGTACGTCGAGGAGGAAATAAACGTTCTCTCACCTTGCTGGAAGTAATTGCTCTTCCTGACATAAACACAGACGAGGGCCATCAGCTGCAGCTGCGACAGCCGCTGTCTGGTGGACGGCGGGAGAGGCAGCAGATCGCGAAGGTTGGCGATCTCTGCGTTGATGAGGTCGCGGCGGAGCTTGCTCGCGCCTTTTGTTGACTTTCCCTGGTCGAACCTGGAAGGTTAAAAGTGCTTTATTTTTGAAGGGATAAGGGATCATTGCCTTCATATGTTCCAGATTACCAATTATATCAATCTATTCTGTATGCTGAGTGTGAACTGTGGTACTGATAACTATAAAGTTTGGGTTACATTATTTTCAATGGCGTTCGGCCAAAATACCCTCATGGAAAGGTCCTAACGGCAAAAGACGCCTAGCAAGATGATTAGACAAAAAAAGAAAATACCTCAAAACGTAAAACTGGACAGACGTCGCAAAACAACGCAATCCACTTGAAATAACTGGAGGAGGTTTTACACGAGATAGGTCCTAACCTAACTCTTAACTAAATATTAACACCCTTATTCATAATAGTCTGTTAACTTAGCATTCTGCTTAAGGCGCATACCCGAGCCAATCTGACAGCAATTCCTATTTTATCATATTTTTACGTTTATCATAGGAATTTATAAAAATCCTACGTTCAGTTTGTGGTATCTATTATAAGCTATTTTTTAATACCTCTTTTATAATTTTATCTCATATAGTTTAGGAGGAGATGCAAAAATAGAGTTTGGTGGCCAAAAAGCGCAACTTTGTATCTCTTCCTAAGCTTTACAAAATGAAACTATTACAGAGGCATTAATAAATAGCTTATAATAGATACCACAAACTGAACGTAGGATTTTTAAAAATTCCTGCGTTCTACGTAATAATAAGATATAATAGTTGGGGGCGCCACTTTCGCTGCTGTATGGGCCTTAATCTCACTCTGTCTTCTTCTATTGACATAAGTCAGACTGAGAAATAACACTACTTAGCAGCTGTTTTATGTTAGAAGACCATTATGAATAAGGGGGTAAATAATTAAACCTATACTTTTATATGAATTTTATTAATTTTGACTTAAGAGTACCTATGTTTTTGAAGTAATTCAAGCAGTTATTAATAAGCATGATTGATTTACGTTATTTAGGGTTAAGGAATAACAGGCTGTTTTATTTTATTTTTAGTTCTATGGAATTGTGATAGCGCTCCAAGCCGGTAGTTTACTTCACTTTCACATTTCCATAGAAAATAAAGTTAACGCAAACTTTGTAGTAAACAGTGCGCCAGTACATTCCGATACAGATGTATGTTTTCCCCCTTAAGGGAGATTTGTAAAGGTTGCAAACTGGAATTACCCTAATCGTGAGTCCTATTACTCATTCTATTTTCGCTGATGTTGTTAATTTTCTTTTGTTTTTTTTTATCCAAAATCCATCTGAGAGGTGAAAACAGTGTGAGTGATATATTCATCTGAATTGACGTAGAGAGTTAATTTTCTTTTGTTTTTTTTATCCGAAATCCATCCTGAGTGATATACTCATCTGAAATAACGTAGGGAGGGAGGTGGAAGGAAATCAGAGCAGTTATCAATGACTGAAATTGTTTTTTTTCTGAATTTGTTGGGAATTTCTCTGAAAGAATTTGTTGACTAAATAAAATCAGGATCAAAATAGAAAGTAGGTAGGTGCTCAAGTTCGAATAATTCATTACTTATCTATTATAGGCTCATTAATTTTCTCAAATTAAATAACTATGCGCTATAACTAAGTTCTAGAAACGCAAAACATATCAATTACGCTAGTTAACACAGAAACTACTAAAAGTTACGATATTCAATTACGTTGTTAGGCAGTATTTACGTTCTAATAAAAATTAGTTCCACAGTCTATATCCTAGTTTAGAATGTCGAATCATTTAATTGTAGGTAGGTAAATTAACGCAATATGCTATGTTTTACAGATGTTTTACAAACAAAAACCCAAATAATTCTAAATGGCATGTGGGAGATGTCAAAAGCGGAGATAAGAAGAGACGAATCATTTAAACCTAGGTAGTTAAATTAAAGCAATATGCTATGTTTTACTGCTTTTGCTTTATGCTATGTTTTTGTTTTGCTATGTTAATATGCTATGTGATTCCCGCCTCGGGACAAATGTGTGTACGATCTGCAGATATTTGTTCAGGGCGTTCTGGATGTTTTCTATGTAAAAAAAAAATATCTATCTATGTAGATATATATCAGTTATCTAGTACCCATAACACAAGCTCTGCTTAGCTTGGGGCTAGATAATGCTGTGTGAATTGTCCAGCATTATTTATATTTCTTTATTTATATTTACAGATGTTTTAAAAACAAAAACCCAAATAACTGTAAATGGCCCAGTTTTCACCGAAGCGGAGATGTCAAAAGCGGATATAAGAAGATACGTCTTTCAGCTAGGGTGTCTCCATCAAAGCTGTGCGGAAATGCGTGCTGGTTAGACAGACGCGGAGATGTGTGCTAGCTAGAGCGGAACCGAGCTGCGTGTCGCTAGCGTCGGATGTTCGTTGAGATGAATAAAATAAGAATAAAATATATGTATTTTATAGACAGAACATAAGTAGGTAGGTATACATTTTAGAGCATGGAAAAAATAAGACGTCTACTTAGGTCCGTCTACAAAATTGGCTCTGACTCAGCATGAGTTGAATGACTGGCAAGCTAGCATCCAACGATGGTCTTCCGGCAGAGCCACTTGTTGGCGTTACGGATAAAATACTCACAATACTAAAATTAAACCAAAAAACACTAATAAAAGAAACAACAATATACAAATGAAATAGGTATACAAACACACAAATTTAAAAATAAGAAAAGATAAAGAAAAACAAAAAACAAAAATACGATTAACAGTACATACTCTACCACTATGTACCCACACCATTCATGGTTGTAGAATACACTAGCGGCGTCGCTTGCACGCCGCTAACGTCTCGTCTCGTCTCCGCTGCGTGACGTCACCAGCTTGCGAGGCACATCACATATCAGTTCTGATGAAAATCGACCCCTCTAATTCAGCTCGTCGATATCGTAAAAGGCAACTTAGTTATCAATATCAACAGTATCTACTGCGATCCGCAACCCGCAAGCCCTGTGTCACGATTATGGCAATACCTCTGCCCTCTTATGATAAAAACCAAGATGCTTCTCAGAAGAGTTCCAGCAGTGGGCTAGTGTTATGCTGTTTATTTGATCTGATCGTCCAGCTCTAGTAAGCAGAGATTACAAATTTTATAAAAATAGCATAACCACTGCACAAAATCTGTATTCGTCAGTATTTTCTAAATACGTGAATTATTACATAAACTTTGTACATTTTACCTAGCTATTACTTACTGTAAAGTCTATTGAAAGGCTCGAGACGGCGAGTGAAGTGAGCTTGATGGGGAGATATTAATAATGTTAATATAACCATTCGTCAAGTGCTTCGGCTGGAGCCGCCTGTGCATCTTAGTAATATCATCGCGTATTGGTCTTGTGTATTTTCCAAGACAACACCTGTGGCACTGTGGTTGAAGGCCCGCTTAAGAAGCAAAAGGTTTAGGAGTCACTTCCCACTGATATGTTCATAGGTTTAATTTAAAGATACAAAAATGTATTAATGGTCTGGGTTTTATTCAGTAATCAATATAAGCTCTGATAATTTTGAGGCTAGATAAAGCGGTTTGAAAATGTTTAGCAATTGTTTATTATTATGTTTACTTATTATAAGACTAGTAAGCAAGTAACAGAAAAGTTATTTTTATTTTTTTTATTTTTATTTTTATTTATTTGGAAGACAAACAGTACATAGATAAATAAAGAGATACAATAAGAATTTCCTCAGACCAGTGAAGTCTCCACTATAAACAAATTTACACATAAAAAACTAGTGAACAGACATAGCAAACAAACATTATCCAGTGGAAATTACGTAACTAACATAGCCTTAGTTTACTAAAGAGTACCTCTAGCTAGATAAAGGAAAGTACAAAATAATTAATTTAATTATGTATCAAAATTAACAAAGATAAAAGATTATTCAAACAAAAAGAGGACTAAAGGCAAAATGAAATAATATAAACTAAGTAAGTTTGGCATTGGCGGCAGCGATGCCTCCAATGCTTCTACGGAACGAGACGGCGGTTGAGTAGAAAATAACAATTTCGTTAAAAACATTATTAAAATTATTGCAAGCTCTATTCAGAAACATGTTCTGCCTATAATTAGTTCTAGAGGTTGGAGTCCAAAAAGTTTTCTTTTTCCTAGCTGAAGCCCGTGGGCAATGTAAATATATATTTTAAATAGTTATATAGATATTACGATGAATATATGTATATACGAATAGAATATAATATAAAACATAATAGATGATGTGATGCCTGTTAAATATTATCTAGAGATTGATTGCACCGATAAAAATCAACTTTGCAGTTTTAATTGCACATACCTTATGAATCGTTAGGATAAAAACTATTGCATTTTACGCTTGAATCGAGGCATCAGAATATAATTGTAATAAATAATCAATCAATAATATTTTATTACGATTATATCTGTAATTACTAATTAACAACCAATAAATCATCTTTAAAATGTCAACGGCTTTATCAATTTGTTACTAATAAATAATGTGGCGTTTATGTTCAAACAAAATGATAGTAAGAAACAGCTTTGCGGAAATAACTCTACAAAGACGAAGTATTTTGCCAATCATTGCGCCTAAAGCAATAAAAATGCGGTAGGTATATCATGAGTAGATATGAATTAGTTTAGTTTTTTTATTAATTAGTTCATTAGGATTATAGGTATACACTTGAATATACAGGGTGGGGCAAAATTGCCTACCAACTTAATTGCCTTCAAAATTAGCCTACCAACTTAAAAAAGTAGTAACATACGAGTTTAAATTAAGAACCATTGAATGAGTGACATTTTTGTTTTCACTTACTCGTTTTTATCATAGAAAATGTCTGGGGGTTTTTTTTAATTTTTGACAAAACTTACGATTTAAATTGGTATGTTACTTTGGGAAAAGTGTTCCTGGTTAGAAATAGAGTCGATTAAGACCAACTTGTTTTTTTTGACAAATGTCATTTTTGGGCGACCCGTAATTTTTTTCAAAAAACTAAAAATGGCAATATTTTTTTCTTCAAAATAAAACAGAAACCTTTTAACTACAAAAGAAACGGTAGCTACCCTTAAGGGGCCAAAAATTTGCCCCATCCTGTATAGTTAATAGGATTTCAATTCGCTGAAAAAACTGCTGACAGCTGGAGGTTCCTTATAAGCTATTTTCCTCGCTCTTTTCAAATTTAATTCACACAACAGCCAACTCTAACCCCACCGGCTGCTAGCATGAACCAGGGACCTATGAGCTGTCTATCTCCATACTGCACGGTCTTCGTTACTGATCTGATCGGAGTACAGCCTGACCTTCCATCTTGTGCCTGCCAGTAGTCATCGTCAGTTAACACTGATTTTACTTAGGCACTGTAGGGAAATGTAGGGTAATTAATTATCTACTTTCTCTTTTTAGCAAAGATTGACCTTACTGCCCTCCGGCCAGGTCCCACCTGATGATCTGTGAAAGACTGCATGCAGATGCTGGATGCGTCAAACTGAAGACAGGGCGTTACGGCGCTCATTATGGGAGACCTATGTCCAACTATGGAATAATGTAAGCTGATGATGATGACTGTAGAAAATGGTGACTGCAGTGATACTTAATAAGGACTAAATACTGCTTACAGATTGTCACACAAAATTGTTTTACAGATCAGTCAATAGAACGTAGGTGTTTTTCCAACAAAATCAATGTTCGTTGTCAAAGAATTCCCAAAGGATCGTGACTCTCGATAAACATTACCAAATACAAATTTGCATTTGGCCCAGATTTTGACGTTTTGATGGGAAGGTGGGAAAAAGTCGGCTTTCGAAAAGGAACAAAACCTTTCGCAATGCACAAAGGAGCATATTCAATGATCCCGGGATATGTTATTTGGCTAATAAAGCTGCGCACGCGATCGTTATGACCAGTTGGGAATTGGCATGAAAAGATGAAAGTGGATCCATGTTCGCTATAAGAATTCTGGACATAATGTCTCCGCAACCTCTGCAAATACCTCGGTTCTGTTGTCATATTTTAACCAAACACACAGTTTTCTTTTTATAAGTGTCACATTGTGACAACTTACACACGGGGGGTTAATTTATAAATAATGCTTGTGCAATCCACACGGCATTATCTAACCCCAAGATAAGTAGAGCTTATGTTATGGGTACTAGATGACCGATTTACTTAGTACATAGTATATTACATGTATCAGTTATAATATATATAGCTAAAAATATAATAATAAAAAATATATTTCAACAAAAACAACAACAAATGGCATAGAATTTGGGGTTTTAGTTTAGTACGATAGTTTCTCCTACGTAGATCATCTTTGAGATGTAATCTTTCAATAGTAAAATCCCAAGTGGTTATTGGGTTGATTTCAGTGACCAAAAATTATGTTCAATGTTTTGCTAAAATCTTTTGGTCTATCAACATTATTTTCAGTTTTCAAGCTAAGCGTTTGTCAAACTAAATTCTGTTGATTTGGCGTTAGTAGTTCGAGATAAGCTCTGGGCTTTTTTATATACAGAATTGAGATGACATAATTAGGTAAAGTGGTAGATTGAGAGAAAATATCCTTGGTAAATGTCAAAATGACAGCCTGGAAGCCAAAACCAGCAGCAAGGGTTACAAACTCTTGATCCGTGGGAACGAAATGCATTGTCGGCTACGCTGAGGTTAATCCATTTTGTATAAGGGCATCTTCACGAGTTTCGTTACTAAGAACAAAGCCCAATTTAAACTAGACAGGGCCTCGGTAAGAGATACTCTGCTTTTTATTGGTCTAATTGGTATTTGATTCTGTATATCTTTCCATTGAAAACATGTGACAACTATAAATATCCTACATTGAGGTAATAATATTCCACTCTAATATTTCATTTCGTAGTTGTCCGGAAAAAGTTATCTCCCTTATGGGGGACTTTTCAAGGGGCAGAACTAGAATAACCCAAAAACATAGTTTCAAAGCACAACTGCGGTAGAATGTCACAAATTAGCAAAATGGCCGCCTGACAGTTTAAGGGTTAAACCTAAGTTCACTAACAGTTGTTTAAAACAGCTTTTTTGACGGTTTTGACAGACATTTTTATGTTTAACATATTTACCAAACGTAGCGCCTATCCAGTCTGAAACTATTTTGTTTTGCGTTAAAAACAAAAAATATCGAGCAAGCCGCAACTATTCACTTCACAGGAAAATCACCCTAGTGGTGGTAAGGCGCAGTTTTTGCGGACTATACATTAAACGCCAACGTTAACCATAGGACCTGCCTAATTGTCTGATTATCTATTTGGTTACCACAGACCAAGTTTAAGTTTATTTAACCCTAAATTAGCGTCACAGCAGCGAGAACGTTCGAGATCCTCTTGGTTGTATGGTTATCACATCTCTATGCATGGGTGATACCTGTTCTTTACAACTCCTGCCTAGCAGGTGATTTAAGAGATGCAAATAATTATAGAGCTCCTACCAACATACAGCCCATCCCGGCATTATAACCGAGCGGGAGTGAAAACTGTTGTTTTCCCACGCCGAGAGACGGCTGATAATTTAGACAATTTTCCAATATCAGTTAGGATGCGGTTGGCGTGAGAGGCTGTCGCGGTAGAGACCTGTTACTTATTATATTTTACGCTTTGTTAATGTATGTGTTGCAAATAAAAATATTCTATTTTATTCATCTATTCAATTATAGAACCAAGGTCATCGATGATACATAGTGCTACTGGTTCCATATTGAAATACGTGAATGACCTGTTGGTCTAGCGGTCTGTATGTTCAACCGCTGATTATGAGGTCCTGGGTTCAAATCCCGGGTCGAGCCAATAGTTGTTAATGGGGTTTTTCTAGCAAGAAAAAATCACAGTAGCAGTCCGGAATCAGGAAGTTGGTGGCCACCCCCGTGTCTCAGAAAGCACGTTAAGCTGTTGGTCCTGCGCTTAACCTCTCCCTGGTCATGTTGGTCTGCCGTCCCATCGGATTATGAGAGTGAGGGAATAGAGAAGTGCATTTATGTTTGAGCTCACATTTGCGCACTATAATATGTCCTGCGCACTTGGCTAGTCTTCGTTGAGACTGGTCGCCATGGCCGAAATTCGGCTAGGAGGGCATTATTATTATTATTATTGAAATACGGTATCCATGGTTTTGCTGAATATTATTTCGTATAAAAATAACAAAAATCGATATGATCATACGATTTTTAAAAAGACAGAAAACCGGAAAATTAATCTCGTTTTCGACTATGGTAAAATAGTACGCTCGTTGAATAAGCTTTCTTTAGTAACGTCATAAAGTCTAGCCAGCTTTTCTTTTGCGTTATCAGAGAAGAATATTTTAATAAACTTTACTTTATTTTTAAGCTCGTCGCGTCTCTTCTAAATTCAAACCAACCAGCAGGGAGAGCCTTAGAAACCGCAACAGCGTATCGGTTGCAGTCGAACATTGCACCGACCTTTAAGGCATTCCATACTGCATTGTATCGGCTTCTATTACCTACTGTGTGTTTATGTTATCCTGGTATTCTTTGATCTCCAGATAAAACTCGCAAGAATATTTTACACAGTGTTTAATAGTATTATTTTGGGATTAATGTAATTAAAAAACGATCGGTCTAAAAAAGTTCTGTTTGTATATTTTGATAGTCTCGAAATTATTAACAAGAAAAGATTAAAGAAAAGTTTATTTGTTTATTATTCTTATAAATATTGCTTCTACTAATTTTCAATTTATCAATCGATTAACTCTCCTGCTCACTTGCCCCAACTAAAGTAATTTTCTAATATCTGAAATCAAAAAAACTAACGACCTTCTCCCGCCCGCTTGTATAATTATAAGCATTTAGTAATTATTGCATATATTTGACATATTTGTATAGCTTGTCAACTTGAGAGGGCTCTGCACTTGTTAGAGGTTTCTAAGCAAAAAGTCTAATGCGTTAAAATGCCAAAGTATCCCCGACAAGCCTCATAACAGGTTGACTATGAACCATCGTCCACAATCGAGAGGAAAGTGCCTCCTGCGGCTACAGCCATTTCACCTCATATCACACTTGTGCGTTTTGTCTTATATGGTGGGTCTAATGGCATATGTGGAAACTAGACGCATTTATGGTCAATTTGAGAGCTTTGTTTCTCATGTGCTGACAGATTTAATTTATAAATGGATCAACTTCTTGTGTGTGACTCTAAATGGATCAATGACTCTAAATTCGGAAGTACTGTCAAGGGTTAAAAGATTCCAAGGCGGCTAAAACGGCGAAATTTAATAAGAAGACTTGTTTCATTTTAGATAAATTGCGAGTTTGCCCTAAGTAAATATTTTACCATCCTACTAAAGACGAAAGTTAGTACATCTTCACTAACTAACACGATTTATTCGTTCTCATAATGAACCTATCAACAAATGACATCAAAATCTTACCTCCTGAGTATAACATACTGCTGAAGTTTTGTAAAGATGCTGTAATAAACCGTAGTAATTTTTTTATCTCATATGGCATGGCAGAAACTAGTAATAAATAAAGTTGGACCCGTTCACGGTTTATTTAGAAATTTAAAAGTTTGAGGAAAAAAGAGCAGTCAAAACAAAACCAATATCCGCAGTGTAACCTCTGTATTTCCAAGTTCCCTGACAGACAAGCGAGCATGGATTCCTACCGGTCAACGCTCGCCTTAGGACAATAGTGCACTCATTAGCACTAACATTTGCATGCACTAATTACGAGACTTTGTGCATTGCTACTTTACCCGACTGCGTTTATTTTCCTTTGGAGTCCTGGGGACAAAAGATGTGGATGAATGTTCTGTATAAATATAGAACAGTTTGATTTGATTAATTTGCTGTCAAGTTTGAGCTTGCTACGTACTCTTTTTTCAGAATTTTGTATTCTTTTTATATCCATTCCCAATATTTAATCCATCGCTGCTTTTGTCTTTTAATTTAAATTTTTTTATGACAATTTTTTAAATCGTGAATGAACATTTGTTTGGCCCTAATCTCATCTGAGAACGATGTGATGTGTGCGATGACGACGATGTATGATGACGATGTGATGCGTATGTGACGATGTGGTTAGTGATGTATCACCAATTTCTAAAGTCTAGAAGAGACACTTATTAATAACTCTATCTTGAAGAACCCCAGCTTCAAGTTGTTCGGAAAAATAGAAGCAGAAGGCGAGATCCAAACCTTAATGAAGAATAAGGGTACGATTAATAAAGGAAGAGGACAACTGCATAGTGGGAGTGAAAAGAATATCTACGATTTTTATGTCAAGTAAAACTTCATAAACATCTTACACTTCGTAAGATAAATAAAACCGGCCTAGTGCGAGAAAACAAAGTCAACGTGACGCCACCCATCCAAGTACTTACTTACCGCGCCCGACGTTGCTTAACCTCCGTGATAGTTATCTTTATTTAACTTTTTATTATTTGTTGTTATAGCGGCAACAGAAATACATCATCTGAGAAAAATTCAACTGACTAGCTATCACGGTTCATGAGATACAGCCTGACAGCGGAGGCTTAGTAATAGGGTCATGTTTTACCCTGTGGGTACGGAACCCTAAAAAAGTGGTAGCTAGTCAGTTCTATTCATACATCGGGTCCCGTTTTACCTCCCTAAAAAGAAGTGTAAGGTACGCAATATGCAAAATCAATCGCATTTATCACAATATCAATATTTAGGAGCCAAGTAGAGAATATAACACCCATAAATATGAAAGCTGAACATAAAACATTCAAACTATACCTAATGATTTCCTCCTTCCTGATCTCCAAGGCTAAGCCATACAAAACGTTGTGATGGTAATTATGGTATTCATACATCAGTTGGTATGACAATTTACTGACGATTTCCTATGTGGAGGAGTTGTAGGTACTTTATGAAGTAAATAAGACTTCTTCTTCCTGAAACAGAACTCAGAATACATTAATCATACAATGGTACATTTTACTATAATAATAGATAAAAACGTCTATTCTTATGCTTTTCACCCAAATACCCACTCAGATTTAACGACTATAAGCTAAATATAAGAATGAAAATATTTAGTAACAACTCCGACTATAAGCAAGATTTTCATGTAAAAATTACAAAATATAGCAACTTCAGACGTGAACGTGTAAATCTCAGTTGCGTTTGAGGAATTAGATAAGAAGTTTCGTAAGAATGATACCTACTTATACCTACTTTTACGATTCAGCCAAAATTTGGATGACCCACATCCAAATTTTAGAGTCTTCGTAAACGTTCATTGTAGTGAGAAAATTAACAGCCAGTCTATTTTGGCAGCAAATAAGTGGCATTTTGACTTGTCATTAAAAACAAGAAGTCAAGAAAATCCAAGACCAAAATCCTACGAATATTATAAACGCGAAAGTTTGTAAGGCGCATACCCGAGCCAATCTGACAGCGATACCGATTTTATCATATTTTTACGTTTATCATAGGAATTTTTAAAAATCCTACGTTCAGTTTGTGGTATCTATTATAAGCTATTTTTTAATACCTCTTTCATAATTTTATCTCATATAGTTTAGGAGGAGATGCGAAATTAGAGTTTGGTGGCCAAAAAGCGCAACTTCGTATCTCTTCCTAAGCCTTACAAAATGAAACTATTACAGAGACATTAATAAATAGCTTATAATAGATACCACAAACTGAACGTAGGATTTTTAAAAATACCTGCGTTTAACGTAATAATAAGATAAAATAGTTGGGGGCGCCACTTTCGCTGCTGTATGGGCCTTAAACATGTCTGTATGTATGTTTGTTGCTCCTTCACCCAAAAACGTCTGAACGGATCGGGCTGAAATTTGCATACAGGTAGTTTTAGGCCTGGAATAACACATAGGCTACTTTTTATCCCATAAACGGGTTCACGTGGGATAGGCGTGCGAAGCCGCGGGGCGCAGCTAGTAGTGAAGTATATATGAGTGAAGGTACATTCTCTATTACACCATTGACCAATTGTAGAAGCAATAGGTATAGCCTTCCATAACTCGATCCACATTTAGACGAACCATTTGATTAACTCAACACCTAAGGACGTTCCCAGCCAAAGCCAAAAGAGCATTGCAAGTATTGCAACAAATCAATACACATCCGTGCAAAAAAACAATAACCATCAAATCAGCGTGAAAAACAATTATAATCGAATTGGTATAGTACACTCCGGGTGTTTAAATAACCGACCGGCCGCAGCGGTATTCATTACTTGACAGCTAATTTTAATTCTCGATTAAACGCTAGGTATCTGTCAAAGTGCTGTCAAAGTTAAATGAGAATAATGAGGTGGTGTAGTTTATGTGGACAGCAGTGTAAGCAAAGGGTTTTCTTGTGATTTACCTAGTAATGATTTAAGATCTATCGGGTACGGGTTCATCGTAGGCGCCGGTACTTGCTATTTGATTTGCTAGAGTTTGATTTCGTCTCGAACGAACTCGTCAAACCTTTGCTTTTGTTGTCGGATAATGTCGTCCTAGTCAAATCTTTGACCACGACTGCCAATCTCAACAAAAACTCGACGAGGACATACGAGTATATTGTAACTAAATGTGAGCGCAAACACAGGTGCACTCCGATGGTACGGTAGACCGGGGACAGGTCAGGCGCAGGGCCAACGGCCTAATGTGCTTTCCGAGGCACGTTTTCGGATGAAACGCGCTTTATGAGGCTTTCGTTATTTGGGACCGCTAGAAAAGGGACTGCGGTCATACGCCGGATTGATTTAGTTTTATTATTTTTCTTTCGGCGAATAGGAACGGTCTCGAAATTATCGAAAAAATCTATTGTTCAAGGCAAATAAAGTACAGTCAAATGAAAAAGTCGGTATAGAAATATAGAATACACATATTATGTAGGTTGCTGTTTTTAAATCTAAGCAATAGAAAACAAAATAAAAAGAATATCGACTGATTTACATCATACTAAAGGTTGGTCAAACGTGAATAAAATTCGGTTATTTCTAATTTCTAGGTTCAACAAATATCGATTGCTGAAAAGAAGTTTAGCGCAAATTATAAATCTGAATTACTTATAGAGTGGTTTCTAACCACTAAAAACCCGTTTTTCCACGCGTGTTCAACCAACTTGATCACTGCACGCCGTGTGGTGCCGGCGGCATAGAATTTGCACCACCCCAATTCTTCTCGTGGGTGTCGTAAGAGGCGACTAAGGGATATCTTCTGGGGGGCGGGCAGCAGCGCCCCCTGCAGAACAAATCTTCCACCAAACTGCGATCCCCAACCCGCATGCCCAGCGTGGGGATTATGGGCATAACCCCCCATGAGTTAAACGCCAATAAGGCGTTTATCAGGGGGAGGCCTGCGTCCAGCAGTGGACCGATTCAGGCTGTGGATGGATGGTGGATGATCACTGCACATTGTGATAATTTTTGGCACAAACAATTTCGGAAAAAAAATGCCAAGACTGGTGCTCTGTTTTCTTCCAAATCGTTTTTAAACTTTCTAATGGGTATAAAGTTTGGTGCTCCTAGTTTTTCGTACAGGAAAAATATTTTAGATCCTCTTTTCAAAGTCAAATTCTGCTTTATGCCTTATCGCCTTATGATGATCTATTTAATGACACCTCTTTGTAACACCGTCCTTTATAAAGGCGAATGTCAAACGCTTACGTAAGTTAATTTGAGGTTATTTTTTATGCTCGATTTACTCATGGCTGGGACGCTAATCTGTCAACCTTTATGTTCCTAATCTAAAGGTTTGTGTTTGACATTATCACATTATGCACTAATTGGTGTAAAAACTAACCAGTGCCATAACTAAACAACATAAATACCTATACCTGATTTTCCATTCCGTTCTCAAATAGAGAGGAAATAGAATAAATAGGAGACCATTCATTTTGGACCCAAAACCGAAAAGTGCCGGCCAACGCGAAAAATGTACGTGAAACCAGATAATTCAATCTCCGTTAGCAGCTAAACTATTCATTTCATAGGCATACGGCCATAGTTACAAATGATCAGCTCAAGGTGTACGATAGTTTAAAAATATTTTTTCGCTTTACCGGCACTTTTCTGTTTTGGGCCCAACAATGTACGAAACGTGATTTAAGTCTTACTCGCCGTACATCGGTGTCACTTCGGAGGTCGCTAAAGAACGGTGCGGATACCTTAGCCCGGAGTCACTCAGAGTCAGAGTTTGAGTCAGAGTCAGAGACAAATCGTTTATTTCTTTAGACTTCCAAAATAAGCACTTAGACAAGTTAAATTTTTACTATTTCAACAGCTTAATAAATGGTTATTACTACCAAACAAGAAATAAGGTGCCAGGTGATGTGCTGTAATTTACATAATGTTTTAAAAGAATACTTCTCATTTCCTAACAGTTGAAAGGTAATGCATAAATACCGTTACTAATTCACCAGACGTATTAATTACATCAAACTATTGCGCAAAGTTAAAACTAAAAGTCATACATTTCATATTATTTAAAGTGATTGTCAATCACTCTGAAATGCATTAGTTAAAGTTACTTTTCGGTGTATACCTAAAGTATGTTTACGAATCTAGTAGAGCTGATAAAAAATAAAACTGACTGCGGATACATTTACGAAAATAAATGATTAATTTAGGGGATTTAGTCCAGAAACTTTTGGCTTATAAATCAACAAAATAAGCTTGTATTTTGGTTCCTAGGCATTATTGATATGTGTGAGGTGATGTTCCTTTAGATAAATTTAGAGAAATTATGCCCCACATAAATATAAGGTATTCCTTAAAGTACCACAGCTATATAGGGTATTATTTTTTTTTAAATATACCACATCTGAAGTAAGAATATACGATCTTTTTTTTGTTTATGCCATATCTATGACTATTACGATTATGATTATATGCCCCACCACATTATTGACACGATATTATAAGTCATAGAGATTGTAATCTTATGGTATTGGAATACCAAATGAATTTACGACGAAATCTCTATCTTAATCGTATGGCGCCATTGTAGCATTTTGTTTAAAAAATAGTGGAATTAGGCCCCTGGAAATAAGGAAATAATTCATAGTAATGGAATCGAGCTCGCAACTCTCTACATCTCAGATGAATTCTGCCCTACGCTATATTGGTTAATTGTCCTATGCTCTTGTAAAGTCAATTTATTTATTTATTTAAACTTGACTTACAGAACTACATACATTCCAAAACGTCAAACATTATACAATCAAAGAGTAAGTAGAATAAAAAATTATAAAATATTAATACCACACAAAACATTTTACTCGTAGTCAATTGTATAGTTCAAAATATGGACATTTCACAGTAAAAGAAGTTGTAAATACTCTAATAGTCAAAAATAAAAGAAATTTTAATGTAAAAAAATGAGAGCATCAAATGGTGTAATTTGGCAATGCTGTCAAATAAAGTTCAAGATCTACGAACGAACTATAATCAAGGCTTTTACAGTGAAAACAAACCAATAAACCGGGTCTACGAGTCACTGTAAATAAATAGCAAGAGGATTATTTAAAGGATATTTCTCGTTGAAAAACAGTGCAGTATTTAATCCCGATCTCAACTAAGTAGCATAAATTAACTGTTCCTAGATATACTGAGTCATCGTGTCGTATCTCAGTGCTGATTTAGATCCCTCTTACAGTGTGCGATACTTTTGCAAGATATTAAAAACAGTATATAACTATAGCTTATCCATTTTGAATGAAGCATGTTAGTAAACAAACTACGACACAAATAACAAAATCTCACTTGGTTGGCGTCGAGTTTCAGATATTGTAAGCAATTTTCATTGAAAGGAGGTTCTAAAATCGACAAGTAATGTAAATAACGTATAAAAGGACGCGCCAACAAAGTGATTTTTAGGTTAAGTATGGGCGGTTTGTTTAGTAACATGCTTCATTCAAAATGGACACGGTATAGTTGCTTACTAGTCAGGATTCATTGACTAACACCACCCCAACTCTCCCGCGTGTGTCGTAAGAGACGACTAAGGGATATCCACCGGGGGTGGTCAGCAGCGCCCCTGCAGAACAATTATACCACCTAACTGCAATCCCCGACATGCATGTCCAGCGTGGGGATTATGGGCATTACCCTCCATGAGATAAACGCCAATAAGGCGCTTATAAGGGGAGGCCTGCGTCCAGCAGTGGACCAATACAGGCTGTTGAGGTATGTAGTCATATTAGGTATTCGACTTATCTAGTACCCTTAACACAAGATACATTGGATTCTAGTTTATTTTGGGGCTAGATGATACTATGTGGACTATCCAGCATTATTATTTATAATATTTAGCGCTTAGAATTGCACTCACCCTGAAGAAGTCCCTCACTAAAGAATGAAACGTTGTTCTTTCAAAACAAACAAATTCGTAGCTAACCCGCTGGCATTCATAATGCTTTTAATTATTTTTACTCATCTCCATCACGGTTTAGTCGAAACCAGCCTTACTTAACGTAGTAGAATATGAAAATATGATGAAGGTAGTACAGTCAGCTGTGTTTAATTTGCGTTACTTTATTTTCATACCTAGCAGCACCTCGTTTTGGTTTTACACGCTCACCCGCAGTGCTCGAAGGGATGCGGAACGCGCGCGTCTAGAACCGCACTCGCCCTGAAGATGTCCCTCGTTAAGGGATGAAACGTTGGTGTTCTTCCAACACAAACAAGGTTCGTAGTTAACCCGCTTACATTCATAATCGTCAAACTACGAAAAATTCTATAGTAAAATTTACACGCGCAGTTACCGTTCGCGTGGGAATTCCGGGATAAAATATGTCACTCCCTAAAAAGTAAGCTTTATAATGATAAAAGATTTTTTATATCGGTCTACTGAGTTCTGAGCTTATTCAATACAAACAAACAAACACTCCAATCTTTCCTCTTATAATATTAATATAGGTAGTATAGATATTTACGGAAGTGTGACAGCGCTCCCAATGGGAAGTTTACATAAATTTCACATTTCCACAGAAAATAAAGTTAACACAAACTTTGAAGTAAACAGTACACACTCAGCATACTGATCTTCACATCACATCACACTAATATTATAAATGCGAAAGTTTGTATGGATGTATGGATGGATGTTTGTTACTTCTACACGCGAAAACTTCTGAACGGATCTGGCTGAAATTTTGCATACAGGTAACTTTAACCCTGGAATCAAACATAGGCTCCTTTTATCCCATAAATCAGTTCCCGTGGGATGAAAATCATCTTTTAACGTTTCCATAGGAACAACGCGTGCGAAGCCGCGGGGCGCAGCTAGTTAAAAATAAAAGTCAACGCACAACATTTTTCGTTGTCATCGTACTTACTATTTAGTCAAATGGAAAAGTGGGAGATATACATTCTAAGCTAAACATATTTTCTTAGCTAACTGTATCCATACCGGAACCTTGATTTAATATACTCAGTACTTAATATTGGATGCTGTGATTTATTGAGTTTAGCATTCGCAGTCGTGGGAATCTACAGATAAAATTGCAGTTGGACTTAGCCTAGGGCCATGTGCATCTTGAATCATCAGTAGTTGATATAAGAAATACCTATTGATTTTATGGTTATTAAAATATCAAAGAGAAACAAATGAAAATCCGAGAACTTTGTGACACAGATTGCAGGTATTTCTGTAATGTGTATACCGTTTATCGCCGTCGGCAACCTCCGTCAGCAAATTAACTATTAATTTTTAATAATTAACGGTTAATATTTTGTACATACGATATGTATAAAATATTAACCGTTAATTATTAAAAATTAATAGTTAATTTGCTGACGGAATATGTTTCTTGTTTTTGGAAACATTTAAAGAAAGCAAATAAAAGAGAATGGTGATGAGAGCTAGGACTAATGGTTAGGAAGCAAACACCACCTACCTGATACTTTTGCGGTTGGAGTGTAATTACGGGACGCAGATAAGGTACAAAAAAATTTGAAAATAATTGCTTCTTTTTGCGGAATTAGGGAAGGGAACAAATCTTATATATACAGAGGGTGTAAGAAACCGGAAGCACATTTTACGTTTTCTCCTCTAGGCGTCCTACCCCGCAAAAGGGTGAGGGACCCCCATTAACTTACTCCTAACGAAGCCCGCTCAAACCCCGCGAAGCAAGGGGAGGAGGGTTTGTGTCGACTTAATGAGTGAAAGGGGTGTGGATATATAAAACTGTTCCAGAGCCCTATGCCCCCAAAAAAATAAAAACTTGCGTCGCGTAAACTCCACAGCGACCGCTTTTTCAGGCATCATGATCAAGCTGGATTGGTTGGCTGTTTGGGAGTCACACCCAACACTCAAAGACACACAGTAACGGTTCACAGTTGGTTGATAGATCGTCGACAAGTTAACACGGTAAATACTGAGAGAAAAGAACGTTACCACTTATTTGCGCGCGAAGCGGTTTTGTTGAAAGTTTCGTAGTTTTCCCGAGGTTCGGCAGTGTAGAAATACCCTCAAATTATCAGCAGAATCGAACAATACTTGTTTTGATTTCCCCTTACGTTGATAAACCTAACAATAAATTGTTAGTTTACAATAAGGAGCATATTACGTAGCATTTACGTCATATTTGTGCAGTTACATAAGTTACGAGTATTTGTTATAATACAGTGTTCTGCCAGGGCATAGATAATGTATGATAGAATTATATAATTTATTCTATTATTAGAAGTGTTATAAATTTATACCTCCTACATGTTACGCAATATTTATCTAAGTTAAGCCTGCGTCAATAAAACTATTAAATATGTAAGTATTATTGAGAATGTGTATACCTAGTCCACAAATATTATTATTTATGAATTCTGTGTCTAGATAAACCAAACATAGGCTTATAAGGCAGTAATAACCAAAAAGTAAATTGAATTTTTTTGCCTTAATCAAAAATTTAATTTATAAAATTTCGTAACATACTTATATGAAAAAATAAATTAATAAATAAAAATAAATGAATACTAAAAATAGAAACGAAAATGAAAATATTTGCCTGTGCACTCATTTTTCGACAACTCGTTATTGGAGAGACTAGCCACTATCATTGTCTGCTTCAAAATTATTTAACCGACCTCAAAAGGTACCGTCTTCTTAAATTCTTTATTGCACACACAAATTAAATCATACATAAAAGTTAACAAATACTTGTGATTACAGAGGCGAGTTTCACCCTAAAAGAGTTTTCTTACAGCAAACCTATGGTTACAGAGTAAGTTTATGAAGCGACTGTTTTACGTTTGGATATTTTTATCTTGAACACTAGTGTGGTGGCTAGTAAAATTATTTCCTAACCGTAACACCAGTGTGAAAAAGCGGTGTGACGGTGTTGTTTTGCGCGGTTTTTTGTATATTCGAAGGTTTTCCCATCAATTGTGTGTCGATTTTGACGACTTTTTCTCTGGGTTTCGTAAAAATAATGATATCGGGGTAGTCTTTTATAAATATTTTCCAAAGGGTGGGTATATTTGTTTCGTACAACTTAAAAAAAACTGCGTTATTCAAATAATTTGAAGACAGTTTTTAGTTTTAAGTATGAAATATCAAAATATACATTCCACCTTTAACTCTAACTAACTGACAACCTCATTTCACCGCCAAAGCTCTACAAAAAAACCGAACCACCACATCAAAACAATCGCTACAAAAAGACCTACACTAGAAACGATTCAATTAAAAGGCTTCAGTGAGTACTCAGAGGTTTACTCAATGATTGATCCGTCAATAAGTACATAAATCCATTAAGGTTGTACGCATGCGTCGGTTAATTGTGCTTTTCTGCGGCTGTCGGGGTTACTTTGTAAGTGATGGGTAAGGAAGCTTAGTTTCCGGGTTTGAAGTGCCTTGGATAATCCATATATTAAAAATATAAATGCAAATGCAAACTGTTTGTTGCCTTTTCTAGTCAATAAGATATATAAAGTTAGTGTAGTGATAGTAATAGTAGTGATGGTAAGTAAATAAATAAGTACTAATTTTAAACACATGAACAAAGTGTCTTCCTTAAATAGAAACAAAAAAAAAAGTGGCCATGGGTTCATAATGAATTGAATAATAATAATAATAATAATAATAATGTTGGACAATTCACACAGCATTATCTAGCCCCAAGCTAAGCAACGCTTGTGTTATGGGTACTAGATAACTGATAAACATAATACAAACATCCAGAACGCCCTGAACAAATATCTGCAGGTCGTACACACATTTGTCCCGAGGCGGGAATCGAACCCGCAACCTCCTGCGTCACAGGCGGACCTTCGCCCACCGCGCCACGGAGGTCGTCTCGAATAAAAATAAGTAAAAAAAGAACCGATTAGTCAAATCCATGACTAGATTGTATAATTCTATTATTTTTTAAAAGAACCGATTAGTCAAATCCATGACTAGATTGTATAATTCTATTGTTTTTAAATATGCATTATAGACAATAATTTTAAAAAATCCTCTTCCTTTTTCTGTACGTTTCCGGATGAAATTCAGTAAGGAAACAGATGATATCTTTTGCGGCAAGGATATCTAGCAACCTGCGGTAATTATAATTAAGCAAGCAAAGCCGTCCAGCAGTGGACTAGTATAGGCTGATGATGATGATGATGATGATGAAGCAAAGCTTGCGTTAATTAAAGCTGTTAAAATAGTGCATCCTATGTTTCTACTTCCATCAAATATTTAATATTTCTTAATGATGTCACACACACCATTCTTATATTCTCATTTTTTATTCATTCAAAGGTTGTCTACAAGAAATCGTTCCTATACGATAAGGCCGCACATTGTACTTATGTTTCCATGTTTTTCGTATAATTGTGTTGTGTACAATAAAGAGTTATGTATTGAATTGTTTTTATTCAATACATGATATCTATCTTCCATTTCTCAATGCGATGTTCCATCCAATAATGGATTATCGTAATGAATGTTCTTACTTCCATTAAATTTTAATGAGTTTAGCTCAAACACAAAGGTTTAATTAGAGCAGCCTTCATTAACATAGGCTGGTGTCAAAACACGCAGTTTGACGTCTGCTGTCATCTAAATGTCAGGGATGTCACGTGTCAATGAACTGATTGTGTAAGGTAGGTTCGGGCACAAAAGTGTTTTAGGGAATTGACAGCGTTTAATATTCAATTGTGAATACTAGTTCTAACTTATTTCTATTAATCTATAACAAATTTATATTATTTAAATAAAAGAATATAGGTGTAAAAATAATCTTTACAAGTAATGTTAGACAATACACCGCAGGTATGGTACATATGAGTAAAGTATTTGAACGTTCTTCAACTAAATCATGCATTATAAACATATTAAAAAAACTAGATTGACAAAATCCTGTCTAGAGTATGTACGTATTTTTCATAGCTTATGGATTATAGAGATCAGAGCAGTTGGGGAAAATATATTATATTCTAGGACCAAATTTATTTTCAGACAGACCCCATTTCTAGCTAGCCCTCTTCAGGTACAAAAGATTTCAACGCGCTTGTTTAGGTTGTTAGATTTACAATATAAAGAATAAAATAAAAAGAGCTTTATTTTCCTTACATACGGTACATTGTATGTATAATCTAAGTAATATAAAAGTAAACTAAAACTGAACTATTTACATTTTCGGACCAGTTTTTGTCCAGCAGTTGTTGATTTGGCCAATAGTTAATGGTTTTTGCCGTTTTTGGTAAATGGCATAATTATGCCCTGCATAAAAAGCCTTCGAATTAGTTTTAAGGTAAAAAGGTCAATACCTTATTACCTTAAAACTAAATCGAAGGCTCTCTATGTTAAGAAAAACACCAATGTATTTCTTTGTCTAAAACGTCCTATTTTAGAAACATCCATCGCTTTGACTTTTTATCAAATACATTAATATTAGTCCACTGCACCAAAAAGGTTACTTAAAATCACCCAACTACCCACGTGGTCCACAAAACTTATGGCCGTTGTCACCGCCTGTACCGAACTACAAATTCCTCTAGATCCCGTGTACACTTGCGGACAAACAGAGTTGATCGGCTTAGTGTCGCTATCCACTATCCGGTGTCCACGTGCCAGATTAATGTATGTGGACTGTCGGGGGAAAAGTATTCTGATATTATCTTTTTTTGTGATTTACATAAAGAAAGAGATCTTACCAACATTTAGTCGACGACTAAATGTTGGTGAGATCTCTTTCTTTATATTATTTATTTAAAATATTATTATTATTTAAAAAATATTATGGCCAGTTTAGCCAGAAAGAGCCTAACCCCTAGAAAGAATATTCAGAACTTTGCCTTAAGATTTAGGATAGTAATGTATTGGTTTCAATGCAGATAAATTAAACTAGTTTAGGTTAGTTTTGACAGCACTAAAACCATGCCATCCTTTTTGTTTCGATATTTATGAAGGAACGGCAATATTTTTAGTGATGTAAAATATTTGAGTTTAGTTTTGGCGACCTCTGAATTTACCTCATTGTCCCAGAAGTAAATAAAGTATAAATAGTAGGTGTAATTCTTTTATTTAGTAACAGTGTAAATACCTCGTGTTCTATTTAGTTCTATTAATAAAATAACCAATAAGTAGAATTATAGCACAGTTCTTTAAATTAAGTCAAGGCACAGAATAACTATACCGATCTAGTACTAGCAGCGCCTCGCGGTTTCACCCGCGCAGTTCCCGTTCCCGTTGAAATTCCGGGATAAAATATAGCCTATTTCACTCCCTCAAAAGTAAGCTTTGTAATGGTAAAAGAATTATTTAAATCGGTTTAGTTTCCGAGCCTATTCAATACAAACAAACAACAAATTTATCGTCATTATAATGTTAGTTTAGATAAATATGTAGATGCGTTAAAGCAATATTTTCCCTACCAGTACCGTGTGACATCTACGCTTACCCATACTTATTTGTACCTCAAGGTGTATGATTAATGATGCACTGATGTAGCCATGAGCCTAACGGAGCTTAGTGGACGAATTTGGAAGATTTATTAGCTATACTTTGAGTGATTTTTGTATTAATATTTTTAAGCTATTGCATAGCTTCTATCGCGGGCCTTGAGCGTGGAGACCGAATCCAGAAATTCCTTAACGAAAATAACCTAACACCCCCCCCCCCCCCCACTCCGACCAGTACATAAGTTGATAAAAAATGCTATGCAATAGCTTTACCGCGGCAGTCCCCGAGTGCCACATGTCTTTTTTATATTACTTACAGAAAGCTCCATCTCCACTCAAGCGGTATCTATCACCGATGTTTAGTTAAAGCCAATTTCTATTTTCTTGAAATATTTTACGATGAGAATAATTATGTACAATGAATGATCGTCGGCTTTGTAGATCAGTTGAGCTGCCTGTAGATTGTTTGCAACAGTTTGGTCAACTGTTTCAATTGCAAGTATTTTATGCAATTGAAACAATTGAGCAATATGTAATTTATTTCTAATATTTCATTGCAATTTTCTTTTCCAATAAAGAATATATATTTATATTATTTGATTTTAGTTTACTTGTGTCTATAAAGTCTTTATAGTCTGTTCAGAAAATATTTGTTCTACTTAATGAAATTTTAGAAAACCAAACCACAAGTAATTTTTTTGCCTTGTTAATTTCAAGTTCAACCAACAACTCAGTGAGTTGTATGTACGTTAATTTTGACGTCGATTTCTGTTTTGCGTGTACGTTATTATATTAAAACTTTATTTTATTGAAGTCTAACCCCCCGTCTTAATGCAATTTTCTCAATACCTTAATAAATAATCTACATTGAAAATAAATCCTACGCATTCCACATCTATCAAAAATTGGTAAATCACTTTAAAACTAAAAGCAAAAATAGAATTACCAAAATGTCGTCTGCCTTAAAATTGGTGCTTTTAGAAAAATAAAGCAAGTCATCTCTAATGGTGGTACAGCGGTAGGCATTAGGTAGCTACTTATTGAGGTTAAAAACAAAAAGTAAGTATATCAAAAGGCATTTGGGTTATGCTGAGAACATTACACATATTTGGTTAACGAAGTAGAACTTAGATGCTTAGTTATAACTCTATGTAGCAGTAGTTAGATTATTATTAGGCAGTTACATAGGTTCCTATTTACTTGCTCTATCTTGACCACTGTTTTTTTTAAGCAGTATGCAAAAATAGTTACTTTTTATAATGATCATCGTTTACTGCTTTTGATATGGATAACTTCAAAAAGAAAGAACCAACTTTAAATGGACCATTTCGGGATTCGTTTCTAGTCGAGTTTGTAACTATGACAACTCGAGATACCTGAGGGCAAAGTAACAATCGATGTCGAAAGCGATAGTAGAAAAGTCCTAAAATGTTTGGGTTTGATATATGCCTTAGATAATGTCACGTTATCTGTTTTGAATTTTTCACTACGAATCTTTTAAATGGTTTTCGATTCGCTTCATAGCGAACCGATTGGCTGCGCCCTCTGGTTCATCGGAACTTTTAGATACTGTTTATTGTTACACACGTTTCCCACATGTTACACATGTTACAGCACTGACACTCCAACCTAATAAGAGTAGGTAGATTAGTTATAAGTTTTTTTTATATTTTATTTTAAGATTACTTTTACTGTCTCTAAATTTAAGTCTAGTTCTAGTCTTCTAGTTATTCTTTTACTCTATGTTTGTTTGTAAACCTACCTATTTTCAATGTGTATCCTGTGCTGTCCCTGTGTGCTAAATAAAAACGTCTATCTATCTATCTATCTTCCCAACAATTTAACCATTTCTGTTTCCATATAAAATTAACTTACCTACATTATTTGAACTGTATCTACCTATTACACGTCACTTTCTGGCGCCAGGTAACCTATTTCGCACATATTGGTTGGTCATTGAATATGTGACGTTTTACAAACGTTCAATTCGCTAATAAGGTCTAATTCATCAAAGCAACGCTATGTTGACCCACTTTTGGCCAAAGTACATAGTGATATTTGAAATTGGTTAACAAGTAGCGTCACAGGTGTGAATTTTATAATTCGTCATTGGAAATAACTTTATATTTCAAAACTTAATAGTTAGGTATCTGAAACTTAACTTTTGTTACACGTATGCACAAGTTTGCTTTTGGTTGGTTTTGGTTTACGAAGGATGGATGTATGTTTGTTCATTTTTAACTCTCTGTCTACAATAGAACAAACAATTTGTACCTACATCTAAAATCGGGGTACTTTTAACCCATGAATTAGTCATTGGATAGAGATAACCTTTGAACGTTTCCATACAAACAGCGTGTGCAAAAACGCGGGCAGAAACTATTTTATTATAATTAATGAATATATAATGTAGCAGTAGTTAGAATAAATATATCGCATTAGTAAGATTAACCTAAAAATGCAATATTAAACTTATTGCAAGCAACCCAGAGCAAAATCATTTGCCCTCGCACGCTGACTTGAGCTTTTTCTGAAGTTTTATTTAGATTCTACTTATAGCTACTTATTACATTTCATGTCCATATTCTCACATTATGCTTCCGTAAAATTAATGTTTTCAGGAGTAGCGCCCTGAGGCCACAGCTAACCAGCATTCGCTGTAAAGCGAATCGAAAACAATTGAAAGATTCGTAGTGAAAAATTCGAAACAGATCACTTGACATATCTAAGGCATTATGTCAGACACAGATTTCTGGACTTTTCTACGATCGCTTTCAACATCGATTGTTACATTGACTAGACTCTCTTGTCAACCAATAACAAAACTGTTCAAGGGCATTCCCTTATTGACACCATCAACAAATATAGAGACAGTAGGCATATACCTACCTACAGCACGTGCTAAACGGCGGTGACGTTTCAGCTCGAATGGACAAGTCACGAAGTTTCGTCATCGTCATCATCAAAACCAGTTTTAAGTTAATTTGAACGAGTTTACTGGAAATTGACGTTCATTAAGTAAATATACGTAGTGTCCCGTGCTATGAAACGTCACAACTATACAAATATGTTTTTTTTATTACAAACTAGCTGCGCCCCGCGGCTTCCATACAATCTTTCGCCTTTATAATATTATAAGTGTGATATTGTTATCTAGTACCCATAACACAAGCTCTGCTTAGCTTGGGGCTAGATAATGCTGTGAGAATTGTCCAGAATTATTATTATTATTATTATTATTATTATTATTGTGATCATGTTTGTTACATATTTTACATATCAATTAATTTCTACGACTCTGACTCTCTGGTTCTATTCAGGGCGGCTAAGTCCTTTTGAACTATTTATGGTCCTACTGATGACCTTTGTGGTGTGCCTCGGGACAAATGTTTGTTCGATCTGCAAATATTTGTCAGGGTGTTCTGGTCGTTTTCTATGTAGACTAAAATATCTATTTATGTAATGTATTCTATTATGTATGTATATCAGTTATCAATCCCCCATTACCTATTAATACGAGTTCTGCTTTGCTTGGGGCTAGATAATGCTGTGTGAATTGTCCAGTATTATTTATTTATATTGCTAGACAGATTAACCAACGATGTTGTTAGAAGTCCTATAGTGCTTACCAAGTTGTCGTCATTAACAAGAGGTCTCTTTGGTTTCGCACAATATGCAGGAACTGTACAAAATATCTCCTTACCAGGTGAACATGGTGGCACAGGCGGTACAACCCTCGCACCGGAGCAGTTGTCATGCATGAGACCACTGACACTCCTCAAAACTTGCTGGAATAGGTGCTAACATGGTGATCATGGTGGCACAGAGACGGTACAACCGTTGTACCGGAACCAGTGTTATCAGTTTACACTATGAACACTGACGCTCCTCATAACTCGCTGCTACAGGTGCTTATCTGGTGAGCATGGTGGCAAAGTGGCGGCAAAACGCACTAGTTAGCGTTCCCTAGCACCGAAGTCGTTGTCATCAGCATGAGTCCACTGACACTCCTCACAGTGTGCGGGAACAGGACCTTACCTGGTGAACATGGTGGCACAGTGGTGGTACAACGTATAGGTCGAGCCTTTGATACCAGAACGAGACCACTGACACTCCTCACAACATGCTGGAACAGATGCTTACCTGGTGAACATGGTGGCACAGTGGCGGTACAACGCACAGGTCGGCGTTCCCTCGCGCCGGAGCCGTTGTCATCATTGGCACGAGACCACTGCGACTCCTCACTCACAACCTGCGAACAAATAACGTTATTAAAAACAAATCAAGATTAGCATGGTGCAAATAGAAGAATATCTCAAGCACGCTTTGGCAGGATGATATGGTGGGTAGGTTACTTAGGCGTTTATAGTACAAAATCAGAAAACAGACATCGCTTCACTACATCCAGGCGACTAACTACTTGAGATACTTGTCTGATACCTGTCAGATTTCTATTGAACTCTAGCCACATCGACCTACCCAGAAGCTAAACTACCATCTACCATCTATGCAGGCCTTGGCCTCAAAGTTTGTAATACCTTTTCTACTCTAAACTTACGCGATCAAAACTAATCACGATAAAACTATTTGTGGGTATTCACCGAGTTGAATTACCTATTTTCCCTTCTATCAATGAATTAACGCAATAAAAACCTACCCGTGCATAGCTTTGTATAAAAAGTCCCTGGACTAGGATGCGTATGGCAGCATTGTTATCATAAGTTTTTGTTTATAAACATGACACCAAAAACTTTACTGTCACTGAAAATGTTACTGACCCCTTTCTTAACAATCAAAATGAAAAGCATGGTATCATTTTTAATGCTGACTTGGCTTAATTTAGTTTTTTGCCATCTGAATCAGAAATGACACCTTTTGGTAACACAACTTAAAATAAGGAGTTATTACCAACGTCTCACGTCTCACGTGAGACGTTTCCTTGTTGAGCAATTCTTTTCGCTGACTGCGATGCTTATATGCTTAACAAATCTATACATTATAGATCGTATTCCCTTGAGAAACATGTCTTGCTTACCTCTAAAGGTACATAAGAACTTCATCGTACACTATGTAGCCAAAAAAGTAACCTCTCGTTATTGGTCAAACCACTGTAATTGTCTCTCCTAAAACAGTGAACACAAACACTCATTCAAACCAAAAATGGACCGCTAACCGCTCCATAATTAGCATTTAGCGCACACCAATCATGAGCCATCATCCAAATGTGCCCAAAATGGTCCGGGGAGGGGTCTTTAGTTCACACTCACGTATATGGAGTGTCAAATTCTGGTGGTCATAAAACGCTAATGAATTACGACCTTTACCGACGAATCAACGCGCAGTAGGTATTGGACGGTTTTTATCGGTGGAATAATCTAGTTAAATTTAGGACTTTACTTTTTGTTTTGTTTTGCTTACCGGTTGCGCTAAAAAAGTAACATACCTACTTAGTTTCAAATGGTTGTAACGCTATATTTTTATTCGTCTTACGAAGGTACTTTTTCTGTAGAGTATAATAGGAAACTGATTTTTTACTAGAAAACATTTTTACAATACTAAGTCCATACTTGACTAATAATCTTCGTACAAACATGTTGTAAAATTACAATTATTGTGCCATAATGCCAGTACTTTACGCACGCTCGCTCTTAAGACAAAATTACAGTTTTCAATGCACCAATAATTTTGGCCCAAAGTGTATAAGGACCCGATTAAAATGATTGCGTCCACTTTCGGATCAATAAATTGGACATCTCTCGGTGTATAATTTTAATGCCATTATTTGTAAAAGCGGTGTAATTGGGATAAGTAAAGATGTCGATGACCATTTATCAAATACTTCTGATGAAACTGATGATGAAACCGCCGAACATGCTGAGAATCTTACAGCATTAAACAGTATGTTGCTTCTACCTTAACAACCTCCACCTCAACAGCTTGTAGTGGTCCACTGCTGGACACAGGCCTACCCATGATAAGCGCCTTGTTGACGTTGATATAATGGTAATGCCCATAATCACCACGCTTGGGGATCGCAGTTCGGTGGTAGAATTGTTGTGCAGGGGGCGCTGCTACCCGCCCCCGGTGGATATCCCAGTTGCCTCTCACGACCCACGGAAAGAGATGGAGTGGTGCTAATTCTAAGCCAGTATCACACAACTTGTTGCTGTTGCATCTACATACCTCCTAAAGCTCGAATAATTTAGGAGCCTCACTAAAACAACAAACATTTTTATGAACTTTCCTTATTTTCTTAGAACACGACAAAAATGTCGTCCTGCCATTGCGGTTCGTATAACAAAAACCATAAACACAAAACTCCCCGGTTCAATTCAAGAAGCCAGCTTTGAGTAATGATATCGAAATCCTGTGGGAACCTATCATACAAACAAAAAGCAAACCATAGACAACAGCACTAAAGAAACAATATGAGAGAGTACTAGCCACTAGCAAATCGAACAAAACAAATACGGTCGTATTCTATTATGGGTTTAGTCTGTCTCTTTCCACCGTACAGAGATGGCAAAGGATGGAGACAGCGGTTGAAATGTCGTAGGTCATTAGGTCCTTGCCTTGTAGGGTTCGTAATATGCCAATAAGGTAGCAGGCCGTGACTTTAAAGGGATAGCAACAATAGGTTAGGATTTAAGTAATGCGTATGCGATGACTTTGATAAACTTAGAAAAGGTAAGTGGGTAAATTAATTTTGGCCCATAAAACGAGTTATAAAAGAGTTCTATAAAAGAGTTTTCCCTTTATAGTAGAAATATAGGGAAAATAATGATAATAATAATGCAGAATAACTTAAAAAGCATTACCTTACCCTAATAATCCGAGTTTTATGTGGATTTCTTCTCTTCCTTTGTGGAATTCAATGGATGTCACGATTAGTGACAAACAAAAGTATAGGAGAGTTGTCCAAACTGTTGAGAGCTAGCCACAGAATAGGATTTATTTTATATGTTATATTTATGTTTCACTATGTGAACGCGTGTAAAAATCTTAGCGTGATCGAATGACGAAATAATTGTGAAACTAATTTTGAATTTTACCAACTGGACAGATGCATGTCCAGACTGTCCAGTCTCGAGTTAGTGAATTACCCGCTTTTGGCAGGTTTTCATTCTTGATTTGAAAATAAGGATTTGTTTATATGTAATATTGGAGAAATCTTTCTCTATTTATAAACATATAGTCTGTTTCTAGATATATTCGACTATCTAATGGAGTTTACACACCAAAGTCCGTGGGTCGCACCGAAATGTTGACAAAAAATTATCAGCTGCCAACAATATGCATACACTGAAATGTCGCCCCAATTCTAGGCGGGCTCTGTCGCCTACTTTGGTCTGTTAGTTACACTATTTATATCTCAAGAACGGCTGAACCAATTTGGCTGAAAATTGGTGAGAGGTAGCTTAGAACCAGGAGACGGACATAGGATATCCCACAAAAATTCCACAGGGGCAAAGCCGCAGGGCGCAGCTAGCCTATACTAATATTATAAATAGCAAAGATTTGATTGTTTATTTGTATTGAAAAGGCTCCGAAACTACTAGCCAAATTAAAAAAAACCTGCATCATTAAAAAGTTTACTTTTCAGGGAGTGACATGTGCTATATTTTATCTCCGAATTCCCATGGGAACGAGACCTACGCGGGTGAAACCGCAAGGCATTGCTAGTGCTTTATAAGACGTACTTCCTAAGACATAATTACATCTAGGGCCTCATACTTACTGGTCTAGTGCTGGAAATAGGCCTTCTGATAAGCGCCCTATTAGCTTTTCCTATATGGGGAACATAATCCCACGCTGGGCAGTTTGGGGATCGCAGTTCCGTAAAAATTCACCTCTCGGTTGTACCGATACAAAGTTGACTGAACCTAGTTTTAACTACCTAATGAGAACAAAACTCATAGACCCACAGAGGAATTAATAACCGTAAGAAAACTCCGGTTTGTCATACAAAAGTCATACGAAATGTCGATTCAAATTATGATAAGGCCCAGTGAATTAGTTCTGGTAGAACATAATGGCCTACGATTAGGTTTTCGATGGATGTAGTGTGAGAGCTTTTGGAGGTGGCATTTTTTGGGAGACATGGACGTGGATGAACTAAATATTCTTAAAAATAATCTACATATTTTTATGAACATTTCCGAAATATAACAAAGAAAACAGTCGTAAGGGATTTATAGCAATGCTTTGTGAAAGCTGAATTCGGTTTTGTGAACGAACGAACACTAAATACGATAAACGATGATAATCACTTATATACCAGCCCATTTTGTTCCACTCCCGAACACATTTTACACACAGAGTATACCCCAAAGAGAAGCAGAAGTTGTGATTATAATGCCGCCTCCAAATTAAATTCCATCTATTTCGTAGCTCTATGACAGAAGAAGGTCGGTGAATGATGCGGTGTATCTCAGATGAGGGCCACAAATCGAGTCATTCTGATAAGCACAACTGGAGCGATGCCAAGCAAAGCTGCTTAAGACAATTGTACACTAGAGCACTAGAGATAGCTATAGTATCTTGATCTTCTTTAGCGGCGTCGTGCACTTTTTTACCATGGGTTGGTAAACTCGCGTCAGGATCACGTGATGCTGATCTAACAGGGTAGATCAGCCTCACGGTTTAAATTATGTACTATATTGTAAGTATTGACAAACTTAAATGGAAGTGGACTGGACATATACTCCGTTGGAAAAAAAATCAGATGACAGTATGGTACCCTAGGGATGAAGCTAGAACTCGAGGTCGTAAAGCAAGAACATGGGAGGATGACCTAAAAATGACATTAGGACCCCTATGGACTAGAGTAGCGGCAGACAGACAACAATGGAAGGAGTTGGAGGAGGCCTTTGGCACACCGAAATAAGAGACATTTTAATGTAACAGTGTTTTTTTTAGTGTTAATTTAAGAAATCATTGTAAAATTTCGGAAATAAAGGCTATATTATTATTATATTGTAAGCTAAGCCTACTTAGATGAATTATCAAAAGTTCAAAAGTTACAGCTACCTGTGTAAATAGTTGAAAGAAGATGTCGCTAGTTCCGAAAGCAACACAGAACCCACAGCGTCAGTTGAGATGGCCTTGCATAGTAGTAGAGAAGTGTCGCCGCAGACTAACAGATGGGGCCGTTCAAAGTATTTATTATCGCTAAGAAAAAAATTGCAACCTGTGGTGCCTTAGTACATCGGAAGAGTGTGCGTGTAGTTTTCACTTCTGATGGCACTCCCGAAGTGCAACCCATTGATTTTTTTATTATACTTACAAAACAACTAGAACCCCGGAACAAATAACTGTACATCAAACAAACAATTATCTCGAGGCGGAAATCGAACCCGCAACCTTCTGCGTAGCAGGCGAATCTTTGCCCGCTGCACCACTGAGTTCGTCAAAACTAACGAAGGTAAAATGCTGAACATGCATCTCAAAAAATTGGTGGTTTTCCAACTTGGGCTTGGCGGGTTATTGGTAATCGAAGGCCAGATGTTAAAAATACACAGAAACAGTACAAAGCTGCTGTCATTCTTCTGCTAGGTCGTCTTAGTTGGCTTATACGACTTTGAAGACCTTTGTGGCGCGGTGGGCGAACGTCCGCCTGCGACGCAGAAGGTTGCGGGTTCTATTCCCGCCTCGGGACAAATGTGTGTACGATCTGCAGATATTTGTTCAGGGCGTTCTGGATGTTTTCTATGTATAGTAAAAAATATCTATCTATATAGTGTATTGTATTAAGTATATTAGTTATCTAGTATCCATAACACAAGCTTGTGTGGATAAATAATGTTGGACAATTCACACAGCATTATAGATAATGCTGTGGAATTGTCCAACATTATTTATTTACTTATTTTATCGGATGCTTTATACCAGTATAATGTTCTGCCAACAAAGTAAAGCTTCTTGAACGTAACCACAGAAGTTTAAACAAATGGGCATTTAATACCTTTTAAAGTGCCTTTAAAAAAACAAATCAGGTGTGTCTTAAACAAAGACCACCTGCACCCCATGGTAAGTAACCACTAAATGGTGTTAATTTTAACCGCACGAGACTTTACCAATTTAAACCTTAAAGTCAAAGCTTTAGATATCAAGATGGTGTAACAGGTTTTTCGGGATGGTACACATTAAAAATGTGTGGACATTACTGTCAGGGTACAAAACTACGTGCTAATGTGGGTGTTAAGAATGGGGGGTCAATATTTGGCCTAACTCCGTTAGGAGGTTTCGAAGGTTAATTAAAAATACAAGGAAAGGAGCAAGGAGTTTGTATCTCTGTCTTTCTAACGAGTGTTCCGTGGTTTTTGAAAGTGATAACTATACGGAATTTTACCAACATCGATTTTATCTCACATTTAGGGAAAGTTCTAAGGTTTTTTTTCTAAAATTTACTAAGGCGGGAATTAAACTCACACCGCGCGATGTCTTGACATTTTTTGTGGCTGACCAGTAATCATTTACCATGTAAGAGTCTTACCTATCTATACTGATATGATAATGACGCAAAATATGATTGTTTGTTTGGAATAGGCTTCAAAACTACTTGACCGATAAAACATTCTTTCATTATTAAAAAGGTTACTTTTCAGGGATTGACATAGGCTATATTTTATCCCGGAATTTCCACGGGAACGGGAATTACGCGGGTGAAACCGCGAGGCGCTGCTAGTTTTATATTAAACTCAACTTTGGCAGAAAACAACTGAATTAACTACAAGTTTCAATAAAGCCGATAGATAATAATGGTGACATCGATCTTATTTTTCAAAACCATTTTACTACAAATCCTTTAATTGGCTGATAGTGATATTAATGGAAAATAGTTTTTTTAAAGAACTGGACTTTTGCAGGTACTTAAATAATATAAATATTCAGGCGTTAATACGCGGACTTCATTGAAATATTACAAAATATTGAATTCCACACCGACAATAGTATGTAAGAACATTTAGACTTAGTTATGCTAAGATTGTAGTAGTTGATAAGCGATAAACATGCTAGTGGTTTCTTTTTCACCTCTTTCGCTAGTGAAGTAAAAATTGAAGTGAATTAGAGTCAATTGCACTTTATTTCTTGTTGGATAGTAGTAACTATTTATCAAGCTGTTTATATATTAAAAAATTGACTTGTCCAAGTGCTTATTTTGTAAGTCTAAAGAAATAAACGATTTGACTCTGACTCTGACTCTGAGTAGCTCAGCTCAGCTAATGTAGCTAGATGGTGGCTGGTGGATTTTATTTCATGAATATAAATAATCAAGTACTTACTGTGTCTCGCCTACTAGAAACGAATCATTCCTTCACTTACTAGAATCTATCTTCAAAAGAGCATATCCTCCTCAGAATGTTGGTACTTATATGATTCATCTCCAAGTCCTAAAGTATAACGTATTTTACCCTCCAACAAACAAAGTATATATTTGCTTACGTCGCTGATTACTCACTGATGAGTAAACATCCTAGAAGGGATCAAATCCTGTTTCCGAAGCTTCCCAGACGTAAATATAAACATGGCGATGATCTAACCGTTAATATCTCATTGATATTATCGTAATTATAGTGATTATTCATTATGAATTGAGATAAATGTTAAGTACAGTCAAGTTCGTTAAAATAACATCCCATTTTTGTTTCATACGAGGTCAGAAAATACATTTATACAGGTTTAGTACCCAGGCAGGCAACTACTTTGTTTATGTTGAGCAGAAAAGAGCAGGCTCTGTCCAGCTGCGGGGCAGTAATTTCGATAATAATACCAAAAAATGACATTCTGATATTGTTTACTTCACTATAAACTCATTAATACATTAAAATGTTGTTGCTGATTGTACCTACTCGTAAAAGAAGTCAATTTCGTACCAATCAATAAGAAAAAAGTAATGCATACTTTTTGGCGTTAAATTTTGACACTGACTGATATTGAATCAAACGAGGTGCTAGATTTAAAAATAAAACGTTCCTCTAGGAACCGTAAGACTGAGTGCACATTTATAGCAAAATTTAAAAATAGAACACTTTTCTGTACAACGTAACGTAAGTAACAATACCGTAATTTTGGAAAAATGGCTACTGACATATAAAAGACCCTCTCATTGTGATGCATCAAGAAAAGAAATCAACGTTAAAAAAAAGAAAAACGAAATCGAAATGCGCCCGCGTACACATCTCGGTCAGGCAGAAGCAGAGTTCTTTTGTTTCCAACTTCGAATCAGCCAAGTCTTGAATCTAGATGCTGTTTTTACTTTTTTCTTTTTTTCCCCCTATGGCTTTTTCTTTATTGTCTCAGTGCGGCGGATAAAAAAAGTCAGTGGCTTATGCCTCTCCATTGATATGCGTCGAAATTTAAATATTTGCTGGGTATTCGAGGAGTTTCATCTTGGTATTCAGTGTTTTGTTTTGAGCATCTGTGTTTTCATTGTAACGTTTTTATATTGAAACTGTTTGTTGGAATAAGTTGCTAAATTCCGATGCGTATTTTGATTCCTGTTATTTATGGGCAGGTTTTGACTTTGTAATTTTCTGCCGATGAACCGTCATTTTATATATAAACTGCTTTTGTGACTATATTAATATTTACTTAGTAAGTAGGAAAGTAACAAAAAAATTACTAATAACCATATATATCTATCATGTTCTATTTATGTAAGAATGAGAAATACCACAGTTTAGCAACTGTTTTAAGTTAGGTATACTTATTTATAATAAATAATTATCTATAGGTACATATTTTTTTTTAAATGTGGCAACGTGTATAACTGTATATGTACCTATAAATTAGTACAATAAATTATATAGTTCAAACATAATTTTAAATAATGGAGGTAAACATTTGACCTGATAGATCAGGCATGGACTATAGTGACAAAAAACTTCTAAGAAAAATTACAACTAACTTTACAATAGTTTTGTCAGAGGGATTTCAAACTAATTCTTCAAATACTTTGTCCTTGAAATGTCAAAAGTCTTGTTAGATGTTCCCATTCAAAGTTTCTTTCGTCACCCGTCCACAAAAACACTATGATCTATTATTTATGGCTGGCATTCATCAAAACCAAATAATGGTGACATATGTTTCTTTTAATGTTTATAGACACTACGGAACTTACAGAAGATTTAACTTTAAGAAAAAAAACATATATAATATTATGTAGTATATTATGTATTTTATAGTATGTATAAAAATATATAATATGTATTTATATAATAATATAAATATGTATTTATTGTATTATAACGCCGTCTTTAGGTACGTGTACAACTGCATCGTGTCCATCCCAAGGTTGTCTGGAAGAGATCGCTTTCAGCGATAAGGCCGCCCATTGTGCAACTTTTTTATCTCTCGTTTCCTGTATTTGTGTATTTTATTTTTGGTGTGCAATAAAGTGTATTGTATTGTATTGTATTGTAATATACAAAAACTACTCATGAATTCATGAATACTTACTTTATTCAAAGGTTTTTATAACTAACTAGCAGCACCTCGCGTTATTCCCGTTCCCGTGGGAATTACGGGATAAAATGTCACTCACTGAAAAGTAGGCTTTTTAATGATGAAAGATTTTTTTTCAATCGGTCTAGTAGTTTCGGAGCATATTTCATACAAACAATCAAACCTTTCCTCTATAAAATATTAATATGGATAGTATATCTATACTTTTTTATTATCAAATTAAAAAAACATATAATATGCCAATGAGGCACTTATCCAATCAAATTGAATTAACATTTTTTGGGCATAGACAAAACGTTTGATGTTATGGTCTATAAGACTTTTGTCTATGCCGAAAAAAAAAAGTCAAAATAAGTTAGTTACTATCATCGTTATCTATCAAGGGACAATAATCTGTCCAGCAGTGGATCGAATATTCTTGTCAAGTTCACTCAATTAAGTAAATAAGTATTTATATTTGTATGTACATACTTATGTTAGATTTTAGGTGTAGGTATATATTTAATTTGTTGGAAAATCGTCGGCTTGATGTTACTTATTCGTATAATTTACCCAAAATCACATTGTATAAACAACAAAAAGTGCATACTAATATAAGAAGTAAAACGAATAATTACTTACTTAAATTTAACAATTTACTATACAAAAGGGTAAAATTTCAGCATTAAAAAGTTGAATCTCAACAGAACAAGAGAACTGTATTCCCATTTGTTTTGTGGACAGAACGAATAGGAAAAAACCAGTAGTTCTGTCAATAGAACAGGTGAGAATAGTATTCTAATTTGTTTTGTTTATAAAACTAATGGGAAAAATCCCAGTTGTTCTGTCAACAGAACTACTCAACAGAACAGGTGGGACCAAAGAATAAGTTAAATAAAATCTATACTTGTTCCAACGCTGTCTGAATTTATTAATTAGGTATTATCATTAATATCCGAGTCATCTACCGAAAACTACCTAATGTAATTCGATCATCATCTTCTCTTACATTCATAGATGGATATAGGCTTCCCTCAGTACTATATTATAAACTTCATGCTTCCCTCAATATATGACGACCTCCTTTGTCCCTTGTATTTTTGTCTGTCCAGTTTTCTCATCCTAATGTTCCTAACTTAAATCCAAGACTAGTTTAAAATTAACTAGGTTTTAACCTATTGTTGTCTTGTCTTCAAATCTAACGTTTATAAAACTTTAACCCATTCTCTTCCAAGGTTGTACTAAAATGTCAAATAGCAATAACAGCTCCGATAAAAATGCGAACGCAACCCAGGCCCAATTTTGTGATTTACTGATTTGCCTGCCGATATAGCTTAACTAGAAGTGACAGAGCAACGTTTGTCAAAGGTCATGTACGCTGTCATGTCATGTTCTGTGTTTTGAAATATTTATTTGAAATACTAGACTAGTTTTTTTAGTCACTTCTTAAATATTTGGTATGTAGATTATTATAAATATATAAATATAAAGGTTTATTTGTATTTCATACACTTAAATAAACTTAGAACAAAAAACAACAGATTGCTTGATATAACTGGCTCGAGTCACCAAAGGGCCATCACTCATCGTTAGTTGGTTGTATTTACGTACAGCCAAACCAAGTCTGGTATTAATGAAACTTATCCAAAATACAACTAGAAATATGAAAATTCTGCCTAAAATCGGTCCGGTCCTGATTTTTTATCTAAATACCGAAAAAATATTTATTGCTTTTAAGGTGCGTCTAGCAGTTGTAACTTATTTATTATAAGTTCTATTTTCAAATTAAAAGGTTCTTGCGCTTGACCTTGTTCTATTTTCGAATCTCTTCCAATTTATTTTCGTCATAGTTTTTTGGACCGCCTGGTTTAATTAAAAAACTTGACACTGATCGGAACCGTTTCGGTTACA
The DNA here is from genome assembly GCA_955876795.1 of Eupithecia tripunctaria. NCBI lineage: Eukaryota > Metazoa > Arthropoda > Insecta > Lepidoptera > Geometridae > Eupithecia > Eupithecia tripunctaria. The sequence continues at coordinate 5,471,135 of OY041619.1, read as the reverse complement.
CTGAAGACCTATGACCTTTTTGCAGTGCAACTAAATTTCTTTGGTCCAAGTGGTCCGAATAGGTACTTTGAACAGGTTCTTTGTAATCGATTTTGTTATGGCAGTAAATTTGATGTTAATTTTATAATAGTTAGGTAGTTATTGTATAAAGTAAAACTATGTTTTGCATAAAGCAATTGTTTTTCTTCTATTAGGTAAGTTGGTTTGACGATAACCGAAAATTTTCAGTGCCGATATTTTTCTACAAACTAATAAACTCTTCACTTCCGAAATTGTTGTTTTGATTTTTCAGGTCATAATTTCATTAAAATCTTACTTTAGCATTATTGATTAAACTTTTGATAATGCAAAACTACCATAAGAACTTGCGTACTTGTGTGGTTTTGCATTAACTCCCTACCTTCTTATCTAATACCTATCGGTCCAACAAAATCCAATATAGGTAAAGTACAGGAAGTACCGAAAATATTAGGTAGACAAAAAATATAGTACCGAATCGATGCGTCATATGACCCATAAAGACGGGCAAAAACTAAAAATGGAATAGGTAGGTTAGGTATGTACCTACTTACCTGTAGTAAATTGGCATTGTGAACATACCTACTACTTAGGAGTTGTGTTTTTTTACATCAATTAGTAAGGTAGGTAGGTACGAGTACATCTTTTATTCTCTTGGGATAAAGCAGACAAATTATGTTCAGTAGATGGACTGAGTTTTTTTATTTGAATAGGTATTATAGTAAGAAGGATAGCTTGAGCTATTTACTTTCTGGCTTCTTCCCACCTTTTTAAGATACCTATCTGCGCTAGCGCACCTTGCTTTAAGTCATGAGATAATAAATAGGTACCGTAAAATGTGATCCAAATTTAATTTGTTACATATTGTGGTTCATATTTTCAGAAAAAAACCTAAATATTTTGGTGAATATTTACACAAAATAAACTCAGACTTACCGTTTGAAGTAACGACTAATCCGAAATGTCGATTGTCTCTACAAATCAATGGACGAAAATTACAGCTCAAACACAACTATTTCTGGTCAAATCCAGTATTTCACACCTTCAGTTCACACTTCTGACAAGTCAAATTCACGCCCTTGTAAGCTGTAACTATTAAATGAAAATTAAGCAGACCTAGAGAAACGTTTAGCACTGAAATCGGAACACTCTATGTAAATATACTTGGAACCGAATGTCACTTCCAAAGAACCAGAGTCCGTGTAAAAAGTTTACGTCGATTCGATGTTTAAAATCATCCGTTCCATTTTTTTTGTCGGGATCAAACGGGCCAATGGGCGTTCCGAATGTGGTTCGGCTGTCAACGCGGTTTTGACAGGACGCGTGTCGCGCACGCGCGGTCGTGTGAGCGTGCTCTGCGCGCGGGCATCGGCGCCACACTGCGTTCGCGCGCTTTTGGACCTATAAAACCTTCGCAGCCTCCAACTCTCTACGTCTTAGAACTGTCGATTATTCTAAAAGATTTTCTCACGGAAAGGATTCAGTCGATATGTAGATCTGTCGATGGAGTAATAACGGTTTGAAGCATCTTTGACTGATGTTAATGCGCTAAGAGCCTTTTTAATTTAAACTGATCGGATAGTTTTATTTTTAAGCTGGATTATTTTATAAATGAATGCTCGTGTTATGGACCGAGGTTGATTGTATGAGCTTTTTGTGTGGTTGACGTGTGAATAGATTTGTCTATGAAAAGTGAAACCACTTTTGGTAGGGCTAACGTAGGGCTTACAATTTTGTTTAATATCCTGAGTACATTGACTACAGATTTAGTTGACTTTAGAGTTTAGACAGATTATCTTTAAAATAAGTAGGTAATCGTATTTTATTATTTATTTCATTAGTATTTTTTTTAAATGGGTCGGTAATAATAAAACAATTAAAAAAGTGGCGAAGAAATATTTCGCACAACACAATGAAATTTTATAAGAAAAAAATATCAGCAACAAAAGACATCAACGCGCTTCAGCGTATATAAATTTATGTTCAAAGACTTTTGTGTGATTAATTTTTACTGTGTAATTTTTCACATAGTACGAGTTCTTGTTAATTTCAATATTTGGAGTGGGTATATTAATAAATGAATTAATTGAGGAAGGCAGCTTAAGTTTGCTGAAATTATTTCCTAGCAACTGCTAGGCATTTGACTGAATGAAATCTTACATAGTATGAAAAAAAAACATTTTTTTTTAGTTCGAACGGACATAAGAAGTCTTGTGTAAGTACCTTACCTACTTACCTACGCCAGGTATATTTCATTAATATATTATGAAATTAATTTCATTTCCCCGATTACTAATTATTTCTTAAAAAAAACAATTGAGATCTGAGTACCTTTGTAAATTTTTCATTTGATTTAAATATTTAGGATACTTAACTAAATGTTACAAGACTTTTAAAAATGTAAATCTAAAGTCAACCTCTGAAACGTAAGCAACTACGTAAAAATTAGCAAACCCACACTAATAAGACCCAATAACTTTACAGTGTTACATCGAAAATGTCAACATTCAATTGAAGAAAAAAAATCTAGAGTGAGACAACAAGTATTCACTCACTTATACCAAGTTGTCGCTTCTACTTCGAATAGAGCAGGCGTCATGCATCACTGCGAAACTCTGCCCACAACCGAGGCACACTCACAAACAAGCTCTATCTCGCTCCCACCCACGACTATGGTGACACTATAAACAAAAAGAACGGGACAGTAGCATCAATGTTTTTGAATTGTATTCGTAAAGATTTTTTGTGAAATATAGATCAACATTGAAGTTATGTGTCGTTGACCCGAAGTTTGGTGAATTGAGAGCAATTTGCGGAAATGATTGAAAAAGCAAGTAAACATTGCTGTTTTTGTTATTTCATCGGGACTAGTGTTATAGTAAAATATTCATAATTAACACGAAAGAAATGTTGAGTACATGATCATTATGTGTATCATTTATCAAACAAAATTACAATCACTATTTTAAATAAATTTGAAATAGATTGATCGATAGTATTGATTTACAAATGAAACAATTCAGCTAACTTCAGGCTGTTGCAATCAATCTACAGTTAGCTCAACAGAATAATTATTTTGTTTTACATTATTTGATTATACTTAAAAAGAAGAAAATACATAATCAATTCATACTTTCGATCATCCTTAACAGTAAGCAGAATCACATGAAATACCTATGTAATTTTTTATTCCCAATTTATATTTCAAAATTAATTTGTTTAATTTTGCTTCTTAGAATTTATTTTCTCATAGTACAGGAAGCTTTTCTATTAGCTAGTGCGTCCAGGGCCACGAAAATGTTATTTTTTTATTTATTAATTATTTGACGTCCATTGCACAAAATCATCTAAATACAGCACCTAATAATAGAGAATAATAATCTCTATTTGAGCGGTTAACATGTCAACCTATTTTGATGAGGTATAATGTCAAATATGTCACATTTTCAAACTGTTTCATATTAACAGTATTTACAAATGTTTTCACCTTTATTCTACTATTAACTTCCATAAACAAATAGTTATTTGTTATACAAGAGTGCAAAGTTGCTTTTAACCGCGTTTATTTGTTATACAAGAGTGCAAAGTTGCTTTTTAACCGCGTGTTCAATTTTGATGACCGAGCAAGCGAAGGATTCTATTCAAAATTAGAATCCTGAGCGTTAGCGAGGGAATCAAAAGAGCACGAGGTGAAAAATCTTTGCGCTCGAGTGCAACACGTAACTTTTCATTCCACCTCAGCGAGGAAATGACTAAATGCAAAAAAAAACGCTTACAATCACAAGATAGGTACACTTTTATTTCAGAGAATCACTCATTTTAGTTTTTTCACTTGTTTTCAAGTTTCTTGTTTTTAATATAAGGTTTAACAATGACGTGAAAAAATGCCACGTAAAGAACCGCGTACAAAGCAAATTGAAAAAAGAACACCAAGAAGGTTCCGAGTCTGAGTTTTTAACAAATTAAAAAAAAGTTGTATGATATATTCGGCACCATAGAGGTAGCAGTAAATAGGTTTAATGTTTTTTTTAATTCACAAACTTAGTGCACACGATGTTCTAAATTCAATTTACTTTATCCTCTAGTGAATAAAAACTGCTTTTCCACTCAGATATTGAAGATTAAAAATACACTTTCCGAGATGGTGGGATGAAAATTAAATTTCCTTCCTCTTCTTTTAACGGCGTCTACGTCTGGGTTGACATAATTTTGCCAATTTCCGTAATTTTACCAACAGTACAATAAAAAGAAAAGCAACGTTGTTCGGTATTATAGATAGATAAAGAAAATGAATTCTTCGATAAAATGTTAATCAAAATGATATAAGAAAATTACAAAATTGAGGCGACTAAGGGATATCCACCAGGGGCGGGCAGCAGCACCCCCTGCAGAATAATTATACCCACAAATTGCGATCCCCAACCCGCATGCCCAGCGTGGGGACTATGGGGATTAAACTTCATGAGATAAACGCGAGTAAGGCGCTTATCAGGTGGAGGCCTGCGTCCAGCACCACCAATACAGGCTGTTGAGGTTGAGGTTTCAGAAGTCAATAACCCCTAAATAGACACTATTATCTATGGTTTATCCATTTTGAATGAAGCATGTTAGTAAACAAACTAACACGACACAAATAATAAAATCTCACTTGCTTGGCGTCGAGTTTCAGATTTAATTGTAAGCAATTTTTATTGAAGGGAGGATCTAAAATCGACATGTAATGTAAATTACGTATAAAAGAACGCCAACAAAGTGAATTTTAGGTTAAATATGGGCGGTTTGCTTACTAACATGCTTCATTCAAAATGGACACGGTATACTTCACTTACCTACTACCAAATTCTAAAACAAGTAAATACAAATTCCCCATACATAATAAAGTTCCTTTTACCGAAATCATGCCAGGAATCCCAAACATTCGGTCACAGTACAATGATGCCCAGAAATGCGTTTCTTTAGTACTTAATTAATTTACCGGTGCATTCTATAGAGTTTTTACTGACGATGGATTAATTGAGACGATTTGTTCGGAATTTTGATGACAAATAAGATTCATTGTTGCATCTGGGGCTTACATTTATTTCATAGCCTTGGTATCTCTTGATCACTAATCAAGTTGTGTGGTGCTTAGAATTTGCACCACCCCATATCTTCCCGTGGGTGTCGTAAGAGGCGACTAAGGGATATCCACCGGGGGCGGGCAGCAGCGCCCCCTGCATAACAATTCTAACAACAAACTGCGATCCCCAACCCGCATGCCCAGCGTGGGGATTATGGGTATTACCCCCCATTAGATAAACGCTGGCAAGGTGCTTATCAGGGAGATGCCTGCGTCCAGCAGTGGACCGATACAGGCTGTTGAGGTGAGGTTGAGGTATCTCTTGATCAGTACGCAGTACGCTGCGTAATGCGCTACACATTACACAAATAATTTAAAATCTTAGTATGACAAATAATCAGCAACAAAAGACATCAACGCGCTTCAGTGTAAAATAATTTAGAGATCAAAAGACAATTAATTTTGTTGAAGTTGTGTGTATTTTTACAGTCTATTTTTTCACTGATGCCCAGAATTGCGTTACTTTAGTACTTAATTCATTTATCGGTGCATTCTATAGAATTTTTACTGACGACGGATTAATTGAGACGATTTTTTTGAATTTTGTGATCATATATAAGATTCATTGTTGCATCTAATTTTTATTTTGATCATTACGCAGTACGCTGCGTTGTGCATTGCCAGACACGTACTTGTAAGAAAAACGTCTAAACCCAATTTAGAATCCTAGATATTTTATCACAACAAAGACATTCATCAATGAAAACAACAAAATCTCATAACAATACCAGAAAACAACAAGGTCATCACTACGAGTATAACTAAAACACTAACAACGCATAACCTCAGAAGGATTAGTAAATAATTGTTCAATCGATGAGTTTATACTCGATTTTATGTTTGGTTTTTGTCACTAGGTGTGAAACTAACAAAAATGCAAGCCACTAGGTCCTATAGGTTCTAAGCAAGCCGCCTGCCGGCGTTTGTAGGCCAGATAGCTTACAGCAACCGATGTTTTCAGTACCAAATGCTTAGTTAAACTTGGCAGAAATAAATAAACTAGAAGGTAGTTCTATAATCTGTAGACCTATCAAGCAAACTTTTTACAAAAAAAAAACATTTACAATGGACGTTGTTTATAATGGGATTGGGATAATCAAGTCTTTTGTTTTGAAAACATGGTAAATATTGTACAATATATAACTGTAGTGGTAAAATAACCTAGGTTATTTAAATCTCTATAATTTATAGTAGTTACAGGGCCACTAGTAGAAACGAATCGAACAAGAAATGAGAAACGAAAGTGAGCAAACCACTGCATTCTGGGGATTAATTCTGCTACGCCGAAGATATTCACCATTCTGTTTTGAAAATAATCGGAATCTTATCTCATATCTGGTGGAGTATTTAGTTTTTCCTCCAATATGGAGCAAAAAGGGGTTTTTGCCCTGAAAGTACCATGCAAGAAATCCCGATACCAAAAAATTTCAAAAACTGTATATCTATATCATCCGGGATGTTTGCAGAGTCCCGCGTTGATGATTTTTATGCAATCATCCGTAACAGTACAGCATCCCTGATGCGCCGGGTCAGCGGCGGTACCAGTAGCTACCTGAAACCTATAGCCGAAAGGCTGGACACAGACTGCGCTTTCATGGAGCACTGGACGCGCACACATAGTGTCATGCGCTTATGATATTGTTCCATTAATTTAAGATCTTTTCTGTTATCTTGTTTTGATTTCATTTTGTTTTCTCTATCTTATAAATATGGCTGAAATATGTACTCATATGTATCTAAGCTGAAATAAACGTATTGAATTGAATTGAATATCTTCCAAGTTTTGTCCAAACCAGTTGTAAAATACCACCTATCGAAGCGTACCAACTAACTAAAAAAGGAAAGCATTTTGCCAGACTTGAAGCTCGCTTCGCTCGCGGTGTCACTAAGTAATGCTGGACAGTTCACATCAAGCTTCAAGCTAAGCAGCGCTTTTGTTATGGGTAGTTATTAACTGATATACTTAGCAGACACTTTCGGTTTTTTGTTTTGACGACCTCTGTGGCGCGGTGGGCGAAGGTCCGCCTGCAACGCAGGAGGTTGCGGGTTCGATTCCTGTCTCGGGGCAAATGTACGTACGATCTGCTAATTTATTATTTATTATTTATTTATTTATTATAAAAATTAAAAAGACAATAACATAATTAATATTTGTTCACGGCGTTCTGGATGTTTTCTATGTATTATAAAAAATATCTATCTATGTAGTGTTTTGTATTTAAGTATATCTGTAATCTAGTACTTACCCAAAACACAAGCTCTGTTTAGCTAGGGGCTAGAAAATGCTGTGTTAATGTTCCAACATTTTTATTATTATTATTATTATTATTATCATAATGAAGTCTATCGGAAGTAAACAGATAATTCGAATTTTGATGATACCACGTGCAAAGTTTCACACTTTTTACCCCACCACATTCATGACTCATCGTTGGTGTTAAACTATGTCTTTTTTACCCAATTATCCTAAATTCCGAAACAAACCTACAAAAAACAGAGCTTCCGAAATTCCATTCATTCTCACGCGTTCAGAATAAATCGATACGATGCGACTATTTCGTGTTCATCAAACAACCAGAAAACTAAGATCTCGCACTCCTCTACATCGTTCATTGAATCATTCCAAAGTCACAGGTATTGAAAAACTGGTACTCACATTATGAAGTCCACGAAATGTAGAGCTTTATCTTCGAAACATTTTGTAAGAAATTCTTCATACGACGAAGGTCTTTGAGATTGGTAATTGAGAAAAGAAAAAGGGCAGCCAATTTCTTAGGGACTGATAGATATCCAGCCCGTTACAGTTTATTGGGAATTTAAGGAATTTGAATTGACTTTAGAAGATAACGGAAGAATCTTACAAAACCGGTCAAGTGCGGATCGTACGAAGAGTTCCGTACCATTTGTCTATCTCTAAAGTCTTAATATACAGTAATTATTAAAATCAGGCAAAAATCGCTCATAATACTGTATAGAATTATTTACAACTAGCTGCGCCCGCACGCTTCGGACGCGTTGTTCCTATGGAAACGTTTAAAGATGATTTTGATCCCACGGGAACAGATTTATGGGATAAAAAGTAGCCTATATTTTATTCCAGGATTAGAATTACTTGTATGCAAAATTTCAGCCAGATCTGTCCAGTAGTTTGGGCGTGAAGAAGTAACAAACATCCATCCATACATCCATACAAACTTTCGCCTTTATTATATTAGTGTGATGTAGTAGCATTTAGGGACCACCGTTCAGGTATTGTATGATAGCTACCGTGAATTATGTTAAAGTTATAATTCATAATATTCTTCTATGTAAATTGGAACTGTCTGCCTTTTACGGTCCATGAGGTGCCTGACAGACGGACAGACAGACAGACAGCAAAGGCATACAAATAGAGTCCCATTCCACCCTTTGGGTACAGAACTCTAAAAAGTAGCAACAGTTTTTAATTTATCATCCACATCCACATCCACAGCCTGTATCGGTCCACTGCTGGACGCAGGCTTCCCCCTGATAAACGCCTTATTGGCGTTTGACTCATGGGGGGGTAATGCCCATAATCCCCAAGCTGGGCATGCGGGTTGGGGATCGCAGTTTAGTGGAAGATTTGTTCTGCGGGGGGCGCCGCTGCCCGCCCCCTAGAAGATATCCCTTAGTCGCCTCTTACGACACCCACGGGAAGAATTGGGTCGGTGTAAGTTCTATGCCGCCGGCACCACACGACGACCTATTAATTTATGCTAGCTTTTATATATTTTATTCGTTTACTTTTGAATAAGTTTGCCTCTATTATTTTCATAAATATTTGATGAATATTTGCGGTTTTATACACATAAATTGCAAAACGCGCCTAGATATTTTAAACCAATTTCACAAAATTGGTTATATACGTTTACCATAATCACAAATTATATTCCCAATCCAATATTCCAAAGTAATCGGGTAATCTCAAAAATAGGATAAAGGCACGTGTACATTGAATTGTTTTATCCCGCACAAAGGCATTCGACGCACATTGCACTCCAATAAAACATATGAGATTACCTGCTTCTGCTAGTGAGGTGCCTGCTTTATCGATAAAAGTAGTCGTTTTATTTTCCAGAATTTGAGTTGTACATAAACTTTACAGATATCGTGATGTTATTTTCAATGAACTGTTTAACAGCATTTGTTTGGAATACCGCTTATCCCACGGGGATTGATTTTTGGGATAAAAAGCATTAGCATACAGACATGTTTACAAACTTTCACGTTTATAATATTAGTATGATTGACTGTAACGTTCTAGTTATCTACTTACAATATACCAAAATAAATTTCTTGTTATAGGTACAGTCGCGGTCATTATTGATGACATACCTCAATAATCGGACTTGCTTTATCGTTACTACGATTCAAAATAGTAAATTTAATTTCATTCTAAGGGAGATCAATCGCCATACAAATCTTGTCCCCCAGAACCCACGTGATTATACTTTCTAGGTTCTAAAAAATAAACTTAATACATGCATATCTAATTAAAACTACGGACACTTGTTTTAAGTTATTAAAAATGCAAAATAATTTCGGAATTTGAGGTTATGATTTTTCATTGTACATTGACGGTTTGAAAATTTTCGTCACCTTAGAGTGGGTTTTTGTTATTTTCACCACAAAAAAACCGCCAAAACAGAACTGACAACGTATTGACATGTCATGTGACGTAAGGCTGCATAGCGAAAAATCTGTCTGTGAGACAGGCTATACTATATATATATAATCAATGAGGTTTTACCTCAATTTTTATTATAATATCATTGGCATTAATCTGTGGAACTGAAGATTGTGTCGAAGAATCATGTAAAATACATTTAATAAATGTTTTCAATATTCAAAAGTGTCCGTTCCATTGTAGTAATTGAACGGCTATTGAAAAAAAAAATTATGAACAAGTTTTCACACGAGCTGGTTCGAGGGCAACTTTGACTGACCTCCTTTCAGCCTAACATTATCACTGTATGCTACACGGTATGCAAAAGCGAAATGTTATCTAATACTTACACTCCAACAATAACATACTAATTTTCTGCCACTAAAAATAACAAGAATAACACAAGACAATCACGTTCCTATCGTGCTGACGAGCCTACCCCAAAAGAAGAATACTTCAGTTAAAACACCTTTGACTGACCTCCTTTCAGCCTAACATTGTCACTGTATGCTACACGGTATGCAAAAGCGAAATGTTATCTAATACTTACACTCCAACAATAAAATACTAATTCTCTGCCACTAAAAATAACAAGAATAACACAAGACAATCACGTTCCTATCGTGCTGACGAGCCTACCCCAAAAGAAGAATACTTCAGTAAAAAAACCAATACAGAAATAACCATCGATCGAGCAAAATATTGACATCTTCCCCTCCCTAGCACATCGAATGGAACTGCATATCACCGCGTGCGTTGGAATCTCGCGTTACGCAGCTTATTCCACTTTCCATTTCCTCACTGCATTACTACAATACCTTTTTATACGTAACCTATACCTTTTTATATGTAGCTTTACCTTTTTATATGTGGTACCTTTTTTTGCTACCTTTTTATACAAAATCTCATTCTAAACAATGTGGCAGGCCTGAGGGAATTTCATCGTTTCAAAGTTATTTATGCTACTTTCTAAGACGTTCGTAGTCTATTTTATTTACTGTTAATTATTGTACACCTCAACCTCTCAACAGCCTGTATTGGTAAAAAGAACATGCTTTAGGTAAAAAGAACTTCATTATGTCTGGGTAATTTGTATTTACTTGTATTTTACTTTAAGTGAAGTTACCTAGATAATGGTGTCTATTAAGGGGTTATTGACTTCTTAAACCTCAGCCTCAACAACCTGTATTGGTCCACAGCTGGACGAATTCCACCTCATGATAAGCGCCTTATTCACGTTTATCTCATGGAAGGTAATGCCCATAATGCCCACGCTGGGCATGCGGGTTGGGGATCGCAGTTTGGTGGTATAATTGTTGTAGAGGTGCTGCTGCCCGCCCCCGGTAGATATCAATTAGTCGCCTCTTTTGACACCCGTGGAAATAGTGTAAGACATTGTAAGTACACGTTGGGTTTTAACTTGAATTTTACAAATTGGCAACATTTTTAACCGTTATTTTCTCTCTGCTGTTTAAAGTTTATTTATTTGTCGATAAGAATAATACGAATTAAGAATAATACCTACCTTGTGTATTTTTCTATTGGCCAGAAAAGCCTCTCTTTTCCTCTTCCACTCGCACATTATACATATAATAATAATTAATAAACACATCTATATCCTCTCTGCTGGCGGGGTTCGCGCGGCGGCATGGGCGGCGTCTGGCGGACCTCGCCACGCGTGCGCGCGCGACGGCGCGTGAGGGAGTTGTGACGCATTCTTTCGCAGTTATCTCGATTAATTTGTACCCAGACCTAGGAAGATCTATATATATTTGGATTCTCTGTAAAAAATCGAAAAACCCATGCGTGGCTCCGTGCCAGCAGAGAGGATATAATATAAAAATGAAACCCGTTTTCCGGTGTCACGACATAACATGAAAACGGCTTGACCGATTTGTCTGATTTTTTTTTAAATGTTCGTTGAAGTTCAAGGATGGTTTTTACGGCGAGAAAAATTCGAATAACTGCCGGGAAAACCTTTAAACGTTTCCATAGGAACAACGCGTGCGAAGTCGCGGGGCACGGCTAGTATTTTATAAATAATAATTTCAATACTCATCCCACGTAAACTGATCACCTCCTCCTGCGGGTTCGATTCCCGCCTTGGGACAAATGTGTGTGCGATCTGCAGAAATCTGTTCAGGGGTTCTGGATGCTTTCTATGTATAGTATCTGTGTAGTGTAGTGTATTGTATTGAGTATATCAGTTATCTATTATTAACCATAACACAAAATCTGCTTAGCTTGGTACTAGATAATGCTGTGTGAATGGTCCAACATTATTTATTTATTTATATTTATGTACTTAGAAGCTTAATGACCTATGTAGCGCGGTGTGCGAAAGTCTGCCTGCAACCTAGAGGTTGTGGGTCCGATCTGAAAATATTTGTTCTGGGATCGGATTCGCAACGAATACATCCGACAGAGAACCAAATTATCGTCATATCTCAAAGAATTAGCAAGCTGAAGTGGCAGTGAGCCGACCATATTTCTCAAAGAACGGAGAACCGAGAGACTCGGCAAACGTAGTGTAGAACGCCAGGTGGGATGACGACCTGCGAAAGACTGCAGGCAGATGCTGGATGTGTCAAGCTGAAGACAGGGTGCCATGGCGCTCATTAGGGGAGGACTATGTTCAGTAGTGGAATATAGGCTGATGATGATGATGACGATGACAATATTCAGTTTAAAAGCTACGGCTTTTGAACATTAAATTCCGTTCAGTTTTTACAAACATTGAACCTGCGACCCGTGCTTCTGAATGTCAGCCGGAGTTATGGTCTCCATACAATAACATTGCATTACATGTAGTGTATTGATGCACTTGAGTGCGCACTTAAGGGTTAATAATCATGCAGATTTCAGTTTTATTAACTGTACAAAAATGCTTTAATTTAGTAAAAAGCATACCCATCGTGATGAATATAGGTATAAATTATATAAAGTATAAATTACCACATTTTGCTACATTAATTTCATCATTTGGTATAGTGTACATACTAAATAAATAAATAAATAAATAAATATACACTACAAAATTATTTAACTGCATTTCTATTATTTATATTATTTTGATAATGTATGCTTACACCTTACTGCTCTATTATTTTAAAATCATTGTTATTTAATATTTATTTAAGAACCATTACATGTTTTACGTGCCATGATCCGATTGGCTTCTGTTTTGTGTACCAATAAGGTAAATAAATAAAGAGTCAGAGTCAAATCGCTTATTTCCTTAGACTTACAAAATAAGCACTTAGACAATTCAAATTTTTACGATATAAACAGCTTGATAAATAGTTATTACTATCAAACATGAAATAAGGTGCAATTGACTCTAACTCACTTCAATTTTTTGTCCACTAGCGGAAAAAGTGAAAAAGAAACCACTAGCAAGAGTATCGCTTATCAACTAATACAATCTTAGCATAAATTAGTCTAACTATTCTTACATACTTTTGTCAGTGTGGAACTGGGCGACATCCGGCCAAGCATTAACATCATTAACGTAATCATCTAAGGAGTAATAGGCTTCCTTGATATAACAATATTAACAGAAATATACTTATATTTATGCGGTTTGCCCTTAAGACCACCGAAGCCGGCACGGTAGCCAAAGGTCGCGGGTTCGTTCCCGTCCGTGCATAAATAACCTTGCCTACAATAATACCGATCATTTTTGTCCTCATCTCATTGTTTTAGTATTTATTGTATGCAGCATTGTTTATTTTTGTTTTGTTAAAATATGTCCTATATTGCAGGTATTACATTTTGAACGTGTACCTACTCAAGCCAAATTCGATGTTAAAAAAACTAAAACTCACGTGCTCGGCGTCGAGTTTTAAATAAAATGTACGCAGCTTAGAAATCAAATAATATAAATATGAGAATGAACATATTTAGTAACAATTCCGAGAAAAAACTTTCTGCGATAAAATCTAACTAATTATACAAAATTATACATTTATACAAAATGAGAGAACATTTACCAAAGTAAGTCGTCAACTAATTTCGTCTCTCCACGAGACATTATCAAGGCACCACACTACTCGATCTTAACACTGAGAGCGCCAAACAACAACGGCAGAGTCCCACCAGAGATGTTGCCACTCCGAGCTCCGCGCGCCAAGTGATTTCCGCAAAGTAACACCTGAATCAATTATGTACCAAATAATATTCCAATAATTTTTCAGCTTCGACGGGAAGCCGTACAAAGTCCCAGAATTTTTCGGTTCCAACGGTATCCGTTTTCGTGGTCTAGAGGCTATGGCATCCCCGTACCGAGGGGAGGACGCTGGTTAAAGTCTCGTCAAAGCCGATTTTTTTTTGAGAAATTATTTGATTTCCTATAAATCATCCATAGTAACAAACTGTAATAACTCTTAAAATATCATTGTTAGTTTATTGAAAGAAAGATCTTAAATCGACAAGGAATATAAATTGGGCACTAAAATACACGACTACATAGTTAATTTGGATTATTCCAGTAAGGGGAAAACTGGAGTAAATTTTTTGAAGTCGTGTATTTCCCTTTATTCGTTATATGTATGTACTGTGTACATTTAATTAAAACTTATTACGAACCAAATCAGAGAAAGATTTTTTTTACGTTTACGGTTTTTAAAATGAACAAAAACAATCGAAAGAAGAAAACACTATAGAAATAAAACTTAAACTAATTTCTAAAACTCCTCTGTCATATAGAAGGCAACTGATATAAAAGCTGAATGAACCTTTAATAGCATACGAGGTAGTCCAAACTCATATAAAATAGCAAACCCTTACTTTTTCCGCCATTCAATAAAACTGCACAGTTTTTGCCGCCTTGAAATCCGTTACGGTCTGCACTTGTTCTTGATTTTATTGACATGTGATAACCAACATCACCAGGCAATGAAAAATGAGCTTTATCTCCTCTCTTATAAAGATGACTCCCACCCTCAGCATCTGCAAAAAGGTCTGGTTTTTCCGCAAAGGAGTTAATCTTATGTCGCGATTGCAAGCTTTATATCAAGGGAGTAAGGTTATGGTTAGTAAGTTTGCAGATCTAGTGATGTGGTAAAGTTAGTGATATTTTACGCGTATGGAGTGACGAAGTGACGGGGCGGCATCCTCTGACGAGCCCAATCAATTTGTTGAGCGACAATACGCAATACATCGTCTCCAAACGAACTCGCTAACACCGGGAAAGGGGGTATTCTGTAGGGTTTGCGATATTGCCACAGTCCTGTAGAAATACGAGTTGGTATTTATTTGTAGGCTTAACCTAAAAAAAAAGCTTTTATCTCTACAAGAACAAGATACTTTGAGAACTGAAATCTATAGTCAAACTGAAAAGGTCCTACTCGTTGGACTGTATTTTAAAACTTTAAATCACTTATCAGAAAACGGGCATCGGTCTTCCATCAACTCCTTGCCTCTTCCATACGAGGACATGATGATATTTATTTAATATTAAACTTTTTTATTTGTATTATTATTATTTTATTTTGAACTCCGTTTAAACTTTGTTTCACGGACAACTATCAAATAAATATAACAAAGAACTATAAGGGAAGCATCTACTCGTAATTCCACCTAAGAGTAAAAAAAAGACTATGTTCAGAATAACCCTGCGCGGCGGGTGTCTCATACAAGATGCATGGTGCGCAAGAGACGCGACGTTGTTTTTGCACAGCTAATGAAGTGGGCGCTCACTCATTAGGCCGTAACGAGGCCGCCTGGCTGGAGAACTTAGGGCCAGAGGGAAGAGTTAGGGACTCATCTTGGCCGACTAACTTTCGAGTCAATCAAGGGTTATAAGATCGTAACGCCTGGCTACAGAACTGAGGGCCAGAGGAATGAGTGAAGGACTCATCTTGCTCTAAGTCCACCAATTTTCGAGTTAATAAAGGGTAATAAGAACATAACGCCTGGCTGGAGAGTGGCTCTATTGCTCTAGGTCTACCAACTTTCGATTCAATCAGGGTTACTTATTGTAGACTTTTTGCATTTGGCTACGGATCTCTCGGAAGCTATCATAGCGCCAAAAGAAAAAGCTCTTTCTTGCTCTAGATTGACCAGCTTCAAAGTCCATCAAAGGTTGTTCTTCTGTAAGAAGCAGTAACGAGGCCGCCTGGTTTCAGAGCTTAGAGCCAGAAGGAAGAGTAAGGGACTCATCTTGACCGACTAACTTTCGAGTCAATCAAGGCGTTACATTCTTATAATCCTTGATTAACTGGTAGATTATGAAAATGTAACGCCTGCCTACAGACCTTAGGATCAGAGAGAAGAGTAAAGGGCTCATCTTGCTCTAGATTGAGACACTTTCGAGCCAATCAAGGGTTATAAGAACGTAGCAAGGTCGTTTGGCTGTAGACCTTAGAACATACAGGAAGATAGAGAAGGTAAAGAGGGCTCACCTCACTTTGGAACTGTCTAGAGTAAGATGAATGAACCGAACTGACCTATATCTTTATATGTAAAGATAGAGAGAGAGAGATATATATAATTTATTTACCCAAAAACACTTAAATTTGTAGGTACAATACAGATATGAAGTAAATAGCTTAAAATAATTTTACAAACTAAGTACTAACACTAAATACAGGGTGGTAAAGGGTAAATGGGTCCCTGCCTCAGCACGTTGCAGTATCAGGCAATTGCCCAACATTGCGCTGGTTTGCAGATAGGCTGTTAATATATATAAGACCACGTCAAGACAGGTCGTGGCGTAAAAATAAACCTTGGATATCGTAGAAGCTGAGTAAGGAACCTACTAAAATCACACCTGTGCTTATAGGCACCGTATAGCTTAAGTAAGCTTAACAAAATAATTTTAGTATTTATTGTATAAATTACATACGTTAACATAGTAGGAATTTTCGAAATTTATTAGTCCAACTAGATTTTGTTGGCTTCTGCTGCCTCGGGGCATGATCGACAGGTGGAAAAAAATGGTTTCATCAGTTCGGAATCACCAAATTCTGGATAGAGGTCTTCTTTGATGTCCATCTTCGGTATTTAATTCTCCTCAGCCTCAACAGTCTATATTGGTCCACAACTGGACGCAGGCCTCCCCCTGATAAGTTCCTTATTGGTTTTTATATGATGGGGGGTAATGCCCATAATCCTTACTCATCTATCGCTTGCATTTGGATGGTAAAAAGGTTCTGCAGGTCGCGCTGCTTCCCGCCTCCGGTGGATATCCCTTGGTCGCCTCTTACGACACCCGCGGGAAGAGTTGGGGTGGTGAAAATTCTAAGTTGGTGCCACAGGATTATCTAATACTGTTGAAGATTACAATGTATGTAGTAGACTTACAAATAAATCAAATCATTCATCGGCCCCATAGTCCGGACTGTAGCTAAGCCTATTTAAATAAAGACAGATCCAACTTAATAAAATCATTTATAAACAACCAATAACCAGTCGTTTTAATCACGAACTGCCATTAATTGGCTTTTAATAATGATTTCGTAGATTTCAAACGGGAATTAATAATTATTCAACGCGATATGCCATCGTATCGACCGCGGGGATCTATTGTTTCTGTTAACATTTTCTCGCAATAAAATAATGAGTATTCAAAGGTTTTTCGTAGAGAACTGGATGAGGCATGCTTAGCAAAACTGTATACAAAGTACTTAGAGCCTCATCACTCTGGCGATATACGAGCGATTTCAAAGTAAGGTAAGTGCGAGCGTGCTGCGAGTTTGCAGCGAGTTCGCCGCGACGCCAGCGCGGGCACGCAGCGCCGTCGCCGCCCAGTGTTCTAAACACGGATCAGATCGCCCCACGAGCTTGTCTCGATTTGAATTGAAATCACTCGCAAATCGCCAATGTGATGGGGCTCTAAAAACACCTTAGTGACAAATCCCTTTGGATTTGACACATATATTTTATTTATTATATCAAAACCGTGGTTGACCATGATTAATTTTTTAGAAACTACCCTGAGTGTGAAGGCCTTGTACAATATGTGGAAATAAACATTCTTCTTCTTTCTATAATAACAAATACCTAGTTTAAGCTCAATAGCCATACGAAAAATACGAGAAAAATACAATAATAGTGCTACAATGGACAAAATTGCTATAGGCATGATGTCAGGAAAACGTACATAGTTTGGTGAAAAGTAACACTTAACTAAAATTACATTAATAAATTTAGCAGCAGCAGAAATTGAGTGCATGATGAATTGAAAAATAATAATTCAGTAAATGTACAAAATTTTGAGATTTATTATGACGTCATTGAAAATTCATAGATTTGTATAGTTTCGTTGAAACGTTTCCATTCCAGCATAAAGCCTTACAAACTTGAACCATTTGAACCTGCCTTGAGTTATGAAGTCCAGCGTCGATAGCACGCATGTTCCCCGTTGATTTATAACAAGAAGCCGAAGGAATTGCTAATTTATTGTTGTTTTGTCATTGATGCAAATGAGGCTTAACAGTTTGTTGGTTAAGGCTTTTTTCATGCAAATTTTTAAAACACGGACCTCCTTGTTCTACCTTACTTAAATCTATAGAATTGAATAGAATAAAAGAACTTTTTTTATGTGACATAAATATTATGACAGCACTTATAATGTAACTAGTATTATTTGATGAGCTTCTAACAAAATAACAATTATAGCATAAATTTAACTTTATTTAAATTCATAGGTAGGTACGATCTTAATACGCTTCATCAGTATTTTGCAATCACAGATTTGAGAGTTTGTAACACAGATCACAGAAACTAAGAAGATATGAAAAGGGGGCGGGGCCGGTGACGCAGTAATATGCTCAAAACGAGAACACATCGCTCACGGCAGTAATATTGTCATTTAGTTGAAGTTTGAACGTTGGCCACGACGGATATTCAAGTTAGAGGGAAATGCCGTATTGTACAATAGTTATTTGCAAAAATAGAAGTGATATTATGAACTTTAAGTCAAATGGAATCACATACCATCGGTAAGTACTGAAAATAATATGTTTTTCATACTAAAACTTTAAAAATAATTATAAGTTGATTGATGTCTTGCGGGGGATGTACTATAATCCCCACGCTGGTCATGCGGGTTGAGGATCGCCGATTGGTGGTAGAATTGTACTGCAGGAAGCGCTGCTGCCCGCCCCCGGTAGATATCCCTTTGGCCTCCCCCTGATAAGAACCTTTTTAGCTTAACAGCTAAAAAGGTTCTTATCAGGGGGAATGAGATAACTCTCATGGGGGTAATCCCTCATAAGATAACAGCTAATAAAGGTTCTTATCAGGGGGAGGCCTGCGTCCAGCAGTGGACCAATATAGGCTGTTGAGGTTGAGGTTGAGATTCATATACTAAAAAAATCATATAGTAAAATTAACTGAGCTACTTACTAAATTAGTCACTTTTACGTTACTTGTTTTTAACCCCTAACCGAAAAAGAAAGGTGTTATAAGTTTGACGTGTCTGTGTATATGTGTGTCTGTCTGTGGCATCGTAGCTCCTAAATGAATGGACCGATTTTGATACGATTTTTTTCTACCTATTAATTTTATTTCAATTCTTAGCGTAAAAACGATGACCAAGTCGTTTCACGTTTTATCGACAAGCAATCCCTATCGTAAACGCATATTTTGTGTCTATAGTGGTGCTGTACGAACAACGAAAAGGCTCCGAAACTAGTGAACCGATTTCAAAAATTCTTTTACCATTAATAAGCTTACATTTCAGGGAGCGACATAAGCTTAAGAATAAGCTTTATTTTATTCCGGAATTCTCATGGGCACGGGTACTACGCAAACAAAACCGCTAGGCACTGCTATTGATTAAATAAATCTCGTAAGGGATCTGCCCATACCGATTCTTTTATTGTAGGTACTTATACCTCCTATGAATGATAATCCAACAAAAGTAATTTTGGTTTTGGTTTTGGAAGTCATATCTAAAATTATAAGTGAATCAGAGATAGGTAACTCGTCTTTTGTATGAAATATGTACGAACGAATCCTTTATACGTATAAACAATGACGTTATTTCAACTAATAGGGATATCTTATTGCAGAATCTTGCTTCATTTTATGCAAGTTTCGATTATTATCTTTCCCGGATTATTTATAGTTTTAAGTTCCTAGATCCTTTTATAATACGAGTACCTATGTAAGTATCTATCCGCTCCTTTTATTCTACAATTCAATATCTATGATAGAAACATAAAGATTAGTTTAAGAGTCATTTAAGCAATCAAATGAATAGACGCTTGACTATGATTCATTGTTAAAACATCAAGTTAAAATCAACTTAAAAGAAGTTAGTCAGATCAACTTAAAAGAAAGGAGACGAAAAATCTTTTAAGAAGAGTTATTTTCGAAACCTCACTGCATAGACCAATCCACGGAAAAAGAAATCTAAGAATGATAGTGTTATAATTTGAGACTAATTTGCCGCAACGATTTTTTTGCTACAAATTAGTACCTATCAATTTACTATTCATTCATTGATATGCGTGCGCTAATGTGAGTGAAAGCACTAACGTTATATCCTTATCAACTATAAAGCCCATATACAGCTGCTCTTCTGACATTTTGTTGACATAAATCTATTAATATTATTTAACTGAAATTATTGTTTTAGCCTTATACGAGTATAATCCCTTTTGGTGTTGCCTTTCCAAAAATCTTTTGTGTGTTTTGTCTAATAATATCATAATAATTAATATAATGAAAAATTTGATGACAACCGATTAGACGACAACCGACATCAAGTGTATATATAAATGTATAGTCAGCAAAAATTGCGCCTTACCACCACTAGGGTGATTTTTCTGTGAAGTGAATAGTTGCCAACCCCGGTTTGCTCGTTAACTTTTGTTTATACTTAATGCAAAGCAAAATAGTTTCAAACTGGATAGGCATTTTGTTTGGCGATGGTACATACGGTGGAATAAATAAATGAAATAAGAGAAACTCACACATACATAACGCCCATATACAACTGCTCTTCTGACATTTGTTGACATAAATCTTTTAATATTATTTAACTGAAATTATTATTATTTTAGCTTTATTATTTTTTTTTTTTACCTTTTGGTGTTGCCTTTCCAAAAATCTTTTGTGTGTTTTGTCTAATAATAACATAATAATTAGAGTTAATACAATGAAAAATTAGATGCAATCGACTTCAAGTGTATGTATAAATGTATAGTCAGCAAAAATTGCGCCTTACCACCATTGATTAATTAAAAAGGGTAGATAGGTTACGTTCTCCCAGCGCTTACTCAAAAATTGGCTTGTGTTACAACTACACGCAAACACATACGCTCACAGTTATATTTCCAGTCCTGTGCAATACAAAGAACAACAAAGACGGAAAGACATATCTAAGACCGAAGTGAGACCGAGACAACAATATTTCACGCGAATCACGTCCGCCCGTGCCGCCGGTTCGACGGTGACTGAGATGGGAGCACACAATTTTACACAATATGAAGTTGCCATTTTCGAGAAACTAGTACCTCATCTTCACTTTTTAATTAATCAATGCTTACCACCACTAGGGTGATTTTTCTGTGAAGTGAATAGTTGCCAACCCCGGTTTGCTCGATATCTTTTGTTTATAACGCAAAGCAAAATAGTTTCAAACTGGATAGGCATTACGTTTGGCGATGGTACCTACGCTGGAATAAATAAATGATATAAGAGAAACAAAATAGTTTCATTGTATATTCGTTTTTGGCTACAGCTTCAAGTAGGTACCTACATTGTTCTGTGACTATTGACCCTCTGCAAAGACCGCAGCGTGTTTTACTTTACCTCTATTAAATTTTTTAATTCATTGCCTACTAGCAGCGCCTCGCGGTTTCACCCGCTTAGTTCCCGTTCCCGTGGGAATTCCGGGACAAAATATAGCAAATGTCTAAAAATGCTTTTTAATGGTAAAATATTTTTTTAAGTCGGTTTAGTAGTTTCGGAGCCTATTAAATACAAACAATCAAATCTCTCCTATTTATAATATTATAATATGTAGTAAAAATTTTATATTATTATAGAAGTATAGACTAGTACACTTGTACATACAAGTAATTCCACAGCAAAATCACCTTGTACACCTAATGCAATACCAAACTAGTTTTCATTCCAATCAGAGAACTAACGCATAACTTTGTGCGTATTTATTATCTGTGCAAGCAATAGATTAGATTACCTACTTGTGCCGCGTATCGCACATACCCTGGGGCCTATTGATATAAATTGGCAATCTTTGTTGCCATTGAAGGTAATACGCATGATTGTGGGGATAAAAAGAAAAGCACTTGAGCTCTTGTTGGTTTCAACAAAGAACCATATTTTGATCATTTCAAACATAGGACTGTGATAGAACACTTTGCTCCGACTACGTACGTCTCAAAGGACGAATTTAAAAAATTATCTCAAAGTTAGAGTTGCGTTTCTTAAAGGTATAATAAAATAGAATAGAATAGAATATCTTTTATCTCGACACACACATAGGTACAAAGAAATAATAAGCAAATAATAATATTAATATATAATAATAATAAGTTACTTAGAATTGAAATATCACTGTCCCTCACTGTACCTCAATCTCAAAAACCTGTATTAGTCAACTGCTGGATGCAGGCCTCCCCCTGATAAGCGCCTAATTGACGTTTTATCCACTAAGGGTAGTCGCTTACGACACCCGCGGTAAGAGTTAGGGTGGTGCAATGGTGGTGCAAATTCTAAGCTAACATCACTGTACAAATGCATTGAATTAGTAGTAACACATCACATTCTTTGGGTCGAGTCTGACCGCGGACGCGGACGTAGACCATATTCAGGGGTCAGTAATGTGAAAAAAATTGTTGATAATGGATATCCTACTTACATAGTAAGTTACTTACCTTACTTACCTTTGGTTTGGGCACTCCGAAACATCCGTGTCCGGACAGCACCTGAACGGAAGGTCAATCATCCGAACCGCCTCATCCATCTTCCAAGAACGGGGCGGATGGACTCCACGCTCAAAGGCCTAGGGACCGGTGGGGCCAGGTCCTGCGTCCATCGCTGCAGTAAGACATCGATGACTAACCCGCACGCCCAGCGTGGGGATTATAGGCATTACCCGTCATGAGATAAGCGCCAATAAGGCACTTATCAGGGGGAGGCAGTGCGTCCAGCAGTGGACCAATATAGGCTGTTGAGGTAGAAAAGGTCAAGTTATAAAATAAGTACTGACAAGGAAATAAAGTGATATTTTTGATTTATGTCGCTTCGGTACGTAGACTAAAGAAGCGACGAAGAAACCTTTAGCTCGTTCGAACTTCGAGGTTATTTTTCGAGTTGGAGCAAAACCCGTCCCAAGATTTTTTATCCTGTATTAAATCTCGTGATCTCCTTTCCGCCACAAAATGATACACTTCTGCGGGGATCACCGCTTGAAGCTCCCATGGGTCGCCGGCCAACACACACTCCGCAATCCAGAACACTGTCCGGTATCCACGTATCGCCCTCGTCGCGATAACCGATAACGATAAGCTTAAACTCCCAACTCGCTTCGCTAAAACTCAGCTCAAATGTAGACGGGCCATTAAATTATCGTCAGACATTAGAATGAGCATTAGTTACCTTACCGTACTCCAAGAAGTTTAGCTATTGGAAATTTCCTAGTGACTAGTTTCTGTGAAATTTTATATCAAACAATTATTAGAAATAGTAGGAAAATCATTTTATCATTTTATGATCTGCATAATAAAGTGAATTCGTAAAATCCGATTTGGAAATAACATGGTTATAAAGTTACTAGTAATTTATTATGGGGAAAAACCACAGATCTCAGAAAAAACAGTTATTGGTTAGATTAAGGAAACTAAAATTGATTTTCTTGTTTAAATGTTTAGGCGCTTTGGATGACTCCCGCTTATGTTTGGCTTAGAAATTACTTTATTAAAAATAAAATTACTGATAAAGAATAGAAAGAAATAAGAACTTGTATTTCTATAAAATCAACAGTTAGGCTAACTGCAGACTGTTGCAAAAAATCTTTAGGTAGGTAGTTGATCATACAAACCTTGCCAGAAAACCAGCGTTACTCAAGTTTCTATTGACTACATTCAGCTTGACCTTTGGGTACACATGGTACATTTTTATATTTATGGTTTTTCTATTCTAATATTTGTGAGCAAATAAATTGATTTTCTTTCTTTCTTATATCAATGCAATTGGACGCGTCCCCATGACACTGCTTTGCATTTGAGTAATATCAAGAAAATAATATAATTTATTGAAAAAGAAAATGACAATCAAATAATAGAACTAGTATTTACAATTGAAACAATTGAGCTAAGTGCAGACTGTTGCAAACAATCTACAGGTAGCTCAAATAATCCATATCAATACCAGTCGGAAGCGTACCCAAGACGCTGGCTGCATTGCCCCGCTAAGAAATAATAATAAGATTTTGGTAATCGCATCCTTTTCAAAAGTGAAACAGTTTGTTTTTAAGTTTACTTGTAGCAAAAGTTACATGAGTACCTACCTAAGAAGGAAAACCAATAGGCCGTAATAAACTAAGTTTGTATTCTTAATCCGTTTTTGTTATATTTTTATGTTACTTAAGATGCTTGAAGCTGTGTCTATTTTTAACCAACTTCAAAAAAGGAGAAGGTTCTCAATTCGACTGTTTTTTTTATGTTTGTTACCTCAGAACTTTTGACTGGGTGCTCCGATTTCATGATTCTATTTTTATTTGAAAGCTGGTGCTTCCCGTGTGGTCCCATTTTTGGTCCAGTTCTGACAATGGGATCCATTTAATTGAAGTCAGTTTATAGTTTTTTTAAAACAAAATAAATTATCATTAAATTTATTTTATTTTCTGTTCTGTCTTACTTAATCTCCTTTAAAACTTCTAGAATATTACCCTAAATAATGTTGTAGGTTATAAAAATAGATATCTGTGAGCAAATAAGCTGGAATACTGGATAAAATGACAAAGACCCTGTTAAAATCAATTTTGACTTTCAAATTCAAGCATTCCTACTGATACACATAACTTAGGACGTCTAAATTAAGACATAAAGGCAGTAGGCTTTGTCTCAGTTCAGAAACGTGACCTAGCAGGACCCTATAACTATGGTGTACGGTCGTTAACATAAAGCATAAGTAGAGTAAAGTCCGGATTAATGCCCCAAGAGTGATTTATGCCCTACTGCCAAAAAACTAAAATCGCTATAACGTTTTATAGGGTAAAGTAGCCTAGAAAATAGATTGAATTTTGGATCGATCAATGTTGATTGTACGTACAACTGAGGCGACCCTTTCTATCATCGATTATGCCAGTTGTTGCCCTAGCCTATACGCTTTCTAAGCTCTAAGCGTAATTATTTAAGTCTTAAGTTGGCAAAATCAAGTGCATTGCACTGGTGCATCGTTATGCAGAATATGAGACGATGCTTAGATCCGATCGAAGATAGATGCAATAGATCCAGTGATACATAAATGACTCACCAAAAGATAATCGTCTTCGTCAGTGGATTACCATGGGCTTAATTCCGATGGTAACTGATAACGATGATCATGATACCTGGCATAATTTATTGATTGATAGAGTAAAGTCCGAATTGTCGCCTCAGTTCGAAAGAAGGAAATTTAATCTATTTTATATGTTACTTTAACCGACAAAACGTTTTGGCTGCATTGCCCCGCTAAGGCAGTAGGGCACAAATTACTTATTTGGATTATCATCGGCATTATTAGTCTATCGTAATCCACTGTTGGAAATACGCCTAAAAAGCCCCATCTTAATTTGTAATTCGCAGATTGTCATCCCACCGTAAACCTTGCTCGTTCGAACAAAAGTGGTTACGAATATTCAATAACATTCATGTTTGTTCAGATACCAACGGAAAATGTTGGGTGTAGCAAAATAAATAATAACAATTTCCAATTGCAATAGCACTAAATATCGGACACAGCGGACACTGTCAACGACTGTCCAGTGGATATGAAGGCAGCCATTCCGGACCCAGCCGAACGATTTTATGTCACAATGACGATGTTATCGAATGTGCAAATGTGGCTCAAACTGGGGGTCCAGAGGAAAGCAACATTTTTGAAAATAAATAAATAAAGCAAAGAAGGAACTCGGTCTACGCACGTTATATTTAGCGTTGTAAGCCAAATGCAATAGTATTAGGTCAAACTACCTATTTTTACCTATACTGTGGCAGTAGTGACTTTGCGGTAGCTACGGTAACTTTTATAATAAATCAATAAAATCCGAAATTCATTCGTACCAAAATAGTACTGCGATCTTTTTAATATCCTTCCATTCAATTAATGCAATTTTGTAGATTATTTCGTCTGGTTCAAAGCAAACTTCAGCGCATGGCTATATAAACATAACTACATTACAAATGACCATTTGCCAGTCAATAGTTTATACCTAATCAATTATGTATTAATGTTCATAAATTATACCTGGTTGATGAAATATGCTGTTTTTTCAGTTGTACCAAAAATGTTGACAACCAATGAATCCACAACGACACACTATTAAAATAACGAAACAGAATACATGCTCTAGTAGCGCGAGAGAAAGATAGCGAGAATAATAGTGCTTCATCTTAAAATGTTTAATTAAGACGTCCAATGGCATAAAGAGGAATAAAAGAGTATAAAAGTGATTCGCTGTGAAATAAAAGTGAAGTACACTGAGGAATAAGAACAAGGTCCGCTAAGAAATAAAAGTAGAAAGAGTTACGTGTGAAGTGGCTATTATTTAATTTTATTGTACGGGAGCACGGTGTTGGTAATGTGACTCTTTTTAATTTATTAACAGAATTTATTGATAACTAGCAGTGCTTCGCGGTTTCATACGCGTAGTTCCCGTTCCCGTGGGAATCCCGGGATAAAATAAAGCCTCTATCACTCCCCGAAAAGTAAGCTTTTTAATGGCTTACGATTTTTTGAAATCGGTCCAGTAGTTTCGGAGCCTATTCGATACAAACAATCAATCAAATCTTTCCTCATTATATATATTGTTAGTATAGACTAGCGACCCGCCCTAGCTTCGCACGGGTGCAATGCTAATGGTTTTTTTACATATAAACCTTATTCTTGAACCACTCTCTCTATTTAAAAAAACCGAATCAAAATTCGTTGTGCAATTTTAAAGATCTAAGCATACAGGGACAGACGGAAAGCGGAAAGCGACATTATTTTATACTATGAAGTGATAGTAAAATACCTACAATTAGAAAGTAAGGACATTGAAATATTTACATTTGCAATTTCAGGCAAACATTAAAAGTACTACCATAAAAATCAGTCCATCATAGTACACCGCTGGACATATTATATAGGTCTCCCTTATTGAGCGCCATATCGACCTGTCTTCAGCTTGCTGCATCCAGCATCTGCCTGCAGTCTTTCGCATGTTGTCATCCCACCTAGCAGAGAGCGTCCTTCACTACGTTTGCTCAGTGGCGGTTCACTGAGCTACATTTCTCAGAAGCAGAACAGAACAGAGCTTCTAACTATCTTCAAAGAAGATTTTCTAGTTTGTGTTGTACTGTCTAGTTTGTGGTAAGGTACCTGCAGACGATCCCACAAAAATTTGCTCAAAATCCGTTTAGTATATAATAGATGAGAATTTTTCACTTTATAAAAACGAATACAAAAATATCCCTTTTTAAAACCTAAGTACCAAAATAGCTTCTAAGAATAGTCAATTCAGATACAACTGAGCCTACAGAAGATCGTAAAATTTTATAATACGGGTCCACTTATCCTGTGGGGACTACAGTCGGCACTTACCTTTAATAGTATCGTTATTGCAAATACCTACTGGATTTATTTTATTCCCAAGCTACTGATCTGAAATTCGGCCATAATTTTTTTATCGATAGTCATAGTTAGTGTAACAAAACTACTTGACATTTTTGCGACTTGCTCCGCACACCGATAACAGTTTTTTCTTCTGGTTATGGTCCAGAGCCCGACTCTGTTATTTTTTCCAAATACACATAAATCAACACTTAAAATCTACCGACAAGACTAATAATTTTCTTGGCTCATTCCGCTCGCCGATAATGTAGATCCTTCTAGCTACAGTTTCGGAGTCGAATCCGTTCCCCTTTGAAGTCAGTTCACGAACCAATCTACATATTTTTAATACGGGACCACCTATCCCCTCATCTGTCTGGCCCTGTCTGTGACGTGTCTAGTCGGCACTTACCTTTAATAGTATCGTTATTGCAAAATACCTACTGGATTGATATTATTTCCTTGCTACTGATCTGAAACTAGGTCATTAAAATCTTAATCGATATAAATAATTACTGTAACTTAATACAACTAATAAAAGCTATGTTTTCGAGATAGAATAGTTTAATTTCGTTATGTTTCAATACAACGAAATGGTCCTTTAAAATTTTATTGCAACGGACAAAACAATTAATAGGTATCAGAACAGGCAACCAAATCGATTTATTTTCTTGTTGTAGATTCTAATGAACAATAATGTAAGCGTTCAGGTAGCTGTTGAAATTGTTAATTAACCAGCCTTAAGTGGCTAACTACTGGTGCCTGAGTATGTACCTATACTGTATCCATTTTGAATGAAGCATTTTAGTAAACAAACTAGGACACAAATGCTTAGCCTGGAGTTTCAGATATAATTGTAAGCAATTTTTATTGAAGGGAGGTTCTAAAATCGACAAGTAATGTAAATTACTATTATTTATTTATTTATTTATTTATTATTTATTAAACTTTTTTTAAATCCTGTTATCCCACTTATGGGAGATAAACTGGAATAACCCTTCCAGACCACCTCATTATCAGCTTTTTTGAGACCTAATCACTGACTAGACCCATCGAAATTGATCACAACAACCAGTTGCTTTAGCTACGAGTAGGTTACGAAAAGAATAAATAGATCTTAGCAACTGCAATTGAGAGCGTCAAATGAGTTCAACATGCCTTTATTGTATTCGATGGCGAATCAAACCGTGTTTTGTTTTTAGTTTGTGAAAAACTAAATACAGGGGCCTAATTCCACTATTTTTTAAACAAAATGCCATAATGGCGCCATACGATTGAGATAGAGATTTAGTCGTAAATTTATTTGGTATTTTCTTACCATAACATTACAATCTCTATGACTTATAATAACGTGTCAATAATGTGGTGGAGCATATAATCATAATCGTAATAGTCATAGATATGGCATAAACAAAAAAAGATCGTGTTAGTAGAATACCAAAAGGTGTCAATGGCAGTGATTGTTACGCGATAATGAAGCGATAATAGTGTCATAGTGAGGCGATTGTGTTAGTGGAATCAGGCCCCTGTTTGATGTAAATATGGCGTTTTAACAGTAGATATTTTACTTTAAATATGCCAATACGTACGCACCCCACTTCTAACACATTATTTTACATAACGTATCCCCAATTACTCAAATGCAACTCAGATTTAAGAACGTCTCAAGTACGTTTGAGTATTCTGGAGTGTTCGCTTGTGAGTGCTGTGCTGGCTTAGAATTTGTACCATCTCAACTCGTCCCGTGGGTGGCGTAAAAGGCGACTAAGGGATATCCACCGGGGAACGGGCCCCGATGAATAATTCTACCACCGAACTGCGATCCTCAACCCGCATGCTCAGCGTAACAATTGTGGGCAAAGCCCCCATGAGATAAATTCCAAAAGGTGCTTATCAGGGTGAGGCCTGCGTCCAGCAATGGACATGTTGTTGAGAGAGGTTGTTTGAGAGGTTGTTCCCGTGTCCCTATCTTTAAAACAAATTAAATTAAATTAAACTCCGTTCTAAAACGCAAGGCTCAGGGAAAATGTACCAAGCACCTACTTATTTAGGTGTCTCATAAAGTAAATGGATATCAAACTACAATAATCCTTGTTAGTGCTCTAAGTACGATATCATTAACTTAGATTTTATTGTCATTGTTACGGAATGTGCTGCGATCAGCTGTTTCCATTAGCACACGATAATTGTTATTATTTTTTGAGACAGGATAATTAGTTTTTGTTTCCATGGATTTTCATAGTAACCCATAAGTTTCACCAAAGCAAAGAAGAGATTAGATGTTTAATAACAACCATTAGAATCTCAAAAACGTTTTACACCTGTTGGTGCCAGATACAGCTGGATTGAGGAAGTGAGGAAGTGGAAACCAATCTTCACGAGCTCGGCGCTACTAGTAAGTAAGGTAGCACAAAACTGAGATTCCTGGAGAAATCTTGTGTCCAAGGCCAAGATCCATTTAAAGTCGTTAAGCCACAAGTCCTCCTAGCCGTTTTAAGACTAACCATAGGTCAACATTAATAGGGCATAAGTGTGTTCTCAATTCAGGTCAATCTCTATTCAAAAGCTCATATAATTCGATGGGACGGACATATTGACACGACCGGCGTAACGTCAGGCGCAGGACCAACGGCTCAACGTGTTCTCCCTGGGGATTTTACAAGAGTAAGTAAGAGCAATCATCGCTAAAGGCTAAATATTTTTAGTCTAACTTTTTGTCTGTATCTATTTATTTCGAGTAAGTAAGTATAAATTTAGGTGTGTTATGGAAACAAATCAAGATACCCCAGTGATCAATAATCCCAGGTGTTTAATTAGCAGCTCGAGCATTGTTCTTGTCCCAATTTGCGCAGAACTTAAAATCTATTTAGGTGTAGGTACCTTGTTATCTTATCAACGTGCAATTATGAGACCGACAGAAGTTGAACCTTGATATTGATTGGATAGGTATTTGAAATAGTTGTGTTGGTGAGGTCATAGAAGAAATCTATAGTTTAGACCTTAAATATGAATAAATAATATATAAAATTATAAATAAATATATGAATAGTAGGGTACTCACAGAGATTTTCAACTCCTATGTCACTTGACCTCATAATTTAGTTGGTTAGTACATACATACATTCCCGTACGGAGAAGGCATTCCAGAGGATGCGGATTCAATTCCCGTCGAAGTCAAAAAAAAATTTGGATATTATTTGCGTTCTTAAATATTACAATGTTTGGGTAAACACCACTGATGGAGTCATTATTGTCAGCGGACCTTATCATAAAAGGATTTATGAAAACCGTCAGACTCAAACGTAGCAATAAGTTTATTATAGTAAAGGCGAAGTCATATCATTAGAAAAGATCTAAAATACCTCTTCAAAAATGTCTGAAGAAAGCAGAAATACAAGCCGCAAACATAAGCAAATAGAAAATTGTTACAAAAAGGCAAAAACCGCAAGATCTCACAGATTGAGTCGTTCCTCCATAAATCCACCACATGGCTTAAAAGCCAATGCAAAAACACCGCCTAAAGCCATAAATTATAACAACATAAACACCACATATCGAAAATGAACTTGCACAAAAAGAACAACACAACGAAATAAATTTAAACTTAAAGAGGTGTTATAATTGATGTTTTAAAGGGAAAAGGATGACCTTAAACGGCTGGCTAATTTCTGCAAGCTTGTGCGGGCCAATGTCATAATTTGTAAGGGACGAAAGCAAATAACTCGTGTTGCAAACAGGTACGAGCGAGATATGGTTTATTGATCCTGGGGTTTGCTTTGTAACTCACGTAATGCGTTGTGGAAATTATACTATTTCAAATAGCTTTTATTATTAAAGATAAATATAATCTTTATAATCAAAGAAAATTATGATAAATAATAGGCTTTTAGAATTTTGTACATCACTGAATTTATTATCCGCTTTTAGCTATGAGGTATTACGTACTACAAAGTTAAAACGGAAAAGTAAGAGGTAAGACGAAAAACAAATAACTAAGTGGTAAGAGGTAAGACGAAAAACAAATAACTAAAAGCTACCAACCTACAATATTATTTCATTTTGATTATATCTTTTTATGGTACTTTTAAATTAACTAAAATCAACAGTAAGTTGGCGGTTTTTCATCCCTCGTCTCTGAGCACGTTAAGCCGCTGGTCCTGCGCTTGACCTCTCACCATTCGTCTGCTGGTCCCATCGGATTATGCGATTCAATAGAGAATGCACCTGTTTGCGATCTGCACACATAGCTAGTCTCCATTCAGACTGACCTCAATCAAAGAGTCCTTCGCGAGCTGAAATTGTCAAAAATACCGAGAGACTGTTGACATTATTCCAATTTAGGAAAGTCTGATCTTGGTCGCAGGACGCGATCAAATACTTGCGTTTCATGTTTATGGTGTAAATCCAAGACCTACAAACGCCTTTTATAATAAAGGTTCCCTCGTGGTGCATTCATAACTATAAAGCATAACGTTCCGCAAGTGAATCTAGAAACTATAAACTCTTGTTGGTAACACTATAAAGTCGGGACCGACGTCTTAGTTAGCAGTTAGTTTATGTTCCTTTAACGTGCGAAATTATGGTCGTGTTCATTTATTTTAAGAGTGAACTTTCTGCTATAGGTACAATACTGGAACAGGAAAAAAGACACCTTTAGGAGATCAAGTTGCTTATTATCAAGTCTCTTTTTCTTGGTCCATTTGGAACCTTTACATAACCTTCAATATACATTACTCTTACCTACTTCTCCTTTACACTAAAAAAACACTAAATTAGTAAGTGCCTTCATTTCACATTCCAGTATGCAGGTTTTACTGTAATGTCCTTTTTTCATAGCTGGCGAAAACAAATGAAATACTACTTAGTTGACAATTTTTGTTTTGATTTAGTCGCACTGTTATTTGCAATATCATCCTCATTGTTTGACAAAGGCGTAAAGCCTAAACTAAATAGATTATTTGATTTCAGCTGCAGGATCAGAAGCTAACAAATATAATTACCAATGCGTAAATCCACACCTATTGCGTGTAGCAGATAATTAACAACATGTCGAGGCACACTTGGTGCTTAGACGCTGAATTACCTCGCCCTGTGCCGCAAATGTAGGTAGCTTGGCTTGGTTAGTCACAGCATTAAATAGATAGCTAACTAAATAAATACTTATTAATTATTTCTTATTCGGATCAAGTTATTTTGGTACAGAGAACTTTTGGTCCAGGCCTGTCTGAGCGGCCGATATCGGAAACATGTTATGACATTCATTCTTGATGTTTTATTTGTAAATCTAAGGGTGCATTTTTAAAGGACTGAAATCGGGAGGGGAAGCCATTCGGTATTTTTATATTTATTACATACTTATATTTCATTTCTAATTATGATTTATAAAAAATGTAGTTGCTAGAAGTTATAGATACTTTATAACCGAAGGTTAATTCGTCGCTCCTTTATCATCAGCGGTAAACCAACTATTTTCATGGGAGCTACACCGGCCAAACAGTTATTGGGTCGCCAATTAATAGATTATTATCGGCGCAAACTTTCAAAATTCGTACATATACGTATTAGAAATTTTAACTTTTTAAGTCAAGGATCATTCGACAAGATAAAGGAGGTACTACAAGAATTCCTCTTACACTACAAGAAAACTGTGTTTATATTTAAAAAGACTATTCTTTAAATACCTGCAAAATAAAATATAATACAATCCCATTCCCATTACGTTATCGAATGCAATTCTCCCGTAACTGGCGCTCAATCTGCTCTCCCTCCACAATAACATTGATTTGAAATTGATACAGAATCCGATACCAATAGATCTCAGTTGTTGGATATAACGAGATATTTCAACCAATGTTATGAATTGATCAGAGAATCTCAATCCAGTAAATGGATATCAAGTCATTTCTCATTCTGGTTTCTTATGGGTTTATAAGAGAAGTTAAACTTATCAAAGTCTCATTAACACCGGTTTTGCGTTTGTCTTCTTTCAAAAACTGCTCGTGGTAAGCATTTCAAAGACTCCTAACCTTTTTTTTTTCATTTTGACTATTTGTACAATGCGTGATTCTAACTAATTCAGAGTTGTTTATTTGGAATATAATTTTTCATCATCATTCAATACCGTGCATACTCTTGCTTGCTTTAGGTCTATCGGTTCTGTCAGTCGTCTTTGCCATTACATGGTATCACATTCCTTTTTTGCTGATACATTATATTAAACTTTGAGAAGTACCTCTACTTCCCTAAACATTTTCAATCTCTTAGCCACACATTACCTTTCATCCTTGGCACGTAATAAAAGACGTAAACTCCATGATTACGTCAATGCAGACCCTCAACGGCGGTGGTTCTGATTAGAGAGAGGGTAGAACACCTCGTTATGTCCTAACGTAATAATCCCAATTTGCTGATACCTACGGGCCACACTGAGGGACCACGTTTGGGTAGGATACGGGTTGCCAAAAATCTGCTGGTGGTTTATTTATTTTGACCAGGAACTGAACTGAACTGGTAAGGACACTGCCCACCTTAATTATTAAAATTATTTTACTTTTATTATTTGTTGTTATACCGGCAACAGAAACACATCATCTGTGAAAATTTCCACTGTCTAGTTATCACGGTTCACGGAAATTCAGCCTGGCGATAGACGGTCAAACAAACGGACAGCAGAGGCTTAGTAATAGGTTCCCGAAATTTGGGTAAGGAACTCTAAAACAGCATGTTCCACCACCTCCATTTGCAGTTCACTCCTGCCGGTCTTACCGCAGAGTCATGGCAATGCATGCGTTAATAAAGCCCACTTCACAAATACTCTACTTTTAACAATACTCTCTTCAACCACTGAAACCTGAGTCCAGTGTGAATGCATCCTAACAGGCACTTGGGAAGAGTAACCGTGAAAATAATGACCTAGGCCGCGATCGGACGGAGATTGTTTGAAATGGATCTTCATTTTGCAAAACATGTGTATGAGACCATCATTTACAATTAAGGTGAAACTGTACATGATCTTAGAGGCGAAGGGGCAGAGATGGGCTTTACAGTATAGTATTATATTATCTATGACAGCATGTTTTTCCGGTAGAGTATCAATCTCAGAGTCTTCAAAACTCCAGTAAATACTTCTGGACCATCTAAGGCCACATCTTCGTGTGATGGTGGTCAAACAACCACTTACCACTTACCACTTACCCGTTACCAATAAAAAATAACACGATACAATAGACAACTATTAGATCTATGCAGGTAGGTATTTACAAGTCATCGCATTTTGTTGCACCAAAATTTAGGTGAAAGCTTCGGCGATTGTGTGTTTTAAATTTGTATTGGATACCAAATTTTAAAACTGTGATTCGAGAATGAAAAGCTCGGACACGTTGCCATTGCCAGCGACGTTGCCATGGCATGGTATCCCGGTGTGGTAGGGTCCTTAGTCAAAATATTTTTAAGTTGGGCCAGTAAAGAAAACATCATCGCTTGTTAACCAGACCATATTGTGGTCTTAGCTGCCTTCTTATAAATACACTTACCCGATATTCTACCCTGAGAATGTGAACCGAATAAAACTATTTTAATAAAAAAGAAGAATTATATCGTCTAAACAATTACTTTTCAATTGCCTTCCAAGAGCTATCACCAGAAGAGGACATTATCCTCTGGACTTCACTATGGAACTCAAAGTGTAGTTTTACTGACATTAAATTAAAACCAATTTTCGAACATAGGAACGTAGGAACGAATCGTATAAATAATATGTATTTCCAAATTTTGAAAGGACTGCTTGTGGACAAAATTATGATGCTACTTGCATAAGATCCCACTTTTGACTCGATCAGAATAAAATTTTACATTGCCCTTCTATAGCTCTAGATAATTATGTGAAATAATATTAATGCTGATCAATCCACACTGCATCACCTAGTTCGAAGTTAAGCAAAGCTGTTTTACGGGTACTAGATAACTACTAGATCTCACTAGCGATGGTAACAGCGATTGGTAAATGTACCAGAACTGATATCTGGTACATTTACCAAAATTTGAGTATGTTTACGCTAAAACAAGAGTCCAACAGTTAAAAACTCCATCTGTAGACGATAGTTTTGCCTGTTTTGCACGGAACAGCATATAAAGTGATGCAAAAATGGAGTGCGAACACGATATTCCGTTCGGCAGACAGTCAATTAGCCGCGCGGTGGGAACTGTCCGCGAAAACAAAGCGTGTTCAGTTACATACAGTGCAACAGCTCTTGAATTGCACTAGAGTACGCGCGGTTCTCGAATGTGGAAAACAAGACTTGTTTGCGGTCGAGAGTAATTTGTTCGACGTGATAAACTTATTCCATCATAAAGACTTTATAAATTATTTCGTTGTTCTAAGGAAGAAAATATGTCAGGTGGAGCAAGACAAAAGTGAGAGACGTGGTAAACACCATAGCAACAAAGAAGTGGACTTGGGCAGGACACATTGCCCGAATGGATGCGTCACGTTGGACCAGAAGAGTTCTGGAATGGAGACCCAGAGCCGACACCCGAGGACGAGGCCGACCACCGAATCGCTGGGTGGACGACATTAGACGACACGGAGGACATGACTGGATGAGACGGGCTCAAGATCGAAAGGAGTGGAAACGAAGGGAAGAGGCCTATATCCAAGATTGGATCAAGAGAAGGCCGCCATGATGATGATGATGGAGTATGCGCTTTAACTGATCATTTTCTTCTTTCTTTAACATTCGTGCGTCAATTTTCTATAGTCTCTCTTCTATCTTACTGTACAGGTTCGGAAATCTAGTGTCTTATGTCGATGGATAATCCTGGATGAAACTAGCCCTGTACCAAATAATAGATTATTCATTATCAAATGTTTTTTAAAAAGGTTTGAATTACGTCTTCACATCAATTTACTGACACAGAACGACGACAACGGCTATATTATTCCAGTTTTCCTGAAAATGGTAGACAGCCGACAGTATATTGTCAACTAGTTTATGGGCCTTTGGTTAACGAGTAACCACTCATACTTACAACAGAAATGGGTCATAAGCTAATTGATGATGATGATGATAAGCAACAATAGTAGGGCCTAGAATCATAAAGCTCGTAGATCTAAAAGAGTCGGCTCGCAGATATTGAATTTAGAGGGCACTCGGAGCATTATTTAATTGCTTGTCAAGATGTGAAGCGGGAGAGAGTGAAATGATACGATAGGTGTTGATTCTGATGTGTTAAATGGTTTGTTTTGTAGTACTTGGGGATTGTTTGAATGATAAATGCATCCTGCCTGCCCATGTTCTACGTGTAGATGATATTTTAAGGCATTTACTGCCCAGGCTCGATGGTGGAGGATACTCGAAGGACCCGATGAGTCGCTGCAGATGGACATTGAAAATTTGCGTCTTGGGCCTATGGCGTTTAAAAGTGATTTATATCCCATGGGAACTGATTTATGGGATAAAAAACCTATGTTTGATTCCAAGATTAGGATTACCTGTATACAAAATTTCAGCCCGATCTGTTCAGTAGTTTTCGCGTGAAGAGGTAACAAACATCCATCCATCCATCCATCCATACATCCATACAAACTTTCTCATTTATAATATTAGTATGCTATACATCTTTCCTTACGCGTACACCAAATGCAAGAGAGTAGGTATCTTTTATTATCGTCTAGACTTTCATAACTACACCTATAATAATAATAAAGAGAGACAAATCACACAGCATTATCTAGCCCCAAGCTAAGCAGAGCTTGTGTTATGGGTACTAGATAACTGATATAAATAATCCAATACACTACATAGATAGATATGTATGTTTTTATTATACATAGAAAATCCATAGTTAATAATAAGTAGGTACATAATATAAATCAAAGTGAGGGTGGAGGTTAAATTGTTATTGGAAACGTACGTTACGGCGAAATTGGATAATGCTGATGAGATCTTAGATAAACAAACAGTATCTGTATATTTTCCAACATAAATTTATTAAAAAGTACATAGATGCCAATAAGGTCAATGAGTTACGGTGGAAAATCGAATTTATAAGTAGAGAAGTTACAAAACACCACATAAAGAAAGCCCGTGAAGTGAGTACACTTCGTGTTTACCTTTTAATTGAACCCTATCTTACGCCAAACATTAGTTCACTCCAAATGACAGAAGCACATAATTCACTTCAAACAGACCATTAGATCAAAATAGCGGGCAAATATCAAAGAGAAAGCTCTATGCTCTCACATCATTCTCTATGGTATTAAACGCTTGTGAAAACTACCATAGACAACACTGCTAGAGGATTTCACACCTTATTTGGTACCTGTAAGGTTTGTAATGCAGTTCTGTAAAGGTGTTGAATATGGCAGGTCTGAATTTATCAATTTACGAAGATTGTTCCATGTAAAGCGGTATTAACACGTTAGCTTCGTGTCGATGGTGTTGCTAAATGTTAAATATGGTGGTTCTAAGCGATTGATGTCGACCCAGTGGCTCGGATGAATTCATCTTGTCTAGATTTAGATGGTTTAGCAACATCTTCATCTAATAGCATCATCAGTCGAAAGATTTCTCAGAAAATTTCTGAAAAATTGGTCGATAACTTCAATGATTCATTCTATGAGTAGGTCTTGAACTAAAAAAACCTTAAGATTTCAGATCACATTTATTTGACAGTAAATTTTTCACATAATTTTATACATCTAACAGAATTTTTACTCGACTATAATGAAAAAGTACTCGGAATATCGATTCATAAGATTCTCCTAATTATTCGTTGAATTTAATATAATATTTATTATGGCACGAAATAAAATAACTTTTATTTAATTAAACTACAATATTATTGTTTCGAAAGTTCTAATACATATATTTGTTAAACATTACGATTACATTCATTGAATAGTTAAATTTCATTATAAGTTAAATATTCACCTAACTAAACAATAGAATTGACTTGAATAAGTATAACATTTCATGTGTTAAGTGCGATAGAGATTAAATTATATAAGCTAATTAATTTATACATGAAAAATTCTTACTAAGAACAGTCAAATTTACATTTAATATCAACATTGAAGAAAGCTTTTCTTTCAAGAAATTCATAGTTAAATTTCGGCATCAACACTTACAATATCATCTAAGAAAATTAAGTTTTAAATTTAGCTACTTAAAGCTCAAAATTACATTGTTTTTCAGTAATTGTTCAATTTGGGGCCAATTGGGGATTCCTAGTCGTAGAAAATGGTTAAAATCCTTTATTTTTATATTCAAGGCACGCAAATCAAATTATTTACTTTAAAACAAATTCAAATATCACAATAATATACAACTTATTGCCACATTTATTCATATCCAAGAGTAGAAGTTGGAAGAGTTTATAGACTTTCAGTAAAGGCTATAAGCTATTTAGTATATAAGATTTTACATTAGTTAATCAAAAATTCTACTCAAAATGCCGCATTTTGTGCCATATAAGTAAGTAAATTTAGGCCATTCTTAAGTCAAATAAATTTTCACAGTTCTCATTTTTATTCATAACTAAATTAATATTATTCAAGTCAAGACATAACTTTAATTATTTGTCAATATAATCTAAGTCATTTAACTAATTTACATTCATTATTATCGTTTGTCTTTGACACAACCAAAATCTAAGTATCTATTATTTTTTCTATGACTTAGTGTTCAGTGATGAAATATGTAGTTATGTATATTAATTGGATAGATAACTAGCGTTTATAATAATTATAATCACCTCCGAATCCATTGGTGAATAGTGAAGTTAAAAGTATTTTCCTGAAAAAGAAATAAAAATTACTATTATGCTTACTTTACGTTTATTATGTCGGGATTCTTTTGCATACCGTACATCGGAAGGTGTATCCTGAAATATGTATTTTATAGTCAAGATTATTGTTTTAAGTTTGAGTCGATGTTAAGTAAATTTGAAGTCCCTAATAACTATGTAGTTGAAATAACTTGCTTTGTTCCAAATCAATTATTTTTTCTTTGTGGAAGAAATGTATAACAAGGGGTTGGCAGTTTATTGTAAAATAATAAATTAAAATGTATGTTACATGTATATTAATATAAAGTATATTGTATAAAAAGGTGAACATGAAAGAATGTTTTAACTAACTATAGTGTTGTGGTGATAATGTTGAAAAAATATTATTATTTTATATTATTGTATGTAAAGTTGTAGTATGATTGAATGTGGTTGCAGTATAAAGAAAATGTTCGTAGTTAAAGTATTAATAAATCTTATAAGTGAAGCAGTGTATAATGCATTAGTTTCGATCAAAAGACAGTACCTACTTAAATATTAAAGTATATGACGAAAAACATCTTACCATTTTACCAGTGAAGGATCTTTTGAAACTTAATGGTAAACCCACACATTAAAATATAAAACAGCTCAAGCACACGTGACGAAAGATCATTCAGTGTGTCTACCATGAGTTTTAACAATCTATACTCGCTAGCGACAGTAGTTAAAAAAAATTATGGCAACTACTAAAGCGCTTCTAGCGGATAGTTGGGTACTAAAATGCGCAGTATGCGTCGCGTAGATAACTATCTGCGTATTTACGTAACTACTGTAGTAACGTCAGGCGATTTAACTGTGACAACTCATGATAGAAACACAGGGAAGATGCAAGCAAAGGTGAGGATAAAGCATTCAAGAAAGAAAGCACATGTTGATAATGCGCTCAGATAGATCATAAGACTTACAAGGGTTAGCAACCACTGCTGGCAAGGTATGATTGCCCACAGCTGGTATAGCCGGCACGGCGGGCGCCGGGGATCGGTACCGAACTAATTAAACATTGCCTTAATGTTATCACCTGCAAATGCCAAGCAGAAATATGCCCGAAGCCTCTCTGCGCTACCCTTGTGGTTTTATTTCAATTTGGACGGGTTCTAACCAGATTCATCTAAGATGCTAAGAGAGATTAGTGATTTAAAAGTAAAAACCTGCATTTTTTATATAAATAACCACATGGATATGAAGAAAGATTTTATGATATCTTTTCGGACAAATAGTAGGTAATAGTAGGTAGGTAGAGAATACTACCAAAAAAATGCAAATTCCTTTAAAATCACAGCAGAAATTTTGAAGTTGTTTCTTCTAATAGAAAGCATAGGACAATATCGTTCGAATAGATCATTATGCAGCCAATGGAAGAGTAGCGTATCTGTTAGACGAGGAGCATTTCATTATATCTAGACACATATCACAATACAGACAATAATATCCAGGCAGACTGTTTCTAAAGCCATTACATGCCTTAACATGTTTCAATATACTACCAGCTATGATTGAAGATAGGTATGTGTTTACCGCCAATTGTCACATATTTTGTAATGTTTATTTTGTTTGTAAATTATTTTTCAGTGTGCAATAAAGAATTTTCTATCTATCTATTATAAATAAATATGTATTATGTGTATAGTTTGATTTGTTCACATCTCTGGCAGTATTTTTAAGACAATCACCAAAATTCTGACTTCTTTTTGGATCAGCATAAAATTTTATTTTGTTTTATTTGGTCTCTAATATTACTATTAGCTTTCACGTAACAACATCAATAAGTGAATTATGTGATAACTTACCAAACAGCAGTCCAATTATCACGATTCCGATCACTCCCATTATTATCATCATCTGAAACAGGATAAAGCACATGCTAAAATTTGCGCAAACACGATTATCAGCTTTAGTCTTCTTAAGACATATAATGTCGATAGACTTTCGTTAGACCTTGTGATCAAACGAAACCTCGTTCAGGTGAGATTGTTGGCATCTGATGGAAAGTGACGATGTGGCTGATGATAATAACGCGAAGATGTAGAATTCACTCTTGTGTTAAAGAGACCCAGGTTGTAATTGTCCGGAAAAACAACAGCACGGAGCATGTTCCAGTGGTAGTAATTATGAAGGTGGAGGAAAACCTTAGTGCGAGTGGACGGTGTCATTGTCATTGTCATGTCAATCTACCAAGAAGGGATGGTATTGCGTCTTGTGTCTATTTGTCCTGAAGCTACAGTCTCTTTCAAATTTTGTAGTCTCAAATGTATTCCGGTTATGGAATACTTAATCAGCAGCTGTATCGTCCTATATTTTCGACTATATTTCATCTACATTCATACCTTATATACTAATCATTATGATTTAATATACCTTAAGGTTTTGTAACCAGAACTTGTTCTTCAAACTCTTCGCTTGCTGCTCAAACTGTGAAGCACCTTGCTGAAGTGCGTCTGAAAATAAAGAATATGAATATGTCAGTGTTATAGGTTTTTTTTTAAATAAACCTTTTTTAAAATTCTTAGAATCTTATCAGTGGCTCTTAAAAGTTTTTGCTTTTTTCTTTATATTTATTTTATCAATCGTGACCGTACCTGCTCTGTCATCCAATTCAGATAACTTTTCGTCCCTCACGAGCACTTTCTCCACATTCGTCTTCATGATGTCCACCACCTATAAAAGGAACTAGTATGACACACCGCATCGACATTCTTATTTATCTCATCTTTGTCAAAACCCATAACACCTATTGCTTCGAAATATTCCATGAAGACCCTACTGTAGACCAAATAGAAGATTTCACGTAATTTTGAAACATAAACTGCAACATTAACATAAGCTGTAGTTAGATAAGGGGAGATCTTAATAATTACAGGTTTTTTTTTAATAACAAACCTCATCCACTGAACCTTGCATCTACTGCAGCCGCCTCAAAGCTAAGATCTGCTACATGGTCCGGGGAACACGGATAATGTAGACATTATGGTCAGGTCTGTACTTCTGCTGGTGTGAGCTACTGTTATCAGATGGTTATCTTATCCACTTGAGCCTGGGCCTGCTGCAACCACCTTTTTCCTCTCTTGCAGAGCAAAAAGGTGGGTGCTGTGGCAGCATCTGCTCAACGAAGTACCTCATCCATTTGAGCCTGCCTGCGTCTACTTGCTGCTACCGCATCTTGGCTCTCTCTCACTCTGCTGGTTCGAGTTTGTCATTGACTTTAGATGGTTAACCACGTACCTTATTCACTTGAGCCACTGGTTACAGCTACCTCTTGGTTCATTCATTCACGTCATACACTTTAATCTTTTTGATGGTTGTATGTTTAACCACTTACCTCATCGACTTGAGCCTGTGTCTGTTGCAGCCGTCTCTGGGCTGCGATCTGCTGCATAGTGCGCGGACCTCCGATGACCTCTCCATCTGGTCCGATTTCAGGTTCAACTGGCGCGGGGGGGCCATTAGGGTTGCCTTCTGCCCTGAAATTATTATAGGGATGTGTTTTTGACATTCGATCGCATGATGACTTAATTAAACTCTCTTGATGTCTTAACCTATCGTCCGAGATGACTCATTTGTTGCATAAAATTGCCTGTAAGCGCGGGGCGGACGCAAATGCAGTTATAATTTAAGTATTTCATAAAAACCATCTGGTACCAACTTTGACGAATGGGGTAGAAAGGTTTCAATCAAAAACAGCTTTTTTTAGCAAGACGGATCCGGTACGGAACCCTCGCTGGCGTTGATATAAAAGAGTAGAAAAGTGATAAAATTTCTTGAAATCAAAGCCATTTTAATAAAGTTTACTTTTGTAATATCAACTTACGTAATGATCACATTTAAACTAAGAAATAACGGAATCAACTGTGT
Source organism: Eupithecia tripunctaria (assembly GCA_955876795.1). NCBI lineage: Eukaryota > Metazoa > Arthropoda > Insecta > Lepidoptera > Geometridae > Eupithecia > Eupithecia tripunctaria. Next base: position 5,427,858 of record OY041619.1, on the reverse strand, counting down.
TATGTACTTCCCGTACACTTAATACATAATACTTACGTTCGAACTAAGTGAAATACTAAAAGAAGTAATAAATACTAAAATGTTTCTCTTAGTTATTTCCAGAAGTTTTGATCAGGTCATTATTACCTTGAAGATTTCGACTAATTAAAATGACAAACCAATAACAACCACGTTGCCTTCACCTTCGAACGTGGGAACTATCGATTAAATGCAATCTGCCATATAATACCGTTGACTAACGCCATAGCTATGGAAAAACTATGGCAAACTGCCAAATGGCAGGAACAGCCTAGTTGCCTACATGAGATAAGGGTCTCTAAGGCTGTACTGTACAGGGTGGCACATAATACCGGTCAGTATGGGAAAGTCTGAAACTGTAAGACATACACGAAGATCTGAAATCGATGACATGGTTCCTGAGAAGATTTAGGAAGTATGTCACTGATTTCAGTAACAAGAAAAACTGCTTTCATAGTTAAAAAAAACTTGTACTCGGGAATCGAATCCGGACATTTTGAAAAATAAAAATGAACACTCCATCATTTATATTTCGATATCTATTGTGTAGGTCTTAAGCAATATACAACATGAATACTATTGTTTTCATATCCTTCATCGTTCATCGTTACCTAATCATGTTGAATATTGCCCCTATTGAAAAAAACTTAGATAATTTCAAAAACTTGCTAAAATAAACGAAGGGATATGAAAACAATGCATTTTGTTCATTTTAGACACCATGTTTCATGCTAACATTTACTATTATTACTGTAGGACTTACCTACACAATCGATATCTAATATAAGTTTTTTTTTTATGTATGAATGCAGTTCTTCTTGTTACTAAAATCGATGACATGGTTCCTAAAAAGAGATCTTCGCATGTCTCATAGTTTCAGACTTTCCCATACGGACCGATCCACCCTGTATAACGGTTAGAAAGTTGCCAAAATTCTCACGAAAGGCTCATGTTCAGGAGCTGATGAAATAAGCTGTGACAAGATCAATCTATGAAAGTCTTTTCAATAAACATAAAAAATTCGTAACATTTAAAAACGACTTGAATCAAGTGGTTTTTTTAATTTCTGACGCTTTTATATTTAAAGAAGCGACGAAACCTTAGCCTGTTGTTATTTTAGAAATGGAGCAAAATTAGCACTCCGCTTTTTTGCATTTATCCGAACGCGCGAGGAAACTGCGGAAATCGAATCTAAAGGAGAAATTACTGCCAATTTGTCCAATTTAACACGAATGAGTATATGCTTGATTTCGTAAATTTATAAATATGTTTCCTTTTGCTTTCTTGGATTGGAAAGGTACAGCTAAAAAGCTGATAATGTTACCGACTGGTCAATAACTTTATCTACTTATAGGTAGCTACTCAATGAAAGCTCATGGCATTTTGCCAAAAAGCTGGGAAAACACCCCATTACATGATTATTCGAATATCCTATATCAATCGCTCTTCTTGCCCTTGTGCTTCGGCATTTTTCATCATAATATCTACTATTTTATCTTATATCCTATAAACCCTATGTCCCACCTTAAACCAAAAATATATTCTTCACAGTAAGTCCAGGGCAGTCCTGTTAAAATGTTCTATACTTAAGGTACCTACCCAGATTCATCTCAAGAACTACTAAATCTACAATGACAAAACGAAGTAACTTATGTATTTGCAGAACCCAAACCCTTGTTCCAACTCAAACATTCATAATTACCAATCACATTCGTTCTCAATTAGCGCTTGTCAGCTTACCCACTAAACAAACCTATTAGGTCCATAATCTTAACACCTACGCAAATACAGGTTTGCCGCATAATCTCTACTGCATAACAAAACAACCCACTCATCTGAGCCAGCACTGCGCAAAATACCATCCATTTTAATTGTTCTAGGACACACCTTCACATTTTAACATAATGCAGTTTTCACCAAAAAGATTTTACAAGTAGTTTTCTATCTCCAAAAAGGTCGTCTTACGATTAAAACTTACATTGTTTTCGCTTCTTTTTACGCACTCACTCGAATAAAGATATTCAAAATTTGAATTTGAGTTCCGAATGCAGGCTTTTGGGAGCTTTTCTCGCTTCTGCGGCAAAGCGACTGGTCGGGCCGCAGTAATGTCGCGCAGAGAAAGGTTATACGAAGCTTCCATCGAGCTTTTGGGAGTGGAAAACTTGGCAACTTTACAAAAAGAGAAAAATAACTTCGCACACTTTCGTGTCACACTGGAAAAAGTTATTAGTAAACATCAGGCATTCATAAAATTCTTTATAAATTTTTTAAGCCGAAATTCCTAAGTAAGCATTTTTTCTTTAACCTCTTGTGTGCAGGCTGGCGGATGCTTAAAAATGTTTATAAACAAGAGATCAATAATTTTAGGAGACAAAACAAGACCGATAGATTTATGATAAGACAAGGAAATGTACACACTTTGCAATATTTTGAGGCTTAAAAATTTCATCAACAAAACGTTTTCCCTCATATAAAAAATACCCAAGCTTCCGCCAAACACTTCTGCACAAAACAGTCCACCGAGCGATGTCCTACGCATGCGTAACACGATTCTACGCGCGCGTGCACCCTATCGATCCAGTCACTCGTGGGGTAGGTCCGGGGCTCCGAGCACGTCTCAATGAATCTCTACTTGAATGTACATTCAATTATCAGCCTGAACGTACCTACATTCTATGCACTCGAATAGTTTACAGAGGCTGTGGCGTCTATTTATTTTAAGGTTACAAACAGTTGCGCTGCAAATATAATTCCCAGGAAATTTTCTGGGGAAAAAACCTAGCCTATTTCGGCCCTAAAAAGGATTGTAGGTAGGTTTGAAAACGCATGTTATGAAAACTCGGGTCAAATAGTCCATTTGATTCTATTCTATCCATCTGTTTGCTCAAAAGCAGTTCTAGGAATACTACGTAGCACTTTGATACCTTACCCTTACTCCAAAAATAGTTGGCGGGCCAAAAAATCTGTCAACATAAAACTTTTGCTTGAATTGTATAACACTCAGAACGAAACTTAAAGCCGCTTGATCGGAAACGAATAACGAAAATTTGCTCAGGCACAGATCTATCCAGAGTGGCGTTTATGCCATAGAACATCGTCGATCAAGCAGAGATCGATAACTGAGCAAGCTTTCGTAATACGGGCCTAAGTACATATAGGTAACTAACCCGCATTCACTTCCGATCCTGCTCACTGGATTGACAGATTATCACAGATTAGATTTTGTCCTTGGCTAGTGGGTACCACCTCAACCTCAACAGCCTGTATTGGTCCACTGCTGGACGCAGGCCTCCCCCTGATAAGCGCGTTATTGGCGTTTATCTCATAGAGGGAAATGCCCATAATCCCCACGTGGTAAAGGAGGTAGTAGGTAGGTACTAGGATCGGGTTGTATTAGTATTTCCCCGTGAGAAGGAAAACTGGAATTCAAATAATTGAATTCCAGTTTTCCCCCTTTAAAATCTGCCTTAGAGGAGAATTAGACATGTCATAAAGTTTAGAATTGAAAATATAATTTAAAAGCCACCTAGTGACTTGTAAGTACAAGAGAACAATCGCTAATGCTTGTTCCACATGTGAACAGACAATAATACAAGAGTTATCAATACTTACTGTTAAAAGAAGACTGTGGATATGCCCTTATAATTTTAATATAATTATTTTCCCAATATTGTGGGAAAATAGCTTAACACTAAGCTATTTTTAATACCTCTTTTATGATTTTATCTCATATAGTTTAGGAGGAGATTCAAAAATAGAGTTTGGTGGCCAAAAAGCGCCATTTCGTATCTCTTCCTAAGCTTTACAAAATGAAACTATTAGAGGTATTAATAATATTCAAGGTAGATGCTTTTTGTACTATAACTTTAATTTTTATTTATAAATTTTCCAGTTTTTTTGTTGGGATTTTAAATGATTTCCTGATTTTTACTATTAGTCGATTTAGGTATTTTTGTTCCTTACGTTTTTTTATATAGGTAATAGTTTTTTAGTTGGTATCTGATGTTTGTTATAGTTAATTTAATTTTAGTAGATAAGGGGATGTTATTTATCAACCTAGGAACTATGTATTCCACTTTTGTATAGATATTATTTTATTAATAGATACCTTATATACAGATATTATTATATTTATAGTAAGTTATATATAGTATAGTATAACTACCTACGGTACGGGCTTCGTTTTTGGTATAACTCTGACAGCTCAATCATTTATCATTCTGACTACACCTAGGAGGTCACTCAATCGGACATCCACACAACTCAAACCCAATAAATACATTAAATATAAATTTTATAAGCTATTAAAATTAGGGCGGTCAGGCCGCGAGCAAATTGTTGTGAGCATCGGCGCGCGCGCACAAAGGACGCCGACTAATCAATTGCCTCTAGATCGGCCCGGGACTCTTGCGCAGAGGGAAGTTGGGTAATCGATACAACTTGATTTTTGAGTGGGTTTAACCTCGACATCATCATCAGCCTATATTAGTCCACTGCTGGACATAGGCCTCCCCTAACGAGCGCCATAGCGCCCTGCCTCGTCGGCGTGCCGCATCCAGCATCTGCCAGCAGTCTTACGTAGATCGTTATCCCACCTGGCCGGAGGACGGTCCTGCACTACGTATGCCAACTCGAAGTCTCCACTTAAAAACACGTTTATCCCTGCGGTTGACGGTTCCCCGCGAGATATGGCCGAAGGCCCGTAGCCACTTTAGCTTGCTAATTCTTTGAGCTATGTCGATAACTTTCGATCTCTGTAATGTATTCGTTACGAATCTTGTCGTTCAGAGAGACTTCGAGCATAAGTATAGCTCTTTCCATAGCTCGCTCGAGTGACTTC